>CM076095.1:13234877-14434877 GCA_038088585.1 Chrysina gloriosa | reverse complement strand
AGGTACGCAATACTGCACTGTAGGGATCTTAATATTGATTAGGGTAAAAGGGACGCAATGACAGTATCTTTAATATATTCGGATTATACAATTCAGAACTGAATATCAATACACCTACAAAGATAACAACCACATCAATAACTTTCTTCAACATATTTGCAAATGTTTCGCCACTAAATAGCAATATAATTCATTCTGCTTCAGTGCCAGGCAAAAATAGATAATTTTTCCCTTGTGCCAAGTCTACCCATAAGAGTAGACACTCTTAAATTTTGATTTGCATTTGTACACCCGTAAGGGATGACAGTTACACATTTTTTATTTGAAAATAAGAACGACGTCTATTTAGGTATCACAGTAATAACTAGAGGCCGGATTATATGCAAAAAGTGGAAATATGCGCATAAATATGCAGATATTTTGGCCTAAATATGTACCTTCTTATGAAAAATATGCAGATAAAAAAATAGGAGTAATGCTAGAAAATATAATACTATAGAAAAGAAAATTTCTATTATGTTTACTACAAGTTTATTTATAACATTTTACAACATAATTAACTATGAAAACAATTTACAATTACATATTTCTCAGTTTTCAATAGAAAAATTGTGGCGCTTGTCTGATAACATGTATTTATATATTGAAAAGGTTCGTTCTACGTCCACGCTTGTTATAGGAGCATATTTGAAATTAGAAATATCCTCTATTGTCAACTCAATATGTTCTACTGACTCACCACACAAGATTTTAGCAATATCCTTTAGCTTTTTAAAACCCTCATTTTTTCTATTACACTTAAAAATTTTTCATACACGGATTTTCCCACCCTTCCTTTAACATCAAAACATAACTTTTCAAATTTGTTTATTATTTCAACGCTCTCAATTAGCGACATAAATTGTTTTTCCAATTGCAATATAGAAGTGGAAATAAAACTGTAGTTGGCTTTAATAAACGCCAACTGTTGAGGTATTTCTTTACTCGAATACACCTTTTGGGCGTCTAGCACAGATTGTGTATCGCTATCAAGATCCATAATAATTGCCTTTATTTGTTCATAATGACTTGCAGGAAAAATAGCAGCTTCCAACCACGTTCTCCATCGCGTGATTACTGGTTGAGGAGGAAACGGAATACCCGGTAGATGTTGTTTGTAAAACTGAACTCTTAATGGAGCCTTTAAAAACACTTTCTTAACACTACTAATTAAAGTATTTACCAAAGGGAAATGGTTTCTTACTTCTTCTGCAACACGATTTAGTCCGTGTGCCAAGCAAGTTGTGTGAATTAAATTTGGGTAAAAGATTTTCAAGTTGCAAGCTGCCTTCACCATGTATGGTGCGGCATCCGTTAGAATACAATAGAATCTTTTCTGTTGGAATCGATTCCAGTAAGAAAGAGGTTGCCAGTTCTTCCTGTATAAACCTTGTTATTGTCAAATTATTTGCCTTTTGCAACTGTTTGGATGAAATTAAATAAGATTTTGCTGGAACCGATACGTTAAGGACACCTATCATTAAATGAACTATGTATCGGCCCACACTATCAGTAGTTTCATGTGCGCATATGTAAAGGTAATTGTTTGACACAGCAGCATGAGATGGAGTTTTAATATGCTCGTCGACTTGAAACTTTCTCTAACTTGTAACCTGCATAAAAAATAAAATTGTCCAAATACATAGTCCCAAAGGAGCGTAAAAGGTATTCAACTCGAAATCATATGGACTAAAGCAAAAGAGGTATTTCTATTTTTTTTTAATATTATATGCACTATAAATTTATTTGTAGAACTCTTACAAAACAATGCAAAGAATTTTACACTCGAATGGCACCATCTGCAGGGAGAACTGAAGCATAGAAGAACTCACCCAAGGCTTCTACTTACTGCAGAACATGTGAAAATAAGCCATATTTATGTTTATCGTGCTTTCTCAGAAAACCCGTACTATTTCTTGTCTACTAGTACGGGCAGACATTACAAATTACGTTAACAAAATTTCTAATGTCGGCCCATTTGGGTTGACGTTTTTTAATTAGACTACGTATTTATTGATGTAAAAATAATCATTTTCGTACCCATAATTTTTACGGAGTCACATTCAAAGTATAATTTCCAGTTCCGGCACTAGTGGAAAGTTTAAATAATTATGGTTGGCACTGAAGTATAGATGTACGTCTGCCCACATGGGTGGACATGGCACTGGACGTGTTAAACAAAATCGAAAAAATCAAGTCCTACTTGACTAACAGGAGTCAGAGTAGTGAGGTTGATAGAATATATTCCTCGGGGTGCCACAGGGTCCATTCTTCGACCATTATTATTCCTCTTGTATATCAATGACTTACTGAATGTGATAAAGGATGAGGCCATTTCATACGCTAATGATACAGCATGTATTGTGCGTGCGAATAGTATTGAAGATATGAAAAAGAAAGTGGAGGATAGATAGCCTGGGCCACCTGAGCGGATCGTTCAGTTTTACCACTTTCAATTAAATACTCACAGAACACAGTTTTAAACAATCAAAAAAGTACTGAAGATTCCAGAATGTGTTACAAATCGAATGTACTTAATTGTGTAAGCGTGTCGCATTTTTAGGAGTTAGATTCAACTCTTTGCTATCTTGAAAGCCACATATAGATGATCTTAAAGCAACGCTGGGTGGTTTCTGTTACTGTTTACAAACAAGCTGGCGATATGTCAATATTGAGTTTGCATTGACTGTTTATTATGGATATGTTCAGAATTGAGTATGGACTTATTTCTTAAGGAAATTCAGTCATCATCATAGAATTTTCTAGACCAAGAAGGCTCATGTAAAAGCAATTTTTAACGCAAGATCTAGAGATTCAGGTAAAGAAATATATAAGAACCATCATATACTTACCTTACCACACCTTGTCAAATCAAATTACAATTTCCTTAAGAATTGCAAACTAACACATGAATATAACACGCCTGGTAAACGAGATCATTATTTAGTTTTACTACAAACACGTTTTGCTCAAGTCCAGATGCAAGTTATCCATCAGTGATTAAAATATTTAATCATTTTCCTGATAACCTGCAAAGTCTACCACTAAATAGCTTTAAGAGAAATTTTGAGCCCTCTTTACTAGAAAATTGTTTTTATAAAATTAAAGACTTTTTATGCTACGAAATCAACTTACTAATTAATATGTTTTATGTGTTTTTAGATTATAACGTTTCCTACATTTGTTGTTGTTATTGTAATATAGAAAAGATAAATAATGTTATGATATGTTATATCAGATAGTACCTACGGCTATGTACTTACGTGCCCGGTAATGTGGTTATAAGTTAAGCAAATGGAACCTCACCTGCAAAAGAAACATCATATCAGTACTATATTAAATCAGTCTCGTTAGCAACTTTAAAATTGCAAAAATTACTGTAAAAATACAATTTGCATCCCCTTTTTGCACAAAAAAACTAATTTAATAAATGTAAATACTAGTTAGTGGTACAAAACTTTGGAATGGACACATGCATATGCAAGGGACGTCTTTCTAGCACGCAAAAACGTCCATTACCCAAAAACTATTGACTTTAATATATGATTAAAGAGGACTGACATGCTACTGTATGGAGTATGCAAGCACCTCCAAAGATTGGTGTGATAGCAAATTACACCATATTACACAAGCATTTGAGCTACGTAAGCTTGATTCCCGTTGCAATTTCCAAAATTTGACCCTAGTTCAAACAGAAAACCGGGTGAAATGGGCAAATCAGCGTTAGATCGCTTAGACGGTGGATCGTCTCATCTGGTGTAGAACATTACCGGTGATGATGATGATGACATTGATATACTTCTATGGTCCAGAAAAGGACCAATAATCGGTAGTTTGGGTCTTGCAGAATGAATCGGTTCCAATAAAGATGATTCATGAAAAGAATAAAATAAAACACAAAGATGCTTGCCCTATTTTTTGGAATTACTGGACATGTATCTATTGTGGCATTCTATGATTACCAAACTGTTAATGCTGAATGATTCACTGCAGTCTGTTTTCCCTAAGTTCTCCGGGATATTTGCGAAAACCGGTCAAGTGGTAGAATCATCTTGCATTTTAATGACGCTCGAGCTAACACTACTGCTCTAATTATTGTGTTTGAATACCCAAAACATTGATATAATGAGTGTTTCGCCATATAGTCCAAAACTGGCGTCTACTGATGTTTTTTTGTTTCTACTGTATATTTCTTTGCTAGGCTCAGTAGAAAGAGAACGGCCCTCGTCCGTTTGTTTACATGATTGACATCAACTATAAGTTTACCGAAAAATGTTTAAAACTTCGAGAAAATACTAAAATTCCGAAAACATGTACAACTTTGTGGTTTCATCGAATATCATGACCTTTGATTAGAGGACAAAAAAGCTTGCAGAAAATATAACACTTGATCTCTATCAACGTTTAAAATTATGAATATATTAGATAGACAGAAATCAAAAGCGCATTTTAAAGTAAAATTCGTGAGCAAAGATCTTTGATAAAAGTAGACTTTGAATTTAATGAATTTTATTCCTTATTTCACTGGTGAACTGTATACTTATATGCAACGTACCTTGACATTTGATTACGTTACTATTGTAATAAATATAAACATCATATACTTAACAAAATACTCTAATGTATGCCTACCCACGTAATCTTTAGACCTTGTTTCCATTATTACTCGTGTTAAAATAATCAATGCATTCCTTATTCGGAAATGTCTTTACACTGACCCAGTGAGAATTGTGACAGAAAAGGTCAAGTAGATAATTGAGCATGTGCAAATCGACTTATTTGGGGATTTACTCTATATAATAATCTACGCACACATGTTACCTTAAAAGATTCAATTTCAAATTAAATTACATTACCAAAAATAGCTCACTAAGAACGTTTAACATAAATTTTATCGATGCCATTACACATAAAATTAATTTTGCGAGCTTGTGGAACATGTGCATGTATGAATGCGATTTATGTTATATGACAACATTGATAATTTCGCGTTCGTTTGGTTTATTTAGGGCAAGGTTTAGGGAATAAGTGCAATTGTATGATTAAATTAAATTTAATTATAAACCATGGACGTAATTCGTAATTTATACTTGCAAAAATCCTTTCTTGTAATTTAAATTGTTGTTGATTTATTATCTAACAATAAGACGTTCTATGTACTAGTTATTCGTTCTTGGGCGATGTGGTCATTAGTCGCAGTATTATAAATTTTGTTTTTGATTTTGAATCAAATTTGTCAGTTTTCTTAACCCCGAATCGTCTTTCCTTTGGTGGTAATGACACAATTTTACCTTAATATAATCCTAGCTTTAGTCTACCCATAACTAAAGAAACCTTAAACTTCAGTGGAAAACACCAATAATACGAGTTATTATTTTTTCGTTGAGCCAAATACCTAAAGTAATATACGATATATTTACAAAACACCTTTATTTCAAAATTTTCAAAGTATTCTCCTTTAAGGTTAATACACTTTTGCACACGTGAAAACAACACCAAAAATTTTTTTCATCTACCGTTAGGTTATTTTTATTTTAAATACGTCCCTTACATGTGGAAACAAAAATCAATAAGGATATGCCGAAAAACTATTATTTTAGTGGTTTGGGCAATCGCTCAAGTAGCACTGTAAATCCGAGCGTTTTTAAAATGAAAAATGGTGCTCATCCTCAGCACTGTACAACCCCAAAGCACTGCATAATGAGCAAGGTTTGATAAAAGAGTGGATAGCGTGTTAGCATTAAGTAGTGTAAACCGGACTGACGCTCTTATTTCTCAAAATTTTAATGTCGCGTCTTGCACTTAAGTGGAGACAAAGACCGATTTACACTACTTAATGATAAAACATGACCCACTCTTTTATCAAACCTTAATAATGAGGATTACACACTGGAAGCCCACGCGAAACACACCAAAACACTATAGATACTGAATTCCCATCCTCAGGATTTTAAGTGTAAACATTTATGTTCTATGGAGCGTGTCGAAGCAGTTGAATGATCATTAGTCTGGCTAAACAGTGGTAATTATGAAAAAGTTAAGGCCTACATATACACAGAACTGTAATTGTTTGTCCAGACTAATGATCATGTACTAAATCTGAATTTAATTCAATAGTTCGTACAATTTGGAATTTGGAATAGGTCCTCCATCTGCATTCATAATTTTCTTTCTATTTTTAAAAATATATGCACTTTCATAGTTATTTAGTTTTCTGTAACTCATTTAAAATTTTCTATTGGTTTAGCGTGTCCTTTGTCCAAAGTATGTGACTTGATTTTTCAGGTATATTGAATCAGAAATGACCAATATGATCCTTATATCGTGTTAGGATTGATCGCTTTGTTTGATCAATGTATTTTATGCTACATTCCTGACAACCGATAACTCATTTTGATTTAGTTTACCCTTAGCCAAAAGATTGCCTAATAAATTAACTAATTTATACCCTTCCTGTAGATTAAATTGTTTGAAAACTTTAAGAAAGTTCTTAGTGTAGTTATGTAATGATAATTTAACCAATTTTTTGACTTGTTAATCCAAAGCTAAGCTTGTCGATTACCTGATCAAGGCCTCGTTCATTGTACAGTGCTTTAGAGTTGTATAATGTTAGTGGCGTGTTCGTTTTGAAGGTTAGTAAATTTATTTATTTTATATACCATTTTAACCAAAGTCTCCTTATTCTTCAATATTTAATCAAATTATTCTCTCGTTAACTATAGATTTAGAAAATTTACAAATTAAAATTAAAATTTTTGGGGTTTACTAAAACAGTATACACAACATTGCAATCTTGGTTACGTATAGTATTTAGTCATCTGATTTGCAAACGTATTTTAAGACCTTGTATAAAATGTGGCCAACATATTCCTCTTTAGGATTTTTGCACGAATAACCTTTGTTGGAGTCGACTCATTCTCAAAGATTTACATTGCCAATTATTGCCTTTTTTGGATTCATAGCACTATATCTATGTTTTATCACTTGAAATGATATAGATCAGATGAGGTGAACCATTCTCAAAGCTATCTAGTATAGATCTGCACCATTTCACAATAGGACAATAATGTAATGTAATGTAATGTAATGAGGTGGGGTCTGGCCCAAAATGGCCCTTTGCACTGCGACGACGTTGATCTATTCTGGTTCCCCTTGTTTTTATTTGTTTAATACGTCTAGGAACAGGATCAACTCCTTCAATGGGAGTGTTAATAGGTCCTCTTCACTCAGCGTATATGCATGTAGTATTCTGTATCTCCTGTGGCCCAGTGCCCCACAATTCGTGATCAAGTGCTCCATTGATTCCTCTTCTTCACAGCAGAATCTGCTAGTGTCCGTGTTGGATAAGCCCATTTTGTGTAGGTGCTTGTTGCAGATATAGTGGCCTGTGAGTGCCCCCGTCAGTGTCTTTAACCTTCTCCTGTCCAGTTTTAGGGCGAGGTCCGCCCTCCTAGCGTCGAAGCTCAGAAACTTTTTGGAATGTTCCAGCCCACTGGTGTCATTCCAGTATTTTGTAGTGATGGATGCTGTCCACTTCTTTATCTCCACTTTAAGATGTCTGCCATCTCATTTCCTCCGTGCCCCTCATGTCTTGGTACCCAGACCAAAGTGATCTGGTTCTGAGTCGCCAGGTCGTTAAGCATGTTGTGACATTCCAATAATATTTTGGACTTAATTATACAACTGCCTAGGGCCTTAAGAACTGATTGGCTGTCCGAGAATATAGGATAATAATACTCTTCTTAAGAAAAATTAATGTTTCCATATTTGATACTGCGAAATGTGTAATTCGTTATAAGTCTATTAAACAAAAGCTTTTTAAGGAAACTATTAACAAAACCACTCTTTTATTAATACAAAATACAACCGATAAAGTAAAAGAAACGAAATTTTGAAATATTACAAAAAAAAAAATTGGAGAACTAGGTTATGTCACCCTCAAACTTATGCTGTCCTCTTATAATAATTACTACCTGGAGGACCATCTAAAATTCATTCAGGTTACAAATGTTTTGAATAATCTACGATGGATAATAGTAAAGTAATTTCATTGGCTAGCCTCAATATCACGCCTTTGCGGAGTACCCAAATGGCGCATATTATTATACAAGCGTTTACTTATTATATTTAAATGCATAAAGTTTAATCACAAAAAAGGCGCTCTAATGTTGAGGTGCAATGAGGGTATACCTGACGCAAATTTTACTTTAGTTCCTATACGTTTACCACTGCAGTTGAAGGTTTTCAAACCAAATTATTCAAAAGAAAAGTATCGTCGTATACGAATGCTAATTTTGAATATTTACTTTCATATCTAGCATTTTGTTACCCTACATCTCATGAATAACCAAAGATCTCTCTATGAGGGAGAAATTTAAAATTCCAGTTTGGTCCCATATTAGCCCGTTTGACGGCACCACTGCTTTATGGTAGCTAAGGAATATGACTTGCCATCAAATTCTCAATGGATATCTTCAACACATTGCTTACGGTTTAAGTCGCGTTTGAAATTCTAAAAAACAGTTCGAGAATACTTTTTATTCAATGCTATGATTTCTTATGAAAAGGATCACTTTTAAACTTATGCAACTTAAAGATATTCAAATATTTTTGTCAACTTGCACAGTCATTCAGTATGTAAACAAGTAGCTCAAAATGCTAAAATATTTGTTAAAAATATCATGGTCTGCTAGGGAAGCTGGGCGGAAAAAGAACATCCCTCATACCAATCTCTATTAATCGGTAAAATTGTGGTAATGATTGAAATTAGGTTATAATAAATTGGGATAGTGCTAATATAATACTTTGTTGTTGCATGAATGAGAAACTTGCATGTTTATTAAAGTAACAACAGATAGAATAGAATGACTAAAACTAAATACATGTGTTTGTAATGAAACAATGAAAAAATGTACAAAATATGCAACTATGCCAGCTTTGGACGGGTAAAAGTAATTCTCAAAAAATAATCAATGTTATATAAATTAGGATATTCGAACACATTCGTAATACAAATGGAACACAATACAATGGTCAACCAATGGATGGGAAAGCGATACGGCAACTATAGAAAACGGAAGTCGTTTTATTTGGTTGTATAAAAACCGTTGTACATACAGCACCTGATAATTAAATTACTACATAGTTTTGGAAGAAATATTCCCTTACATTTTATATTCCTCTGAAGAAGCTCTTTGGACTTTTTGTTACATTATAGCTTTATTTGTAAGATAAATATATTTATTATTGCTGCAGGAAGAATATTATAATTCGTTAATTAATTATTTATTTATACACAAAATTAAGAGACATTATTACAAACCGGCGCATGTTTTGATTATTACCGTATAACATAACTTAACGTCAAGCGATCAAGCTTATTAGGAAGACTGTGATACAAGAATGAGAAACAAACAATAAAACAGTATTCGAGAGACTTTATCGATCTCGACTGTACCAGACAGCGATAAAATGTCGCCGTCCAGGAAAATGTCTAGAATTACCTTAACAATGAAGAAAGCTCGTTTTCAGTAGGTAATAGCATAGGTATAAGCATTTGTCGTGCTTTATCATAGGGATTACTTAGTTTCAACTTGTTTAGTTTCGTTTTATTCTTACACTTTATACGTACATGTTCCTTCTTTGGTTCAAAAAGCGTCTGATGGAATCAGAGTCACATGCAGTGGCGAAGAATCTTATTCTCGTCCGAAGAGTTTTCAGAACGTTTTGCTAAAGTTGGGTTTAAGTCCATACTATACATACCAACTTGTGGCACTGCAAGCGGTACAAGCAAACGAAATACTTTTCAATTATATATAGCAGATTGCAGCGCTGTTTTCTGACCCTTACCATGTGTTTATTTTGGGTATTTAATAAAAGAGATACGATAATGAGACAAACCATTACCTAACCTTCATGAAAAGGTTGCCGCAATTGTAAGATTTCTGAAAAATTATGATACGTGATTGCTTCCTAATGTGTTGGCCCAAAATATCAAATCCATTCGATTGGTGTATGTAAGCTGACATGGTGCTGCATCTGTTTGGGCATTCAAAGATGAACTGAACTCCACAAAATTTGTTCGTTCAGGAAGCACTGCCAAGACAATTATCGCTTGTTTCTTTGGTTGTATTGGACATGTGGCAACCATTCCTTTAGAAGATCGAAAAAGATTTAATGCTAAATGGTAACACAATAATTTGTCTGCCAGAAATCTTTCACGAAATCAGGAAAAACGTTACATCATTCCTCATCATGATATTGGCAGCTCTCACACAGCACGTCAAATAATTGGTTCTTTGCAGGAGAAAAACATCTCATTGCCCGTATTCACTTGATTTATCCACTAACGATTTCTTTCTGTTCTCGAATATTAAACAAGAAATGGGTGGAGAATGATTTTTAGCACTTCAAGAAGTTATCAAAAACTATGTTTTTGCAAGAACAACTTCAGAGTGGAAAATATGTTTCGAGAATTGGTTAGAAAGCATGCAAAAGTGTATAAACCTTAAAGGCGAATATTTTGGAAAGCAATAAAATAGTGTGTTCCTAAAACTTTGTTTTCTTTCCTACTCTTCTCGTTGATCTATTCGCAGCTGGTCGAATAGACCAAAAAAGTCGAACGAACCGTACTTATAAGAAACGTTGGTGCGTTTGAGCTCATACTATTATGGGTACTCATATACTCCCAGAAAATGTATACAAGTATGAATGATGATTTGGTAAACGATAAAAACGGAGTTGAAAATACAAATTACATAGATAGGTGTATTTGGTGCCAATTGATAATATGCGTACAACTATTACTAGTAAGAAAAGGTCAGGATTTTATGGCAATAATTTTATAGACAAGACTTCAAGAATTAAGCAAATACCTACGAAAATTATTGTTTCAATAGACACATGATATACATATGTACATACATATGTATGTGTGTTTAAGTAGACAAGAGTATGTATTTGTGTATGACGTGAAAAGGACATCAAAGCGAAAATCATTCCCTCAAAGTTTATTTACAAACCAAATTTTAAAAAAACATCTGCGTGCTTTTCTATATGGTAAGAGATAATACTAGTCAACGAACTAACACAAAACAAACAGGACGTAAAATACGAAATTAGTTTAAATTTTCCGAAAGATGGAAATGCATTCGCTAGAACCGCCACGCTTATCCTAGTTTATCCACGATAATACCGAGCGGAATTTTTAAATGAAATGGCAACTACATTTACACTGTCAAGGTCATTGCTCTGTGAAATGATAGCTACATTAATATCAAGCGAAACCAGGAATACTTTCATTCTTAGTAAGTAATAATGAAGCAACAGAAGAGCCACAGACGTTGATTTCACAATACAGATAGAGAACATACGTTCTCAGTTGATAAGACTTTTAAATATAAAACATAGCATTGCATTGTCATCGCTTCATACTGCACATGCAAATTACTTAATACTTAATAATACTAAAATGCATGAATCTGTGAAAAATCAATAGAAAAGATGTGATTTTGTTTTTAGTTTTCTGAATTTGAATTAATTGACTGTGATTAAAAGTAATCAAACGCAAAATAACGATATGTACAAATATTTTTGTATTATATTGCTATATTTCCTGTTTACATAACTCAAAACATATATAGTAGGTGTCCGTTATTTGTATGGGAAATTTTTCTTATGAAAATGTTCAAATCTCACCCCTCAAAAAGTTGAGGCTTGATGCAAAAATGACTCTTCAAAAATTTTACGGCCCTGGGACCACGCCTTCCCGTGCCGAATTTCGTTTGAAATTTTATTCAATGTCATACCCAAAATGATAACATCATGAAAAATCATTCTGTGCAACCCAAAACGTACAATTTTAAAAATATTTAAATTTCATAATTTTTATTTACCGTAATTTTTGTACAATTAGGGTAAAATTTTCGATGCTTATGAACACATTTCATTACATATGCCATCTAACTTTCATCCTTAGTTATCAGGTGGTGATAGTCTTCCACTAACTTCACCGCTCTTTCCGTAGTATCATTCACAACCTTCAAATTCTTAAGTGAATTCCTTCCACTGATATAAGATTCCTCATTTTTCCATTTCTCAGAGTCTTCTTTAAAAAAAAGAAGAATCTATATTGAACCGTGAAAAAATTCAGACTTCTACTTGTAATAAAAATCGATTGATTTTCCTGAAAACAAAAGACCATAGTAGTAATGTCAGTCTTTGCAACAGTAGTTATAGAATATCATTTAATATTTAACCTGGTAATGCTTTTATATCTTTCTGATCGATTATCAGTTTTTTCTTCGCGCCAAGTTTTGCCTCTGCTTTTAACGCCTTCACCATATTTACCCTTGTAGTGGCATTCATTATCACGTCAAAAAGGCTAAAGCCGAAGTTTCTTCCTCAAGATACTACAAGTGGTTACACATTTTTTTAATAGCTGCCTCTGACGTAACTGGATCGTTGTCTTCGTACAATGTAAGAGTTTGTAAAAAGTTTAAATCATTGACGCAAGTCGCGGAGGCATTGGGGCAATTGAACCATGTTTTAACATAAAACTTTATGATAAAAATCCAAACATCTGCTAGTGTACCCTCTTAATCTGATGGAATTGAATATTGTTTTGGTAACAAAAATATTTTTAAGCAATATATTGCTCGAGACATCCATCTTGCTTGGTGCATTGCTCCAGGCGGACGAATTGTTACAGTTTTTTTTTTTCTCTATCTACAGTTATAAAATATTCTGTCAATTCTAAAAACTCACGGCAATCCTCCCTCATTTGAAGTTTAGTTAATTCTTTCGAAACAAAAGTCATTATTTCTTCTGTTACGGGTTGTATGCTATTACGGCAACGTTCATGATCCATTCCACTAGTTATATCTTTCGGGTTGATCTTCTTCCAACAGTTTTTAAAATTTTTAAACAACGACACATCTGGACTCGTTGCTAAATGGGACAACTTCTTTTCAAACATTGCTCTTAAAATTAATTCGTAAATATGATAGCGACAAGGGAGGCAAAGCAGGTCCCTACCGAGCTTCTTTTCCAAAAGCGCATATACTCCATTCAATCGACCAGTGTTTGAAGCTATTTGAAGGTTGTGATTGATACTGCGAAGAGAGCAGTGAAGTTAGTGGAAGGCTATCACGGCCTGATGACAAAGGATGAAAGTCAGATGGTATATGTAATGAAATGTGTTCATGAGCATCGAAAACTTTACCCTAAGTGTACACAAAATTACGTTAAATAAAAATTATGAAATTTAAACACTTTTAAAATTGTACATTTGGGTTGCACATAATGATTTTACATGATGTCATCATATTTTTCGTTATCATTTTGGGTATGAGTATAATTTAATAAAATTGCAAACGTAAGTCGCCACGGGAAGGCGTGGTCCCAGGGGCGCGAAATTTTTGGAGAATTATTTTTGCATCAAGCCTCAACTTTTTGAGGGGTGAGACAAAAAGTATTTCCACTTTAAGAAATAACGGACACCCTAATATACAGGTATCCACGTTAGTTTATAAAACAATGTATAATATGTAATAATTTTTTTTCTCTTTATTTTGAATTATCCTATAAGTTGGAATTTTTATTCTGTTGGATAATAAAGATTATTATTATTATTATTATTATTATTATTATTATTATTATTATTATTATTAAAACAACTAGATGGCAGTGCGGTTTCTCTCTACAGCACAAAGCCCCACCTCACACTGCTACAGCAATTTAGAAATATTTAGAACAGCTCTTATTTTCTCGATTTTTATTTATTTGTGAATTTAAAAAGTAAAATACACAAAAACAGATTTCATAATCTAGAAAAGTTCGTCAGTTGTAAACAACAAAGTACCATGAAATTAATAACATTAATGTAGAAGAATTGCAGCAGGTTTTTGAAAATTTGAAGCGCAAAGTAAATTATTGCTCACAAAATAATGGAGAATATTTCCCCACTTTCTATAGATTTAAATGAAAAAGTTATAAAAATAAAATATAGATTTATCTTAGAGGAACTTACTGAAAAT
Source organism: Chrysina gloriosa (assembly GCA_038088585.1). Classification (NCBI taxonomy): domain Eukaryota; kingdom Metazoa; phylum Arthropoda; class Insecta; order Coleoptera; family Scarabaeidae; genus Chrysina; species Chrysina gloriosa. The sequence continues at coordinate 14,420,802 of CM076095.1, read as the reverse complement.
ATTTTGTGGAAGTATGGGGGGTAGGACGTTTCAAATAAATAATAGTTAATGATTTTAATGCTTAACTACTTTGCAATATTGGTTGCATATTCAAAAGATGTCACCACGTGGGTTTCTTTTCTAAATATATACATACATATGTAAACCAGCTGACCCGGCGAACTTCGTACCGCCTTAGAATTAATAAATCTTATGTTAAGTTATTACCTGAGTTTTATTAACTTGTTTATATTAAGATGAAATTAATTAAGTTGAGTAAAAGTTTAAAAAGGAGCAAATTCACGTGGGAGCAAAGCATCTGCTTTATTGAATGTAAACAAAATGATTCGCGCATCGTTGTAGCACAACTTTCTGTTACACTATTTGCTGAATGGGTTGCACTCGTGTCGATTATCTTCATTGAAGCACCTTGTGATATATTATATTTTGCGACTTTATCTATTGTCGGAGCGTTGAATTGTTGTTCGTGTGTTCCAGCGGGGCGTTTATTTGCTCTGATCAGGACTTCACAGTCAGCACTTGGCATGCGATCCAACGCAGTTTTGAACAACCGAATCAATGCACGATGTTCATGAAGTCTTTTCTGCCAATCTTGAAGAATTTAGCTTTTCATTGCGTTATTAATCGTTTGACGCCAATCAAATTAGTCCTCCATACTGGCCACGAAGTAAATTTCTAATAATTTTATGCTGTGCGTCTTCAACCGGCTGCAATGATCCAATTATATGGTGAATTTGTCCTTGTCTCTGTATAGTCGAAAGGGAAGTAATAATTAGTGATTTATGATTACCAAAAATAAAGGTTACTCTCTTATTAACAAAAATTACCTTAAATATCGGACTGAATCAGCGTTCTTCAATAATATTTGCTCCAAATGAAGTCATTTGGAAACATGCGTTGTACCGTTAAGCGCTGGAAAGAAAATGTCGTGATTGTTGAGCTTCGCCATGAAGCAATGAATGCAATGGGTTCAGGTACCGGAGGCAACAATGGCAATTTAACCTTGCCACTGAGACAGCACATCCAGGCGTTTCTCCAGTGAACTTCAATGCATCGCAATGGACGCACACAACCTCCATAAGGCCAATTCTAACGAAAGGGTGCGAGCTGTAGTCAATTGTGGAATCGTATTGAAACTCTCCCTAATTCAAATTAACACATGAAGCATTTCTTCTTGCGGCTCGACGTTGTTGATCACTGTGTTCTGCTCAACGATTTCTCATTGCCAAACGAGACGTTGCACGTATGGCTTCTCTTTGTTCCTGTGTTTGTGAAGCACGCAGTCGGGCCGTACTAACACGGCGCCCTTCTCTGTGCGATTTCTTCTTCTTCTGCAGTAGATTGATTCGCAATATTCCGCAGTCTAATTGCATTACGGCTTCGTTGTGAAAGATTCGATCTTCTCGCTCGCGGCATTGTAAATATGACTGTGATGGATATTGCTGACTTTGCTTCTATTATGACATAACAATTATTCATGCGCGCACAGTCACAAATGTCATAACCTTAATTGTTTTTACGCGCACCATAACAACTGTCATAATCTAAGACACCAAACGTCGTCAATTTGTTTCATCTCTAATTTTTTTCTTAAATTTTCAATGTTTTAATAGTTTTCTTTTTCCTAAACCTTCGCGTAGCAATTACCAACAAACTCGCAGAAGGAAGTCGTTTTCAAGTTCAAAGCATCCGAACAAACCACGATCCATTTATATATATATATAGATATATACATATGTATATATATATAGATATATACATATGTATATATATATATATATCTACAGTCTGTCCCCGGATTAACTTCACTGTAGGCATAATTGATCAAAAATTGTGTAACATCGTTTTGATATTTTGTAGTGTCTGAAAACAGTTTCTATTCAAGCCCATTTTTACTTTTTAATTGAGATAAAAACATTTTCTATTGAACTAAAGTACCATTTCGGCCAGTAATAAAATGTTGAAAAGTTGTTCAAAATATGAAATTGACTAAATCAGTATTTGTTTTGTATTCTTGCATTGTAATTAGAGAAAAACAAGTTTACTGTATAAGTTGTTAAAAAAAAAAAACAAATAATGTAAGTTTCTAATAAAGAATTTTATTCTTTTTGGACACTACTTTAAACCAGCATGGTTATTTTTTATGTACTCGTAACTTCTTTTTACCTGCCGTGGAAGCTGTCAATTTCGAAGATTTTTATTTTCAACAAGACAGTTGTCTAGCACATACAACTTGTGTGATTACAATTTTTTCAATCGGCGTTTTCACGAAAAGTTGATTGGACGATATGGCCCAAAACATTGGCCAGCGAGATCGCCTGATTTGACCCCTTTACGTTTCTATTGTTGAATAGTGTGCGTTATTTTTAGTAATACAAAGTCAAGAAACATTAAATAAAGGTTTTAAATATTCGATCCCGAAAGTTCTTAACGACCTCGGTATATTTTGTATTTTTTGTATGTTCTATATTTTAGTTTTATGGTGAACAATTTATCTCCGTTGTTATGTTTCACGTAAATCTAAGTTGTCAAATTCAATGTCATCGGAACCGATTTTAGTACCCCTTTACCTAGAAGGGACACCAGCTGCAACTTTATTATCTTGTCTTCACCCTAACTTTCTACAAAATTCCATTTCATGTACTTTCCCTTAATTTCTATTTCTAAACTTTCACTTTTGCACCAATAGGGAAATACTTACCATTTTTAGCACCACCCTCCGAACCTTTTTTAAGTGTAGATGATTGCAGATGAAGTGTGCAATTAGTCAGTCAAAAGGTTTCGGTTTTACATTGTAGGACTCGAGTACAAGACTCGGTCTAACACAGCCAATTCGGGCAATAAATCATTCGGGTACACCAGTATCATATTTCGGGAGATTACAACAAATTCAACCGCGTTTAAATTAATCAATTATTTAGTAAGTAAGTAGCCGTTAAGTGCGCCGTGTATTTCTTCAAGTTAAATTTGTAAATTAGTGGTTAAGCACATTGTAACGAACAATTTGATTAAATTGTGAGGTACAATTAGTGTATTTTGTTAACACCTACAACGGGAAAAATATTGTTGAAGTGTAAGATTTGGCCTACAGTCCAAAACACCGATCTACTCCAACTTCGCGCTTCAGCAAACCTACATTTTTGGTCCTTCGACAGCCGGATCAGCGCCTAAGAAGACATCGTCAACGGCGACAGATCCATCATAAGGAATAAGAAAATCGGCAAGGAGCAGTTGGGAGGCAACAATTCCCAGCAGAGGTGAGTCCCCAATTGTGTTTTCCTACATTTTCATTTTCCTTTGTTGCGCATTATGGCTACTGACAATCAACAAGCATTAAAGGCTCTTAAATACAATAGAGGCGCCACAAAGTCCTCACTTACAAGATTTAAAACGTATCTTGATTCAATCGACGAGATCAATTTCAATGCCACAAACTTAAAAAGGCGACTAAGCAGAGCAGAAGCGTTATACTCCGAATTCCACAACTCGAACCGTCAAATTCAAATGATAGAAGACGAATTAAATAATGAAACTGATGTGCAAGATTTCGATGATCATTATTTTGAATTAATATCCAAAGCAGAGGATATACTCACGCAAAGTTCTTCAAACACATCAAATTCACAATCTCCGCCCGAAGGAGCAAGGCACGAAACTAATAGTCAAGTACGGTTACCGCAAATTACGTTGCCACAATTTTCTGGGGCATTTGATGAATGGGTACCGTTTAATGAAACCTTTAATTCATTAATACACTCAAATCAAGGAATAAGTACGGTACAAAAATTTCATTATTTGAGATCGTCTCTTAAAGGGGAAGCAGCAAATTGCATTAGCGAACTGCAAATAACTGCCAATAATTATGAGATTGCTTGGGCTGCGTTAAAAGAGCGATACGATAACAGAAAATTAATAATCAGAAAGCACATTCAAGCCATTCACGAACTGCCTGTATGTAAAGAAGAAAATCTGTCAGTCTTGAGACGGATTTTGGATGGTATACAAAAACATACTAGGTCATTAAAGGCATTAGACCGGCCCGTCGAGTACTGGGATGATTGGTTGCTGTATATAACCAGCAATAAAATTGATCATGTTTCAAATAAGGAATGGGAATCATCAATCAAGGGTGATAAAATTCCAACCTTTAAGGAACTGATAGAATTTCTTTCACATAAATGTTGCACTTTAGAGAGCATATCGCAATCAGCATTACCATCGCGCGGTCAACAAAGAAATCCTCAAAGGGTCCCGCTAGTTCATGTTACAAGTCAGAACACACAATGTGTTGTTTGCAAGAGTACACACTATATTTATAACTGTCCAAAGTTTCTTCAGATGTCAGCTGAAGAAAGAATCTCGCATATCAAAAAAACAAAGTGTTGTTTCAATTGTTTAAACGCAGGTCATGTATCAAGCAAATGCAAAGGTAGTAGTTGTAAAATATGTCATCACAGACACAATACACTACTTCACCTATCAACTAGCAATTCCGCAAATCAACAGTCACAATGTTCAATGTCTCAAGGGGAATTTTCACAGGTTATAACTACGCACGCATCTCGAGTTAGCCATTCACAAGTTGTATTATCAACCGCCATCGTACAAGTAAAGGATGGCAGCGGTACGTTTCATAATTGCAGAGCGCTTCTAGATTCAGGATCACAGTCCAACTTTATATCTAAGGCGTTAATACAAAAACTAAAATTAAAACCAAAATCAGTCAACTTACCGGTGAGCGGAATTGGCCAATCACATACACAGATCAATCATGTATCACAAGTCATTGTAAGATCAAACTACAATGCCTTTAAAATGCCATTGAGCTGCCTAGTATTAGACAACATCACAAACGACATTCCAGTCGACCCGCTTAATAGAAGCACATTAGATATACGCAAAGGTTTGAAATTAGCGGATCCCGAATTTCACATACCACGGAAAATTGACCTTTTAATCGGCGCAGAATTCTTTTGGCAATTGTTGTGCGTAGGACAAATAAAGGTGGAAAATACGGGGTTAATAATGCAGAAAACTCACTTAGGATGGGTAATATCGGGTCCCATCACATGCAGCAAATTAATGCCACGCGTTATCAATTGCAATGTATCATCAATCCAATCACTAGAGACTGCGATAACAAAATTTTGGGAACTAGAGGAACCTTCGTCTAAGGGCGCGTACTCGTTGGATGAAGCTGAATGTGAGAATCACTTTCGTAATTCCTACAAAGGAAATCACGAAGGGCGATTCATCGTCAAACTACCGGTAAATGCAGATCCAAACCAAGCATTGGGTGATTCAAAGCAAATTGCAATTAGAAGGCTTAATAGCCTAGAAAACAAATTGTCAAAACAGCCCGATTTAAGAGAACAGTACAACAGATTTATGCAAGAATACATTGAATTGGGTCACATGCGGCAGATAAACGATAATGAAATTCAGACTCAAGGAAATGTATCGTTTTACTTGCCACATCATGCTGTTGTTAAAGGAGACAGTATTACAACGAAGCTACGAGTAGTTTTCGATGGATCAGCTAAATCTTCCTCTGGTCATTCGCTAAATGACATATTAAGAGTTGGACCTTCTGTGCAACAAGATTTGTTTTCTATCACTTGTAGATTTCGTTCACATCGTATTGTATTAACAGCGGACATAACAAAAATGTACAGGCAGATTTTAGTCGATCCATCACAAACAAGATTGCAACGTATCGTATGGAGATTTAATCCATCGCAAAACATTGAAACATACGAACTCAATACGGTCACTTACGGTACGGCTTCAGCTCCCTTCCTCGCAACTAGAGCATTGAATCAATTAGCAATCGAGGAATCAAGTGCCTTTCCACTCGGCGCCAAAATATCGCTCAGAGACTTTTATGTAGACGATTTATTGACCGGCGCCGACAGCATTCAAGAAATTCATCAAATATTTGCTGAAGTTACTGCGTTATTAGCAAGAGGTGGATTTTCTTTAAGAAAATGGGCCTCGAACAGGATGGATATACTTAGCACGTTACTTCCTAATGCGGTTGAGCCAACGATCTTGAATATAGAGCAAGACGGCAGCATTAAGACATTGGGAGTCCAATGGGATTCAAGTAGCGACAGGTTACAGTATAAGATACCGGAGGTAATCATTAACAAACGGCTTAACAAACGCAGTATATTATCGCAAGTTGCTCAAATCTTTGATCCGCTGGGATTAATAGGTCCCGTGATCGCAACAGCAAAACTGTTCATTCAACGATTGTGGCAGTTGAAACTATCATGGGATGAATCGCTGCCACTACAATTACATACAGAGTGGTTAGAATTTCAGAATGCTTTACCACAACTGCGATCATTGAAGCCAAAACGTTGCGTAATACCACATAAACACCGCGTAGAAATTCATGGGTTCTGCGACGCGAGCGAAAAGGGTTATGGCGCGTGCATTTACATTCGCTCCATCACTAATTCTGGTCTTCTATCATCGGAACTATTATGTTCAAAGTCTCGCGTAGCCCCTCTGAAGGCGACAACAATACCACGGTTAGAATTATGTGCGGCGTTATTATTAGCACAGCTACTTCACAAAGTACTACCGTCGCTCGAAGTAGAAATTAATCAGGTGTATTGTTGGACGGATTCTACAATTGTCATCGGATGGATTAATACAACTGCTCGTCAATTAAAACCATTTGTAGCGAACCGAGTAGGAGAAATCCAGGAACTAATCAATGTTTCTAATTGGAACCATGTGGGTACGAACGACAATCCAGCCGATATTCTCTCTCGTGGGTCCCAACCGGCCTACCTCATAGACAACAGTCTTTGGTGGCATGGACCACCATGGTTAATGGAGGCACAGGAGAACTGGCCAAGATCCATCGTTAACGTTACTGAAATCGAAGTGCCGGAAAAACGTTCTATTCTGGCTGTAAACGCAGCCTCCATCGACAAAAACTGGGACATTATCAACAAATATTCAAGTTTTCAAAGGCTACAACGGGTTCTGGCTTATTGTCAACGCTTTATAAATAATTTACGCCATCGCGCAAAGGGACAACACTGCAATATCAACACTGGACCGCTAACTACATCGGAATTAGAAGATGCTACCATGTGGCTCGTACGATCAGTGCAGAAAGAAGTATTTGCTAATGATGTGAACCGCCTACGAAGCAATCAACCCATTAAACCAGAAAGCAAGCTAAAATCTCTCAACCCGATTATAGACGATAAATATGTCATGCGCGTCGGTGGAAGATTACGTAACGCACCTGCTCATTTCAATAAAAATTCCCAATAATTTTACCTCATAAACATGCATTAACGAAGCTCTTAATCAAACAAACACACTGTGAAGAACTTCATGCAGGGGCACAAGCAACACTAGCCAAATTACGGAACAAATTTTGGCCCATTTCTGGACGCAACTTGGTACGGCAAGTAGTGAGAAACTGCGTGACATGTTTCAAGGTCAATCCACGCGCATATCAACCCATGATGGGGGATTTGCCTAAGGCACGCTTAGAGCCTTCTCGCCCATTCATTCGAACCGGCGTGGATTATTGTGGACCATTTTTAATTCGCTCTCACACTAGACGAAAGACGTCGCCATCAAAGGCATACGTTGCTATCTTCATATGTATGGCTACAAAGGCAGTTCACATTGAATTGGCAACGAGTCTCAATACCGACTCCTTTCTCAATGCATTAAAGCGATTTATAGCTAGACGCGGGATGATCTCGCACATGTACTCGGATAATGGTTCGAATTTCGTTAGGGCTAATAAGGAGTTAAAGGAGCTAGCTACAATGTTTGAAGGGGCCGAATGCAACAAGATAGTGGATACCCTGTCCAATAAAGGCATAACCTGGCACTTCAATCCACCTAGAGCTCCGCACTTCGGCGGTATTTGGGAGGCCGCCGTCAAATCTTTCAAGTATCATTTCAAACGCATTGTGGGTAACGTGTTGTTAACCATAGAAGAGATGAACACCGTAATTGTCCAGATCGAAGCCTGTCTAAATTCCCGTCCTCTCATCCCGTTATCAGATGATCCTGATGACCTATCCGCAATCACGCCTGCACATTTCCTGATTGGGGACTCGCTAACGGTTAATTTAGAACCAAACCTGCTTCCATTAAACATAAACCGATTGTCGAGATTACAGCTACTTGACAGATTGAAACAGCACTTCTGGCAACGCTGGTCCAAGGAGTACCTGCAGCAACTTCTACAGCGAAGCAAGTGGATGAGCAGTCGCGGCGTAGCTCCTCAGCCTGGACAGCTCGTAGTCATCAAGGAGGACAACCTACCACCGCTCCTGTGGGCCATGGGACGAGTCGTCAGCGTTCACCCTGGGAAGGACGGCATCACGCGAGCAGCTACAATCAAGACCACTCGCGGTGAGGTGAAACGACCCGCTAACAAATTATGTGTGTTACCCGGTGATAATGAATACAACTAGTGTATTGTGTTTCGAAAGCCAGAACTTTCAAGGCGGGCGGCATGTTGAATAGTGTGCGTTATTTTTAGTAATACAAAGTCAAGAAACATTAAATAAAGGTTTTAAATATTCGATCCCGAAAGTTCTTAACGACCTCGGTATATTTTGTATTTTTTGTATGTTCTATATTTTAGTTTTATGGTGAACAATTTATCTCCGTTGTTATGTTTCACGTAAATCTAAGTTGTCAAATTCAATGTCATCGGAACCGATTTTAGTACCCCTTTACCTAGAAGGGACACCAGCTGCAACTTTATTATCTTGTCTTCACCCTAACTTTCTACAAAATTCCATTTCATGTACTTTCCCTTAATTTCTATTTCTAAACTTTCACTTTTGCACCAATAGGGAAATACTTACCATTTTTAGCACCACCCTCCGAACCTTTTTTAAGTGTAGATGATTGCAGATGAAGTGTGCAATTAGTCAGTCAAAAGGTTTCGGTTTTACATTGTAGGACTCGAGTACAAGACTCGGTCTAACACAGCCAATTCGGGCAATAAATCATTCGGGTACACCAGTATCATATTTCGGGAGATTACAACAAATTCAACCGCGTTTAAATTAATCAATTATTTAGTAAGTAAGTAGCCGTTAAGTGCGCCGTGTATTTCTTCAAGTTAAATTTGTAAATTAGTGGTTAAGCACATTGTAACGAACAATTTGATTAAATTGTGAGGTACAATTAGTGTATTTTGTTAACACCTACAACGGGAAAAATATTGTTGAAGTGTAAGATTTGGCCTACAGTCCAAAACACCGATCTACTCCAACTTCGCGCTTCAGCAAACCTACATCTATTTATAGGGTTATTTAAAGCACGCTTTCTTAAAGTGCTCTTTGTGATGGCCTTCAATTATTAAAATAAAAAAATAAGGATGCTATAGATGAAATCAACGTTACGACCGTACCAAAAGTATTTGAGGAATTTCGAGTGGAAAACTGCCGATCGTGGATGAATTAAAATTGAGAAATTGTTATATATTTTCTTTTTCTTTTTGAATAAAATACTTTACTAGAAACTTAAATTTTTTGCAACTTGTTTTTCTGTAGTAACAATGCAAGAATACAAAACAAATACTGATTTAGTGCAAGTGATATTTGCACAAAGTCACAATTTCTGAATTGCTATTCTCAATAACATTTTGGCGTATTATTGACTAAAATGGCTTTTTATTTAAACAGAGAACGTCTTTTCTCAATCGTCATGACGGCCGAGTAAATAATTAAAACGTTTTATTTCTCCTAATTTGCGTGTACTTGCTACCGTGTCAAGAACCTCATACATAATACTTAGATTTGTTTATGCTTCAACATTTTGTGTGGGATCCTTAAAATACACGCAATAAATTTGCTAGCTCTAAGTACGTATATGGAAAAATTAACCTTCCTATACTCACGTCAAAATGAAAGACGTATACTATACTATATAAATCGGTCTCAAAGACCGTATGCGTGAAGTATAGGAAGGTTAAATAAGAATTGGAAATTATGAATTGGAGGTGATGTGTGCACGCTAACTAAAATAGCTATATGTATAAAACGAGCCATGAAAGCTTCTCCCAGCGCTCTGCAATGCTTCAGAAAAGCAAAAGGAACAATATTACAACGATATTAATATGATGTAGCATACGCGCAATTCTAACCTTAACCGTATAAATACGGTTGTTCTGTTCTTGGTCAATTAATGATTCATACGCACTGAGAGAAACTTTCATAGCTCGCACCTTGACTTTGTATAACAAATATACAACACACTTACAGAGATGGAGAACGCAGTCCATAAAGTTACTGAAAGGTGTCGAATTCTGCGCTCACTGTATAATAAATTCTTCTGCATAGCAGCTGCTATTATAATTATCACCTGATCGACCTCAACAAATTCTGGTCCGTAATAGAGACAAATTTTATAACACTGTTCGCTTATTTTTCAATAAAGTGTACATATAATCCACTAAACAGGAAAGTAAGATTTTTGATTCCTATAGAAAAGATGTTTTTAGTTAGGTGTATGTCTTGCTTAGTAAAATCGGAATGATATATTTCCTGATATAGAAATTTCACCGCCTGGAATTCTTTGATTAATTTTAATAGAAATCTTTAACTATTGAAAAGTAATAAAATGATTAAAATCTGGCGATCTGGCGTCTGTTAGCTTAATTTAAGTAGTTTATGCTTTGTTATATACCTAGAGCATGCCGTGAACATTATAGCCAAGCGTCACGTGTTTTTGAAGGAGGACGATTATTAGCTTGCACCAAGGTTCTTCATTTAGAGATATCGCACAGCGCTCAAACAGAAATCATTCTACGATAACTAAAATTTATCGAGGTTGGTTTGGAGAAGTATAAGAACGTCACCGCAGAGGCACTGAAGCAATCGCACATCAGAATTGCTGCCAAAGACTGCTGGCTGTTAGAGACCATTATTCGACAACCAGGTGTAGTACTGACGAATGATTTCAAGGTGCAGGCCATCCAGTATGTCTTCGTATTGTTCGTTTTCGATCTTTCGGTTTGCCCTCCTATCAATCACATTTAGTGCTTTACACGGACAACAACCTTCAGTGTGGTACAAAGTAGAATATAGAGTGGCAGGATGTTGTCTTGAGTGATGAATCAAGATGTTGTATAGGAACACGTAACGGCCGTGTGAAAGTTAGACGAAGATGGGGAGAAAGATCTATTTCATACAATAAAAGATCAAGCTGACATCAGCATACTTTCAGGTTCGTTGCCACGCACTGTTACTGAATGTCAATAAATCTTCCAAACTGCAATAATTTACCACTGTTTAATAGTTAGTTAGAAGTATCCAATGCCAAAGTTTCGACGTCAGCTAGTATACTTTAAAGAATCATATTTTTCATTAATATCACCAATGAGTGGCTGTCAACGATGAACTATTCTTCAAGAAGAACTTTGATATCATTAGTTTTTCAACCAATTTGAGATACTTGGGTGCATTCGCCAAAGAAATCTGTAATATTAGTTTTATTTGCAAATACAACGATTACTTCGTTACGGATTTCTATAGTAACAGTAACTCTAATTAGTAGCACAATACAAAGGACACTCCCTTTCCTTAAAAAATCCTATTTACGAGACTAGAGTTTTCGTAAATAGGACTCTCGTTATGAAATACCGTTGCGGATCCTCAGACAGCAACAAACAAATGATTATTACTGAACCTAATAGGAAATTACGTTGGGAATTAGTTATCGCCAGAGACCGGGTTATATGTTTTTGCATATCAATAACTATTAATGGTACAATTGAACGCTTTCAGATCTGCACGAATTAGGATAAATAAAAGCGTTTAACACTAATATAATTTTATTTGCCCTAATTCGTGTAGATCTTAAAGCGTTCAATTGTTCCGTTGATAGTTACCGATATGCAAAAAATATAGTCCGGCCTCTGGTTATCACACAATTATTAATAGACGTACATGTTTTTCACTAGAAATAGGTCAATGAGTCATTCAATTTGAATTTAGTGATTTAATGTTAGTTACTACACGACAGCTCTGCCAATGGAACAAAATGTTTGTATTAGTGCCTCATGTACACTAATTTGTCTTTCATGAACCCATAATTATTGCAGTTTAACAATTAACGTGATCTGTTTTGATTTTTGTCACCGTATACTCGTAATTTGATATTTTGGATACGCGATTAATGCTAAAAAATTTTTAATACAACTCTGACTACTAGTAAGGTGTTTTTAACGATTCGCAAGGTCGCTAAACTTACCTAGAGTTTCCATATAAGGAAGAAAATATATTTTAAATGTTGCGGCGCCTGCTACTTTTATACAATTCGTTTTTTCTCTTGTGTGTCCATACAATAATTAATCGCCACATACATACATATACACATGCGTTCTCTACTGCGAATATAACCACATAGCGAACCGGTGCAAGTCTTATAGGATAATAAAAAACCGAATGTCCTCTCATGGTTCTCGTTCTACCACGCGCGCATTTACTAAGGATTTTGCCCTTTTATGATCATGCATACTTGAACAGTTTATATTTCGAGGTCTTGGCCCATTTACTATGTCCGAGGAACGTTTTCCAATCTACCTTTGCCGTTCTTAAATGTACGTAATACGTGTGTTAAATAGCAAATCGAAGGGGATTGAACACGTAAAAGATTAATATAAAGTGATGTTCAGTCGTTTAGGTACAAGTTATTGTATTTACACAAATTCATCGTAATTGCATGCAATGATCAAATTATATTATAATTCGCCAAGTACTTTTTTCTATAGAAATATTGTTACAAATTTTATTAATTATATGCACTTAAATTAGCACTTACCTAGTAAAATAATACACATGAATTTGATAATCTGCTATACTTTAATGAATGCCAGATATAGTTTGTATGTATTTTGTAACTATAGCTCTAGGATTTGTTTCTTTAGAGAAGAGCACATGACGTAATGAAAATATGCGCGAAATGTGACGTTTCATTGACTTTCGCTAGTCGGTTGCCATGGTAACGTATACGGAACACCAAATTTGGTTCATTGCGCCGCTGACGTAATGTGCTCTTCTCTAAGGAAACAAACCCTAGAATATAACCTTTTCAACTTTTCGAATCGATATTACAGTATCTACAATATATGATTTATAACTGCTTTTCCTGATCTTCGTTTCGTTACCATACCTAATTGTTTTTTTATATACACTATCGATCACGAGTTTAAGCACACTGAAAACTTTGTTTCAAAAGTTCTTTCGTTTCCTTTTACAATCTTTTGTATTCCTGCATTTTAGTGCCCAGACATTTTACTAATTTACGTGGATATTTTGTAATAGCCCCAACATTTTCCATATGCCTTAAAACTGGGTGCCAGGTAGAATTTTGATATTTAGTTCCATTATGTGATTCTGTCATAATAAAGTATGATCGCAATAATAACCGTATCTGAGAAATTGATGTATTTGCCTAGAATTGTACAATTTAAGTGTGGTGCAATTTTAGCTACAAGAATTTCAATTCTATTCGCATTAGATTTATGCCACATACCAACATTTCAAGTGACTTCGAAAATAGAAGTCTAATTGTGTTAGGTCTGATTATCTGCCTGGCCATTTGCTGTGAGTTCTTCTCGCTCACGCCTCGACCACTAAAGACAGTTATTAGATTATGCTTGACAAATCCGTTTAAATAAAAAATGTAGCTTCATCAGAAAACAAAATACAAGTACGGAATTTATTACTTCCTAGCAAAATTAAATCAGACATCGGAGTTACTTATCGAAATATCATGCAGAAAATTAATTTTGTAATTTTGCATTCCATTTCTTGCTAATACCCTTCGGAGGAATTTCCCAATAACAAATTGCGTAACGGTAACAAGGTTAGTTGACCTTCCACGAAAGAAACCATGTTGCTAAGACGATATTAGAGATCTAACACTGTTGAATATATACGTATAGATAACAACACAAAAGAGGTATTGATCTATAGTTCTCCACATGACTTTCATCACCTTTATTGAGCACCGGAGTAATTCTAGCACGCTTCCAAACCTCAGCAAAGATTGTACTAGTAATTGAAAGGTTAATTATTTTCAACAGAGATTTAGCAAATACAAAACGAGCATCATTTAGAAGGAAACTAAGTTTTAGATCATCACCAGCATTATAATAATGGTAATCTGGACATACATTTCACCAATTCTTCGTCGCACACAGTATGCAAAATGAATGAGCTATAATCCGAAATATACTCAATGCATGGCTCTGTGTACAAGTGCTCTAAATAGCAAAAAACTTATTGACAAAAGAATCACTATGAAGTGTTTATCAAATAAAAGTTGGTTTACAATATAATGCGCTACATTAGATCTGTCATTTTAAATTCTGGCTTTTCTCACTTGTATTCTAAGAGCGCATAATTTACTAAGTAAATAAGTAAGTATATACTTAGTTCAGTAACAATTGTAGCAAAACGTAAGTAAATTACAGAATAAAAGGTAGAAGTACGAATAAAATAAAATAAAATATAAATAACAAATTACCTTTGGCCTTTTATCTATATATTAATACGTAATTAATAAGTGGGTCGTCTTCTCGTACATATTTTGGAATGTATCCTCCATGTATCGCGATGGTACATATGTCGTTGTTTTCGAATTACAATGCAGATTTGTCGAATGTATGTTTCATCGCGATACGTGCAGTGGAACGTAGATGAGAGTCTGTAAATGAGCTTAAGTGTCAGAATGACACACGCAACGTGATATACGTCAACCACGTCAAGTATGACATATTATTATAGTAAATACGTTCGAGAAACGGACAAAGTTATGTAGCATAATATTGATTGCACAAAAGCAGATTAAGTGGATTAAGTTGGCATCTCAATACATTGCGAGCGAGTAAAATAATTGTATGTTGAGCTCATCCGTTCGTGCCAAGCATGTACATTTGTGTATTCGTCGCTAACAAGCGGAACACCAGGATTTTCATGGGTCTTATATGTATATCTATGAAAATCGTTGAAAAAGGAATTAAAGTTTCCTATTTGTCCCTTATATCATTAATTTTAAGTGTTGTTTAACGAAGCGATCGTAGTGCAGTGGATAAGGTCTAGGGCAGCGGTGGCCAACACGTGGCCCGCGAGCCGCATGCGGCCCGCCTTGAGCATTTTTCCAGTCCGCGAGATTCATCACACTTTTACGAAATATATTTATCTTATAATCGCCAAAGTAATGAAATCAATGTTTTAAAAAATACATTATTTGTGCATCCATATATTAAAAAATTATCTATCTAGGTTTACATGTAAGAATAATAATAAACACAATAATAACTTATTATGTTTCAATTATTCACTCAAAAAAAGTGTCTATAGTCTATCTAAATCTAATATAGGCATATATAATTGCATATATATAATATATTTGGCCCGCGGAGTTGTGGTGTATGTCCAAAGTGGCCCGCAAGATCATTTGGGTCGGCCACCCCTGGTCAAGGGTTTACACCCGTGGGGATGTGTGTCCAAGTCCTCCTCATGTCCTTTTTTTTTCAATCTCTTCGTGCACAACATTAACAAATATATTTCATTTCATGGAAAATTATTCACAAATAATATATTTCGCGGTGGTAATTTGTTCGAAAAATTTGTTGATATTGTGCAGGAAGAGTTTGGAAAAAAAGCACACGAGCAGGACTTGAACACACATTCCCAGGGGTGTAAAACCTAGATCCCATCCACCGTGCTACGATCTTTTCGTTGAATAGCACTTAAAGTTAACGATATAAGAGACAAATAGGTAACTTCAATTTCTTTTTCAACAATTTTCTCAAAAAATAGAGCGCGATTTTTATTTTATTTTACTCGAAAATACATTAAAGATTCAATGTAAATCAGGTGTGATTGTTTGTATTTGACTGCGTATTAATATATAGATGTTGTGATCGAATTTCGACCATCGGGCGATCCTAGTATAAATTCAGTCAGATTGAATCCAGTCAACTTATTTCAAAGCTAAATTTCTATGTATCCCGTCAATCTTCAACAGCAAGGGCAATTAAGATGGCTTGGCCATGTTATAAGAATGGGCGAAGAAAGGTTGGCAAGACAAATATACGAATCAAAAGAAATGGGAAAAAGGAGAAGAGGAAGACCGAGTAAGACATGGGAGCAAGAAGTACGAGGTGCATACGAGGCAAGGGGAGAGAAATGGGAGGATATGAGAGCAAGATGCAGGGATAGAGAAGTGTGGAGACAAATATGGAAGAGGGAGCCAGGAAATTCAACTCCACACAACCCGACACTTCACGGTCAAACGGGTTTCAGGATTAAGTAAGTAAGTAAGTAAATTTCTATGTACCCCGTCAATCTTCTCGGAAGATCAGGCTAGAAGTAACTGATTGCTCCGCTCGGCGATATCGTTCATTTGTTCAACGTATAATGACATTAGTTCAAAATGCGATATTTTTAATTGTAGTCTTACGGAACCTATGCGGCCCAACTAGAAAAGTCACGTTTTGAACACTTCCCAATTTATATTTTCTTTTCTTTGTTTGGGTATATTCTCTTCTAAGTTTCTTATGTCTAGATTAATATTGAATATAATTTAGTTTCTATATTTTATGATATCCTTACCGTACTGTTTTGTTATTTTAAGTATTTTTAATATTTTTCTTTCTTTTCCTTGTAATCAATTCTCTTGCCCTATAATTGGTTTTTAAAACTATTGGGTAATAAACATTATTATTATTAAAGATATCAATATGATCGCAGAAGTGTATACGACTCAGATATTATATAACACATTGGTAACGAACAGCATCAATGTATAAACCTAAATAGAATCAAATAAGGGTAGAGTTAAAAAATGTATCGATAGAGTAAAAACCATGTTCTCTTAAATGTGTTTTCAGTCTATTTGTAAATTTATCTAGCAACGAATTTATTATTTTTGGCTCCCAGAAGTCGGAGTACCTCTGTGTAGCGTGCACTCTGTTATAAGGTATTTTGATATTGTCCAAGTGTTGTGGTAATCTCAAATGTGTATTACCATTCCTGACAAAATTCTTCTGTTTTTTGTGTATATATCTGGCTAATGTATATTGTAGTATGGTAATACTCCATTAGTAAAATTATCAATAAAAAGGTGTAAATTTTATAGAAAGCATTCTTTAAGAAATAGAAAAGCGTTGTAAATATATACCACACACATACACTTAAAACATTTCAAATCTAGAATTCCAAATTGCTATAGCGACGTGCCAGAAAAAAACAAATTAAGTTTGTTGATGACGACGGTATGGGATGGTCGATGAAAAAAGTTAGATAAAAGTTATATAAATTACCAGGGTTGAAAAGAAGCAGACCACATCAAAAAGAAGTTGTTGTTTACAAACAACGAACAGACCAAAGAAAAGAGAAGTACAATAAAAGGAAAAGACCAAAGAAAAGAAGTGAAGAAAGAATTCAAGAAAAAGAGAGAAGTTAAGAATTAGAAAACAAATTACAGTTATACACACTTAGGTAATATATTTTGATTATATTGTTCATTATTTTGTTAATATAATACTAAAATTTTGTAAATATTAATTGTAATAATATGCACTTCTTAAGGTAAGTATTTCTCTTCCACAAACGCTTGCTTACATGATTAGTCTTTCCTCACACTCAGCCTCCGCACACATTCCCCAAAATTGAGCTCCATATACAGCAGCACAGTGGAAATTTGAGTTCACTCTTGTGGCTCGATAAGTAGATAATTGCTTCACCGTTCTTAAACAATAAACATGGATACCTAATGATTTGATGTTAGTAGTGATCTTTCTTCTATTTAAGGAAACATCTAAATGGGGGTTTTGTTTGGGTTAAGTTTCAATTTATTGGAATTGAATCATGTTTCTGCTTATCTAAGTACTTTAGTTGTTTTCGTTATTAAAATTTTCTTAGATTCGGCTATTGTCACCAGTGATGTGTCATTCGCGTATAAGGAAACCGCTTGAGCTAATATATTTACTACTAAATCGTTCATATACATATAACAAAAAGTAAAGGTACAAGAATGAATACCTGGAGAACACCGTACTTCATGGTCGCCATTGTTGATCTGCGTGAATCCATTTGGACATATTGACGTCTATCTGATAAGTATGAAGCCAACAGATCGTAACTTCTCCCACGTATTCCCTAGTAGAGCAATTTATCCATCAACACATTATTATCCAGTGTTGAAAGGACTATTCTTGTCCAACTCGATTTTATAAATAAAAAGAGGAGAGGTGTCGTGGGATACCCGACAAGAGCGAAGCTCTTTACGCATTTGATGCTTAGTTGAATAAAAGATAAAATTCTATAATTGAACGAACAATGTATAAAGAAAAAGTATTTCATTTCGAAACCGATGGTAAATAAGTTGAAGTTGAATTTGAAATAAATTCGAGTCCGATAAAATAGAGCGCCATCGAAGGGAGGAGACGGAAATACGGCACATTTTGCTCCTTCGTTGCGTATGTATGCGTGTGTGTGAGAGAGAAAGAACTAATGAAAGAAGAACGATGGAACCAACAAGCGTCTACTTGACGATTTCAAGCGTCTCACCTTTCCCCAGTTAGCTCTCGTCGCAGAACTTCTCTAAAAGAGCTTTGCGCCAATAATATTTATAGGGCTATAATTACATGTAGAAATATTTGTTTTAGAAATCCACATCAGTTCTTCAAGTCAATGTGAGCGTTCGGACAAGTGTAACACTATTCTGTGGTTAAAACTAATAAATTACACAAAATGTTGGTTTCTATTCATTTGAGTGGTATACAACTCTAACAGGCAACACATGTTCATCTCTGTCTATGTATCATCATTATCATCAATAATAATCTTGCGTCGTTACTTTTCTTATTACAATTCTGTCTTCATCAATGTAATTAAGTTCCCCTATGCTTTATTCTTATCCCTAATGTCTTGTCATCACGTCAACACCAATTGAAGCAATTCATGAATGTATCCGCCGCTGAACCGAATAAACATAGCAGCTCACTTGTTAGTCAAGTAACGTTGGGAATTAATGTACACTACCGGCCATAGGTATTTAGCCACACATATTTTCTCTTAGAATTTTAAAATAAAATCGTATTTGAATAGTGGATAAATGATTTAATGATATATACTAACTATTTACATATTAATACGTCTATAAAAACATTCATACTAACTTATTATATAAAATGGATGTCAAATATTAGATTCGTTAACATAGCCACCTTTCGCATTTATCACTGCAGCGGATAATCGCATTCTAGCAATTAATTTTGCCAGAATATCAGGCGATAAATTATTCCAATGTTCTTGGAGAAGTGTCCATAATGCAGTGGAAGATGTTGGAGCGTTTTGTTTAACTCTCCTATCCAATTCATCCCATAACAATTCGATTGGATTCATGTCGAGTGATTGGGGAGGCCATTCCATTACTGTGAGCGTGCCCTCCTCTTCTTTTTGTTGTAAATAATTCTGGAACATTCTAGCTTTATGCTTCGGGTCATTATCCTGCTGAAATGTGAAATTTTCTCCGATTAAGCGCAACCCCGATGACATCACATTATTTTCTAAAATAGCCTTATACCCCTCCTTTCTAAGAATGCCGCCTATTTTTACTAGGTCTCCGACAGTAGCACCTGAAAATCACCCCCAAATCATCACCGAACCTCCTCCGTGTTTGACGGTCGGCACAATACATTGATCCGACACCCTTTCTCCCAGCGACCTCCGAACAAAAACACGTCCGCGCGAGCCATAAATTTCGAACTTGGACTCGTCACTCCACAGCACTTTATTCCAATCTTCGATGGTCCAATTTTGGTGTGCTAGTGCCCACTGATAGCGATTCTGCTTGTTTTGTTTCCGTAATAAGGGTTTTTTACCGCTATTCGTCCGCAGAGTCCGGCTTTGCGTAAGCGCCGTAAGCGCTAGTTAAGAATAGAACGCACAAATCACAACTCGATTTTATGTGTTTTCACAGCAACAGTAAAATTTCAACTAATGTAAATTACACTGATATGGTATAAGGAACCCTCTATTACAAAGTATAATTCAAAACTAAATTATATTGCACCAAAATTCCAAGAAAAAGCCCATTAACTGTTATCGCTCAGATGTACCTAAACCTAATTTATATTTCCAGGAACTCGCTAATGTATCGTACATGAATGAAACTTGGTACCAATGCATCTACATACGAGGATTCTTTGTCTCTAGTGTCATTATTTGCATTAGATAATTTATATCGAAGAATTAAGAAAAACATATGTGGCTAAATACTTATGGCCGGTAGTGTATGTATAAGAGACCCCACATTTCAGTTTCAAACACAGGAACTCGTAAAATTCAAGCAACTTTTACTGCAGAGGTGAATCGCAATGTGTTACACAGAATAAAAGTTATGCACCAACTTGATATTATTCTGGATGTATATGTGTATTTACTTAATATGGTTTTGTGCTGGAACGTGATGTATGTATATATACATACGTAAATCATCTAGAAATAGACAGATAATCAAACGATCTGCAAAGATACGAATATGATAAGCAAACATACCAGAATAAGCACTTACAACACACTTCAAGTACAAATTAGAAGAGTATATAAATATAATGTGTTTAGTACTGGGGTATTCAGTGAAATATGCGCTAAGAAACATTATGATATATACTACGACGTGTACCACCAGGTAAATAGTTCCTACGTTTGTATTCTCACTTAAAGCGAAATCATGAATAACCATTACTCTGATCTTTACTTGCTAAATAAATTACTTGCTACCGACAATTTATTTTTATAAGTATAGATTGATAACGATTCATATCATCGGCTTCAAAAAATCCCAACTTATTCCAACTTAAAAGTTTATCCGACATCGGCATAACTTTGATCAAGTCGGCATGTCACAATCGACCAACAAAATGCGTAGAAAAGAGCGTTTCGGAGCAGTTAAAAGGAGTTACGTTAGTAATTGCAGATATATTGTTTGGAAATATTAGCACGCAATTATCAACAGCACTAAACGTTTTTGAACAATTGGTCAATTTGAGAACTAAAAGCAAATATTTACATACGGTGTTAAAAATTAACGATCCTGGTGACAGACTTTAAGTGATGTTATGGAAAAAATTAATTTAACTTGGTTTAGTTCCAATTTATCGCAAGAAAATATAAATGATTCGCTAAAGCTAATATTAAATCTGACAGTACTAGAAATAGTAGAATTGTCGTTCAGATCAATTGACTGCGTAGTTTTTATTAAAAACTAAAGATCTGCTTTTTCGTCCTATTTTATTTTATTATATCTTAAAAGGAAAACGCCGTGGGTCACCAAACATTATGTACTGAGAATGATACGGAAATTCAAAAGCTGCAAAGCAGTCAATTTCGCTCTCGTGATTCTAGAGTCGGTGACGCGTCACATGCGGACACGTCAAATGCGGACAGAGGCTTAAAGTGCGACACATGCGGACTGGCCGTCCGCATTAATGACTCATCGCATTAATGACTCATCGCATTATGGTGATTAAAGGTAGGCGTCCACCTATCCGCATCGTACGTATCGGACGCATCGCATCAAACGGATCGTAGTATTCTTTACATAGGAAGCCATAGAAGTGCGTCCACCTATCCGTATCGTACGGATCGCACGGATCTACCCGTCGGCAATGCCGACGCCGTTGCTCCGAGAGGCAACTTTTGCGATGCGTGCCGATGACTCACTACGAAAGTCCGATAGTTGCATCGGCAAATCCAATAGCTGTCGATACTGTGAACGCATTGGAAAGAAATAATCCGTTTGAGTAGACGTCCACCTATCTGCATCGTACGTATCGGACGCATCGCATCAAACGGATTATTTTTTCCAATTCATTCACAGTATCGGCAGCGATTGGATTTGCCAACGCAACTATCGGACTTTCCTAGTGAATCATCGGCACGCATCGCAAAAGTTGCCTCTCGGAGCAACGGCGTCGGCATTGCCGACGGGTAGATTCGTGCGATCCGTACGATGCGGATAGGTGGACGCGCTTGTATGGGTTCCTATGTAAAGAATACTACGATCCGTTTGATGCGATGCGTCCGATACGTACGATGCGGATAGGTGGACGCCACCTTACTGTGAACGCATTGGAAAAAATAATCCGTTTGATGCGATGCGTCCGATACGTACGATGCGGATAGGTGGACGCCTAGCTTAAGGAGACGTCAGATGCGGACATATATTGGTGTGATATCGTACAGGTATAATTACCTTACATTTAAAGTAGGTAAGTAATTAGCATAAATTCCGTTTGACAAAGAATTCCAGGAAATTGACATCATAAGAAGGGAAAGTTATTAAACACTATAATTGTAGTATTGTCTTCTTCCCTTCTTCGTAATATTAATTGTCTATTATCTCCCCATTACTGGAAGATATTGCAAATTAATCTGAAATAGTTTGGGAAAGGGTGGGGAAATCGGGAATAAATAGCTGAGTTCCTATGACATTGTTAACAAGTTATAGTTAGTTCTTCAACCATCTATTACCTGTGCAATTTTGTAAAAAATGGCAGAATACGAGTTAACAGAAACAAGCAAGAAGAAATTATTGGTACTCCATGAAGGATATCAATATCGACTGCATCGCACAAATAAGAACGGTAGTCAACACTGGGCATGTATTAAGGAGAAGACACATAAGTGCAAGGGTAGAATGTCTACTAAAGACGGCAAAGTAGAACATGTTTCGCAACATGATTGTAAAGCGAATGAAGCGGCCGTAGAGGTGCAACAAAAAATAGTCAACGCAAAGAAGAGGGCTCGAGAAGAAGACGAATCGTTACTTCAAATTTATAAAGATGAGTTCACCCCATTATTTAATAAAGGTTACGACTTTGTTACCGAAATCCCAACATTTTCGGCAATTAAACGGTCCCTGCAACGCAGTCGACAAAAAGCTTTAGAGTGTCCAGGAGATCCTTTACATCGCCAAGAAATTTATATTCCGGAAGACATTTCAAAAATGACAGACGGATCAAATTTCCTGCTCATTAACGACGGAATAGAAGATAAAATATTAATTTTCGCTAGTTCCAAAGGCAGGGAAGCTATGTCAGAGCACAACACTTTTTTTATGGAATGGAACGTTCAAAAGTTGTAGTAAGTAGTTTACTCAAATATATTCTATCCACGTCGATCTTGGAAGTAGTGCAGAAGAAACCAATATTATTCCTGTAGCATATGGCTTGCTACCAAATAAGAGTCGCCAAACACATGAACGGTGTTTTACGCTCCTGAGAAATCACATACCTAGTTGGAAACCACAATTTGTTAAATTAGACTTTGAGAAAGCTGCTATAAGATCTCTACAGAGTCTGTTTCCACAGGTCAAAATTAGCGGTTGCAATTACCATTTTAATCAGTGCTTGTGGCGTAAAATTCAAGAATTAGGACTAGTACCGGATTATACACATGTAGAGGAAGTAAGATTGCATGTTCGAATGTGCGCTGCATTAGCTTATCTTCCTATAAAAGATGTAGAAGACGGTTGGCTGTGCATTATGGAGGATGCGCCAGAGCTCGTAAAACTTAGTGAATTTTTTGACTATTTTGTTAACCAGTGGCTCGAAAATGATGCTATTACAGTAGATATGTGGAACTGTTTTGAACAGAGACACCGATCAAATCACTCTGTGGAACGCTGGAACCATCGGTTAAATATTATACTAAAAACATCACCCGACAATCTTTACATTAATAAAGTGCTTAAAAAGTGAAGCCGAATATAATGACTTCATACAAAATAAAGTCGATTTGAATATTGAAGGGAAACGTAGAAGAAAGGAATATATAAAACTAGATCAAAGAATTTCAAAAACTTTGGCGCAATATCAGGAATCGCATGACATCAAAAAATGTTTACATACGTTAGCGTATATTCAGAAATTAGAATAAGTATTACAGTATTAGCGTTAATATATGAAAAAAAAAAACAAACAAAAACATTACACAATAACTAAATTGACTAGAGAACTAAGTTCTTGCTTTTAAACACGCCAGCTGTAACATGCTGCTAGTCCTAAGCCTAGATAAAGTGTGAAGGAAAGCTTATTACCTATAGTATATAATATTGAATTAGATGGCAACTGTTTCACTAAACAGTAGATGATACTACAATTATCAATAAAATAATTAAACCATAGTTTTAAAATTCAAGTTTAAATGTAATAATCTTCATCGGATTTACTAGCGATATAATTCTTATATAGAATTGTCGATCGGGTAAAGGTAATTATACCTGTAGGATATCGTAGCAATGTATGTCCGCACCTGACGTCCTCTTAATGCGATAAGTTATTAGTACGGACAGCCTGTCCGCATTTGTCGCACTTTTAGCCTCTTTCCGCATTTGACGTGTCCGCATCTGACGTACATTCCTAGAGTCAAAAATGAAGAACAGGTAGGTTTCCCAATTTAAACTTTATGACGACCAAATTCGAGTTGCCACTATTCGGGAAATACTCGTTTTGAGGATTGGCAACAAAAATTTTCGAGGAATATAAACACCTTATTTTATGGATACAGTGTGGTGACTGCAGTCTCCTGCATCGGTGGAGCCAGTTAAATATGTGGTTATTCCTATAAATCAATCTGTCTATGTAATCAGAAATTAAATTTATAGAACTAGAAACTTCTCTAAAGTTGAAACAAACATTTCCTATTTGCTTTCTGTGCTATCCTAGGGCATGGGATTTCCATTTGTTATTTTGCGCTTTTAACACACTGCGATACACACAACCATGAGATACGCAATAAAAAGAAATTTGGTAGCGAGTAAGCACTCCATAAATAGAGTGCGAACATCGACGAAGTACATGGGTATAAAGCTCTACAACCATCCTCCGAAAAATGAGGGACATGAACGAAAAAGGCTTTACGAGATGGGTCACACGGATTATGCAAGTGAAAGCGTTCTATAGTCAGGATGAACTTTTGAGTTCCAATTTTTAATGTAGTAATCAGTATGTTTGTTGCTGAGAATCAGTTTTGTCAGTGTCAGTGGTCAGCAATTGAATGTATTTGTGTAAATTTTGTGTAATATTTTGTAAATTATTACAAGCTAATAAATATAAAGTAGTAATGTAGCTGATGGAACGTTCCCTCAAGCCGACAACGCGTTGGCGATAATCTGGTCCCTAGTTTTCTTTCACATGTAGCCCGATTTATTTTAGGTATATACCGGGTGACATAGAATAAACTACAATGCATAGCACCACATGATAAAGGACCAAAAAATAATAAGAAAATTCCTATACACTAATGTCCGATCGCTTTTTGTTTTCACGTTACAGGCTGTTGAGCTTTTTTAAGCTGAAGCTGGTTTTAGTCGCGATGGTGTTTTGAACATGCATAATCTGCATTATTGGACCGATAAAAACCCTCATCATACCGTAATACGGAATCACCGGTATGGGTTTTCCATTAATATGTGGGCAGGTATAATCGATAATTATCTAATTGGTCCAGTTCGATTGCCCAGACGAGGTGTCCCTCAGGACAGTGTTCTCGGCCCACTGCTGTATATCATTTATGTTAACGATTTAGTTTTGCCTAAGTCAGTTATGGTCGCTGATGATACATCGTTCATTGTTACCGGCAATGACGTGAGAGAATCATGTGCCACCCTAAATAATACGATGATTGCATTGAACCACTACTATGTGCGGAACAACCTATACTTGAATATTACAAAGACTGTCTTTATTGAATTCAAACTTAAAAACTGACCGAGATTCTTCTCATTATGTCACAATGGGTGGTAGTAGTGTCAGACAGGTCAAGTCAACCAGGTTTCTGGGTGTCATTATTGATTCGCGCTGTGATTTTAAAGAACATATTGACGATCTCTGTGGCAAGCTTAGCAGTATATGTTTTCTGTTGATGGGGCTTAAACCACAATTAGATACGGAGTTTATACGAGAGTTTTACTATGCACACTTTCATTCACTAATTTCATATGGATTGTTGGCTTGGGGATTTTCAGTAAATAGTGAGAGGGTATTCAGACTGCAAAAGCGTGCTGTCCGAATGATGGCGGATGTTGCCCCTAGGACAAGCTGTAAAGAACTGTTTCCTAAATTAAAAATTATGACTCTGCCAGGTGTGTTTGTATATCAATTATTAATATGTGCTAGGGAAAATATCAACTCTATCCCTAGACTAAACTGTCACCACACATATAATACTAGAAACGTTCATGTGCTTGAGATCCCATCACATAGACTAACATTTAGTGAGAGAAATCCTCACTATCTAGCTGTTAATGCTTACAACAAGTTATCCAACAAATATAAAGTACTACCGTTGCCCTTACTTAAATATAGGATAAAGGATATGTTGATGGCTAAAAGTTATTATTCCTATTGAGATCCTATAGATCTGTCTTGTGCTTTGTGTTGAATATATGTATGTATATCTTTATTAATACTAGTACTGAGTGTAAACATATTCTGTCTAGTTGTAATTTTATGTTAATATTCTACTGTGTTTGTCACCCTGTATATATGTATGTGTCACATTTACATTTGCTCTTACATTTATTTAATATTCTATATGATATATTGTATACCTTGACAATGTCAATAACTACTATTGTAGATCGACGACAATAAAGATCCCGATCTTAATCCTCTCGGTTTTTCATTTTGGGGGTTTATGAAAAATGAAGTGTATGCCGTAGAAATAAATACTGAAGAGCGATTATGGAACAGAATTGTGGAGTCTGCTGATACATTTCGTAATAATCCGAACATATTTCAAAGATGCCGTCAATCATTAATATGAGAATTGGAAATGTGTATTCAAGAACAAGGTCACCAAATTGAACACCTTATGTAGAGCTAAATACGTTACATTTTTAATGTTGTTTTATTAAATAAAAGCCTTTCCAATTAATAAAAACTTAACAGCCCGTAGCTTGAAAACAAAAAGCGATCGGACATTAGTGTTTAGGAGTTTTTAAAATTTATTTTTGGTTCTCTAATGCGTGGTGCTATGCATTGCAGTTTATTATATGTCACCCTGCATACCTCCAAACATTATAATTTTTAATTAAATAAATTTATCTATTCGTTTTCAGTGTCTTCGTAATCTATGGAAACGTACCAGTTGCTTCAGTTTTCAAGAAAGGTGACAAAACCGTAATTGACGAGTACGTGCCTCTTTCCATTTTGAATAATTTTGCCAAAGTATTTGAAAAAACGTTTCGTTGTATTTATCACAACATTACATCTTCTATCTCACCTTATCAGCATGGCTTTGTTGGGTAGGTTCTCAGTTTTAAATTTGGTTACAATTTCTCAGTATGTTAGTTAGGAACTGGATGGGCGAGTTCTGGTTCATGTGTACCTGAAATTTGACAACATCGATCATAGCATATTGCATAGGGAACATTTGGCATTTGCTACGAGTCCAGCTTTACTGCGTCAACCTCACTTATACAGGTAGAAGAAATTGGCCTTTTGACTTTTACTCATCATCGTGTGCTCCACAAGATTCTCATTTGGTGCCATTGCTCTTTATTATGCTTATCTTTATATATTATGCAAAATTGTTTTTTTGACTCCGCTGCGATCGACTCGCTCTTCGGAAGTTTTTTTGGTTCTCAGAGCTAGAATAAATATCTTAAAGAAAGCACCGATCACGCACTTATCTCACAACGCCAATAATTTATTTAGACGGTATTCACAATAATATTAAGTATTTAATGTATTTTATTATGTAATAGAATTTTGTTTTGTTCGACTTGGATTTTTATTATTTTAGCTTGGCATGCACTGTTGTTTTTCTATTTAATGTAACATGTCCTGTAATTGGTTCAATGGTAATAAAGGCTATTATTATTATTATTATTATTATTATTATTATTATTAATAATATTATCATTTACGATTTACGTACGTCGTTCTTTTATCCCGTTCTAGCGTATGATGAAGATTTAAACATATATTCTTCAATTAACGGTTAAAACGATGTGTTCCGTTTACAATATGACATAAATATTCTGACTGGATGGTGTATGGAATTATTGAAGTTGGAATTAAATGTGAGTAAATGCTGTTTTGCAATCTATACCAAGAAAAATACCTATCTTCCTTCAATTTATTCCATATTTGGTGAACTTTTTCAACGGAGGTTAAGTCAGATTGTTGCTAGAACCTAAGGCTTTGTTCTGTGTACGAATAAATTTAATAACATTCGTTTACTGAAGATTTTATTTTTCAGCTTAGTTCTGAGCAAACTTCAGGATACCTCGCAGGTCTGGTCACCTCGTTATGTTTATCTAAAGTTGAGTTGGACAATTTTCAAAATTTCTTTCTTTTACATCTGATGGTACTTAATGCTGACTATAACGCGATGATTACATAGACACGGTTTGGAGTCTCCGTTTCCTCGTCGTGAAACTCACTCGAGCGAGCGAGCAAAAAAATTTAACGATGGCACGTCATCTAATAAAAATTATTTCTGCGTGTTGTGTGCATACAAATCAGCACAAACTGATAATATTTTTTATTACTAAAAGCATGTTATATGTGTACAAATGATAGTATTTTATAATCGATTCGAATGAGGCATTTGCTGAAACAGTACGACATTTGTTGATTTTGAAACTTTAACGATTATATGTTTGGGATGCCAATTAAACTACAACAAAACTGTGTTTTTCATAACTAACTAAAAGGTTATTTTGTGTTTAATTAAAAGTCTTCTAGCTGAAAAATGTTTTTGAATGATTGTGCGCATTTTGTTTTTTACTAACATTAATGGGGTAGTATATCAAAGATATGTTTCCGATTTACTGTTTCTGTGATATTGGAAATTACTGCAGACAGCCAACTGCATCGATAATTCCTCAGCGCACAATTATTAATTAATCTAGCACACACTGTTTTGATGGTGAGGAGGGAATGGTCATAAAACATATCTTATCAAATCAATTATGATACACCACAATCTGTGAAGTACTATTATTTTTTATTCCACGGAATTGAACTGTTTGAACAAAGAAATATAATAATTCATGCAATAAACCAGTTACTCGTAGATACACGATTCAGTGGTATTTTAAAATACATAGGTCCTTAAATCTCCTGTACTGGAATCAAAATCAACAAATAAGACTGTATTTATTTTCGCGAGGAAAGTAATAATAAGAAATCTTTACAATAATGACTTGTCTGATTCAAACTTAAAGAAACCAAATGAAAAAGATTATACGATCGCTTAGATAACGGATACTTTCGAATTCCAAATATACGTACGTAATTAATTGAATATTCTTCATAATAAGTAATTAATCCTCAGACAAATGACTCCAAATCTCGGTAGATTTACCATAATTAATTTATGAGTAAGATAAGATTGATAAAATATATGTATATTAATAGGAATGGATAAAAATTAAGTTTTTGGTTAATATTCATATGGAGAAGTAATAAATATAGTTGCACATAAGAACTCTAGATATCTTGCACAAATTTGACATGTCAATAGGGAATTACGTTATCGTTGTACAATTCCTGCGTTTGATCATATACAGCAACACTGATGAATATAACAGTGTAGATTTAAATTAATGGATGATAAAAGCGCTGGTTGAATAAGAAATAACAAATGTCTAGTTTTCCGTCTTAATTTAATTGTCAATAAAAAAATGTATAAGGAAGAGCTGGTGCCCATCACACCATATAATATTCGCATTATTAAACCATAAAAACTACTTGGGTGGGACTGCTAAAGGAAGGTTGAATACATGAGTCAAGGCAATTGATAAATTCCAAGATTTATGATAGTTCTTTAGTCTAATCGTAATCATCGCAAAGCACCTCTGCACTAGCTTATGTCAATTTACTACTGACTTTTCACATTAATTAATCATTATTTCTTATTAGTTGGGCAGTACGCCTTGGACTATTTTCAGTATATATTAATCTATACGTATCTATTTAGGAACTATATTACGATCTTTTTCTATCACTAATATTCATTGATACAACTAACATTCGTTGTCTTTTATGTTATTAGACCATAAATATCTTCACAGTTATCACGAATATATTTTGCTAAGTCAACACGAAAACTGGTACGGTATACAGTGACCTTACATCGTTTGATCCGTAACAGTCACGGTTTAAAAAGATATTTAATAAAAATTATTGATTGCGAAGCTGTCACGGTATCTAAGTAAGTTACCAATGCAAAGTAAAACTTTGCATTGATGACAACTTTCAATGTAACGAGGAAGAAACGTTGGAACACATGGTAATGCAGAGTGAAACGTTTCCTACATTCTCTCCGATCGTAATCAACGTCTAGCCCGTGGTTGAACTTTTTACCTCATTCAAAAATATTCTGAGAAACCAGTCAGTGAGAAGAGTGTAGCCCCGTTTGTCCTGAAAAATGAGTAAGTTTATATGCGTTGACCATTATATTTTAAGTTATGTTCATCTAAGAAAACGCAATTATAAGGATGCATTTGTACCATTTTTACTCCATATTTGTATCTTATGTTTATTTGTAAACATATGAATTCGCAAATTGTACAACCAAAAAGAAATAAATCTGTCCTCTTACATCTTGGTTACACCTTCAACTAAAAGAACTCATAGAAATAGGAAAATTCCTTGGATTTGTTCTAGTACTAGTGTGCAGAAATATAACTACGTTTGTGCATGTTTCGATCACACAAACATATCGCCAAAAAACTAATGAAGGTACATATATTTGAAACAAAGAAACGATCCTGTGAAGAATACACGTCGATAACGTAAATATATTACATATGTATATCGCCAGGAGTTGATAACTTACTGGAGATCAAGGACTGGACTTTGCAAGGAATTTTTCAACATTTGCGTCTATAAACAGCCCTCGGTATAACGTAAAACGCAGTAGCGGCGTTACTGTTGATATTTTCAAACATCGCGAATAGATTTTTATTACCTATGGACTCAAAAATTTGTTTTAATCGTGATGAAGACCTGTTTCTTGTAATCAAGGGGATGTTAGTTAGCACAAGGCACTTGTATTTTCGGAGATGGAACACTTAAAAGCTGTTGTAACTGTTTGATCAGTTGTATGCAATCAATATAAATAAGTACTGAGAAAAACAGTGTGTAATTCCAATTGCACTTCTGCTAGGCAGACCGAATGAAAGGTTTTTCAATTTGCGTAAGATAACACATCCCAATGTTTCGAGTTTCACCTCAATTACGAAACAGTCGTTATTAATGCTTTGAGAAGTGTGTATCTATCCCAATGTGAAAATATATGGTTGCAATTCTCTTTTTCTGTATTTCAAGAAAAACACAAATACTAGAACTACTAACCTCCGGTCGAAAAGCCGTGTGATTTCCTTAGATGGAGATTGAGGGTGGGAATGTTTCACTCACTAATTGTCATTTTGATAGTTAGATAATTACTGTTGGCGTTTGGAAGAGTGTATGATTCTCTGTTAGAATGGCAAATTGATGAGATATTCAAATATTTTGATAAATCTGCTTGACAGAAATTTTAGGATTCTCCTATCTATTCATTAGCACATTCAACTACATTTCTTCGATTGTAATAGTTTTACGATAACCCGGCATAGGACGATCTCTTACATTGCCTCTTTCACTGAATTTGTGAATAATCTTCGAAGGTGTGGAATTATTGATTAATGGCCGTTCTGATTAATTATATATATATTCAGCAATTCCTTTCCATTTTTGCTTATCCATAGTTGTCCTTCGCCAGTCACTTATCCCAATCTCTCCAAAGTCTGTCTCCACCGCCTACAGCCACTTAATTCGCGGTCATCCTCTTCTTCTTCTCTTTCCGATACTCTCCTCGAGAACACCTGATTCGCTACCCTCCCCTCCTCCATCCTCGCCACAAGCCCTAGCCATCTAACTCTCTAAGCTCCCGCCATACCAGTGATGGATGGTTTACCGTATAGTCATATCAGTTCTTCGTTTGTCCTTCTCCTCCGAACACTCTCCACTACGTTCCCACGATATATTCTTCGCAGAACTTTCCTTTAAAAAATTCTCAATGCAGTTCTATCTGTTTGATTCATTTTTCATGTTTCGCATCCATATCGTCGGCTTAAGATGCAACTGGCATAACTCCAAAACCGAAAATTATTCAGGAGATGCAAAAAACAATTCAGAAAGTGAAGACATAATAAAACAAATATCGTTTGGGAAATAATTTTATTGGTTTGTTACTGGATTACAAAAAATAATCGTTATTGTCAAAAATTGATTTTATTTATGAAAATCCGGGAGTTAGGTCGTTTACGATACACACTTATTTTGTCCGAAGGAGATAGGCAGCTAGTACCTGCTTCCTTTTTAACTTAAATTACTTACCTAAAAATAAACTTAAACTTATAAAACAATAGTAGCATTCCAATAATATACTATATCACTGTGACGGAAAACAAGAGCAGATTTACAAATGTGGTAAGCTGTCATAAAACAAATGAAAGTCCTGAGGAATAGAAGTTTTAAGATCCATTAAATGTTGAAACTTATCTTGTTTAATTGGTATAGGAGTTGTTATCAGGCAAAGGTGCCCATTCCTCTATGTGTGATTTTAAAGTGAATTTCGTTTTCATTATATTGAAGTGCTCTGATGTTAGTGACAGTCGGATCACCTGCTGTTCTGCCTAGACGTATGGAACTGATGTATTGGGTACCTTGAAAGTTTTTAAAATAGGTACGATCTAAATACTCCACCTTGTAGGGCTTAGGATTTATGCGAGCCGTTTCACAAACATTAACGTAGTCTATTGGGATATTATTAATTCTGGTTTTTAGTTTTCGCTCAGTAGTGGAGTGCATTGAATCGCATTCCATTTGAGTATGCCTTTTTTCTAAAAACTTTTGCTCAATTATGATTTTATTCGTTTGTGCAAGGTTCAAAAGTGCCTTGGAAGGAATTGCGTTTCGGTTTTGTCCCGTATATCCATCACTGTATAAAATTACTTTTTCAAACGAGTCTTTTTCCGGTATAATGTATGTCTCAAATAACTTGTAAATAATAGTAGGAAATGTGTTGGCTGTCAGTCCAGCATTGTCCTCGTGCCAAAGGAAACAATATAACTTTGTCTTATAGTAAAGAGCACTAACATTAGATTTTGGGCTGATTAGGACCGATTGCAAATCCATCGTAAAAACTCATACATCTTCTTTCTTTTATCAACTTCTTTTGCTTTCGCGCCTACTCTTTTCCCCTTCCCGTTCTCGATAGGTAGCTTCATCAACTTTACCAGTTTTGTATCCTACACACGTGTCGCATTCATCCTTTTTGGGTGAAAAGAGTGCTAAATTGAAATCGTCAAAACTATTGTTAAAAGTTGCAACTGATACTGATGTTGACTCATTTTTTTGCACCAATCATTTTTGTAAAATCGATATGACTTCATTTTTGTTTGCCAATTTCTCTCAATGTACAATTTCTTGGTTGATTTCCGACAATAATGTGATTCCAGTTTTGGCAAAATATTAAAGAAATTTGATAATTATTCTTTCTGTTCATTTATTTTTACCGTTCTGGGATTAAGTGAGTTATGCCAATCGCGTATTGTTGTAGAATAGGCAGGAGATAGGCCATATTCGAGTCGTGTTTTGTGACGGCAATTTTGACATTTCGGCAGTTAGGTGTGTTTCAGTCGATGCGCATAATTTTTATACACGTGATCAAATTAAAACGTCATTTTGAGCTAAAAGTGGAGTTCGGCCATTTGCATCTTAAGCCGACGATATGTAACCACTGGTCTTATTATTGTTCTGTAAATTCTTTTTTTTTTAGTATTTTTTGAAATATTCCTTGACCTTAATACATGCATTAAGCCCACCATGCAGCTATTTCCCTTATTAATTCTGCACTGAATTGCACTTATTTATATTATTAGTTATATTTTGTAACTTCTTCCAGTTTATAGACTGCATCTTCCATTCTTAGTCTCATTTTACTGTTTTGTTGAGTTTCGGTCGTCTTCCCGATTCTCATTACCTTTGATTTACTATCGTAAATCAACAATCCATTGCCCTTGGCCGACTGCTCCAATTTTCTACACGCATTTCTTAAATTTTCTTCTGTTCGTGCCATTATAACCATGTCGTCTGCATAAGCCGTGACTTGGCATCTCTGATTATATATCGTACCCCTAGTTTGTATCCCACTGTCTCTTACTACTGGATCCAAACCTATATTGAACACAGCTGTTGATAGTGGGTCATCTGTCTCAAAGCATTCCTGATACTAAATTTATGTGACATCCGACCGCTTATCATGATTTTGTATTCGGTGTCTGTAAGTGACATTCTGACCAATCTTACGAGCTTATCGCTAATACTGATGTCCTTCATAGCTTCGAATACATTCCCTCTTTTTACCTTATCGTGGGCTTGCTTAAAACCAATAAAGATAACATATAAGAGCAAGTTTTTCTCTATGTTATTGTCCATAATATGTTTCAGTACAAGTATTTCCGTTACTGATCTACTGGCCTATTTTCTTTTCTACCACTTCGTTTAGTTTGTTTTTTACTGCCGTTGCTTTTATTTCGTAGACAACATCCATCAGGGCTATGCGCACACGGCCTTGTCTCCTTTTTTGTGAATTGGGTAGATCAATAATTCTTTCCATCTTCTTGGCATTGTTTCTTCCTGCCAAACCTTTTGAATCATCATATGGATATACTCTTCGAGTTTTCTCCCCCTGCTTTTAACATTTCCGCAGTTATCCCATTTTCTACGGGTGATTTATTATTCTTGAACGATTTTATTATTTTCGCAATTGCTTCTCTTCTCGGTGGTTCTTCATCATCTGTCACTATTGAGTTGATTTGTTCCATCGGATGTATCGTTTCTGCTTCTTCTTCTTCCTCTGTCCCATACACATCTTGGAAATACTCTGCCCATCTGTTTAAACTATATTC
Source organism: Chrysina gloriosa (assembly GCA_038088585.1). Taxonomy (NCBI): domain Eukaryota; kingdom Metazoa; phylum Arthropoda; class Insecta; order Coleoptera; family Scarabaeidae; genus Chrysina; species Chrysina gloriosa. The sequence continues at coordinate 14,385,801 of CM076095.1, read as the reverse complement.
TATGCCTCCCATCAGTTTTCCGTTTTTGTTTTTACACAAGTTCTGGTTAATTATTTTCTATTAAATAACTGACGACCGTTCTTGTAGATTCTTTGGCAATCCCCAATTTCTATCATTATTAAAATCAAAACGACAATTAAATTCAAATTAAAAAGTAATTTTATAATTTCAACTAATCATAAAATTATAGTTGTAAGACAAGAAATTAAAACTAACCTCCCTGAAATTAAAAGCTATGAATATATTTCAGATTTTCATTATTCAAAATGTATAGATCCTCATTTGTTGGTATATTAAATAAATATGTATGATAAACTAAGGGCATTTAAAATAAGTTAATTTTTATCCAAAAAATTGTTAGGTTTGTAAGTATATACATAAAAAATCATCAATATCTTTCAATAATTACTACACTTCATGATCTCTTGCAGAAATAACAAAAGCCATCTTAATCAAAATTTATATTAAGATTCCATTTTCTGAAGAAGACGAATAAATACGTCGAAACGTTAAAATTGGTTTCTTTTTTATTATTTCTTAAATGATAGCTGCAATTCCAGGAATATATATTTATAAGTATAGTTTGTATATTTAGTTATTAATGATACGTATATTTACAAGAACTGCATATAAGAATTGCAAATTAATCTTAATGACTTATTCAACAATTGGGTGTTAGAACAGGAAGTTGTGATTAAGGAACGGGATGTAATGAAACGGTAATAGATCGTGGTGAGGCGTTACTGTTATTGTGTGCTGTCAATAATACTATACTATAATTCTAAATAGTACATATAGTAGATATACAATCCCAGTCACGGCAGTTGGGACAGTTAATATTTTTTCAATATAAGTATTTAACTTGCACAAAAATAAAAATAAAACACAAAATCAGTTATATATAACAAAATATTGGTTTATTATGACAAAATGGTAGCAAATAATAATATTTATCAAATACAATCATTAAACTTTCTTCTCGTCGAAGAATCTTCCTTTTGCGTTCAATACGGCTCGAACAATTCTGGGCATTCTTTCGATAAGTTTTGTAAGTGTGTTGGGTGGTAAACTGTTCTATTGTTCTTGTAAAATTTCCCAAAGGTGTTGTTTCGAAGTTGGAGCCACTTTTCGTACCTGTCTATCCAGCTCATCCCACAAGAGTTCGATCGGGTTAAGATCGGGACTCTGTGGAGACCATGACATTATTTGCAAGGTATTTTGTGTTTGTTGTGTATTCAAATAATCCCTACATACTAACGCCTTATGTTTAGGATCATTATCTTGCATGAAGGTGAAATTCTCCCCTATCAATCGGTGCCCAGAAGGTACAGCATTATGCTCTAGAATATTTCTCTACTGTTCTTTTCTCATAATACATTCTATCCGAACGAGATCTCCTACTCCTGCGTACGAAAAACAACCCCACATCATAACTGAGCCACCACCATATTTTACAGTGGGTGCTAGACATTCGCCAAGCATTTTTTTGTCTTTGATCTCCGAACATAAACTCTTCTATTTTGTCCAAACACTTCAAACTTGCATTCGTCGGTCCAAAGCACATTTTTCCACTCCTCCACCATCCAATCTCGATGTCGTTGGTCCCACTGTAATGGTTTTAAACGATAGGTTCGCCTTAGTAAGGGTTTCCGTACAGCAATTCGTCCGAATAGGTTTGCCTCTCGCAAGCGACGTTGAATAATGCTCATTGACACCGCGTTTTGACGATCGCGATTGAATTCTGCTGCTATTTGTGGTGGTGTCAGTCTTCTATTTCGTTTACTAATTAAAACGATTCGCTGATCATCAACGTTGATCGTAATACGAGACGGACCTGGTCGATCACGGTCAATTAAACTGTCCGTTGTACGGTACAGTGTTATAATATTGCCTACACTAGATTTTGCCAGATGCACTTTTTCGCCAATTTGTCGAACCGAATACCCTTCTTTATCGAGTGTGATCACGGACGATCGCTTTTCAACACTGATCGGTTTTCCACGCGGCGTTTTCACTGTTAATACTTTCAAAATTCGCCCACTTGCACTTCGCGCGTTCACGATGACCATAAAATCGTTCTTGGAAATACCCTTGTAAATGTTTATGACACATAAAGCATTGTAATACTACTTGAATATTTCTTTCGGTAATACTATGAAATCATTATATTGCGATTATTAGGGATTATTGTAATTCAGATTAAGTTCTATTGCAAATTCCATTAGTGCAGCATTCCTAATAATGCTGTATGATCCACTAACCAGTAATAATTACTACGCAATAGAATTCTCAGTATTGTGTACGATTTTGAATTTTTATTGCACAATATCCTAAATTTAACGAGGTGTCCCAACTATCGTGACTGGGAGTGTATGTATAACTTGGTCGCTGCATAAATTTCGAGGGGTGGAGTACCCTCAGTATTGTCAGAGTATCGTAAGTTCCATCGTCCTAATATTTTACACTTCGTGGGTAAAGTAATATTAGCAGGTGGATGAAATATCGTTTAGTTTGTGTAATAATTAAAGTAACACTTCGAAGAAAATGTAGTTAACTCATGCGATTTTGGGCGGTGACTTTTTCCAACTACAAAAGTGGTTTAACACAACAACGATCTATCGGGTTGTCTCGAATATGTACCTCTTTTATTTTTCTTGGCCGAGAAAGTAATAGAGACGATCCGATAGATAAGTATCTCAATATGACAAGAAATATATGTACACTTAACAACACCCTCTGAGTAGTCTTTTTCAGTGAAGAAACACTTACCAAAACCACATTTCATAGCTGGTTTTAGCCGCAATAGTGTAAGTGTGATTTCGTGAAAGTTGTCTAGTATTGTCTTATGCTGAAACACTGCCATTGCTGTGAGACAGTCGCATACAATTTGACCAACACTCAAAAAAGGAATGTGCATCGACTATATACTGACTGTGCTGTCATGAAGCGGTGTTATTAGTTTGTTATACCACAATTGGTGCGACCATATGTAGGACATATGTATGTATAAATTAAAATTAACCGTTCAATAGTACCTTTCTATAAGATACCACAATCGATGTACAGTTTTATAGGTGAATACCAACTTTTAGGAGATCGTCAATATTGTTTCACATACAATCAAATTTTTGTCAGATCAAGAATTTCAGAGGTGCTAATGCAAAACATCGAATTATTCCTTTATCGCAACAGTATCATACATATACAGTAACACAAACTCATGATTATTTGAAACACCAAAACGTGAAAGTAACGATTAATTGTCCGAGTAGTGTAATACTTGATTTCCTTATCCATCTATTCTCAAAATCTCTACAGTGAGCATCGCACGAATTAATGTCAATGGTAAAAGATATAGGGTTCATTAAATTCAAATTGCACACCTACTAAAACGATAATTCCTTAGATTATTGGCATAAATCAATGTATGAGTAGCTGAAAAGTATTCTCCGAACATTGCCGTGGTCGTGCTAACACAACAGTTGAAAGAACATATGAAACATTAGAAATATGGAAAGATTTATATACGCACAAATTTATAGATGAACAAGGACGTCTTGAAACACCAAGTAGAAAAGATATATGAAATAAAGATGACCAAGAATTAATCGAAATAAAGATGAAAAACATAAGGAAAGCCTTAAGCACCAAAGAATTGGCAAAACGCGTGGTCTAGCCAAGTTGGAACCATAAATGATAAAATGGTTGACACAAGAAGAAAAGAATGATTATTACACACATTCACAAAGACATATTAAACCAACAAAATCTTTTCAGATTGGGAAAACTATCTGATCACCCCCATAGACGAAAAAGGGGATAAAACACACTACAAAAACTAGGTAAGGTATCGGTAGTATGCTCAAAAATGAAAAAAACGAATGACAACATTCAGACCATTAAAACATAAATGTATAAATCATAGAGACCGAAGAGCAATTAACTCTAACTTTATAGACCTGAGGGCAGTTTTTGACTCCGTAGGGTGAAGAAGTATAGAGTAACTACATGTATCATGAAAGACACATGCATAACCCAAAATCTACATAGAAATGTCAAATGAAAAGGAAAACGATCGAAAATTTAAACAGAAAAGAATGTACGGGGCATGATTACTTGCGTTTTCCATGATCTTGCAATCATGGAAAACGCAAGTAAATCACAAAGAACTATCTTCTTTTTATTTAAGCGGGGTGTGGCACCTTCAGAAATCATACAAAGTTTGGGAGGTGTATTTGAAGAATCTGCAGAATCTCAACAACAATAAAAGATGCAAAAAGTGTTTATGTAAAATGGAAGTGATATGTGTAAGGAGTGAAGGCACCTTTTTTTATAAATCGTATTACATTTAACGAATAATTAGTTGGAAAATTGTAGATCTCAGTTGATAAATGCTCGTTGCCGAAACTAGTCCCAAACTAGATAATATTGATAAGGCATAAAAAAGAGGAATGAAAGAAAAACATAAATGCAAAATATATAAATACATAAAGCAAGACGATAGCCTGTGTCCATTGATTTGATTATATTAATAGATACAATTCTAAACAAAACAAATGGTACCCAAAATCTACAGACGTGTTAATGTATGGAGATAATCAGGTCTTAATAAAGTGCAGTAGCAGTTATGAAAAAATAGAAAAACTTACAATGGATAGAAAATATTAAAATGGAGATAAACGCAGAAGCAAGTAAAATAATGATAAATAACAAGAGACAAATCAATAATATAGCAATTAAAAACAATATGTAGGAATTTTAATATTGTTCACTTTTGACAGGGACGGCGACTAACTTCAGAGAGTAAAAAGGCAGAACGAAAGGGAGTTGCAACAAGCGTGAAATGCCAAAATGTTGTCGTTAAATAAAACCGTTACTTAACATTGAGAGGTGTGTTTTATTAGAGAGAGAGTATGAGTACATGCTGTCTTAAAGAACACAATTCTTTTAGGAAGAAAAAGAAATAGAAGCAAATGTCAAACAATTAGTATACAACTAGTTATTTCTACCATACACAAGTGCAATTATGGACAATACAATGATAACACGAAAATAAAATTACAGTAACTGAATGAAATTTTTAAGGAGTCTTGGGGAACAGAAAAAGGATAGCTTCAGAAATAAAGAAATAAGACAAATGATAAACCAAGAAAGAAAAAAAGGGATAAAGCGGATGGATATAATTAATGAAAAAAGACAAAAGGAGAAGAAAATCAACGAAGAAATGAGAACAATGTATCGAGACTGGATAGAATGGATGAAGTGAGTAAAAGATATTGCAAAGCCCAAGGCAATCCGACACTGATAAGTATAAGGATTCAGGAGAAGTTGGCAGCGTAATCAGCAAAACGTCAAGTGTCGCTTTACGGCCACGGCAATGCCCAGATATTTATTTATGCGCCAGACAACGATCGTGAGAGCTTAAATTCGATTCATTTCAAAAGTTACCCTATGTTATCTTTTATATGTATATATAATTCTACTGTACGTGTGTTTGTCACTGAACTCCTCCTAAACGGCTTGACCGATTTGAATGAATTTTTTGCATGCGTTTGGGTGGCGCCCTGGATGGTTTAGATTCACAAATCAGCCCGGCACATTTAAAAATTAAGAAAAAATTAGAGATTAAACAAATTGACGACGTTTGGTGGGTTAGGTTATGACAGTTGTTATGGTGCGCGCAAAGACAGTTAAGGTTATAACATTTGTGATTGTGCGCGCATGAATAATTGTTATGTCATAATAGAAGCAAAGTCAGCAATATCCATTACAGTCTTATTTATAATGCCGCGAGCGAGAAGATCGAATCTTTCACAACGAAGCCGTAATGCAATTAGATTGCGGAATATTGCGAATCAATCCACTACAGATGAGAAGAAATCGCACGAGAGAAGGGCGCCGTGTTAGTACGGCCCAACTTCATGTTTCACAAACACAAGAACAAAGAGAGGCCATACGTGAAACGGCTCGGTTGGCAATGGGAAATCGTTGAGCAGAACGCAGATCAACAACGTCGAGCCGCAAGAAGAAATAGATAAAGTCGCAAAATATGGCATATCACAACGTGTTTTAATGAAGATAATCGATACGAGTGCAACACATTCAGCAAATAGTTTAACAGAAAGTTGTGCTACAACGACATGCGAATCATTTGGTTTACATTCAATAAAGCAAATGCTTTGCTCCCGCGTGAATTTACTACTTTTTAAACTTTTATTCAACTTGATTAATTTTATCTTAACATTAACAAGTTAATAAAACTCAGGTAATAACTTAAGACAAAATTTATTAATTCGGTGGTACGAAGTTCGCCAGGGCACCTAGTTAACTACATTATGTAACTGTGTTGGGTGCATAGTATACAAAACGCAATAAACAATACTTTCTTTTAGACCCAAGGCACGGATGTGAAACTAACTTTTTGTGTTGGAATATACACATACACATTAATCAAGGCGTGGAAAATATACTTAGCTGTTATTCTTCGAACGATGTGTTGGAACAATAGATGGTTCGAGTATAGGAAGTCGTGAAAATTCCATTTTATTAATGCGGTAATTAGCATGGCGATGTTATAGAAGAATGTACCTACTGTGAAATTGTACTCAGGTACGTTTCCCTTGTCGTGTTAAACAATATATGCACACAATAGGTCTTAATTCATAACGGAATAAAGAATTGGATAAACTTTCTTTGGCATTTTACCAAGTATGTAGTTAGCATGAGGACGCTTCAATTAAAAGAAATGAAGTATATATTAGTCAACTGCCGAAACATTTTTTAAAGACCTTTTTTAAATCGTCTTAAAAATTGCATTTCCTTTCAAAACTCAACGCCGTCTATTATTAACCCATTACGCTTAGGAAAGTAGCAAACCGGAAAAGCCCAACAAAGATAATTACCGTTTTGATACCACTTCCTCTATGTCTCGCATTTGTATTATAAATGAATCACACTATAGAATTAAACGAGTCAATGAAATTAATAAGCAACATTTAGTTCTACTTCTTTCATCGTTAAAAATTAATATATTGAAGCAACACCCCCATAACTCGGATTTCTCCTGAAGTCTAACTCCTAAGTTGGCTAGAGGGTATCATGCAATTTCCTTTTAAAATTCAACTCTATGCCTACAATTTTTTAAGTCAAAGTCTCCTTAAGTTGAATTATTTTTGTGGTATTTGCATTCTAAATACATGTTGTAATTTACTCACTTTAAGTCGAATATCAGTGGTGCGCCGTCATTTCTGACTACAATCGCGGTTGACGCAAACAGTTTCTTGAATTAAGAACACTTCTCATGTAAATAATAACTTTTTTAACACATGATGCTTACTTTGAATATTTTTTATTTACAATACAATATTTCTTTGTTTTGCTTTTTCTTCCTGCATAAGATTTATTTTACCGGTTAAGATATACGTATTATACGCAGTGATCCGGAATGATTGACGTGTGGCGCTCTATACTAATAATACATTTGCCGCTCCATATGCATGTGTTTAACGATAAATTGCATAGGCGTGCCGAAAATATATTCCTTTCTCACTCAATGTATTACATTATTGAATTTTAAAACAAAATTTATATCAAATTCTTAAAAACCGCGAATTAAAACGATGAAAGAGAGAAAAAGTAACGAAGATTATCACTTTATTTACCCAAATAAACTGAACTTCAAGTAATCGGTGGTCAAAACCATCGTAACCTAAAAATTGACAGTTAATACTGATTAACATTTTCAGTTAGTAAACCTACCAAAATATAATATATTCGCTGTGATAAAATAAGTGAGAAACGATCGGAATAATCTCTAAAACTTGTACGAAAACGCTAATAAAATGACCACCAAAATGACAAGTGCGAATTTTATCTATGATGAGGACGCTGATCATCGAAACGAATTAAAACTAATCCGAATTGAATTATCAATTTTCCCTTGGAAAGTAGTTTGGGATAATAAAACGACAATACAGTTGTCACGTGACCGTCAATCGTTCTGGATCACTGTGTATGTATTATACAATGCTTTTCACAACGTTTGCATCAAATTAAAATAGAAGAAAGTTCAAATAAAATTTAAAAAATTGGAAGAGAAAATATGTTACTACTATCACAGGAAAGCTAAAAAGAATTTTTGAAGTTTCGGAGGGAAATTATTTTCACATGCACATAGAGTAAAATAAAGGCGTATGTTTACTGCTTAGACAAAGAAATGTGCTTATAAAATTAGGTCAATATGTTAAGATAGGTCAAGTAGATGTTTGAATACGGCGTGTATACGAGTAATACGTCGAATGCCGAGTGCGCATCGGAATATTTTCAGCGATGAATACTTCGGCGGTTCCAAAACTAAACTTATTTGCCCTCTTTTCTTGGTTGAATTTTTTTCTTTTACACCCGTTACGTTACTTTTACCTCATATAATGTTATAAATAAATTTGACGCGTTATTTGTGAAAAAACCTATATAGAATTTTTCTTATTTTCCTTGTGGTTTCTTCAAATCTCAAGAAAGATTTTATAAGCAATTCACGGGTTCGACTCTAAATAGTAAAGGTTTTCCTACTTCGCATAATCCCTAACAACGATCCAAAGTACCTGTACAGCGTATACATCCTGTTCAAGATAAGTATGAACAGTGTGGGGATCGTCAAAACTGTAAGAGTTAAGAGAGTACATATAACTCTTCGGATATGTTAAAGAAATGTAAGAAATTTTGCCATTTTCGAAGCCCCCGACGTTATAATAAGTAATATAAAAGAAATACATTTTTCTATTGCCATTTTTAATTATCCATAACATGGCATGGAGAAAACGTTGTACGTTTCGTTTCCGAAGTAACATCATTACCTTCATTTTTTTAATGGGGCGACAAAACAGTAAATGCTGTTGCTGGATATAACTTTTTATGACGAAACCAATTGATATCCCACACGTGAGGTTTTTTATTCATTTTGTTAAGAAAGAGGCGGTTTCTCATCGGGCTTATATCATTAAGTTTTGCACAAAATAGGTGGTAAGAATAATACAAATAATAGTATAAAACCAATGATATAACAATTTAATTAATTCATATTCAATACTCCGCTAAAAGTATAACTAAAACCAGATACTGAGATGGTTAATTATAAGAAAGAAACATAACTATAATAAATGTTCAAATAATCGCCATTATTTTCTAAACAACGCCTTCCTTTTAATAGATTGCAAAACATCTTTAGCACATGTGGTGGTGGACCTTGATAGACGCTGTTGCAACTAATCTTCATAATTCTCGCTCAGTTGCAGAATTCTCTTCATAAGTTAAATTTGTTATGCAGCCCCACAGAAAAGGGTCAACGACGCACAGTGGGGATTTCGCAGAAAAAGTCCAATTGTCAACATAGTATTAATGCAATATGCAATGATATTTTTAAATTTCGGAATAACTGGTACAATCAATTCAAAAAGAATTACTTTGATATGACTACTAGTTTTTTAGTCGTTTCAAGCTCATGACTTGTATGTTTTATTGAACTGACTGAAATTAAACCTAAGAATTTCAAGACGAATATTATTTTATTACTTGAGCTTACGTCTTTCTTTTTATTTTTTATTTGAAATAGGATATTTCAATATGCTAAAGTTGAAAAAATAAACACTGCAGAGGCTTTTATTTTCTGTTTAGAAATGTTTTTATGAACATAGAATAAAAAAGCCATATTTCTCCAAACTCTTGGACTTTTAATTTTAGCTACATTTGCCTATAGTTGGAAACCACTACAACTACATTGTCTAATATCACCTATTACATTTTAAATCAATTTCAAGTGCACCTAGATGCCCCTTTTTAAACAATTGCATTTATAACGGAACGCTATTAACATCTGTATTTTTGAACTGCTCAGATTGACGCAACATTTTGAAGGTAGTTATAAACAATTACTTTATAGTTATCTTACGCGTGAACACTCACTAGTAGCTATTAATAAACTCCGGATTGTGATAATTATTGTGAGCTATATACATGATAATGGAAAGTTTTTCTATTTCATACGCGGTTTTATGCTCGAAGCTTATGGAATGTGACAATGACAGAACAATATTACGGTTTTTGGAACAATCGTACGTTGGCTTAAGCGAAGATAGAATATGTGAAATTTTGGATGTAATATATAAACGTTTTTACTCTCAATTTAAACGAAGATGGCAGGATTCTAGTCGCGTGAAGCCGCGATTTGACAAAAAAGAATGCAAATTGGCTTGAAGGCACGTTTAGAATTGGGAGTAGTAAGAGTGAATGTTCTACTAGTTCTGTACTTGGTCGACCACGGAAATCGTTTGTGGAGTGCTGTGATCGCGCCAAACGATACAAAAGAGATGAATTACGTGCTATATTTCCTCAAGAAGTGATTGATTTTTCTTCTAGTATTTCGCAAACCGAGCCAAAAATTTGTACAAAGAAAACATTGGGTATGTTTACAAAGCTTGAACTTACAAAAGAAAAATACGAATATCTAATGCATTGGTTACAAAGTGAAGGGTATGACATACTTGTATCATACAAAGCACTCACGAAAGAAAACACTAACAGTTATCCTCAAGGCATTGCTATTAGTGACAGTTCAAGCAGTGTACCTCTGCAAAATCTGTTGGACCATACTGCTAAAAGAATCCTGGGGACCAAGTCAGTAGAAGAGATAAACAACATTGAAAGCGGAAATCTAACAATGTACTGTAAATGGGCTTATGATGGGGCATCTGGCCAAAGTGAGTATCAACAGAGGTTTTCAGAGGATAAAATATCTGACCCATTTATATATGACATCAGTTGTACCACTAAAATTATCAATCAGTGAGGACATAAATAAATCAGTATGGAATATTAATAAAGCTTCTTCCACACAGTATTGTAGAACATTACAGTTTGCATACGTTAAAGAGACACCTGAACGCGACGACGACGCGACACGAAAACAAAAGAGAAGGGTCGATGAGGAAATATCGCAACTAAGAGAATCTGAATTAACAATAAGTAATCGTAATTTTAAAGTAAAACATGAATTATATTATACAATGATTGATGGAAAGACAGCACAGTCAGTAACAGAAACACCAGCAGCATATTCTTGTTTTATTTGTGGAGCCACAACCTCCAAGATGAATAAAATCGAAGAAGTTCAAGCTAGGCCCGTAAATGAAGAAGCACTGCAATTTGATATGTCACCACTTCATGCACGTATTAAGCTGATGGAATATCTTTTGCATGTAGCTTATAATATTGAATTTAAACGTGGGAGAGTCGACTAAAATACTCATCCGATAAGGAAAGCCCGAAAGGAATTGATAAAACGTAAACTTAGAGAAAATTGGTATACAGGTTGATACTGTCAAGCAAGGCTCTGGTACGACAAATTCAGGAAATACGTTACGACGATTCTTTGCTAATCCAACTTTGATTGCCGAAATCATGGGTCTAGATGAAGACATAATTAAAAGGTTTTCAATTATTCTCAAAGCTATAACCATCAGCGAGGCAGCGGACCCAAAAATTTGGTGATTTTTGTCTTCAGACAGGAAAAAGGTTTGTTGCACTGTACGAGTGGTACAATATGCCACCTACACTCCACAAAATTCTTATTCATGGAAAAGACATAATTGAAAAGTGTATTTTTCCTGTTGGCTTACTGTCCGAAGAGGCTCAAGAAAGTCGTAACAAAGACTATAAAAATATCGACTCAGGCACTCCAGGAAATGTAGTCGAATTGCCACGAACGAAGATATTATGCACCACATGATGGTAACATCAGACCCGATGATATCACATTTGACTCCTTCGTTTAGCAAGAAAAAGCGTAGTGATATAAGTAACGAAGTTAAGGCTAAGAATAATAATAACACGGTTGGTATATTTTCGTACAACTTTTCGTACAACTTTTGTTGTTTTAGTTTGTCCTTAACATATTGATAACATATATATATATGACCCGTTGAACGTTGTTTCGCCATATAAATTATTTCTAGTGAATATTTCAATCAAATAAAAATAACTAAGTTATTGTAAGTGTGTGGGGATGTGGTGTATAACTGAAAGAGGAAGCGCTGTGAACGTTGACGGCCTTTGATTTTGAATGTTAAATTAAATTGCTGACCATTTGCAGCATTATTTTTAACTATTTCTGTTGCTCCGAACGATGTCATTCGGAAACATGAATTGAATGTTCGAATTGACTTCAGGAACAGGTTAGAATCTAGATCCGTACCGATAAGTAAACCGTTCAATGGTTCAGGTGGTGTTTCAATTTCCGGTAGTTGCACTTTTCCTGACGCGCAACACATCCCGGCTGGCTCATTTTTAAATTTAAGCGCTTTACAATGCGGATATTCCTTGTCCATAGCACCAATCCCCACTTTCGACTGAACGTAATATGTAATATCGGGCTCATACTCTAGAGACGGCGGAATGAATCGGATATAAATGGCCGATGTACTTGTTGGCGTTGTTGGTCATTTGTTCTGCGTGTTTTAACTACGAATTGACGAGCTTGTCTTTGTTCTAATCGTCTTTGTTGAATTTGTTCAGCTCGTGCCTCTTGTGATTGTGATTCACGCAATTGCGCCATGTTCAGACGCATATCTTCATTATTCTGTTGGATTTGTTCGTCTATTCTTTGGGCTCTTCTATTTCGCATGTATGTAGATCTAGTCGTTGGATGGCCCAAATCAGACCCTCTGCGTCTTGCTGGCATTGCTCACTGTACAAAACACATAAATAGATCAAATTGAAGTACTTAATGCTAGAAAATAATATACTGACAATTTTTTAATTTCTTTTATTATTTTACCTATCTTTCACAATTATAAAATAGGTATATATGTCTCTTTTAATTGAAAATGATTCTCAAAAATTTTGCACGCACTGACAGGACACTGACAGGAGACCGGCTTCGTTTTCATCCCTACTCTGTGCTGTTTACTGGGGTGAGAAGTGACACCGGTAGACGCCTGGCGCGAATAGGGTGAAAATTTAGGGTTGTATGTATTTTTTAATGACGAATCATAAAAAATTTAAATAAAAAATTTTGTCCAAAATATAACAAAAATTTTTGGGGTGGACCACCCTTATCACTTAGGGGTATGAAAAATAGTACGTCCTATTCTCAGACCTACTGAATATACACACACAATTTCATAAGAATCGGCCAAGCCGTTTCGGAGGAGTTTTGTTACAAACACTGTGACACGAGAATTTTATATATTAGATATATGTATATATCGGGTGGCGCAAAATTAATCACCCTATCGGAAGATGCTATAATTTTTGCAAATGGCGTCATACGTCAATCATATTTGACATTTGTGAACTAGACAGGTGCAGTATACAAACCGACAAGTAATGGAGCGCTATACTCCGCAAGAGCGTAGAATAATTGTGTCGATTTTTTTACCAATAATCGGTCGGTGGTGTTAGCGCAGCGTGAATTTCGACGTCGATTTCCTAATCGTGTCGCGCCAACTGGGCAAACATTCCGCCGCTTAGCTGCTCGACTCGAACAGACTGGAACCACAAAAGACCTTGCAGGTCGTGGCCGCCACCGAACTGTTCGTTCTGCCAAGAATATCGCGGTTGTGGCTGACGATGTCGGTGAGAACGAAAAACATCAACCAGACGACGGGCCACGCAATTGGGCATCACCAGACGGACCCTACAGCGAATTTTAGTGAAGGACTTACACATGTTGCCGCACAAAGTGCAAACAGTGCATCAGTTAATGCCTGCTGACCGCCAGTCGCGTGTGAATTATTGTAGAGCCATCCTCACGAATCAATCACGAAGAGGACGATTTTGAGTCGAAAATCATCATGAGCGACGAGGCGCATTTCCATCTAAGCGGTTACGTCAATAAACAAAACCTTCGTTTCTGGGGCACTGAAAATCCGCGGGTGATACACGAAGAGCCGTTACATGCACTTAAAGTCACTGTGTGGTGCGGCGTTCACGCGGGAGGAGTGATTGGGCCGTATTTTTTGAGGACACCATCGGCAATACGGCTACTGTTACTAGCGAACGCTACGGGGCCATGATAAACGACTTCTTACTGCCAGAATTGAATGAGGGGGCTTGGTGAACATGTGGTTTCAACAAGACGGTGCAGTCGCACACACAGCACGAGCCACAATGGATATTGTGAAGGAAGCGTTTCCTGGTCGCGTAATTTCCCGTTTTGGCGATTTGGCATGGCCAGCAAGATCGCCCGATTTAACCATCCCAGACTTCTTTCTTTGGGGGTACTTGAAGTCGCGGGTTTATGCCAACAAGCCCCAGACAATCGCAGCCCTTAAGGAGAATATTCGACAAGAATGCGAACAATTATCACCGGAAATCTTGCGGAAAGTCATGGAAAATGCGATAAAACGGGCGCAAATGTGTATCAACACTGGAGGCAGCCACTTGACAGATATCATCTTTTCCACTTAACAGAAAAAATTATAAAGGTCCAAATAAAGATTTCCATTACTCAAAATCATTTTTTTTTATTTAGTAAAAATTATTCAAAAACAAAATTGGATGATTAATTTTGCGCCACCTTGTATATATTTAATCTCAATTATTTTGTTGTACTATATAAATAAAACTACATGTGATTAAATTATTATATTTTTTAAAAATACCCTTTTTGCCTCACCTCCATACAAAAATCCCCAGTGTGCGACGTTAGCACCGGCCATGGTACTGCAGAATAAGTATATACCAATACATTTTTTGGAAACCTATGTATGTTCCAAATACTCACGAGTTGGCTTTGCATTAGGTGCAGCAACACCATCCTGCTGATACCACTAGTCTTGCAACACGGCAAGCGGTAGGTTCTCTAAAGCCTCTTCCATATTATGCTCGAGCAAGTTGAAATACCGTTCCAAGTTTATCGAATTGTTATAGATAAAAGAGCCAATGATATTTCGACCAAAAGTTCTGAACCACATATTAAAACTAAAACGATGTTAACCAATAATGATAATAATAATAATAATAATAATAATAATAATAATAATAATAATAATAATGTATTTATTGCCCAACAGACTAAGAACCATTTACAGAGCAAAAGCAACAAAAAAGAACAAAATACAGTATAAAGTTTGCGATATGAATGTGCACATCATACACTAAATGGTACAACTGATTAAATATACCTAGTACAAAGAGACACAAAGTGTAAACTTAAATATTATTCGGTAGCGGAAATGTTTATGAGGAGAAGGGATCAATGTCAAGTCTATTTCCATTCCTCATCATGTGGGACCTCTGGGACGATGAAAAGTATTAAAGTGTCTAATACTACGAGCGGGTACAGTAAAATTAATTAGCAATAGAAGAGAGGACGAATCAATTTTATTGGTAAGAAGTATAGGAAGAAAGTTCCTGCTGGTGTTGTCTCTTCTATGAGAGAAATGAAGTTGTGTCTAAGAAGTAAACTCTGGTATTCAGTACCTCTGTCGGGATAAACTCCATCTATTTTAAAAGATAAATATTTAAGGAATCTCTTCTGAATTCGTTCAACTGCTAAATTTTGGTAAAGGTCATACGAAAAGCGCACACTAGAAGCGTACTCCATCGGACCAACGCCAACTACAAAGATTTTATTGCGTTAGTGTTTGTAAACTGCTAATGACAATAATGGGTATTTCGCATATTGAATATACCGCTATTGGTAACTATACTTTCATCCGACTGAATTAATTTCAAAGTACAGTTTTATCCACTTGACATTTTGACCACTCACGGAGAGATCTACGTGTTGCTTGGTGCGCCTTGACAAATTCTAAAATTTGTAGGGATAAAATGTGTTTAATTAGCCTAGATTGTGCCGTAGATTTTACCAGCCCGTTATCGCACGCGATATTTCTCATTGATGTTCTTCGATTTTCAGTAACGGCTAATAACACATTGTTTAATTTTTCGTTGCATGCTTTCTGTCTAGAAATCGCAAGTGCTTTGGAAAAACTATGTTGTTGTAAGTTGGATACCAGCCTTCTGTACGTTGATTTTCTGCACTGCCTTTTATCTGGGTATTTGTTTATGTATGTATATACATACATACATAAATACACACGTTTCGTTTCTGCACAACTATTATGGCACAAAATGTAACACTGGTATTACTAACAACAAGTAATGTCATTTTACCGTCTACTTTCCGCAAAACTTAATGACTTAAGCCTATTGCAACATGGTTTCATTCCCAACAAAATAAATAATTTTATCTAAAATCGACATTCGTTTCTGTTCGGTCCATTAAAAAAATGTACCTAATGATATTATCTCTTCTTCACGCCATATTTTAGAGAAAAGAAGTGGCAAAGATGTGTTATTATTTGAAAATCAAAAATGACAAAATTCAATTTTCTTTAATATCTCCAAAATCTGAGATTCAATTCTATTTGAAAAATAGTTTCAAGAGCTGGAGAGAGTTACAAATGTAAACGAAAAAGTAGAAAATAAAATACTACAAATCTCAAATAAATTATCTGTCAAATAAATACATCTCAGCCCACTTAACCGATTTCGTAGCTACTCATCCTTATCCTGGATACGGAATATAGTTCGGCAGTGTACTTTACATTTTCCGTGCATTACCCCCCTCCTCCTTCCCCTCCCTTCCCCTCCAGTCATATCCAGCAAGGAAGAGTTGAAATGCGTAATTTTAGAAGAATGAGGTAACATTCAACCGGATTTAACTCGGAGACTTGTTCATTTCATGCCCAACAGACCAATAGAAATGATTAAATTAAAAAACCTGGCTACAAAGTACTAATATCTGTTTATTTATTTATGTATTTTGTTGGTGTATCAATACTTGTGTCTCTGCAAATAAGCAAAAACTATTATATATATATCTCTGCTATTTCTTTATTTCGAATGATGAATGTAAATGCACTTACGAAGGTTGTTTCCTTTTTCAACCACCGATCGCACAGTATGAAGACCATGCATGCGGCAGGTGGCTGGTTAGCGTATTGGTGGCTGCGCATCTCGCCCTCCACACACTCTGTCACTGCCGAATCCAACACGCCATTTCTTGTTGGGCTACAGTCACGTAAACATGGTTTTCCCGCGAAATGTGAATTGCAAAGTGTTATTCGTTTCTTGCAGGCAGAAGCGAATAGTGCAGCGGAAATTCATGAAAATTCACAAAAGGAGAGGCATGCTAACTTCTGGAATTGTTCTGATCCATGAAAATGCCCATCCCCACACTGCTGGTGTAACTCAACGGCTCCTTGAGCAATTTCAATGGAACATTTTCGAACACCCACCATATAGTCCCGACCTAGGGCCGAGCGACTACCATCTTTTTCCTGAACTGAAGAAATGGCTTGGGGGCAGCGCGTCCAAACCGACCAGTAGTTCAAAGAAACGGCCACAACTCACTTCAAATCATTGGCGACAATATTTTATGATACCTCTTCATTGTAAAGCTTGCTCACAGATATGATTGCGTCAATCTTCAAGGTGATTATGTAGAGAAGTAACCTTTTATTATACATTACTTTTGGTAGTAAAATCTTTTTTTATATATTCACCCGTCTTTCCTTTATAGCCTATCGGACGTTGAAAAAACAGGTTGTACATACTGTTATGTGAATAATTAATATGTTATTGTATTACATCATTATAGCATTGTTATCTTTTTCTACTTGAATAACGCGTGCTAATGTGTTCAACATTCTATATACAGGCTATTTCTATTAATCTTTATCATAGTGATGTATATCAACATACATATCATTCTGGTTTAAATTTGCTTAATGCATTAATTTCCCACATTACGTAAACTATAGGTATACTCATATTTTAACATATTGCTTATTGTTTTATTAAATCTACTTCAGAAAAATCTTTTCTCTGATTATTGTTTGTATTATATTAATACATATATCAAATACTTTTTTATGTCTCTCTCTAGCGCGGAAGGATAACAATTCGACTGAGAGAGGTTTGACTGTAATGTAACTGCCTTGTTATATTACAATTATTATTAAAATACTTATTATTACAATTTCTTGTCATAGATATTGGTAATTTTGCATTGGTTATCATCTTGCTCCACTATTTTAGTTGTACTCTCACCTCCACGCTCACTTTATATGTTACAATAATAATAATTATTTATTTGACAATCCTCAATAGGATTTTAGATTTCGGAGTAACGAATTGATGATACATAAAGGACGTGAAAAACTGATTTTGCGATAAATCTGTAGTGCGTAAGGCTTATCATTCTCGTCTAACGGAAACAACATTTGAATTAGATTATTATTGGTCCATCGATTGAACATACACCTATTAGTACTACAAATGTTTCAAATGTTTATCGAAGTTCAAAATTCTTAGAAAAATTATTTATCTACAACATCGTTTTATACTTTCTTCATATTCGTATTGACTTTTAAACAATCATGATTCAAATCAATGAAATGAGATTCCAGCACAGAATTAGCGAATTAAATGCTCTAATCAATAAAGTGATGGCCTACGAAGAAATTCGACAAATAAATCATTGCATGCGTACATTGCAAACTGTAGACCGTATTTAAACTAGCTACTATAAACGGATTTCTACACTCCTACATATATGTATATATATATATATATATATATATATATATATATATATATGTATAATGAAACAGATGCCATCTAACTTGTGCCTTACATTTAGGTACTTCTACACTGGAACCGCGTTTATATCCCCCTCATTTATATCCTCCCGCACTTATATCCGCTCGGCATACCCTACTCGCATACCTCCTGACTGACATGGACCAATCAGCCGTCGTGTTTCTGTTCAAATAAGCGTCTAGCGCGCCAATTTCCCCTTCGCTGGATAGCAGTGGTGGGATCCCCTCCGAGGAGGATATAAGTGAATGTTTACGTTCTCGAACGGCGGATATAAATGCGGTTTCAGTGTATTTCTTCAATTATATGTCAGTAGACAACGCACAGAAACAACCTAAACAGTCAATAACAATGCAAATCTTGGGTCTAGAAGTAAAGTTAAAGAATAATTGTTTCTATTATTGTATGGAGATGGGAGACCAGCAGTCATTAATCTATTTGCTAAATTAAGACTTGAAATAATTCATTTGGGTACAGTGTACACTGAGAAAATCTCGGAGATCTTATGGGCTTAATTTGTTGTAACTAGAAGCCATCAACGAATGTCTCTTAACCCCTCCTCAACGTGGTCCAAGTTCAGCCGCACTTGATAGCTTACCGCCGAATTGTCCAAGTCACTCGCCCTCACGATCGCCGACTTAGCAAGCTGTCGCGTGTAATCTGGAAGGGAGATATATCCGGAGTAGACCATTATTTCCAATACACCACTGGACAGCGAATCCTTCGCAGCATTCCATTCGATCTAGGTGACATTTAGTAGCGGTGGACCAGCAAAGAACTCCATACATATACATATATATATATGTATACAGGGTGGCCCACCACCAGCGCCTCGGACTATAGCTCCCAAACCAATATTTTTTAAAATCTTTTTGATAAGGTGGTGTACGTTTATAACGGCCATAATTAGAAAATATTTTCATTGATACAGGGTGCCCCAACAAAGCGCTAAGTATCAAAGTTATGTTTCTTTAAATGGAACAGTATATATTTTTTGCTTTTTTCGAATTGTATAGAAAAAATTAAGGTGAGTTACTTCAATGTTCCATATACCTATTAGCCGTTTTCGAAGTATTTGAGGATTTTCGAAAAAGTAAGATGTTTTGAAAATGGACATAACAGACAAACTAATTGAAATTTTCAAATCATGTTTTTAGCCTTGATTTGGTACATCTTGGGCTACTTATTTTCAGGTATGTAATTTTACAATAATGTACAGGGTGATTCCATAGACCGCCTTTATTTGTCTCAACTTTAATAGTGTATAACTTTGTTATTTCAAATGGAACACCCTGTATATTTTCAGACTCGGAGAAAGGTTTTTCAATTCCTACCCAACCTGTATTAGGTTTCCCTATACCTATCTCATGTGATTTCGGAGATATTTGAAGATATTTTAAATTTTACCTAGATTGAAATTAAATCGAAGCTGCTGAATATGGAAATGCAATTGTTTTTTATTTCAACGATCTGAGAAAGTTGCTAATGAAACACATATGCCTTTAAGCTACAGTCCGAGGCGCTGGTGGTGGGCCACCCTGTATATGTATATACTAGTATATAGTTTGTAGATTAATATCTTGAATATTTTGAACTTTAGCTCTAGTTTAGATTTACAACACGATAGCGATAGTAAAAGTATCTTTCCGGTCGTATGTTTCTCAGCTTACTATCCAAGACCATCCTCAGATACTTGCCAAACGAGTTGGGTAGGGGTGTTTCACCGAAGAAAATGTCGTCGGAAGTTATTCGAAGCATTCGCTCGTTATCTTCTGCTACAAAAACAAAGATATCGTATGCGAAAATTGCCAACATCGCTCCGTCATTTCTGGCCATATCATACACATAGGTAGCTAAGAAATACCTTCGGGCCAAGAAAGGAACCCTGCAAAACGACAGTCAGACAGCAATTTCAGACAACTGTGATTTATAAAACAACTATTATTCGTCTAAACGCACCGTCAATCATTGAAGTACATACAGATCGAGACTTATTACTTAGGAATTTTATTGAATTAACAGCGAAATACAATTGTACACCTGCTTTACTATCATTGGGACTAGCAAATTAAATGTATTTGCCCGACAGTAATCCGTTGCATTGCGTCGCTGCGACCAAAACATTTGCTTACTTGCATACATAATAATTATCTGAGAATTATCAGTATTTAGCCAACCCATATATGCAATGTGTATGTATATTTGCCGAATAGGTCTCGCTAGGACACAATCATATGCATACATGTTGTCCAAACTTAACAACAGAGTTTCGTCATGCGTGACGTAAAACTACTACCACAAGAATTTAAATCATCCAAAAAATTTAGTATGCAAAATTTAGTGACATTCGGTTTCATATGTTTTTGTAATCTTTTATGTTGCAACATCCTCTAGTGCTTTTTATATTAGAGGTTGTTGTTTTGGTTGGTGACATTTCAGTAAATTTCTTCTGTTTTCGTTATTTATTTTGTCAATCGCCTTCAAAATCTATTCTCTTCAGTACAAATAATTGATATCGTTTCTCATTACAACTAAAAGTGCCTAACCCCTTGAGTCGAGGTATAAAAAAGTTTATTACTTCGATGATATACTTTTGTCAACGAGAACGTAATGAAGGCATCTTCTAATGCCATTAACAGCTCTAAGAGAAGTAATATAACTTATGTTAGTGATACACTATTTCGATGAATATTTTATAATTTTAGCGTATTGCTCTGATGGCTAATGTTAACCTCAGCACTTTTACTAGTATTATACATGGCAATCGATAGAAAATAACAAACCACTTAGGTCATCTAAACGTAAGTGCCCAGGCACGAAAACAGTAACCGCAGTTGATAATATTACACAGGTCGCAATAAGAAGCACTAAGTAAAATTCAATTCTATTATGAAATCGTGAACATGCATTAAAATTTATGTTAGATGAATACATTACTCTTAACCTTCCTATACTCACGTCAAAATGAAAGACGTATACTATACTATATAAGTCGGTCTCACAGACCGTATGCGTGAGTATAGGAAGGTTAACTCATTCGAGGAAAGATTACTTGAATTAAATGTAGTTCCTGTATGTCGCACATCATTGCATGGTTTCCAAAAAATCATAGGATTTCGGTATAAAAAGATAATCCCCGCCGTGATTTAATGGAATCACCACGTATTATGTTGATGCGATTGACATTTTTGAAAACACGTATACAATATAAAAAAATGATATGTATGATTTTGTTTTCTTGGACGAAACATGGATTTTTCAAAATGGTACAATAACAGTACTTCAACAAAGGCCAAAAACAAAGAGTGGCTACAGAATAATAATATTGTATATGAAGAAAGCTCTTTGAAAAAGGAAGTTACTAGTAAAGGTGACCCTGTACGGAATTTCTATATAAATTGAGACATTATTATTACAGTATTACTTTATAGACATAAACTACCAAAAGAATATGTGGTAGATAAAATGACTGAAGAAGCAGCACATAAAGTATTACGTCTATCTCGATACCACTGTGTTTTCCACCTAATCGAGTTGGTATGGGGCATTTGTAAAAATTATAACTGACATATTGGTAGAGATGGGAAATCTATTCAAGCATGCCTCAATATGTGAGAAGAAGCATTACAATTTTCACAAAATCAATGGGCAAATTGTATGAACCATGTGGAGAACGAAATTGATATGTGGTGAAATCGTGAAATTGGATTTGAGCAAAGAAATGGAGCACTGTTTATTATCAATCTAAACGACTAATTAGAGTTTAGTAAAAGTCAAAAAGTCAAAAAATGCGGTAAAGCTGGTATGGTATAATTGACGTAATCAGCGAAAACAATGACAAACCAGGCGATACGTTTTTGCTTAATTTTAATAGAATTTACATTTTTACCGTGTTTCTCGCAAACGTTTATTTAAGAGATAAGGGATTTTTAACCTTCCTATACTCACGTCAAAATGAAAGACGTATACTATACTACATAAATCGGTCTCACAGACCGTATGCGTGAGTATAGGAAGGTTAAAGTCGAAATGAATAATCAGGCATTCAGTCAGTGTTCGGGTATTCTGCAACGTACGCAGATGGCTTGATTGTAATAGCGCCGCCAGTAAATAGAATATTATCGACAGGTGAATAATGCTTGTCTGTCAGTATTGCAGAAAAATAAACAGATGTTTTATTTCGCTGTCGTAATGATAAAAAATATTTTCTTTCAAAAGATTTATTTATTTGAAAACCATGTACAGTCAAGAAAACAAAGACACTTTCCCAAGGAATGCCTAATATTAGACCTGTTTAGACCTGTTTGATAATAATATGTTTATGTGATTGATCTGTAAAAATGTTTAAAGTAAAATGATTAATAAACCGTAGGTAACATGTATGTACTGTGCAAGCAGTGTGAAAAATCGCAAATTTGAAGTAGACCACTTATTCATAAATTATTTATGCTTACTCGATCAATGGTCCAATCATTAGTCGTACTGAAAACTCACTACAATTGTATAACAGGGCCCGACTCAAAACTGTAATTACAAATATCTTGCGAACGGTACGTTTGGGGCACTAAGTTTACGAAGCAAATATTGAATATATTTTAATTATCTACCTTTGGACAATTTTTTTACCATTTTCACAGTTACAGCCTGTATAATTAATGATTAATTATATAATTACGTTTTGTATAATATATTAGATGCTATGTATTGAATACATTTGCGTAGCACTTATGTGTTAATGCTGTACAGTGTACTAGAACATCGAGTACTAAATTTTGAAAGTATGCTGTTTCTTTCCTATGCCTTGACACATGAGTTTAGCTAGTTGTTTAGTTTCATGCCTGTGCATGTTAATTGCGTTATATGTTGCGTTGTATTTTGGTTTCTTGCAATTATATTTACACATTGTCTTAGTTATTATTTATGTATTATTATCTTTTATTCCAATTTGTGTTTTTCATCAACCCGTCATAATTCCTATGATAAATAAAGCACTACTAATACTACAACTATGTTTACTACTATTATTATCATCTATAATACATGTTATGTTGAGATTTTGAAGGACACTTAGTCAAAGAAAGAACTTACTAAATAATTAATATTTATACTTAGAAACTTGATAATACATTGATGCATAATTTCTTAGTTATTTAGTAAATAATTTTTTATTTTTGGTAAATTCATAAATCACTTATTTTTGTAGGTATTATTAAAATCAGACATCGGAGTTTAAATTTTCAACTAAAAAATTATCAGATATATATATATATATATATATATATATATATATATGTATAATCTATACATCAAAATCAAAACAAGATTTGTACATAAGCTTAACTGATACAATAAAATTATTAAACGTGCGATTTAGCATCAATGTTAGAATAAGACGTCATAACTATGAATGACGAAAGTCAGCTGCCTATTTGAAAACCCTATACATACATATATTTCGATGTACTTTTCTAACTAATATTATACTTAAGACCATTCTCATCCGTAAAACAACCATTACCCACATTAGCTCACCACCGCCGGTTGTTTAATTACATGCAGCGCGTTTGCACGGACAGTATACATCCATGTACACATGTTATTGTCTTCCAGGCCAGGGATTTTTATTAATAGCTAATTATTTTGCTACTTGTTTATTTATTCATTTACCCTTTCTTTTAGGCATTTCATCTGACATTAGTTTCAGAAATTATGAATGAAATGAAAAATATACGACAGAAGGTTAATGAGGAAGTACTGGATTTACTTTGATATAGAAGAGGATGGACTATGGCCACGTTGGCGCACCGCAACTCGTCTGGGAGCCTCGCCTAGCACATGGCCCATAAACCTTATAGTACATGGACTGCTACTTCAAGCGAAAAAGCAGCACCAACATTAGACACCAGTATGACGTAGACGCGTCCGATTACGCGCTAGCCGATTTATGACGATCTTATATATGTCAAACTCGGAACTGTTCCATTGTTGAACGTTGATGTGATTAATGCTGTTCTAAGAGGTGAGAAATATGGCTGACTATTCACGATATTGGCTAATTTGCGGGCATATAGCGGATAGTAAATTGCAAGGACTATCTTACCACAGGTATTAAATTATATAACCTTAATCCTTTCGTTACGGTAGTCATTTTCACGAAAATCAAAATACATTACCCCTCTCGTATAAAGTTCGTCGCAAAATCATATATTACGGTTCGCATGCACCATGAAGAAAAAAAGTAAAATTGACAAACATGTAAGACACTGTCACGCCAAAATTGTTCTATTTAAGCACCAATAACTCCAATGTACTTTTCCATGTATGTATAATTATACATTAAAATTAAATACTGATAGGAGTAGCAGTCCATGTACTATAAGGTCTATGACATAGCCACATTTACGGCACATCGTACGACCCCTATATACCAACTGTCATTCAAATTTAAACGTTAAAAAAATAAAGAGCAGATTTAGTCTTGTAGATATTGTGTTTAATGAGTATTTGTGCTAAAACACAAAGTTGCACAATAATATGGATGGATTTGAAAAATTTAGTAAGAAACAATATGTAGCATTGAAATAAAGAAGTCTGATTAAAGTTCACACGCGGTGAACGTCACATTTTCAAAACGAGCATATGTCGCCGCAAAAATTGTTTAAATTGTGACCTCAAGCTGGTATGAACTCGTTGGCACATTGCGTCGGTCAAAGATATCTTAAACGTGTGGCATACTCCGCCGTCTTGTTGGTAGCATGTCCCCCAGTTTTTCTCTTTGCAGTAACGGGAAGACACTCTCGTGAAATTGTTAGATACTGGTTTGAATATACGGTCACAGATTCGTCTCGATCATTCTCAAAGAAAAAGACCCAATGATTCCTGGGCTGGAATGGTCAAACTGTATCTTTGGCGAATGTGGCGACTTTTGATGCTGCTCCTAAGGATTCTCTTGGGACCAATAACCACAATTCTATTTATTGACATATCTATTTAAATGAAAATGGGTTCCATCCGAAAACAGAATATTATTGAAACTTGCAAAGCGCTCCAACACAGAAACACGACCTAAATTGGTTTCAAGCAGTTTTAATTCCTGTACTAATTGAACATGACAAGAGTGCTGTTTAAGGTCATTTTTCAAAGTACGCCGCGAAGAAGATCGCGAGATAGCAAATACGACTGTTCTATTGTTGACTTTGGAAATCTCGTAGGCTTCTGATTGAGAGTGAAATCTGTAGTCTCAAACTTTCTGATCAATGCTCTAATCACACTTTCAATAAGACATTGATTTAGGTCATGCAATCCGTATTCAGAGCAAAATAAACGCAGGAAATGCCATTTTTGTAAAAGTATTTACGCCGAATCCGCGTTGGGAAACGCTCCATCGTGCTTAAATTTCCAAGAACGTAGCTACTAAAGACAACCACCAGCGCGCCGCTCTCACGTATGGTTCGTACCAAAATTACGCTTTTAAAATTGTATGTATAAATTACAGAGATATAGTAGCTTCGGGTATTGTGGAACCCCTATTTTGTGCGCTCTTCAAAAAAGTATTAGCAAACTTTTCATAGAAGTGGTGGCAATGTCTCTGTTAGACGATTGCCCAACTAAGTATTTTACAAAATAAATATTATCTTACCACTTAAAAAATTATACATGAAAAATTTGAGGCACCACGAAAATTGCCATTTTAAAAATTGGAGGGTAATGTGGTACCCCTCAGGTGGGTAATGTGGAATACTATTCTACATGACCAGAAACAAAATAATAATATAAAAAATAATTCAATTAAATAGAATTTTTTTTATTTAAATTAATTTTAAACATAAGAATGCCTCCTTGGCATTTGAAAATAAAAATACATACAAACATAAGTACATATCTAAATAAAAACGTATTCCCTATCCTTCATGGCTGCTGGTTTGAGTATATAAATGATGACAAATTTATGCTTTAATGGCTTGTTGTTTTGGCAGCCATTACTCGTGTGGTCAAATTATATCGAGAGGAGAACGGTCTTCGTTAAAGGATATGTTGCAAAATGTGAATTTGGTATCTCGGTTTGTCGGAATATCAGGGAAAAGTTCATCACCATCGGAGTCATGTAAAATTAAACCCGTGTCCGAATTACTCGAGGATGATATTGTGACCCTACGAGCTTTCTTTCTTTTTGTAGCCTTTTTGGAAAGAATGTCAAAAAGTAATTGAACATTTTCTCGCGAAAAGCCTTTCGCTCTGTCAAATAAAGTACCAGTTGGTACGTACGAGCAAGCGTTTTCATATCGCTCCGAGTTAGTCCCCAATAATGACTCTCCATTTCAAGAGCATATTTCACCAAGTCAGATTCCATTTCTTCGCTTGAAACTGGTTTTCATCCCAGTGGTGTTGACAAAAGATCGGTAAGGCTGGCTTCACTTCTTGCAATTCTATAAAGTGTTGTGTGAGGAACATTGAAGGTCTTTGTCCATTTCATTGGTTTCAATCTTTTCAACGGCTTGCTTCATATTTTCTGGATCCCATTTTCTAATTGATGCCTTTTTTTGGCATTATTAAAAATTTTCTGCTACAAAGAAAAACATCTAATTAGTGAACGGGTAATGTGGAATACGGTTCCACAATACCCGCTTTCAGGTATTCCACATTAGCCGATTAGTAAATTTTTTTAAACAAATCTAATAAAATTTCAAAAACCTAGTAAACTAACATATTTACCGATTAAAAGTATTATTTAATTCACTATTTGCAATATGTGTAAAAAAACACAAACAAAATCTCAATGTTTTAAACAAAATAACTTTTTGAGTACGCACACAAAAAAGTCGACTGCACGTGTTTTCATTCAAAGATCAACTGAAAACTAACGGTGGGACCAATTCAATAGCCAACAGCGTAATTTTAATATTTTTCTGTAAGCTTTATTAGCATGCAGTAGGAGCTTCTAAATAACATTAATTTTGTGAAATAAAGGGGGTTCCACATTACCCGCCTATTCCACAATACCCGAAGTTACTCTACTTATCAACAAAAATAAAAAACCTAATAGAAGACTATTGTTAACGTAAATAACTTCGTTTCAATGATAAGGAATCAAAAAATTATTTGAAAAATGTAGGTAAAATAAGTGAATGTATGAGTAGTAATCAAATGGAATCACAAGGACGGCCTATCATATGAAAATTGTGGTATAGTTCTATACTGCTAGACCTTTTATCCAAAAAATGAAACATACCTTTCTCTGTTGCAAGCAATGATTTGGCGGTTGTTTGGCTACTTAAACCAATTATTCCATATACATTCGGGCCAGCGATGACAAACCATAGCAAATAATGTTTAATTTAATCCAATTTCCTTATCTAATAAATACTATATCTTTCCCAGTACTTTTGTAAATACATCAGAAAAATACGAGTAGTTAATTATAATTAATAAATAATCGCCGTTTTTGGCCCATTTTGCACAAAAGAAAGCCGTCGGTTAAGATATTAAGGTCCGACGCTCTACGTAGGTACATGTATGATCTGGAGGAGTAGAAGGAGTATTTCAGTATAAATTTTAAAAGGAGTGATAAGTCCAAACGAAACAGAACCAACATTTCTCACAAGATCTACGATGTGTTTATTTGACATCACAGAAATTAGAAAAAGGAATACGCTGTGCCGATTAAATAATTTAACTAGAAAACTAGAAAATTGTTTTAGAACAAACTGTTTTATTGCTTTTCAAAATATTCGTCTTTAAAATTTATACATATTTGCATGCGCCCAAACCAATTTTCAAAAGAACAAATAATAAAAATTCATCCATCGAAAACCTTCACATAAAATTGGTATTCCTTCACAAAATTCCTTTTTTCAAACATCCACTGTAAACAAACTACTTGATTAATGTATAAGCTGCCACTGTTTTCATAATAATGAATGCTAAATTTTACGAAAATAGTACTGACTAAACTGGGCAAATATGCGGTATGATGAGTCATCTGTCCTTTTCACAATATAATATATTACAGAGGACACAAGACAGATAACTCGTCATACCGCATATTTGCCCAGTCTAGTAATGACACATGTCAATAATGCCACTAAGTGTTCGCTTGTAAAGAAATAAAAGTATGTTTATGGTACATGGTACCGTTGAAATTTATGTAACTATTCAGAGAAGAATGTGTTGAGAAGGCAGTGCCACTAGCTTGGACTACCTAAACATTTGGGCAAAGTTTAGCTTTTTACTATATCATACCAAATACAATGTATTCTCTATGAAACAACTTAAAAGACGCTTTGCACTTAGGTAAGATCGTAATCAAACTATAAATACCAACGTCAGTTGGGTCACCAGACTTAAGGCTGGTTTACATTAGTATAGTAAATGGGTTAGTTACTTGTACCATCAGCTTGTAAGACAGCTACTAACCCAACGCAAAATCGGATAGGCACATACTAGTACAAGTACTTGTACCAACAGCCAGGACAAGAAAGTGAATTCACTTACCCACTAACCTTTCCCCACTACCACATTTCCCGACTGTTCTGTCGACTAATCTCCAAACTAACCCAGTGAAAACCCTTTGCGGAAAGTATAGACAGCTAGTCACACAGTGAATATCTGTGTCGCGTTTTATTTTCTGGGACTATTTATATTTTAAAACACGAAACAGATACTGAAAAGTCCTGTAGCTATTTCCTGTTGCTACAAAGTTGAGTGTAATTTCAAGCTTGATTCTAGTAGCATTTCTGAAAATTGTGCCAGACCTTTGGATTGCTGGAGAAACTTTATTGAGTAAAATGTCAAATTGTTTAAGGTGTCAAACGGAGGCACAAACGAAATTCTTTGGGATATTCTGTAAAGAGTTCTTTCAAAAGAAGTGCCGATGCTCCTCTAGTATTCCTTCTACCAATCCATTTTCTGATCCACAACCTTTTCGAACGACAATGTTCCTCCTCAATCACACTATTAATTTCTTCAATCAAAGATTCGGAAATACGCAAAAAATCTTTGTTAAGTCGAATATGTTGCTGGATTCTATTGGAACGAGAACAAATACGGCCGCGGAAAGGATTCATCCTCTTTCTACGAAGGAACAACTGGTACTGGCAAGTCAAAAAACACATTCGAGGTGTAGACACTTACTTGTCTGCTGTCTAGGTAAGTACACTAGCTAAGCTACTTACTTGTACAAGTAACTGTCTCACCTACTATACCAATGTAAACCAGCCTTTATAGAGAACTACAGTGCAAGTAATTTTCCAGACGATAGAGAAAGTAGACAAATACAATGGCTATGTGGTTTTTTCGTCAACGGTAACAGTAATGTGAACAGAAATGTAAATAAACGAAATGTATATCTAAACTAAATGCGTAAACGTTTCAATGTTACCACTAGTTTAAATAAAGTAGATAACGATATAATTTTGAAACATGTTGCGTTTTATTGGAATTTTGAATATCTATATCTGGAATTTGTTGAATATATATCGTTGAGTTAAAATTCCAGTAAGACGTACACATGTTTCAAAATTATATCGGTTGTTTGCGATCTATAAGAAAATAGCCGCTTTGTAAATTATAGAGCAAAAAATCGTACGCTACAGAAGCAGTAATATTTTGTGAGTATTTTATTCAATTATTCTGTTTACACGTTTTCTGTCTTTGATATAGAATGAATATTCTCTAATACTACAACATGCTCGATGACATGAGTAGCATTTAAATACTATGGAAAATGAGAACGTTTGTATTTCAGAATAGACTGAAATAAAATAATTCTTAGCCTTACAACACTGATTTAAACACTTAACACTTATTAAGCTATCATATTGGAACAAGGCAGCTGCAACAGACTGAGGGCTTGACACATACCCCCATAACGACAGTTCACAATTTCCGGTGTATAGCTGCTCGTGAAACAGAAGCACAATCCAAGATGCTGTTTTATGGGAATGTGTGCTCCAACATTGATCTGCAACAATACCGACAATACTCAGGCACAAAGGTCATGTGTATGCCTAAAGTGTGCGTTCAAGTCCTCGAGTATAAAGGGTAGGAAGCCTAGCTAGAGAGTAAAATAGTCTCTAGGAAATAGTAATAATGTGGGCAGCTCCCTTCTCGAAGATTATAAGTCTTTGCTTGAGGTATAGGAATTCGGAGGTAGATATGTCTTATTGTCAAGTATGGAGGTGGAACGTAGGCTTAAACTCCCGAGGATAAAAGCTAGGGAACCTAGCCAGAAAGAGGAGCAAGCTGGTGCAAACACTGAAAATGTAGACAGAAGGTCCCTCACAGAACATAAAGTTTTTACTAAAGGTCTGCGCATGCACGGCTTAAGAGAAACTGTGTTCTAATGTTATTAAGCATGGAGGTCTAACGTAGATATTAAATATATGTTTAAACGCTC
Organism: Chrysina gloriosa; assembly: GCA_038088585.1. Classification (NCBI taxonomy): domain Eukaryota; kingdom Metazoa; phylum Arthropoda; class Insecta; order Coleoptera; family Scarabaeidae; genus Chrysina; species Chrysina gloriosa. The sequence continues at coordinate 14,354,747 of CM076095.1, read as the reverse complement.
GCGGAGAAACGGTAAAGGCTCTAGCCAGAAGGGACAAACTTTCAAAACTGCAAAACCTCGGCAGCACCTCTCCCCGAAGGCTTCTAACCTTTAGGTTTAAAATTTCCGGGTTGATCATAGATTAAGACTACACACCTGTGAGAGGTCGAGGTAATTGAGAGGTACGCAGTACCCAACGACGCATTTCAAATCTACAATCTAGGTTACCACCTAGTACAACTAATTTGGGTACGAACTTATTGAGGCATTGAAGACGGCGAGAGAAGGGATGACTTGGGTCGGGAAGACAATAGTACTGCTCCCAAAGGACCTGAATCTGCACTCGGAATTGCAGTGAATACAAAATGAAACTATTTACCCCAAAATCCAAAACTATATTTTTCGCAGTAAATGACCACAAAAAAACAATAGATAACAAATCAATAGAATAGGTATGTTGAAGTAGTTAGGATGTAAGAAGTTCTATGACTATAGTAGGGGTGTAGAGCTAAAAGTCAATAAACATTCTAGAAAGAAAACGTCAACACAATTTTATGGAGGCATTGCTGTGTCCACCCCTCACATATACGACAGCAAAGTATGGATGACCACAATAGAAAGGAAGGGTAGAGAATATGCACAAAAGTAAGTAAGGATGCTTATTATACACGCTGTAACTGTGTAAATGGTTAAAAAGTTGTCCAAAGGTAGATATTCAATATTTGCTTAATAAACGTAGGGTCCTAAACGTATCGTTCGCAAGATATTTATAATTATACAATTGTAGCGAGTTACCAATACGACTAACAATCGGATCATTGATCAAGGAAGCATAAATAATCTATGAATAAGCGGTATACTTTAAATTTGTGAATTTTTCACAGCGCTTGCACAGTGCATACATGTTATCTACGGTTTATTAATCATTTTACTTCGCTTCCTTGACTTTACATTGTTTACCAATAAATAAATTTATAAAAGGAAATATTGTTATCATTACCAATGATGTTCGTACATATGCACGAACAACAACGTTCAGACTATATATACATACAATTTGCATACGAACTTACAACTCTTGCAAAGCCATACTGACGAGCGGTATAACCGCGAAACGTACGTATACGGGTGGCAAGAGAAGATCAAAATTTTGTAATTTATCATTACCAATAAAAAATCTTCTTACATTGTAGAATACCCGAATAATGACCGAATGCCTGACTATTTATTTCGACTTTTAAATATCTATTACCTCTCAAATAAACGTCAGTACCGTAATGTAAAAATGTAGGGGGCCAAAATTTTATTAAAATTAAGGAAAACCGTTTCGGGTGATTTGCCATTGTTCTTACTGATTATGTTGGCTATACCATACCAGCTTTACCATATTAATAAATTAACCATTTTCACAGTTACACCCAGTACAGATGAGAGATAGCTATTGTCTATCCTATAAAGATATGTAAAAAAGAAAAATATGGGTAGAATTAGGGTAAGACTATATATGTAAATCTATCTATCACGTAACGGTGGAATAGAAAAAGTAATCTACACGTAACACTTAATAAGCAGTGACGAAAATTTGATATCAGTTGATAAGTATATTTCGAAACATTTCTGGGCGATATTTATAATATGAAGTACAGGTATATAACTATCAATCTACAATAAACAGTATATACAGTGCTGTACAAAACAAAAGCAACAAATTCAATCAAATCGAAATCGTTGTTATATTTCTTTTAAGAAAAATTATACAAAAATGTTACACACAAATATTAAATACTAGCTGACCCGGCAAACGTTGTTTTGCCTTCAAATTTTATTTATATTTAAACAGCTGACCCGGCAGACTTCGTTCTGCCTAGAAAAGTATTGATTTAGATATTTAATGTTTTATTGTTACGGGTATGTTCAAAATATAGGTACATGATAATATTTAAAGGTGATCGGTGCAGGTAATTCATATTTATTTGAAAAAAATTTAAAAATGTGAATAATAAATGAACTATTAAATGATAAAAAGTATATATGTACATAATTAAGAGAATGTTAGTGTTATTCATTATAGTGGACCCGGCGAACTTCGTATCGCAGGCGTTGCCCTGCGTCATTTCAAATTGATTATCGATGCGCACGCAATCACAAAGAACATAACCATTTACAATGTGCACTTCATCAAACTGAACTCACCTCTATGAAATCACTTTTGAAAAAATGCTGATAAATCGCAACACGCGCCTGCACAGCGCAACAGCATGCGATGGAAAGACTGTGCAAATGAATCAGCTGTCAAAAGTTTATGCACACAACGCCATCTACTGGCAATACCGCAACCAGCATTTGAAATCATGTTCGTTTTTAATGTGTGACAAAAAAATTGCTACAAAAACAATTGTCAAACAAATTTGGTGGCAAAACAATTGTCGCAAAAATTGTCACAACGTAACGTAAACATAAACGTCACCCATCATGAAGATGACGTTGTAAAATCACTCCATACAAAATGTATGGGAAAATGAATTTTCTTGATAATTTTTTTTCGGGGATATTTCGGGAATTTTCTTGGGTATTCTTCTTGTTTGGCCGGAGACCAGTCCGAATTGGGGCGAATCATCGAAATCGGTCCAGGCGTTCTTAAGTTATAAGCGCAGTAACTAATCACTTTCTTTTATATGTATAGATTTGGTATGGACTCTAATTAAAATGTATTTCATTTATTAGCTCCTAGTCAATTACATTGAGTAAAACAACAAAAATAAGTCTAGAGTCTATTGTGAAGTGTGCAAAACACAAGCAACAAATCAGTATTTGGTATAGGAACCTTTATTTCTATAACTTCCGCACATCTGCAAAGCATTGGTGCTATTAAATTATTAACTGTAGATTTAGAGATATTGTTTTATTCCATCTTTAGGGTGTAGAACTCATCTTCTTTCTTACGAAAACGTTGACCACAAAGGCTCCGTTTTAGTATTCCAAACAGGTTCCCGATAGAATTCAAGTCTGGGGATTGGGCAGGCCAATTATGAACTTGAATTCCACTGTCCTTGAGGTAGTCTTTAATCATCCTCGATGTGTGTTTCAAATCGTCGTCATGCTGAAACATCCAACGAAACAGTATATTCCACTCATTGTACGGCAGCGTTTTTGACTGAAAAACATGTCCACACCATAATGCCACCCTCTCCATGCTTGAAACTCATCTTGCAGTTCCGTGGAGCTAGACGCTTACCTATTTTGCGCCGGACAATACACATACCGTCGGAATTCATCAAATTATATTTTGATTCGTCTCTGAACAAAACCGTTTTCCACTCTTTTACTGTCCAATTCAAATGTGCTCTAGCGATAGTTAGTCTAAAACACAGTGGTAAACAAGGTTTATCAACATTCTAATCATTAAATGAAGAATGTTGAGTAACACCTTGTAAGTGCTTTTTCGTAAGCAGTGGTTTTTTCGCTGGTCTGCACCTTTTAAATCGTGTTCAGCCGAATGCATTGTAATAATGCTATTAGTTAAGTTGCACTTTTTAATAATTCTGCAGACGATAGATCTATTAACCTTCCTATACTCACGTCAAAATGAAAGACGTATACTATACTATATAAGTCGGTCTCACAGACCGTATGCGTGAGTATAGGAAGGTTAATTATTTTTTGGCGATAGAACTTTGCAATTTTTCGTTCTGAAAATCGGTTATTATACACGTTTTGAAACTATCGCAGTATTTATCGCGCACCATTTCAAAGCGTCTAAACACTTTCAATATTTAAAACGAACACCTGATTTGCTTTAACCTTCCTATACTCACGCCAAAATGAAAGACGTATACTATACTATATAAGACGGTCTCACAGACCGTATGCGTGAGTATAGGAAGGTTAAAAAGTGCAAAAACAACTTAAAGACAACCGTTGCATACATGAAATACCGTTATCTCCTAGAAAAGCAGGTTGTGGTCTTCAAGTACTTCGTTGCTTTTGTTTTGCATGGTTAAAATTTTAATATATTTTGTTTTTGTGATTTATATAGGTACTTTTGAATTTCGTTATCGATAATGTAACAGTGCCTAACTTATTTTAAAATTACTGACGTACATATACTTGTGTATATAATTTTCGTAAGTTTACTTTTTCTATATGAAAATGGCCACTTAAATTGTATGATTATGTTGTTGCTTTTGTTTTGTACAGCTCTGTACATACGTTATCTTCCTTTTTATATGGAGTGTACTGAATTCATTTAGAATTTTACAAGCCTTATTTTGTTTCTAGTTTTATAGCACATCCTTTTTTTAAAGATGTAGTCCCTAGCTAGATCTGCATATGCCTCCGACGAAACTTACCACCTTGTTAATGGGAATCCTTTTCACCTCCTCTGCTTGTAGGAAAGGGAGATCCAAAGTATTTCAATATAACACTATCCAGCCCCTTATAATAGTAATACATTTGGTCTTCCTTTAAATTATAAGCGTACAGTAATTGATTTGGTATACTGTAATTTCCAATAAAAGTTACCAGACGCAATGAAATACATAATCCTCCAAAACGCTCTCTAAATAATCTATAGCAAGCCTAATTACTTAATGATACCCTAAACTAAATATTTGAAGTATAATGCTTAAACTTTCGCACTAAATATGTGTAATGTTACCAAGAATTGTTTTTCGTATTGGGAAATCTGCAGTAATTCTTATCTCCCACTATCTAAATATAAGTATGTACACTTATAAGGTCTTGAATTATATGTGAATCACTGCGGTTTCTTAGACAAAAAACTACGGCGCAACCGAATTGCGGCTAAAACTAATTTCTGACGTAAACAAATGATTGATCCCATTCCACGCATATACATTGTCACTGTTCACATTGGAGTAAATTAGAATTTGATTTGAATGGGATCGGTCGCAAATTTACGTTAGTATTTAGTGATGAATTTTGAAAACTATTTAATCAAATTTCTGATCCAAAACTACTAAACTTTACTATATGTATAATTCAAAAATGTTTGATTTTCGATTCAATATTTTGGGATGCCACCGTGCTTGGTCTGAAAAGAAGCACACTTCTACTCTTTAAGAATCAAGGCCGTCATGACAATTAGGAGAAGAAAAAAAATGTTCTGTTAAAGTAAAGTGCCATTTAGGTCAATAACAGGGCAAAATGTTGTTGATAAAACTTGTTCAGAATCTGAAATTATGACTTTATGCAAAATTCCGCAAATATTTGATAACTTGTATTAAATCCGTATTTGTTTTGTATTCTTGCATTGTAACTACAGAAAAAACAATTCAAACTGAGTATTTGTTATGTATTTTCTTTTTTTGAATAATATACTTTATAAGAAACTTACATTAATTTGTTTTTTACAACTTATACAGAATACATATCTTTTCTTTCATAATACTGCTTTAGTCAAAATCATCCGATATGTATGAAATTTTGCACAGAGTCATAATTTCATATTCTAGACAACTCTTATCAATAACAGCCTGCCATATTATTGACTGAAATGGCACTTTACTACGACAAAAAGGTTTTTTCTCAATTGTCATGACAACCTTGATTTTTAAAAGTAAAAATGTGCTTAAAATTACTTTTCAGGTCAAGCAGGGCGGCATCTCAAAACATTAAAATGAAATTCCAAAAATTTTATTCAAGCTTGGCAAAGTGTTTTCGTTTCGGAAATATGTACACTCCCAGTCACGGAAGTTGGGACAGTTAATATTTTTTCAATATAAGTATTTAACTTGCACAAAAATAAAAATAAAACACAAAATCAGTTATATATAACAAAATATTGGTTTATTATGACAAAATGATAGCAAATAATAATATTTATCAAATACAATCATTAAACTTTCTTCTCGTCGAAGAATCCTCCTTTTGCATTCAATACGGCTCGAACAACTCTGGGCATTCTTTCGATAAGTTTTGTAAGTGTGTTGGGTGGTAAACTGCTCCATTGTTCTTGTAAAACTTCCCAAAGGTGTTCTTTCGAAGTTGGAGCCACTTTTCGTACCTATCTATCCAGCCCATCCCACAAGAGTTCGATCGGGTTAAGATCGGGACTCTGTGGAGGCCATGACATTATTTGCAAGGTATTTTGTGTTTGTTGTGTATTCAAATAATCCCTACATACTAACGCCGTATGTTTAGGATCATTATCTTGCATGAAGGTGAAATTCTCCCTTATCAATCGCTGGCCAGAAGGTATAGCATTATGCTCTAGAATATTTCTGTACTGTTCTTTTCTTATAATACCTTCTATCCGAACGAGATCTCCTACTCCTGCGTACGAAAAACAACCCCACACCATAACTGAGCCACCACCATGTTTTACAGTGGGTGCCAGACATTCGCGAAGCATTTTTTCTGTCTTTGATCTCCGAACATAAGCTCTTCTATTTTGTCCAAACACTTCAAACTTGAATTCGTCGGTCCAAAGCACATTATTCCACTCCTCCACCGTCCAATCTCGAAGTCGTTGGGCCCACTGTAATCGTTTTAAACGATTGGTTCGCCTTAGTAGCGGTTTCCGTACAGCAATTCGTCCGAATAGGTTTGCCTCTCGCAAGCGACGTTGAATAGTGCTCACTGACACCGCGTTTTGACGATCGCGACTGAATTCTGCTGCTATTTGTGGTGCTGTCAGTCTTCTATTTCGTTTACTAATTAAAACGATTCCCTGATCATCAACGTTGGTTGTAATACGAGGCGGAGCTGGTCGATCACGGTCAATTAAACTGTCCGTTGTACGGTACAGTTGTATAATATTGGCTACACTAGATTTTGTCAGATGCACTTTTTCGCCAATTTGTCGAATCGAATACCCTTCTTTATCGAGTGTGATCACGGACGATCGCTTTTCAACACTGATCGGTTTTCCACGCGGCATTTTCACTGTTAATACTTTCAAAATTCGCCCACTTGCACTTCGTGCCTACACGGAGACGTTTAGAAGTAAACTGAATGGCCCGAGGCGGAGGTACTAGAGAGATAGGATAATATCTTGATAACCATAAAATCGTTCTTGGAAATACCCTTGTAAATGTTTATGACACATAAAGCATTGTAATACTGCTTGAATATTTCTTTGGGTAATGCTATGAAATCATTATATTGCGATTATTAGGGATTATTGTAATTAAGATTAAGTTCTATTGTAAATTCCATTAGTGCAGCATTCCTAATAATGCTGTTTGATCCACTGACCAGTAATAATTACTACGCAGTAGAATTCTCAGTATTGTGTAAGATTTTGAATTTTTATTGCACAATATCCTAAATTTAACGAGGTGTCCCAACTACCGTGACTGGGAGTGTATATTCAACTGGGAGTATACTTCACGAACTCAAAGCTCTTTATTTAAAGATCTCCTCATGTAAAAAGTTTTCACTCGCGTCGATTTTGATACACACTTATCAAAATTCCACTTCGCTTTCGATTTCTGACGAAGTGTTCGCACCGAAGTTATATATTTTGCCGTCTTGTTTCGTCAGAATTTGTACCACTGAAATACGCAAAGTTCTGATCCAATGTGAGAGAAGCCTAATCCGTTAACCCGAATTGCGATGCAAAATTTTGCAGTCTTTCCTAAAAATTAAGTTCGTAGTATATCGAATGACAATTTCCTGTGTGTATATATTATTATTATATATTTATTGAAGAAATGGTCATAAACAAAGGGAGAGATCTCATCTGAAAGTTCTGTGTGAATTCTGTTTGAGTGTATTGATTCAAAATTTTTTTACAGTAATGGTATCACGAAGACCGTAGTGTGACAATTCGGATGGTATAAATACACAGTGTAAATCTCCTTTTTATTGCACATAGTCAGTGGTCATCAACACATCTATGTGAAACATGATCATATCTTCTTGTCCCATATATGTTGAACAGAAAAATTGGGTCAGAGGATAAATACAAACGCAATATGAAAACAAAATTCTCACATTAAATATTTTTCGAGTTTTGCATTTAAAGTTTGCCGGTGTGAGTATAATTTTCGAAACTACATATATGCATTAATGATAAAATAAAGATATGGCCACAGTAACCATGTTGTTTTTTGCATTCCATACAAAAGCTATAATTGTTTGCTTGATTTTAACATGAGAAATGTTACTGCATGCTTTCATTGTACCTAACTTACAAAATTTTGATCTTCTCTTGCCATCCGTAGACGTACGTTTCGCGGTTATACCGCTCGTCAGTACGGTTTTGCAAGAGCTGTAATTTCGTATACAAATTTTATGTATATATGGTCTGAACATTGATGTTTGCACATGTGAGAGGGATTCGATATGAATTCTCTCACAATGCACGTATTACGCATTTTTACAGTTATTTTTCTACAGAAGTGGACAACTTGCGTTGCCACAGCCTCCTGCAGTAACTGCAGTCGCGCTCTTCGGCTACCCGCCGTGGGAGAAATGCAAATTACAAAATTTTGATCTTCTCTTGCCATCCGTAGACGTACGTTTCGCGGTTATACCGCTCGTCAGTACGGCTTTGCAAGAGCTGTAATTTCGTATACAAATTTTATGTATATATTGCATTTCTCCCACGGCGGGTAGCCGAAGAGCGCGACTGCAGTTATTGCAGGAGGCTGTGGCAACGCAAGTTGTCCACTTCTGTAGAAAAATAACTGTAAAAATGCGTAATACGTGCATTGTGAGAGAATTCATATCGAATCCCTCTCACATGTACAAACATCAATATTGTACCTAACAAACATTTTGGACCTATGAGAGTTAATACTGAGGGAATGTTTAACAAAATTGGAATGTAGAAATCACACATCATTATTAACTTTTACCATAGTACCGTACCAACCCAAATGATGGAAATGGTGAATACGTCAGACATATAAAGAGTAAACAGTATGGGGCCCAGAGTAGGATTCTGGCGAACTGCCTGAAATATCGTAAGCGACACACACATCTGCTTTTACCCGTAAAATGAGAACGAATGCGCGTAATGGATTTTAAAAGAGCTACCTATTCATAACAGCAGTTAATACCGACTATTTAGATTTTAGGAAGTGCTATCATGAAATTATATAAAATAGACAGAAAAATAAACAAACGCAGTGCATTTGCTTAAGTAGTTCGTTTAGCCTGGATTCCGATATGGAATGCTAAACAGCCATCGTGACCATATGTTCCTCAACTATTACCACGAAAGGAAGAACGCAACCCAAACTTACAAACATCTACGTGCCATGTATGGGGAAAAGAAAGCCCTAAAAAGGAAAAAGGCAGGAGTTTTAGCTTGGTGATTTTTCACTATACTTCACTCAAAAGCGAGCATCGCTCTGACCATCCAGTTAAACCCAACGCTGACAAATTGAAGGCACTCCCCGGATCAGATCGATATAAATAAAACGTGAAATTACGGAAAAACTATAAGTAAATTGTTCAAAGGTTTACAAGGATTTGTTAAAAATCTTGACGTTTGTGTTCAACACGAATTAAAGGAAGTTCATGCAATTTGCACGTCGGCCGTCATGAAGTTGATCCATTCTTGCAACGAATGACAAATGGATTCTTCACAAAACATCAGTCCAAAAAAAAATTGGGATAAGCAGGATAAGCACCGACACCTCTGTAAATGCCAGAAACGTCGCTATCGGCAGAAACTACTGCAATTCTTACCATATTCTGGGATTGCTCGCAGATTACTTTTATAGGTTATCTACCGAACCGTACTGCAATTGCAGAATGTTATTTTAATATTTTATCTATCCCAGTGAGGCAGGCGCTTAGCAAGAAACGGCCTGAGAAGCAGCACAAGCGCCCGCATAATAAGCATACCGCACGAAGAACGAAGGACGTTTCAAACGAATTGCTCTGCGGCATGTTTCCGAATCTATTCTAATTCGTTAGATCTGGCTCCTAATGATCTTTTTCTGTTCCAGAATTTGAAAGAACTACTACGGGGTGTTTGATTTGATATCTTAAATGAGGCAAAACTTGCTATAAATAGGTGGATTACTGAGACTCCAAAAAGCTCTTTGCAGTTAAAAAATTCACGTTGGGAAAAGTGTATCAAACTAAATGGAGACTACACTGAAAAACTATTTTGTAACTTGACATGAAAATTGACGAAATAAAAATATTCTAGTTTTAAGACAAACATTAAGCTAAATAATAAGATACCACCAAAAGGCTACGGCGAAAATGGTTTTTGGCTCCTGAGGGGTCGACTCAGACGAAACTCTTAGCACGAGGTTGATAGTGTAGGATTAAATATTAACGATTAGTTTGAAGAACAACCGCATAAGAAGAGAGCTGAAATTTTAATAAGGGAACTACTGGAATTCCAGGAGGAGGTTACGTTGGCAGCGAAGAGGAAAACGAGAGAGAAAGGGAAAGCAAAGAAGTAAAACAACGTTTCGGAACAAACAAATTAACAAAAACATCGTCACATAAAATAAAAATGACAAGAAAAAGACTCATAAATATGATGCAGGACCACGATAGTATACGTATGTATGTGTTTAAATAAACTCAAACAAAAACCCAAAACATTGATACAAAAAGCCTGTCAATAACATAATCGAAAAAAATTCGGGCAACGGAACGGGCAAGGAGAAAACAACGAATATAATTATTAAAACAAATAATAAAAATACAGAAGTTAAATGTCGGAAAATCAAAGTTAAAAATTACAATAAAATGATAACGCGGACTTGGGATATAAGAACATTAACACAAAAAGAGAACAGAAACGATAGAAGAACTAACAAAACAAAACAAAACATGGATATATATAACAGGACGAACAGAAACAAAGAGAACACGCAAGAGAATAACATTACTGGCTAACCAAAGTATTTCTTCGGGATCTCGAACAGTAGAGGTTTGATTAATCAAACGAAATAGTACATGAAGTGACGTTTCCCTACTTATTAAATAGCATCATTAGACTGAAATTAAGGAACGGGTTAAGTAAATGTATAAAAGAATACAACCCAATCAGCAAAAGAATTCTATCGGTCTACTACAAAGATCTGGAGGAAGATATGAAATAATCGTAGCATATGGACCACACAAAATGTCACTAAAGAGGATAAAGATAAGTTTTACAATGGATTACAACAACAAACAGACAAAAAAGGAAATGAAATAATCATAATGGGCGATTTAAATGGACGAGTAGGGAATATTAATGAAGGGCGCCTAGGACAGCGGAGAAATTAAAGGAAATGCAAACGGAGATCGAATTTCTGCTTGGAAAATATGAAATAGTCACTTCAAAGACAAAGAAGTTCATAACATAATATCGAAGGCAAGCAGACAAACAAAAAGCGATCATAAATTACTATCTGTACATAAAGAAATACGACACAGTCAAGGATATAAAAATAGCCATCGTGTTTTCGAGAGCCAAAATTTAATAAAATATAATACAATACAATATAATATAATATAATATATTAAATGTAGAAGACTTTCTATAAACGACCTAATACTAAAATTAGGTTCGTTAATGGGCAGTTAACAAGTAACCGTGCAAAAGCCTACAAAGTAAGCACAATTTGCATATGCCAATAATCCTGTAGGAAATGTTGACTATGTCAATCGCAAAACGCAACTGCAGACTAATTAGTTTCGTCCTCATTAGGACTCGTCAGTACAGTATATCGTTCTGCGAGTGACACAGTGAACAATTCCAGGTGATACGTCGAAATCTCGGCGAGATGGATACGGTCAAAATAATGACCCCATCTTCCGAGCAGGAGATGTATTGGCATACCCGGTAACATCGCGTTCAGCGACGAATGAAAATAGCCATCGTGTTTTCGAGAGCCAAAATTTAATAAAATATAATACAATACAATATAATATAATATAATATATTAAATGTAGAAGACTCTCTATAAACGACCTAATACTAAAATTAGGTTCGTTATATATTATCGTATTATATTATATTGTATTGTATTATATTTTATTAAGGATATAGAAGTCAAAAGAGGACCAGAAATCGGAAGCTATCATTTTCTACTGCAAGTAATTCTTAAATGTAAGTACCAACCATAACTTTACTGAGTTTAGCACATACCATTACTTATTGAATTGGTAGAATATTGGAAAAAAAAAGAAAACAACATCAGAATGGAATTCAGTATACTATCTTTCAAAAACCATGACGGTCATCACCGATACGCACAATTCAGAAAAGAGATGTTGGCGTTCCTATGTGCGATTGAACGACTCGAACAGTTTCTGAATGGTTAACAATTTTCTATTCGAATAGACTAAAAGCCACTGATAAATATTTTAGAATCGGAAACCAATAAAATGTGAAATTTTTATAAACGGAAGAGTATGTTGTAAAAGGAAAAGAATTTTATATTCCAGCCGTCCTTAGCAGAGTCCCGGTCAACAAGGAAGCGAGAAAAGATGTGTTAGATGAAAAAATATTTAGGATCGAACCTTTGTAAGTCAAACATGTATCTGCCACTGCGAATTGTTCGACTTAGGAAGCGTTCGAGTTAAAGCAAGTTATTAGCACTGCATTCTAGAGTAAACTGAAGAATTCTACTTAGAAAGAAATTCGAATTATGACCGTATCGACTTAGAGAAGCTGCACTGTATTGCTGAGATAGAAGCTAAAAGCATTGCAAGACGCAGATGGAACGAGTTGGTTGCTGGCTTTAGTTCAGGTTCTTGTATTGTAAACCGCCCCAACGAGGCTTGGTTTACACGTAATCAACATGGCGACGCTCGGTTAGTATTCTGTGATTTGATGGAGTTCGGGGTAGTTAGTGGAATTAACAGGTAGAGATAATAATTTTTTGTTAATAATATGCAGTAAAGAAAGGAGATGGAAAGAAATAAAATGTTTGGAAAGCCATTTTTTATTTCTTTTGAGTTGACAGTCAATGCATTTGACAGTTTAGTATGCACATCACCGCTTAGTTTACATCTGTCACTATAATGTCATTTAAAATATTAGTTTCTTATACCCTATGTTCTTCGCACTTTTTTTGTTTTAGGTAACCATGTCGGCAAAGAAAGGGTTGGTATCGAAAAAATTCGAAATTTCTATACTAGCATATTTTTCAATTGTTGCCGTAGGTTTCTATAGAAAAGAGAAAACATAAGAAAGGGATCAGATCATGGAACCATTCACAAAGGACCAGCGAACGATAAGAAAGAAATTTCGACAATCACGGCAGAAAGCAAAGAGGATAATAGAGACCAGGGATGACAAACAAGAACGAAAATAAAACCAAATTACTCGTAAGACTATTTTCTATAAATTTTATTATCGTTCTTTGTCAAAATATGAAATATTTCTTTAAGTTTAAATTTGCATCCTAAGATGAGACACGTTTATAAATTAAAATGTAACATTGCAGCGCCATCCAACTATTTGTCAATTGACTGCTCGAAGTGAGTATATGCACCTGTAAAGTTAAACTGGTTCAAATACCAACAGTATGTAACGCAGATTTGCCAATTCTCATAATAACATTAATATATTTTCAGTGATACAAATGCGGAGATTAGATCAAAAACGGAAGGTATGTTAAACTATCCAAGACAGTCACTAAGCAGGGTTATTATAATGTAGTTTGTCATAATTTCTTAGGTTAAACAACATTCTTAACCCGGCGTCATGGGGGTGGAAATAAGTTACGCGGATATGGTGGTTGGGTCATAATTACCCACTTATTAAACTCCAGTTATTTGATTATATTTATGAAAGAAATACAAACTTTTGATTATATCTGACTTTATTAAGGAAATAAAACCTAACTTTATTAACAAAAACATATTTATTTCTATTTCTTAAGAAAAAAGCAATTCAAAAAGTGGCGGGTAATTTGGGTCCATCCCACATGACGCCGGGTTAATTGACAATATTTCTCAAGATGGGACATACCACAGATTCTTAAGTTAGAACGCCCCTCTTCTACTGTTCTAATACTACTTGAAACTGCTGATTTCCCTTTCCATTTGGCGATTACAGGTGGCTCAAATGGATCATTACAAAAGAAAACCAATCATGGAAAATGGTCGGATCAAGCCATGTTAGAAGCTATACAAAAAATTTGGAACAATGAGTTATCAGTTCGTTAAGTCGCAGAAAGGTACAATGTTCCCAAGAGTACATTGCAAAGAGTTACGAACAAGAATAAAATTGAGACAGAAAATAAGAAACATCTTGGGCGAGTTAAACAGGTCTTGTCTCAGGAGCAAGAAAATGAGATTTCCGGAATATATTCTCGAAATGGAAAAACGACTTTTTGGGATCACTTACCAAAGAGTTCGCCGATTGATATTTGATTTTGCCAATGCAAATAAGATTCCGAATAAATTTTTGCTGAAAAAGGCAAAAAAACTTGTGGGTGGACTGAAAAGTGCCGAAAGACAAGTAAAGATTAGTGTTGTCAGTTCAATGAGTACAAGCGGAATTTTTTTGCCACCTGCCTTAATTCTTCTCAGATAAAAATAATAAAACCTGAGCTGATAGGCAATGCACCTAATGGAAATCCAGCTTTCCCACAAAACAAAGATTGGATGGATCGTGACGTCTTCTTGAGTTGTATGAAATATTTTGTTGAGCAAACAGGACCGTCGAAGCAGCACCCAATTCTTGTTGTATTGGACGGTTATAATTCACATACCAAAAATATAAGTCTTATATACTTTTGCCGTGAGAACAGTTATTTTATCGTGTTTACCACCCCCAAGGCACGCACAAATTGCAACCATTAGATGCACTTCATATTTTATGTTTTAAAATATGAAGTGGTAATCATTTATGACCTATTACGAGATGTATATTATTAAGTGGTTAGTCGCGGAGAAGCTTTTCAAAAAGCATCAAGTGCGTAGACTGCTGTAAATGGATTTCGCAGAACTGGGATCTGGCCATTCAACGAAGGGCTATAAAACTGGGAATCTGTTCCTTCAAAAGCAACCGAACTGACAAACTGTTTTGAAAATATGAATCCAAAAGAAGAACATGGACGACCAACAACCTCTCTTGGTTTGGATATAAATCCATACGAAAATCATGTCCCCTTCTACGTTAACTTTTATAACTGAACGGAGAATGGAAAGTATTCATAATGAGTCTACTAAGATAAAAATAATTGATATGTCCTCTACCAATGGTAAAGGAAAAATAAACAAAAAATCTTTTAGAAGGCCATTAAAATCTGCGATTCTACCAGAATCACCGTACAAAAATGAATTAGAAGATTTGCAGACTTCAAACTTTACGAAAAATGTCAAATTAACCAAGGATGCAATTCATATTTTAGGAATAAGTCTAACATTAGCTGTATTGATGATGACTGAGAGTACTGGTACAACTGCCAGGGATGTTTAAAATGGGCTCACGAGTCTTCTGGAGTCATGGATGAACTGTATTTCACATATGCCGGTTTGGTGATAGACCCTTTGCTTTTAACCTTCCTATACTCACGTCAAAATGAAAGACGTATACTATACTATATAAATCGGTCTCACAGACCGTATGCGTGAGTATAGGAAGGTTAATGTAGAAAATGAGACTTTTGTTTATTTGTGGTTCTACTTAACACTGAAGCAGTTTCTATTTTGATTAAATTTGTATTTTGTTATTACAAAATTGTTTTGTTACAATTAATTTTTAAAATATTTATTTTCAAATAAAATCGTCCTATCCTTGGACTAGTCTCCCTTATATACTATCAGGCAGATATTAGAAGATTATTTTATAGTCAGCACATAAATCTACAAGTTATTGTAAATGCAATATTATATTTTATTGTTTAGTATTAATTAGTTAGATGAACTTTATTGTAGCTTCATACATTCAGTAGCTCAAGAAAACGTAAAATCAGCTTTAAACTATTAGTACCTAAGGTTTCTAAATTGGTGATAAATGGAATCTATAAAAGTCAAGTATCTACTACAAACGTATAAAACTCAACTACATCATTAAAATACTACGATCCTAGTTTTCTTCGCATAATTCGATTTTTAGTATCAAAACATAAATGAAGTGTGAAGTGAATTGAAAACAAAATCTGCAATTCAAGAAGGTTCAAAACACCAACACTAACCTCACACAAGGCCACCCCGGTTTCTAGACGGCCCATAAAATTCTCGACGTTGATTCGCAAATGCGGATACAGCGTTTGAAACCACTCGGCCAAATCTTCCTTCATAGCATAGAGATATTCTTCACTAGACTTGAAAGGTCTAAAAGATCGCGATTCCAATAGCACCCCGGACATGATTAAGTCGTTTGTTGACTTTTAGAGCGACAGAAAAAAAAAGTCAAGTTTAAACACCGTACGTGCACAACATACCGGACAAACCGCAACCGATCGAAGAAAATGCCTCGCGAACAGACGCTGAATCACTGGAGACGATCGGGAAACACGAGTTTTCTTGCTGCGCTTACGAGAAGCTAGAAAGCGAACTAGTACATACACTACACCGAACAATACTACGCGAGTTACTGAGCGATTGAGCGTAAATACAAGCGTATATATTGCGGGATAGGTACTGGTGCCGTCAATTCGAGGCTAATAGACAATCGAGGCCTGCTGACATCTACTTCATTTAATTCAATGCTGAAAATATTGGATTCGAAAAAACATTGAAAGGTAACTAGCGGCGAAGTGTTCCCATGATAATAAATTCTTTCAATTTTTTTAACTGGAGGGTAGGGGAAATACCAGACGCGTGTGATACGGACGAAATCAATAGAGGGCGGGAACAAGGAATGGAGAAAGAGCGGGGTGATGCCTGGATATTTGAAAGATTACACAGTTTGAAAGCAAAAATAATCTGGGTTTTGCGTATATACATTAGTATAATTACTATCATAATAAAATCTGGAATAAATGAAAATTAAATACGATTTAGGAAAGCAAACTAGTCTGTTCGTCTGTTCTACAAGTAATTAAAACTGAAACAGAATATATTTTCTATGGTTAAAACCAGTGGCGACTCGTGACTTTTTGCGCAGGGAAGGCTATTGTAACCTAACTCTTCAATAAATTATATTTTTATACCTATTATTGTACCATTGCAAGTGTAGAATAAAAATTGATATAAGAAAGAAACCAAAATAAAATATAATTTATTTATTTTATTATCTAGCAAGAACCACGTAGAGGTAAGAGTAAAATCTTGGCTGGATAGGGAAAGGCATAAAAGATGTGGTGATAGGTAAAAAGGTATTAAAAAACTTAAAAAAACTCCTATTAAACTAACAAAACTCTAAAAATAATAACAAACTCTTAGGAAACTAGTAATAAATAACAAATATAATGGTAACTTTCTAAAAATAAAATTAATATGGTAAATAAAAAATAAATTGTTAATAAATAAAAATAACAACTAAATAAATCTACGTTTTTTAAAAACTAATATTATTATTAATATTTTTTGAAATACGGAAAACTGTATTACTTACTATTTTCGATAAATTAGAGGAATTTGCCTATTCTTTGTACTAGCAAAATAATCAGTTATCCGCTCGTAAAATGCATCATTTCGCGTAAATAATTTGAGATGACCTTTTTCAATTGATATAAAGGATACACTGCTTAATCGATTTTGATTCATAGTCTTGCGGTTCTAATGTTTAATTCTTTTTAGTGTTGAAAAACTCCTCTCTACTGAAGCAGAAGTTATCACCGGTATCACTATAGACAATGCTTACTAAGTTCCAGCATATATTCATATAAATAGTTTTTATTGATAAAATTTAAAATTTCAGTTGGCGTTTTACATTAAATTTTGCGGAAAGTTTTTTGAATACATTAAGAATTTGTCAAAAGCCAATAAATTGAAGAAACATAACTTGTATATCTCGTAGTCCAACTTTTTCTGAACGATTACCCTTTCTAAAATTTCGTTAAAAATTTGTTTATACTCTTGTATTTCAGATTCATAGGACAATCTATGCTTTTTCTGACTGAGTTCTGTGTCAAAATGTAAGTTATTATCATTAAAATAACGACATTATTTCTATATTCTTGTAAAGTTTGAATAAGGACTAACAAACGATTAAGCACAAAATTGATGTCAGTTAATTTATTCTGTAGTATTGAAAATGTAACCTCGGTTTGTTAAAAAATCAATTTAAAAGTAAAAACCAAATTTTGGGTTGATTAAGTAATTTTTTAATCCTACCGCCTCTCTTATAGTCTTGGTATAATTTCTAAAATCATCACTTTCGATTATAAAGTCAAAAACTTCAATTAATTTAGTTTTATGTAATTGTACCGTAAATACTGCACGCGATGTAAAATTCCATGTGTTATTAGAGCTATTTGGTAAGCTACTATGGCATATTGTATCTAGGACGTTTGTTCGGTTAGTTGATTTTGAAAAAGAAATGCAGTAAATCCACTTAAATTAGAAAAGAAAACTCTAGATTCGTTGTTTATATTACAAGCTTTACTCTAAACTAAGTTTAAAGCATGAGCGTGACAATGTACAAAAAGAGCTTGAGGAGCAATTGTTTTTATTCTGCTTTGTAAACCATTTAAATGCTCTGCTATAGCAGATGCACCATCTATGTTTGAGCGTCTAATTTTTTTAAATCGCATTTTTCGCAATTATATAATAAAAGGTTAATTGAATCTTGAGCTGTTCGACCGAATGATATGTCAAAAAATCCAAAAGGATTTCAATATCGGCGCGAAGCCAGATCTGTAGATAGCCTCCTCGCTTGCTATTATAGTTCGTGCATTGAAATTTCATGCATTATTGGAAATTTGTTTGCATTTTTAAATTAAGTAATGAATAGATATGCTAATTATTATAAATTCGTTGTAAAAATTACTTTATTTTAGTATATAGCCAATCCTTAAACATTGTTTTAATACATAATAAACAGAATTTATTTTCTTAAAAATAATAGGGGAGTCCTCCTTAGGCTCCCCATACGACCCGCCACTGGTTAAAATGTAACGGGAAAGTCTAAATTAAAGATAGACTCCATTAATTAACATTATTACCTGAGAATATATATATATATATATATATATATATATATGTGTGTGTGTGTTAAATGTAGAGAAATGTAACCATGAAGTGTTAAAACTTAAACTAAAATTGAATGTACCGGCCAAAAATAGGAAATTTGTATTTGTTTTTGCATGTATATCCTGGCCCACCACCAGCGCCCCGGACTAAAGCTCCCAAACTAATAATTTTTCTTTAAATCTTTTTTGATAAGATGGTGTACGTTTATAATGGCCATAATTAGAAAATATTGTCGTTTATACAGGGTGCTCTAACAAAGCGCTAAATATCAAAATTATGTTTTTAAATGGAACAATATACATTTTTTACTTTTTCGAATTGTATAGGAAAAATAAAGGTAAGTTACTTCGATGTTCCATATACCTATCGTTAGCTGTTTTCGAAGTATTTGAGGTTTTTCGAAAAAGTAAGATGTTTTGAAAATGGACATAACAGACAAACTAATTGAAATTTTCAAATCGTGTTTTTAGCCTTGATTTGGTATATCTTGGGCTACTTATTGTCAGGTATGTAATTTTACAATAATGTACAGAGTTATTGCATAGACCGGCTTTATTTGTCTCAACTTTAATAGTGTATAACTTTGTTATTTCAAATGGAACACCCTGTATATTTTCAGACTCGGAGAAAGGTTTTTCAATTCCTACTCCAAACTGTATTAGGTTTCCCTATACCTATCTCTTGTGATTTCGGAGATATTTGAAGATATTTTAAATTTTACCTAGATTGAAATTAAATCGAAGCTGCTGAATATGGAAATGCAATTGTTTTTTATTTCAACGATCTGAAAAAGTTGCTAATGAAACACATAGTTAAAAAAACAGCCTACTACTAGATACAGCAATTAAATTGTCATAATGACATACCTTTTAAATGTCAGCACAATTTTACTTTAGTTTAGTATACTTTATTCTTTGATAATGGTACATAACTACTATTAGAGAAATTAAAAAAAAAACTTGTGAAATAATTGAAGTGTTATTTTCTTTTATTTGAGATATTTTTACAATAATGGATTTGTCTATCCTAGAATGAGTGGATATGATTTTGACCATAGGTGAATGTCATGAAAACTGTTTTTGGCTGGCAGAGTTTATGCGCAAAAGTATGCTGAACGAAGGCATCCTCAAAAGCGGGCTTTTGAAAGACTTTTCGCAAGGTTTCGAGAGACAGGTAATACTTCTTACCCTAAACGAAAAAGAAGGAAATCAGTCGTTGACAACGAGGAAAATGAATTTCTAGTGTTAGGTTTAATTGCTGAAAATCTTAGTACCAGTTCACGGAAGATTACCCAAGAAACCGATATAAGTAGATCTAGTGTACACAGGATCATAAAAAACACAAGTATCACCCATATCATATCCAAATACATCAACATTTATATGGGATGGACTTTGACCATCGATTGGAATTTTGCTTGTGGGCTCTGGATCGTGTTGGAGAAGAGGAGGATTTTTCTGAATATATTTTATTCACTGATGAATCTACCTTCCATAATAATGGATTAGTATGTAGACATAATTTTCATTATTATGATACAGAAAATCCACACATATTTAAGACTGTTGATCACCAAAATCGCTGGAGTTTAAACGTCTATGCGGGAATTATTGGTGACTATGTTATTGGATTTTACTTTTTGAAGAACGATTGAATGGGCACCGTTTTTTACAATTTTTACTAGGAGATTTCTGGACTCTTTTAGAAGATGTTCCCTTATTTACAAGAGGCAAAATGTGGCTGCAGTTAGACGGGGCTCCTGCACATTTCCACGTAGATGTTAGAAACTATTTAAATTTAATGTTCCCAAATAAGTGGATTGGGAGACAAGGACCCTGTAAATGGCCACCCAGGTCACCCGATTTAACTTGCATAGATTTTTTCTTATGGGGATATGTAAAAAGTATTGTGTACAATTCGACACCAACTACGCCGGATGATATGAAAATCAGAATAACAAATGCATTTGCTACCATTACCCCGGAAATGTTAAGAAGGGTTAGAAGATCGTTTGAAGAGATAATTAGAATATGCAGAAAGGAAAATGGCGATCATGTAGAACATTTATTATAATACTTATCATTTAAAGGCATATGTGTTTCATTAGCAACCTTTTCAGATCGTTGAAATAAAAACAATTGCATTCCCATATTCAGCAGCTTCGATTTAATTTCAATCTAGGTAAAATTTAATACATCTTCAAATATATACGAAATCACAAGAGATAGGTATAGGGAAACCTAATACAGTTTGGGTAGGAATTGAAAAACCTATCTCCGAGTCTGAAAATATACAGGATGTTCCATTTGAAATAACAAAGTTATACATTATTAAAGTTGAGACATATAAAGTCGGTCTTTGGAGTCACCCTGTACATTATTGTAAAATTACATACCTGAAAATAAGTAGCCCAAGATATACCAAATCAAGGCTAAAAACATGATTGGAAAATTTCAATTAGTTTGTCTGTTATGTCCATTTTCAAAACATCTTACTTTTTAGAAAAACCTCAAATACTTCGAAAACAGCTAACGATAGGTATATGGAACATCGAAGTAACTTGCATTTATTCTTCCTATACAATTCGAAAAAAGTAAAAAATGTATATTGTTCCATTTAAAAAACATAACTTTGATATTTAGCGCTTTGTTGGAGCACCCTGTATAAACGACAATATTTTCTAATTATGGCCATTATAAACGTACACCATCTTATCAAAAAGATTAAAAAAAAAAATTTATTAGTTTGGGAGCTACAGTCCGATGCACTGGTGGTGGGCCACTCTGTATAAACAAAATATCTGAAAGAAACATTACTTTTGTATTGTTTACATAGACAGTACAATTGTAAATCAATGGAATTTGCTAGTAGATCTCAATCGGTATTTAAATTTTAAATGACTGACATCCTTAGAAAAGACATTTCCACAGATGAAATATCAACATTAAGACTCTAGAACTTCCCGTGTTCGGATGGCACCAATTCAGGTCAGTTTTTCAAGCAGATCGGTGCTAACTGAATACGCGCAAGCGCTCAAAAGCTGAAATTTCAAATTTTACCTTGAAAAACAGGCAATAAAGGAAAATAGAGATCTCTAAAACGAAAACGAAAATGCTAATAAAATGAACACTAAAATCACAACCGACAATTTTATCTGCCCGCCTATGATGGGGGCGCTGATCATCGAAAGGAATTAAAACGAATCATAATTGAACTATCAATTTTCCCTTAGAAAGTAGTTTTGATAATATAACAATACGGTCGTCACGTGATCGTCAATCATCTGGATCACTGTGGATGATTTTTGATATAGCCTCAGTTTCCATTTGCACTTTAATAATTACTTTAAACAATATATGGTGATGCGAAACAAAACAAATTTTAAACAATAAACACTTTTCATAGTATTAAAACATTAAGAATAAAGAAAAGGAAAGTAACAAACTATAAAATAAAAACTAATTAATTAGCAGTAATATACAGTGCGGACGTATAGGTTGAAACAAAATCAATAAAATCTGTAAATAGTGAAAAAAAAAAAACAGTCGGAGACGTCAACCTTGATTTATAAATGGACAAATTGACGTCGCTATTGTCGCAGATATGACGTCACTCTGTTTTCGTTTAAATGGTAGCGCCAATTTTGGATAGGACCATTTGGAGTAGAACGTTTTTCTGCATACAGAACGATAATTACTGAGATAGGTTACATAACACGATTTTTGAGAAAAAATATTTTGTGTATTATTAAATTTAACAATTAAAATTTAACCAAAAAGACAAAAGTTACAAACAAATTTCAAATTATTCAAATTAAATATTATAACTGCATACCATTCATGTGTTCACAATGTGGCGGTGCACCATCCGGCAAGAGGGGATAATGATAATAATAATCATTTATTACCCAACAGAAATTTCCAGTGATACAGTTACTACACATAATATACATACATATATACATATATGTATACAATAATAATAAAGAAAACAAAATAATAATAATTATTATTCAAATACTTTTCCAATAAAAATGTCCTATACATTTTCGAGGCATTCCGAATTATATGGGTTATCGATGACTTCGTCACAAGATTCTTGGGGTTACTAGCGAAAGACTTGGCATATTGCGAGAAGACAAGCGAGGCCTGTAACATTAATTCCGCACAATCACTATTACCAGGAATAAGTTTGAATAAAAACGCTATGAATCTTTCTTCTAGACCCTAAAGACTACATACTATGGACAAATAGCAGCAATTCGCAACCAATAGCTCTGTCAGCATAACTGCCACTCAACTTGAAAGACATGTATTTTAGGAACCTTCGTTGAGTACGTTCAATCGGCAGATATTGTATTACATAGAAGGGATACCAAACAATATATGCGTATTCTACTTTACTGGAAACAAATGTAGAACAACGTTTTAAGAAGGTCCATGCAGTTAAAATATCGCGACGTTCTCATAATAAATCCCAGGCTTGTTGAAACAGATATACACATTGTTTCGATATGGTTCTTCAATGTTAACAGTGCATCAAAAATGACACCAAGATCTTTTGCAGATTGCACCTTTTCCAGTAATTGACTATTCATTCTGTAGTTGAATGGAACAGGGTAATTTTTCCGTGTAAACGACATGACACAACACTTAGGTTTAAGTTATTTTCTTTGGACCAGTTGATAATAATGTCAATACAATTTTGCAGCTTACACACATCATTAGCATCTTTAATCTATGAATGTACTTTAAGATTATAGGCATATTTCAGTGTATTACAGTGCAGTGCTATGAGCAAATCGTTAACGTAGTCGAAAAGCATAGATCCCAGGTGTGAACCCTGCAGCACACCTGACGTCGCAATATGTTCGTATGATCTGTATCCATTATAGAAGACGTAATTATATCTATTAATTAGATATGACCACATGAGCTTTTTAGGGATGATGCAAAACCAAGGTAATGTAACTTGCTCAACAGAATATTATGGCTGATGGTATCGAAAGCACGAGAAAAGTCGGTGTACACCACGTCAACCTGTCCCTGATCATCTAGAGCAGTGTTTCTGAACGGGGCGTTATCGCCCTCAGGTGGGAGTTTTTTCATTTTGGGGGAAGATTAGTAACAATTTATAAATGTATATTTAGTAAACTGAAGAGTTGTGAAGGAGGCGATATTGCGTAACGGTTTTATGGAAAGGGGGCGATGATTCGTTAGAGGTTGAGAAACACTGATCTAATGCTTCACTAACGTTATGTGTAAATGTTGTAAGATTGATGACTGTAGAGCGGCCAGACAGGAAGACATGCTGCCTTGGGGAAATATGTAATTGTACACTAAAATTGATCGAAGTGTATAGCACTTGTTCAAAGACCTTCGCTAAGTTGGAGGTAATTGCAATTAGACGATAGTTAATAATTGCATATAGGCTTCACCCTTCTTGAACACTGGAACAATTATAGCTCGTTCCCACTTATTTGGAAATGTTGATGTATTAATAGTAAGATTTATTGTCTTAGCCAAAGGAACGGATAAGATAAATCTATCTCTACCTAAGAAGGTAGGAATAAGATATCGCCTGACGTGTTTTATTTGGAAGAGAGGCCATGATTTTTAAAAGGATATCCTCTGTAACAGAATATTGAAAGGCAGAAGGTATAACTGTGTGAGTAGAGTGTAGTTGTCAGAAAATATGCCTGAGCGAACATTAGCAAAGGCGTCAACAATTTCCTGTGGATTATTCAGTTGACTTCCGTTTTGAGTTGGATTGACACACTACTGACTACTGCTGACTACTGACTTCTGATGAATTCCAATGACTCCGGAGTAGATCTAAATTGCTAATTTCTGATACGTACAAAATTTATATCAGTTGTACCGAAAAAATAATTAAAACTGATCCGTCTAAACTTGTGTGAAGTGATCACTTCGGGCACGAAAGTTTAGACGGATCAGTTTTAATTATTTTTCGGTACAACTGATATAAATTTTGTACGCATCGGAAATTAGCAATCAATTGTTCCAGGTCACGCGGTAGGTCAGTTAAATTTGCAACACAAAAGATATAGCCGCCACACAGAGCTGAGGGAAATTTCACTGGTATCGTACGAGAAAGAAACTCCAAATTAATGCCAAGAGGAGGATGATGAACTCATGAACATCAATAGATATTAAATTAAACTCATCATGTCTAATATCTATGTTACTATTAATATTGGAAAGAACTAAGTCAAGAATTCGATTATTACAATTTAGTATATTATTGAATTGTTCTATCTCAAGTGTGCAAGAAAAGTTTAAAAAGTGGAAACTCTAGGGCACCATGCTGTTTTATTCAAGTGTTCGAAAAAATTAGGGAGGTTGAAATCACCTACAAATAGAACAGGTTGAACATGTTCTGCATTTGGATGGAGAGCAACAATTGTGGGTATTATATTTCGCTGCAGTAACAGCAAATAATTTTCACCGTTTAATGCACCTTCAATAAAAAGAAGACGGACATTGGATTGGATTACCGATAATCCCTGTTCATACGTTGAGTTTTTGTTGGAATTGTGTGTGTACTTCCATCATCCAGTATGGATTTTCAGGTGGCCAGTATCTACAGTTTTGTCTATTAACAGACCTGTTTAAGTAGAAGGTAGCTTCGTGGGAGAAAATTATGCGTTTGAAAATTCCAGATTGTTTTTATATCGGTCCATCATTGTATCACAAAATTCAACTATTCTATAAAAATTATGTTCGTGAAGTTCCTGAACCAATTTTATTTTGTACGGATACCATTTGTTCTTTCGTTTAGACATTTTGAACGGTGAACTACCTGACTGCTGCAATGATACTTATGAAGGTTTCCTTCAAACTCTATTACAATATCCAGATGTTTTTGCTGGACGACCTTGTGTAAAGTTATCTCTTACGTGACACAAGTGCCTAAATTTGCATCTTACGTATGGTTAATAGCGTAATGAGCCGATCAAAGTACTTATTACAGAACAATTCACAAACTTCTTGCTGTGTCCAGGACTTGCCGCCAAAACCAAGCATTATTAAAAGTATATTTGAGTTTCACTTAAACGTGCCGTCTTTAGTTTTATGTCAATTAATCAAAAGACAAATATCGTTTGTAAAATCTGATAGCACAGAACCAACGTTGAAATTTATTATGTACTTTTTTAAATAAAAAAGTAATTTAATACAACAAATACGATCGGATTGTGACAAAGAAAAACAAGAAAAAACTGAAGTTTTAAGGAACATATCTGGGATCTTATTGCAAATAAACATCTTTTTTAATCGTAGATTTTGTCCCGGCGCCGGCGCCCTAGTCAAAATGTGATTACGATGTCATACATAAATCTGACATAAAAATGAAAACAACTCTTAACATAAACCAAAAAAAAATCATTCACAATAACCATTAAACTAACATATAAAAATACCAAAAATATTAAATAAATGGTGAAAACCTTCAACGACAAGTAAGTTAATGTGAGAAGTAAGCTTGCTGATCGTCAGACATTTTCTCAAAACATCGAGTAAGGTTTGAAACTGGTACTACCATTTCCCGCTCCACAACAATGGTTTTACAGGTAATGTAGGAATTTCTTTCATTAGAATATGACATCCATAGGTGGATAGGATATACTTTTTGAATAATAGCAAAGAAATTTGTTACTTCAAAGGAACTTTTTGGAGCATCGTTTACAACTAAATTTAGGCTGTGAGCTGCATAAGAAACAAAAAGACTCTTGGATTTATATTAGAAATTCCTTTTTGCAGACCATTATGTTTGGCTTTCATATTAGGGCCGTTTTTATATCTCTGTCCTCGCATGTCCATAATAGCTATATTTAATTCTTTTTAATAATTTAATAAAAAGACTATTAATCCTTCATCAGTTGTATCTGTAACTGGGCAGAATCCTAAAAAAGCACTTTACATCTATATTCTTTGAAATATCATTAATCAAAACGAATCTGACAATTACAGTTATTTGTTCCTCATGACTAACATCAGGAGTGCAATTTAACTTTCTCACCTATCAGACAAATGAATTCCTTTTGGATTTTATCCCCTAAATAATGTGGCATATTATTGCTATCTTTTGAGTTTTGTCATTGTATTATCGAATTTTGCAATTGATTAAATTAGCTTGAAAATATTACCATTACCTTTTTCAAGAAGTTTCTGACTACTTCCTCTAAAAGTTAGATTTTGCCCAGCTAAATATTGATATAATGACACAAATGATTCTTTCAATAGTTCTTCTTTTCAAAGCTGAATGAAATTTTGGTTGGATAAGTCAACAGTTGTACCTTTTTCAATAGATTTTCTTAGCTCAGTTCATTTTTAAACACTTTCAAAATGACGCTGGAAGTCAAGGGATGGATCTTTCAATATTTCCACCCCAGCTACTTCTATTGGTACTGGTGGATCCAGGGAGTCCTGTGCATCTGCCACGAATTTCTTCTTTCTTACTGCTGCCCTAGTTGTATATTTTCCGTATGCGTGTACTGGTTCGACTGTGCGACTTGTGCGGCTGTAGCCGTTGTGGATTAAATAATTTTTTGAGGAGCAAACCACTCCGTTTTTTATTTCGTATTCTTCGGACTTTCTTTTTCGATACTGAAAGTCTTTTCGTATCATCGGCCATCTGAATCAAACACAAATAAACTTTAAAAATAGCAAAACGCACAAATAACAATAAAAGTTTAAACGAATAAAATAGGGAGAAATGCTATCGTTTTAAAATTTTAGATTTTAAGAAGTACTGTACCTAGTCTATAATACTTGATTGCAACTTTTAGCCTTTTTTGTTCCGTTTTATTCAATACGATACTACTCGACCCGCAATTATTATTAATAACCGTTCAAAAGCTTTGAATACGTTGCGACGACCAATTTTGGCCACAGATAATAAATATTGTACTAATCAGTCACGTGCAGTTCCGTCGATGGGAAAAGCTGTATTCTGAGATTGCGAAAGGATTATTTTTATGGATTATCTGCCGCAAGGAATTACGATTAACGCGGAATATTATTCCAATCTTTTATCTGGACCATTATGGCAGGTGCATTGTAAAAAACGCCTTGTGGAGTTGCATAAGCGTCCATTATTGCATCAGGGCAATGCAAGAGTCTATACCGCACTACAAGCAAGGATATTTTAAACGAGTTGCTTCAACATCTACCCTATTCGCCAGATGTGGCTCGTAGTGGTTTTCATCTGTTCCCCAATTTGAAAGAATCGCTACATGGTATTCGCTTTAAGATCATAAATGAGGTAAAACTTGCTATAAATAGGTGGATTGCAAAGTCTTTGAGGACGGTTTAAGAAAGATTAGTTTCACGTTGGCGCAAGTGCATTCAATTAAATGGGGATTACATTGGAAAACTACATTGTAATTTTAATGAAGATTGATGAAATAAGAAAATTGGGGCCAATATCCAGAACTCTGAAAATTCGTCTTATAATAAAACTTTATACGCTAATAATGATGTATAACATGGACATTAACTTCTCATTTGTACGGCTGCTTCATTTCTTGCACAAATGTAATTCTTTTCTCAAAAATCTGTCTACTTATTAATTACTGAGAAATAATTTTTCTACATATTTGTTCAGGTGTAGCTAGGAAAGATGCGTACATGTCATTTGTGTGTAAATAAATCAGTTGTGAATAAAACGGCAGAAATGTTGAAGCGATGGAATGTGTTGCTCGAAATAATTTCGCCAACTTACATACTATAGTAAAGTCTGGATGCAAACTGACATATTTCTAAAGATTTCAGATGTTAATAGTTTATGGTCGACGATAATTTTGTCGCAGATCATTCGTGGTTTCAAGATGAATGGTGTGAACTCTTGACTTGAAATGTGAATAACTTGTTTTCTTTTTATTGGTATTGATTTTATTACTTTTCAATTTCAACAAGTAATTAATTATGCGGTTACAAAAAATAGTAACTACGCAAAAAGTGGAGAAAATTGTTCCGATGCGCAATTGGGACTATTTGACAGGTCTAACTTTTTCAAATGTTTGGGAGCGTTGGTACTTCCCTCGCAGGACCTTACAAATAATGTTGCAAAAGAATAGTTTCCTTTCTCAAAACTTTCATTTTGTCACATTTCCCGGAGAGGATACTTGCTCGACATACCACTATATTAAGGGATATTATGCATTAAAACGTGCCTCTTATTTTTTGTTTCAACATTCCCGCCATGAACAATTGATTTCAACCACGTGTGTACATAATAAATGTTATTTGTCTTTCAATATATCACCTACCGTCTATTTTGCATTAACGCGGAACTGAGATTTGTAGTTGTTTATCTTTTATGTATGCGTGTTTGAATGTAGAGAGACTGCAAATAACCGACTGCCTCTAATTGAATGATATTTGCATAGAAAATTTGAAATTTAAATTACTCAGTCCTAGTAGAACGTAGATCTAGGATAAATATTTGAAATCCGTTGCTATAATAAATTATTATTTGAGTAAAACGTAATTGCGGTGATTTGTTTGAATAGAATTGTTGCTCTTTAAACAACGATTCCGTTTGACAGATCCTTAGATGTATTTAATACATACGCAGAATATGTTTCGTACAATGATGTACTAATTTTTTGATTCTGATATTTTCCAATGAACAAGTTTTATTTGATTTTATTAGTGACACACCTGCATATATCACACTTATTGCTCACTCAACTGAAAAAGTTTGCTACGATCTCCTGGTTTGGAGTTGGTTTGAAGTCTTCAAAAAAGTTTCAAATACTAAATTAGATGGAAGAGAAGGAGAATTAAGAGTAATTTGGTAGCAGTATCTGTATTTGTTGTGTTTGTCGCTACATAAATACAGGGGAATGGAATATGTTTGAAGTATATTTAAATGCTTGCACTAATTTTTAATTAATACGACCCATCTTTTGAGCCACAGACAAATTATATGGCATCCATCGGGAAAAGATCCTTTTCACAGCTAAATGCTCATGCAAAACCGAATGTATTGCAGTGTTTAATATGCCTAAGAATGCCTCTATCTCACTGTAAGCCACATGCTCATCTTCTTTAATCATGTTGCGCTCAGCACCAATGTTGTTTTGGAATAACAACTAATTTTGGTCACTTATAGGCGCACGACGAAATTCTGCAAACCAATGGTGAACAGTCTTTTCTGATAGTGTTTAGTTAGGTCTCTACCAAAATCATTAAAAATCATCCAACGACACCCTTTACGTGAAATTTTCATTCTTTCACGTTTGCAAAAACATAAAAGGCACCCCTAATAGTTCTCAGTTCTCCTCTGTCACTTCTACGCACACCTTTTATCATTGCCTTATTCGCGTCCAATAGGTACGGCCTATATTTGATGTGCTGTTAGTTTTTTTCTTTTCTGTGTAGGTTATTTTGCCTCATATCATGCCACCTACATTTACATCTTTTTATTGTTAATTTGTTATCTCTATTCTGTTTCGGTTTCCCTTATTTAATTTCTCGCTCCCTTTTTGGTAAATCTGAATTAATGTATACATATCTTTGATTTATATTCTTTAAATTTATTTTTGTTTTTGAACATTTTCAATAGATTCAACTGCCCTCCCTTTCCTACTGTTACACGCTAAGTAATGGAACTTTCAGTTTTAATCCTTCTTATATAATACAATTTCTTTTAAACAAACATCTTCTACATCATTTGCATTCCGGGAATGATCTAACGTTCCTTTCTTCTGTTTTCTTTTCCAAATTGTAATTTTTTCGTAGAAATCCTTGGTTTTCTTTTCCGTTTTATGATTTTCTATCTCTGCATCTTCTTTGCTCCCTTCAAATTTGTTTAGTTTGTTGTAATATTTGTTCATTTTTATCTCTTAATCATATTCATCACTGTAATCATATTTTCTTCACTATTATTGACAGCACCTTTCTGAGCAGTTCTTTTGTTATTTCTTACTTACTTAATTATAATCAGGTCGTTTTACCATCAAGTAGAGGACCAAAGATTTGACATTATTCTTGTCTTTCATACATTTAAGTTCTAAGTCAACGTATTCACCTTTTTCTTGGTCTGCCAGAGATGTTTGTTCCTTGTGGTACTTGTTCATATACTTTTATTAATTTGTGATCTGACATTGTATTTGTCTCTGAACCAACCCGATTGTCTTTCCTTATTTTTCTCTCCATATGTTTCATCCGTAGTTTTTCGTTGTATATTTCGTTTCTGATCCTATCACTCTTGCTTTCCCATCCATTTCCTCTCTATCTCCAAAAAATGTTCTTCAAGCTGTTCATGATTTTTCCTGTGACACTTGTCCTTTCTGTTATTCACTTTTTGTCATGTTTGTACGTAATAATTCCTCCTGTAATTTCCTTTCCCTTTTACAAGGAGACGTGGTTAAATATGAGGACGCGACACATTCGATTTTGGCAAAAAAATTATAACACCGTAAAGGTGACCTAAAGGGTGATAAATTATCTAAATAAAAGTTTTGTGAGAAATGCCTCCCAGAATCACAATTTAAGAGAAACGGTCTTACCTTGAAGTGTTTGCGTTACATTCAACTTCGATAATAGATTGCTTCGAAGAAAAATAAGAAGGATTATATAAATATATATCTATTTAAGTTGGTACTGGTTGCCACCAGTTAAATGTCATTTAGAAAGTCATACATTTTAACATTTCAGAAAATGTGAAAATGTTGGTAAATTACTGAAAATTATATTAATATTTGCACGCATATTTGTAGAAAAAGGATAAAAGTTACTATAAATGTATTATAAATTGCCTACGTCGCGAAAACGACCAATGTTGGCCAAGATTACAAAATTTATAGCAGAAATGCCTGATCTAAATTGTGAGGCCGTTAAACTTCAATGTGTAGTTTGTAATATTCTTTTAATGTGTTGGTTTAAAAGGGATGGTCAACGTCACGTAAACAGCAAACAGCATTCCTCAGAAAACGTTGCATGACACTCGGTTTGCTAAAACAACTGTGGAAACATATCTAATTTGCAGATATTTTACAGATGTTGACTTTGCGATTTTACAGATTAATCTCAAGACGGTAAGTGTTTGAGCAGGTATTATGATTTATTTCTGACCATTTATTTTATGTGTAAACTTTTATGCGCCCACCACTGGCTGTTGGCGCAAATCGAGCAACTCTAGTATATAATATCGATTCCCACAAAACTTGCTATAGTGATTGTCAACTATGTTTAATGTTTTTGAATAAACAGATATGACACAACGCTTAAGCATTTACGAGAAAATCAAACTTGAAAAATTCCTGCCGATTACTACTACCGATTTATTGTCTGTAAGTAAAATTTTTAAGTAAGGTTGTTAATGCAGTGGGTAGTATCTCTGACCACAAATTTATAAGTTGCTACTCTGTTTCCAGGTTTGTTTTTTAAATATATTTTATATATTATTACCCAAAATAATTTTATATGATTTGATAAACATACTTTATTTGTATTAAACTATTTTCGAGAGCCAAAATCAAAAAACTCAATAAAATAAAGGATAGAGGATTGTAGAGTTTGTTATATAGAAAGTCCTCCAGCTTTTATTTTATTAATACTTTATTTCATTTATTATACAATGTGTAAAGCGATGGGGTATACAAGAGCGAATTTTTTAAATATTGATTCATGAAAAAATTTATTCTTCCAGATACTTTTTGCTTGCTTTGAAAGTACCAATAACGTTTCGATAATCTAAAAATTTATTTCTAGAAATCTGGAAAAATAATGAAATTCTTTTTTATTGTAACTAATCTACATTCTAATCAGGTATCAATAAGAAATAAATAAATAAATTTTATTTATTATAAACTGTCATTCTACATAATCTCCTCCGTTTCTGCACACCTTTCCGCTCTATTCCTGAATTCCATATAAACCTTCCCCAAAGTTTCCAAATTAACTTCTCTAACCGCTGCAGTTATTCGTTGTAAAATTTCTACATTATTTCCTACAGGTTCTTCATATACTTTTTGTTAAAGATGTCCCCAGAAAAAGAAGTCCATGGGAGACAAATCTGGCGATCTGGCAGGTCAATGCATTGAACCATAACGGCCAATCCACCTCTCAGGAAATTGCTGGTCTAACAATACGCGAACTAATAACGTGCTGTGGGCTGGACATCCATCTTGTTGATAATAAATGTTCTTCAAATTCACGTCTTGTAGTGATGGAATCAAAAAAGCAACTATTACCCGGACAGAAGAAATGACGGCGGGAAAATACAAGACACTGTATAATAGCACGTTGCCATTTACATTTTTGCCTAGAAAGTTAAAAAGTAATATTGTTTTTTGCGATGTTGGACATTATATAGAGGTGTGTATTAATTGAAACAGCAGTACATGCAAGTAACGTTTCGCTATTAATTAAATATCATCATCAGATAAAACTAAAATATAAAATAAATTATCAAAGGTGGATTTCATTACTATTTTTTATTTAATTTATTACATGTACCTATACATTCTATATTTATTCGTGATGTGTTTCTATCTGTTAGATGGATTTCCTAAGCAAAAATGTAAATGGCAATATATGTATGTCGCAGGGAGATGATAAAAATGGATATTTTATCAAATACCTAAGGTAGATGATTAATTCACAGAAGATGTTAAAATAACAACTCTGTGAGGTGGTTTCCTTAAAGAAAGTAAGTGATTTAACTGTTTTAGTGAAAAGATGAAATAATATTGTTCAGATATTAATAATATTTATTTTGTAAACCATGCATTATTAAATGTAGAGTAGGTAATACAACAATAGTCATTGAAACACAAATTATTTATTCGAAACTAAAAGAAATATGTACTTAAGCTGATATTTTTAAAAACAAAAGGGATATTTTTAGTCAAATTTTAAACATTTTTAGAGAATGTAATTAACAACTAATGATGTTCATTTATTTTTATTAAAACACGTTGTTAATTAGTGGCATCTCGAGTTACAAAGTGCGTTAGTTTTTTACAGGCACATCTTTTTGTTTTACATTGTATTCTGGAGTGTTCACAGGAACACTTCTTAAATCTTTGACCCCCAAATAAGGATAATTTTCCTGCAATCTCACGCGGACTTAGGTTAGTCCGTGGAACTGTTCCGGTTATAGTAGCTATTGAAGAGCGTTTCTAGGTAGCCAATCTTTTATAATTCCAACTGAGGTACCAATTTGGTGTAAATTATTTTTTACATCTAATACGATCCGCACAATGTTATTACCATCTAATGGGCCTCTATCTATCTTAGGTACATACACCAAAACTATGGAATCAACCAACACGTCTTTAAATTTCTTCAAGGAAACGTCTTTCATTCTTTCCAGCTGATCTTTTCAGGTGTTGTGCAGCATTTTCCATTTAATCTTCAATGGTCTCTTCTTTTTTGGGATGAATAGCATAGGATTTTCGATCCCTATCCTTCTTCTCCTACGGTATTTCCACATATTGCGTGCACCGGATTTTTACAAATGTCAGATGAATGGGCCCCAGCCGATTCTATTCAACAAACAACGCTACACATGCTTTACTGTTTCTGATAGCTGCTTCCCCTTCCGATGCAACTAATACTACCGATGTTTAAATTGTTGAAGCGGGAGTTGAAGTGGAGTTGTTAACTGGTTTGAGTTGTCTTGTTGTCGATTAAGAAATTGATTTTTAAAGCCTTTTTGATAAGTAAATCAGCTGCCAGTAGATCGTGCGACGTTGAAGTGTTATTGTTGGGTGATTTAACAATTGATAGATCATGTGAAGTTGAAGCATTGTAATTAATTAATTCAGATGCTAGGAGATCTGTTGAAGTTGAAGCGTCGTTGTTGTTCTCTTCAATACCAAGTTTTTCAAGCAATTCTTTCAAAATACGATTCGATTGGAGTCCTGTTTTTGGTTCTGTTTCAAATAAGGTGATCTGTTGGTCGTTTGAGACCATCACAACATTATTCATTTCCAAGCTGGATCCTTAGAACGAAATTCTATTCTGATCCATGTATTCAAGAAATTCTTCACACCAAACATATCTTTCATCATCAACAGCACAATCGGTATACGAAAGACGCTGTTCAAAATTGGAATTCGCCAAATTATGATAAAAACAAAGAGTTTGAAGAAATCTAACTAGCATTGAATTAGATACATTCGTCGGAATAGTTGTGGCCGCTGATGTTTCACACAATAACATGCAGAAATCAGACTTTGTTCACAGGGAACTGATAAGTAAAACTATTTTATGCAAAATGTTCGGATCCAGCATACCAACAACATTCAAAAGTTGACTATATTTGTTTTAGTTGTATAAATAAAAATTAATAACAGCATTTCTATCGCACTCCATCATAGAATAGATAATAAACTCGGCAACAAGAAACAAAAATTAATGGAGAAAAAACTACCTTCCACCTTTAAAGAAATCCTTTTTCGATAATCTCATCTGAACAGATAGTTCAACGCTTATAAGAATCTCAGAACCAAAAAGCCCGAAAATATATATCTGCATGGATATAAATACTATGCAATTCGAATAACTCAATATTTCCATACGAATACGTGAAAATACATAGGGGTATGGCCAGACCCTATGAGGTACGAATGCTACAATCCGAATGTCTGCCAAACGGAGGGTTAGGTAATGGTGGCAATTTAAATTGTTTAATGACTGCGATAGCTTCTTCTATCCTTTCGCGAGTCTACAAAAGTTTTTCTTTATCATGCCGCTTGTTCAAAATTGTCCTGATAGATTCATTAAACTGTTCTTCGATACAAATTCTGTCAGAGTCAGATTAATTACATTCACTAATTTTTTTAATTCTCTGAAAATATTCTTTTTGTTTTTCAAAATATTAGCTTAAGTACCTATTTCTTTTGTTAATTAGTTTCAAATAAATAATTTGTGTTTCGATGATTGTTATAGTACCTACTCTACATTTAATAATGCATGGTATACTAAATAAATACTTTTAATATCTAAACAATATTACTTCATTTTCGCAATAAAACAGTTAAGGAATTTGATCAAATCACTAACTTTCTTTAGGGAAATTACCCCACAGAATTGTTTTTTTAACATCTTTCGTGAATTGATCATCTACCTTAGGGATTTGATCAAATCTCCATTTTCATCATTTCCCTGCCACATGTATACAGTATGGCCCACCAACAGCGCCTCGGACTGTAGCACTCAAACTAATAATTTTTTTAAATCTCTTTTGATAAGATGGTGTACGTTTATAATGGCCATAATTATAAAATATTGTCGTTTATACAGGGCGCTCCAACAAAGCGCTAAGTATCAAAGTTATGTTTTTTAAATGGAGTAATATACATTTTTTACTTTTTTCAAATTGTATAGGAAAAATAAAGATAAGTTACTTCGATATTCAATATACCTATCGTTAGCCGTTTTCGAAGTATTTGAGGTTTTTCGAAAAAGTGAGATGTTTTGAAAATGGACATAACAGACAAACTAATTGAAATTTTCAAATCACGTTTTTAGCCTTGATTTGGCATATCTTGGGCTACTTATTTTCAGGTATGTAATTTTACAATAATGTACAGGGTGATTCCATAGACCGACTTTATTTGTCTCAACTTTAATAGTGTATAACTTTGTTATTTCAAATGGAACACCCTGTATATTTTCAGACTCGGAGAAAGGTTTTTCAATTCCCACCCAAACTGTATTAGGTTTCTCTGTACCTATCTCTTGTGATTTCGGAGATATTTGAAGATATTTCAAATTTTACCTAGATTGAAATTAAATCGAAGCTGCTGAATTTGGAAATGCAATTGTTTCTTATTTCAACGATCTGAAAAAGTTGCTAATGAAACACATATGCCTTTAAATGATAAGTATTATAATAAATGTTCTACATGATCGCCATTTTCCTTTATGCATATTCTAATTCTCTCTTCAAACGATCTTCTAACCTTTCTTAACATTTCCGGGGTAATGGTAGCAAATGCATTTGTTATTCTGATTTTCATATCATCCGGCGAGTTGGTGTCGAATTGTACACAATACTTTTTACATATCCCCATAAGAAAAGATCTATGCAAGTTAAATCGGGTGACCTGGGTGGCCATTTACAGGGTCCTCGTCTTCCAATCCACTTATTTGGGAACCTTAAATTTAAATAGTTTCTAACATCTACGTAGAAATGTGCAGGAGCCCCGTCTAACTGCAGTCACATTTTGCCTCTTGTAAATAAGGGAACATCTTCTAAAAGAGTCCAGAAATCTCCTTGTAAAAATTGTAAGAAACGGTGCACATTCAATCGTTTTTCAAAAAGTAAGGTCCAATAACATAGTCACCAATAATTCCCGCATAGACGTTTAAACTCCAGCGATTTTGGTGATCAACAGTCTTAAATATGTGTGGATTTTTCTGTATCATAATAATGAAAATTATGTCTACATACTTATCCATTATTATGGAAGGTAGATTCATCAGTGAATAAAATATATTCAGAAAAACCCTCCTCTTCTCCAACACGATCCAGAGCCCACAAGCAAAATTTCAATCGATGGTCAAAGTCCATCCCATATAAATGTTTATGTATTTGGATATGATATGGGTGATACTTGTGTTTTTATGATCCTCTGTACACTAGATCTACTTATATCGGTTCCTTGGGTAATCTTCCGTGAACTGGTACTAGGATTTTCAGCAATTGAACCTAACATTAGAAATTCATTTTCCTCGTTGTCAACGACTGATTTCCTTCTTTTTCGTTTAGAGTAGGAAGTATTACCTGTCTCTCGAAACCTTGCGAAAAGTCTTTCAAAAGCCCGCTTTTCAGGATGCCTTCGTTCAGCATACTTTTGCGCATAAATTCTGCCAGCCAAAAAACAGTTTTCATGACATTCACCTATGGTCAAAATCATATCCACTCCTTCTAGGATAGACAAATCCATCATTGTAAAAATATCTCAAATAAAAGAAAATAACACTTCAATTATTTCACAAGTTCTTTTTAAATTTCTCTAATAGTAGTTATGTACCATTATAAAAGAATAAAGTATACTAAACTAAAGTAAAATTGTGCTGACATTTAAAAGGTATGTCATTATGACAATTTAATTGCTGTATCTAGTAGTAGGCTGTTTTTTAACTATGAGGAACGCAAAAATTATTAAAATATATACGAAGGGGTTACAATTAATGAAAGAATACAATACATAGCGTAAAATGGCGATCATGTAGAACATTTATTATAATACTTATCATTTAAAGACATATGTGTTTCATTAGCAACTTTTTCAGATCGTTGAAATAAAAAACAATTGCATTTCCAAATTCAGCAGCTTCTATTTAATTTCAATCTAGGTAATATTTAAAATATCTTCAAATATCTCCGAAATCACAAGAGATACCTTTCTCCGAGTCTGAAAATATACAGGGTGTTCCATTTGAAATAACAAAGTTATACACTATTAAAGTTGAGACAAATAAAGCCGGTCTATGGAATCACCCTGTACATTATTGTAAAATTACATACCTGAAAATAAGTAGCCCAAGATATACCAAATCAAGGCTAAAAACATGATTTGAAAATTTCAATTAGTTTGTCTGTTATGTCCATTTTCAAAACATCTTACTTTTTCAAAAATCCTCAAATACTTCGAAAACGGCTAGCGATAGGTATATGGAACATTGAAGTAACTCACCTTTATTTTTTCTATACAATTCGGAAAAAGCAAAAAATATATACTGCTCCATTTAAAAAACATAACTTTGATACTTAGCGCTTTGTTGGTTCACCCTGTATCAATGAAAATATTTTCTAATTATGGCCATTATAAACGTACAGCAGCTTATCAAAAAAGATTTAAAAAAAATTATTAGTTTGGGAGCTACAGACCCAGGCGCTGGTGGTGGGCCACCCTGTATAATAAATCGACTAAGGTGTTTTCATATAAAATTATTTTGCGTACTAACAACTAAATTGTTATAAGAAATATAAAAAAACATACGTGGATACGAACAGGCAAGTTATAACCTCATATCCTCGTGGTAGGAGAAACTATACACTGTGTTAATAACCTTATTAATCCCTATCAATTTTTCAAATTTAATTTTTCGCGTTTTTCACGTTGCGCCATATCAGTTCACCCAAAGGAGCGCCGGACATATAATTAGCAATCACTAGAGCGAGTTTAGTTGAAATCTGTCTTTGACTTATTGTGTAAATCGGACTGATGCAGCCACAATTTTAATGTCGCGGGACATATAGTAATATTAATTCAACTATATACTATATACTTTAATTCATCGTTGTACTCCGTGCCGAGCAGTAACGAGTGACACTAAAATGTTGGTTCTATTTTCGTTGTATATTTAATATTTATTATTAAAGATGCCTCGAAAAATAACCAGAGAAAATGGGAAGAATAGTGGATTACGCTTGTGTCGATCGAACAAAAGAGTGCGTCCTCGAAAACGTGAAATGGACGAAGTGGAAGGTAGTAGCACGTCGTCGAAAAAATTAGACATAGTCGTGCTATAGAGGTAGTTGAAGATATTCAAAAACATTATAGAATAATAGACTTTGTTCTTGTTTTTTTCAACCATTGCTAGTTTAGTGAAATGTGTTACGTGTGATGGAAAAGTTTCCTTCCAAACATGCAAAGAAAGAAGGTCTTGGTTTCAACGTCAAAGTTATGTGTGAAAAGTGTAAAGTGCCTCATTACGTTCCATCTAGTGAAAGAGTAAATTCTGGTGTATCCGATGTCAATTATCGGTTTGCTTTGGTAATGCGAGTCCTAGGCTTAGGTTTAGCCGGATGTGATAGATTTTGTGGACTGGTGGATTTAGCTAGTACTTTCTTATGCAACTCAACTTATAATTCATACGTGAATAAAATGTGTGAATGTACAAAATAAGTTGCCGCGAAGTTGTTTGCATCGGCTGTACGAGAAGAAAAAGAAGCAGTGTGTGAGGCAAATAATTTAGAGGAAACGACAGAATTGACCGTATCAGGCGATGGTACATGGAGAAAAAAGAGGATACTCTTCGTTATTTGGCGCTTCTTCTCTGATTGGATATCACACTGGAAAGGTATTTGACATATTTGTGAGTAGTTCTTACTGCCACGATTGTAAGACTCGGGAAAAAATTTGGATTCTGCCGATTACGAAGAGTGGTACGAAGATCATGTGAATAATGGTGAATGCAAAGCCAATCACGTCGGACCCTCTGGAAACATGGAACATGGAGGCATGGAGGCAATTATAGAAATGTTCAAACAGTCGTTGAAAAATTTTGGGGTGAAACATCGTAACTACATCGGAGACGGTGACTCGAAGACGTACAAAGGCGTTCTCGATGCAATCCCTTATGGTTCAGATTTTATGATAAATGAAAAAGAATGTATAGGTCCTGTCCAAAAGAGAATGGGAACACGCTTGCGTCAACTTGTAAAATCAACCGTAGTTGATACGAAGACCAAGGCCGGAAAGGTCGTAAGAAGAAAAAGCCTTTCTGGCAAAGGTAAACTCACTGGTAAAATGATAGATAAAATTACTGTTTACTATGGACTAGCTATTCGACGCAATCATAATTCAGTGGAAAAAATGAGAAATGCCATATGGGCAACATATTATCACTATAGTTCAACCGACGTGAACCCACAGCACGAGAAATATCCGAGCGGCGAAGACTCTTGGTGCGAATGGCAGAAGGATGCAGCTGTAAATTCTCTAAAATCATTTAAACACAGCTACATAGCTCTTCCTACAGACGTTCTACAAACCATCAAGCCCATTTATGAAGATTTGAGCAAAGACGCACTTTTACAGCGATGTCTTGGAGGTTTTACCCAAAATAATAATGAAAGTCTCAATCAGCTTATTTAGAAAATATCACCAAAATCAGTGAGTGGCACCTCTACGATTGTTGAAATTGCAGCTAATATAGCTGCATGTACTTTCAATGAAGGTTCTTTTGCTTTGTTGGCCCTTATGGAAGAGATGCAGATCGGTACAGGGCCAAGTTCTCACGAATGGGAGGCGACAAGTTGACGAGTTGCGAATCAGTAGAGCAGAGGAGCAAGTGGCACGCAACTTTAAAGAAGAGAGAATTTTACGCAGACAAGAACAAAAGATGCTCTGGATCTTCTTGAATCTACTTATTTGCTTTATGGACCTGGTATTGACGACTCTGTTTGAGTATAAAAAAATTATCGGGTTTTATCTTCAATTTTTCAATGAGCAAAACTTTAAAGCGTTTTTCTGGAACTTGTGATTTTTGAAGTCCGCGTCCAGGATAACTCAAAGTCTATAACACCGATCGTTTTGAAATTTTGCACAGCTCTTTTTATATAATTTACCAGGTATTGACGAGAGCTTTCTTTGATTTTTCGATAATTATTGATTTTACAATAACAAATTGGCCGATTCTTTTTTAGCGAAAAACGGTTTTTCAGCTTCAAAGTGCTACCAAAACTCGAAAAATCAAAAAAACAAAAATAAACAAAAAAAGCCCTGGTTAATACTTTGTCTCATCATCTCCTTTAATGAATGCAATTTGATTTTTTTGTTTTACACGATTGAGTCGCTAGTTATGTTGGACACCGCAAAACACTTTTTTTCGAGGCACCTCCGAAAATTGACAGTCATTTGCCTAATTTTTAATATTTTGAGCTTAAAATTTGACAGAATATTGTTTAAATGTTGTACTATTATATGTACATTGAGTGGATAAACTAACACTAGCCGTATCTCAAAAAAATCTTGAAAACATGCCTTTTTTTCACTGAATTACCCCCTCCCCCTTACCCTCCCCTTAAGTAGTATAAACCGAATTAACGCTGTCCCTCCACCGCTTGTCCCTACTTACGTGCAAGGACATTCAAATTGGGAGGAGGAACAGCGTGGGTTCGGTTTATACAACTGACGCACTCGTTTGTCGAACCTACCACAAAAGCAACAGCACCACATGTGCATGAAAATGAAGTGGAAAATATTTCTAGCGGTGAAAGTGATATTCAGCAGCAATTGAAAATTAATTTTTATATCTTTTACTAGTTTTTGTTTCACTATATATTTTCTTGTGTTAAACATACCTGAAAGTACGACTTTTTAATTTTATTTTTAAAATTATGAATTATTATTATTGTTAAAAAAGTGTATGTTTGAATTAAGTTTTAAACGAAACCACATTAAAAACGGTAATTTTGCATGCTTTAATCACATTATTTTAACCAATCCCCTACTTTTGTATACATAGATATCACTATCCTTTTTACGCGAATTTGTTTGCGTTCTTCTATTGTGTAAAAATTTAACTGAATTTACCTAGGAATTTTCTATTTATGAGACTTTCCTAAACCCTTCGAAGATTTTTGTAACGCGTATTATCTGATAACTTCGTACGTCTGCATACATATCTCGACAATAATAACCGTTTTAGCTTTTAACAAAATATAAATTTTCGTACGATTCTATATCTTACAAGTATTAGAGGTTACGTTAACTTGGGTTAAAAGTGGGGTAGATCGCTAATCACACTGAACCACTGCGAAAGTAAGCAGTTATCCACGTGGACGACCTGTGCCCCTCAAAAAATTATACGGCTAGATGAGCACTAGCAAAAGCCAAGCGTCACCAAGGCTCATATATTTTCCTTACTCATTAGTTTAAGGCACGAAAATTTCGAATGCATTAACCAACTTTATATCAAAATAATGATATACTTTGTATGATTAACTACTAGGCGCCATCTTCATATCGAAAGCTATAAACAGATTTTGAGGTCTTCCAATTATAATTTTACATAGATAATTAGGTGTTAGAGAGTAATACTAAAAAGTATTAGCTGACATTTACATATGATGTTTGAACCACTTCGTCTTTAATAATTACTTTAATATTTCCTAGTAACTTACATAATACAAATACACAAGATAGATGTTTTCTGTATAACAGTCTAATATCGCATTCACATAGTAGCTAGTGTATAGTAGATGGCGCCTAAATGATGATGGAATGTAAACTATAAATAACTTTCACAAAACAAATTAAAATAAAATAATTGTGTTAGCACTATAGAAAATCATTGATGATAAAGTAATTCTACGCCAGCACTAAATTGCACGTACATTATGGATTTCTAAATCTTTAATGATCAGTGTTGCAATTTTAAGCATCGATAACGGTTTGCTATTGTATTGATTGTGTGAATTTTCGCGTCACTTATTCCGGAATTTATTTCACAAATGGTCATTATTTCTTTTAATTTTTCGATATTATTGTTTATCGTGCGACATTTCCGACACACTAAAAGATTATCATATATTCTATACTTTTGACAAAACCTAAGCATTGAGGTGTTGGTCACCACAAAGCTCTGAGAAGGATCATTTGCTTCGTCTGGTATTACGATGATGAAGGAGTTATCCTCCGAAGTCAAAGAAATGAGGGAAGATCATCAAGAATTTAAAGAAGAGATCAACCAACCGAAGAAAGGAAACGAGAAATTGACTGAAGGAGTAGTGATATTAAAAAACAGAATCAGAGCGATGGAAAAGGAAAACTGAAAGAATAATTTAAAAATAAAAGGCTTAAATGCCGTAAATGAAGAGCACTTACAATGTTCGGTTGTAGAAACTTTCATAGAAAGCAGTTTAAGGACAAAAGTCAAGTTAACTTTAGTCAAAGAAATAAAGCACAATCCTGGAGAGCGAGTAGTAATAGCAAAGTGCAAAACGCTTGAACAGAAACTACAAATAATGAAAGTTAAGAGCAGGTTAAAAAGGAATCAACGCTTCATTGAGGACGACTTAACAAGGGACGAAAGGACATACAAAGGAAATACAATCAATATTGAGGAAAAAGGCAAAAGATGAAAGAGGAAAAGGTAAAAACACTAAAATGGGGCACAAGAAACTAATTGTTAATGGTGTGATATGGGATTGGAAAGAAGAGGAGAACAGGGTAGTAAGAACACAAACAAGAAACTATCAAAGAACGGGAGCGGGACGGGGAGGGAGTAACGACGATGGCGAAGATTATAGACAATGAGTACGAAACAAGAGAAGGCAACAAAAGAATGTTCTTAGGAGCTATAAATGCACGAACCATAAATGAAGAAGGGGCCATCCGGAAATTGGCAATGGATAACAAACGGTATAAGTTAGGCGTAGTTGCACCCCAAGAGGCGAAGCAGGAAAGGAGTACCCAACAGATAAAGCGGAAACGAACCTGCCAAAGAAAACAGAATTAAAGAAAGGATGCTGCCTGAAGCTGGGAACATGGAACGTCCGGAGTTGGTACGAAGGAGGAGTAGTAAAAACTCTGGAGGCTGAGGCAAAAGATATGGATTGGATTTTCTACCAATGGATGTTTATGTGATATTATATCATTGGCACCATTACCTACTTAATTGTTTGAATTGAAATCCATGTGTTTCTATGCATAGTTGCAATCTACGAAGTATCGTCTGCAATACTCGCTCGTGTTTTTCTGGTTTAGTTTCTAATGCTGCCGCATTTATTCTGTCGCTCACTTCGTCAGCGTTTTGAAAAATCGCAGCATAAACTTTCCTTTAATGAAACCCCAAACAAAAAAGTCTAAAGGATTGAGTTCGGGAGATCTCGCAGGCCACGTTATAGGGCCGCCGTGACAAATCCATCTGTTTGGAAAGTGTTCATCCAACAACTCTCCCACATTACGAACAAAATGAGCAGCAACTCTGTCACCAATGTAAATCATACTATGACGTATGTTCAACGACATCTTGTCAATGATTTGT
The DNA here is from genome assembly GCA_038088585.1 of Chrysina gloriosa. Lineage (NCBI taxonomy): Eukaryota > Metazoa > Arthropoda > Insecta > Coleoptera > Scarabaeidae > Chrysina > Chrysina gloriosa. The sequence continues at coordinate 14,309,979 of CM076095.1, read as the reverse complement.
TCTAATATATCGACATACCCATTGGCATCAAGACGATTTGGTAGATAAATTGGCCCAAAGATTCTGTAATTTATTAATAATAATAATAATAATATTAATATTTATTTATTTACCCAACAGTAAAACCAGTAACAGGGTAAATACAATAAGATAATGAAAATAGCGCATGTAATACACAAATAGATCATAGCGGTAATAAAGAACAGTAACTAACAAAACACATCATCGAAAATAATATCTGCATTCCTACACATAACTGTCACAGGTGCATCCAGCAATATCTCCGTCCTAGGGACGACTGGGTAAAACGTTGAAGCATGTCTCGACGCAGTACGCGCAATATAAAAGCACACGCGCGAAAGCAAGTATTGAGCATCAATTGTACCATTGGTATCATGTATCAAGTCCCGCAAGAATTTTGCACAGCGAAATTCCCACCTAAACGCCAACGAATGCACTCCATGACGCTGAAGCATGCGGTTCTGGTCACATCCCCTCCCCGGGTAAACACCATCCAACCGAAACGACAAATATGTACTTCAGGAAACGTCTATGAACACAATCCAACTGCATGCGGTGACAAATCCGATGCGGGTACCAAATCAAATTCGCATATTCCAACTTTGATAACACATATGCATAATATAGCGATTTAATCATGTGAACATCATCAAAAGGTCTACAAATACGTACAATAAAGCCAGCCATTTTACTTGCCTCACCACACACATTGGAAACATGTTCCGAAAAGTTAAGATCACTCGTGAAGAGAACTCCAAGATCATTAACTTTGTGGTTTCTACTAAGTTCGATGCCTCCCATCCTATAGTGTGCCATGACTGGCTGCGACACACGAGTATAAGTGATAACGCAAGATTTTTCAATATTGATTATAAGCCCACGCAAACCACACCATCCAACCATTCTATCGATGTTATGTTGAAGAGTATCAGCATCATAATCCGTTCCAACAACAGAGTACAATTTAATATCATCCGCATAAGCTAAGACTTCACAGGAAAAACACGAGAGTAAGTTATTTATACACAAAAGAAATAACAGAGGACCCAAATTAGACCCCTGTGGTACTCCGGATTTTGCAATAAATTTATGAGACCTAAATCAGTTATAATACACATAGCTCACGCGACTGTTCAAGTACGATGTCATAAGGTCAAGGAATGCAGGATTAACTGCAAAGTCAGATAGCGTGCAACACAGCAACCGATGATTCACAGTATCAAAAGCGCGAGAAAGATCCGTATAAACCACATCCACCTGACGACGACCATCAACAGCCTCAGAGACATATTGCATGAAGGAAGCTAAGTTAGTAACAGTTGAACGCGCTGGCAAAAATCCATGTTGATTTGGTGATAGAAAGGAACGGGTGTTACTGTATAAGGCTTTATGTATCATCTGCTCAAAAACCTTGGAAAAGTTATTTATAATTGAAATAGGACGATAGTTCTTAAGAAGCTGTTTGTCTCCGCCCGTAAACACCGGAACTATACGAGCCCTTTTCCAGCGTTCTTAGAAGCAGCGAGACTTAATCGAAAGGTTAATAAGAATAGCAAGGGGCTTCGCAAAGACATACCTCCCATCACGCACCAAGAAGCTAGGTATTTGATCTTCTCCTGCAGTATTTTTTTTTTCAGTAAATCAAGACATGGTTAAGATTAAGTCATCTTCAGATACAAAGGAGAGACTGAAGGACGGCAAGAACGAGGAATCATCATTAGAACAGCTCGTAAGAGTCTCGTCAATGTAATAGCTTGAGAAAATATCCGCAAATGCTTCCACAATATCCCTTGGGTTAGTGTATTCATCATCATCACTGTGAAGCACGCCCGGAATCCTAGATGTTCCACGCTTTCGACTCACATATTTCCATATATCAGCGGGATTATGCCTGACACTACATTCAACTTTCCCCATATACACCTCATGGGCGTCAGAAATTTGTATCTTGATAAGCGTACGAAGTCTTCTGAACTCACAATGAAAACGATCATTTCCAGTATTAAGCCATATACGTCTGTAGTAATGTTTAGTTTTCAGATTACGTCTAATTTCAGGAGTAAACCATGGCGGAAATGACGAACTAGTCCTAATGTTCTTCGGAACAGATCTATCAAGCACACCATAAAGAGCACAATTAAATTGTTCAACTGCTAAATCCACATCCGTAAATGACTCCAGGAACAACCAGTCAGTGGTGCACAGTTCTTGATACAATGTGAGAAAATCCGCCCTTTGAAAATTATACGATTTGTCTCCTGCATATGGAAAAGTAATAGGTTTCGGAGTAACAAAAGCTTCAATGTTAATATCCAAGACCGGATGGTACATATCCTCAGGCACAAAAGGAACATCGGATCCAGAAACCACCAAATTACCATCTATGTTTGATAATACAAGATCTAATATGGTATTATTAAAATTTATAACATTGTTAAACTGCTTAAGTGCTAATATATTAGAGAGATACGAAAGAGACTCAGATTTAGGGCAAACATATGTATTTGTGGAATAGCCAGGGACATTGAAATCACCTATAATCAAGAGGGTTTCAGTAGCAAGCATTTGCTTAAACGTATCACAAAATAGCTCAAAGTCATCACACGGTATATCAGGCGGTATGTAAATTGCACAAACAAGAAATACAAAACCATTGAGTCTACTTCTACACACAACTACATCTACAAGAGGAACAGCGTTATGCAGTGCAAAAACGTCCAACACTTCATATACAATGCAATCAGCAAATGCAACTAATACACCGCCACCCCTGGTGCGACGAACCACATCGAACTTTGTGTCACAGCGGACCACGCTATAAGAAGGAGGGAATAGTTCGGAGTCTATGAGACCCTCATGAAGCCACGTTTCAGACAATACAATCATATCATATAACAAATCACAACAATTAGTATAAAACATATGCAACTTAGAATTAAGGCCCCGGACGTTCTGATAGTAAACACTTAGAATTGTAGGTATCCTGTTGGGTTCAGCTAGTTTTTCGATTTCACAATAGTGGGAATATCATGAACATATTTAATTCTAAGGTCTTTTTCCCCCTTAGCCAATCTCTCATTCAGCTCTGCTCGAACAGACTTGTAGAACTCAATCTGCGTAGGTGTGCGATCACGCGAGACAGATATCCCACGCCATTGCTTAAGAGTCTTCAACTTTGAAATACTCTTGAAGACGGAAGCAACTACTTTTGGGCCAGGCAACTCAACCTTAATCGGGCGGGAGAGTGCTTTTGTTGGATCATACCGCCCCAGTCTGATGGGTTTTAGGGCATCAAAATCAACACTGATATCTAATTCCAAATCAGAGAGTAGGTTTTTAACCAAATTATTATCCACTTTATGACGATCCTGCTTAGAATGTGTGCCAGTCTCAGAGTGCCCAAATATAATTATATTGGTGGATCGTCTTTGGCGTTCAGCTACTTCAGAAATTACTTTCTCAGTTATAGATAGCATAAGATTGGGCGGAGGTAGTGCATCCTTATCCCTACCAGACTTGAGATCGCGAATCTGATCTTGGAGATCCATAATAACCTCCTTTAGCTCAGCCGAATCATCCCCAAGTTTATTACAATTTGCACAATTTCACTTTAAGCCCAAGCGCAAATGAATCTTTCTAGCTTCAGCCGCAGTTATATTGACACACTCAATGCCAAACGAATTACCATGAACACAACATGTAACAACTCTGTGCGACTCAAATTTTTTATTACAACAAGCGCAAGAATCCATGACGATACAAATAAGGAAGGAAAGGATAAAAACTTTTCACGCCAGTGCGGTCCTTCACAGCGACTTATAAACAGATATAGACTGGACCACGGAAGGGTTACACAAGAAAACAAAGGAACATAATCAAAACAAACCGGCCTGTATATATATACCCTATGATATACTTTGGACAAGCACAGTTCTTTTTCTCTCTCTCTCTTCTATCCCACTTTGTGAAAAGAAGAGACAGAAGCAAAAAAAAAAGGAACAAAGAAAAACTCACCACGATATAAGATATTGGCAACAACTCAATGCACTTTAACCGCAAATTACACACCACAAAGTATAGCAACCATTATAAATTACACATAGTAACAACCAGAAAAGAAAGTGCTACACAGTGATACGCGATGTGATTAATAAATCACCGTAGGTACACTCAAAAATTAATAACTAAGAAGAGGGCAATGTATACACGCAGCATTCCCAGCAGTTCCCCAACGAATAATGATATTAAGCTCAATGGTGCAAATTATGAGTATTATTAACACCATCTCTGGTGAACATCGCTCCAAAGAATACCTCCTAAAATGTCGCCATCTTCTTGAATCCTATCTAAGATTGTGTTGCAAAAATTTAATTGAAATATGTTATTGTTTTTATAGAGCGACTGAACTTTAGTAGCATGATACGGATTAAGAAGGTCGTATTACTGAGGGTATTTAATGTTGAAACTAACTGTCGAGTACTGACGCAGAAATCTTAGTGTACTGTGTCTAGAATTTGTTCTTCTACCTGTATTGTACGTCTTTGTCTTGATCAATCAGCGTTAGGATTTCTCGTATTAAACGAACCAGTTTCACGAAGACGTTGATCCATCCTTAGAAATACATTTCCTCTAGGATGCTTCCGGTTTGGGAAACCTATGCGACATTCTTGTTCTGGCATTGGCATATTCATTCGATGTAAGATCCATTATGAGCAAACAAAATAATAATAAAGGAACGAAAAATAAACACAGAAATACAAGACATAATAAAGACTACATAAATAATCACAAAAGAACCGAAACACGAATTAAATACATAAATGTCAATATTTGACACTAATGTTACTGATTGAAATCACATTCGAATATATAGGTACATATCTGTGGCTTGGAACTAAAAGGGCCAATGTCACAATACTCACTTCTGAGAAAATTGCAACTAAAGTTTTTACAAAAAATTCTTTAAATTACAGTTGCAGAAAATTCCAAAATTTCAACTTTGGGTTAGACATATAATATGTTTGAATAGAAGACCATAGTAAAATAATTTTTTTGAAAAATTCAAAAATTAAGAAAAAAAGGATGACATTGGCCCTTGTTGTATTAATTTATGATTTTATTTTGCTTTGTTTTTTTACATTGGCCGTCATAACAAGAACAATAACAAACAGAACAGCATTATTTTTCAGTTGCTTATTATGTTGTTACAAAGTTTATTGAATTCAAAGGATATAAAAACTAAAAATAGTAGTAAAATAAAGAAATAATACAATCTACCTTAAAAACTTCAATTATTGTGGTAAATCACATTCTTCTTCCATAGCTTCATCTGCCAAGTAATCCACGATGTTGTCATTTTCAGTTATTTGTTCAATAAAATAATTGTAGTATGTACGATTAGCATTGCTAATGCATGGCAAAAGTGCCTTTAAGTCATTTAATGTTTGTATACTTGAAGGAAGTGGTTCGTTGTTGAGTAGTAGAAGGTTGGGAAGATCACCATGTCGTGTTTTCTTGTGATTTCTGTATATGTCAAACATATTATGTCATCCAGTGCATCAAAAGGTTAAAAAATATGGCAACTGCTGGTGATGACAACATTCCTTGCTTTTTAGTCAAAGACTGTGCCTATGTTTTTGCCGATCCACTATGTAAGATTTTCAATCTGGCCATTCGCACATCTGTATTTCCTGATGCTTGGAAAATAGCTAGGATATCACCAATTTTTAAAAAAGTGATAACTCTGACATACACAACTACCGGCGTGTTTCTATTATCCCCACTTTTGCCAAGGTGTTTGAAATGTTGATTTTTTAAGCACATCTCTTATGGTACTAGACCACATCTTTCTGTCGCACAACATGGGTTTATGTCACGAAGGTCTACCACAAGGAATTTGGCGTTATTATCTCAGGAGATTGCTGAGACTGTTGATGCAGGCGGCCAACTAGACGTTATATATACTGATCTTTCCCGTGCGTTTGACTTGATTGATCATCGTGTTTTGTTGGAAAACTTGAGTTCTTTTGGCATTACCCAATCGCTACTAGGTTTAATGAATTCATACCTTGAAAATAGAGTGAATTATGTTTATTATAATGGATACAAATCTGATCGTTTTTGTTCTACTTCTGGAGTATCCCAGGGGTCAAACCTAGGTCCTCTTCTGTTTAAGATATTCATCGATGACCTTATCAGATCTATTGACTGTCCTATATTAGCCTATGCCGATGATATTAAGATATTCCATAGGATTGATTCCTTATCGGATGCTAGAATAGTACAGTCAAATCTTAGCAAAGTCTATAGCTGGTGCTTATGTAATAAGTTAAAGTTAAAGACAGACAAGTGCTCTTTCATATCTTTTTCTAAAAGGATCTCTAAAATTGAGTATAACTATACCATCAATGATATTAAGATTAACTATCAATCTCCAATAAAAGACTTAGGTGTGACGTTCGACGAGAAATTCACCTTTTCGAAACATCTCCTGAATGTAACAACTGCTGCATCGAAATCACTTGGATTTATTATCCGCACATGCAGAGATTTTGAAAATATTGATACTATTAAAGGCCTTTTCTATGCCTATGTGATGTCTTATCTTGAGTATGCATCAATTGCCTGGTATCCATTCTATGATACTCAGATGAATCTGCCAGAGCGAATCCAACGCAAGTTTTTGAAATACCTTTCATATAGATGCGATGGTCGTTATTCTATGCGTGGTACGGACTATAATGACTTACTTCAGCGTCACGGTATAGTCTCTCTTGCAGAAAGAAGGAACAACATTAGTGCTCTATTTATGCAGGATATTGCCGCTGATAGGATTGATTCGCCGGATTTACTGTCCAAGGTGGGTTTTTTGGTGCCGCGTCTGGGATCAAGAACAGATTAGCTACTGCATATTCTTACTCCTAGGACTAATACATTGTTGAAGGCACCTTTAGTGCATTCAGCACGAAACTATGAGTTGTTTGGGTTGGATATGCCATGATTTTACATTTATTAATTTTATTTTGTTTTATGTTGAATACATTTATTTTGATTTATTGATGTAGTATTAACTATTGTTTCATTATTTTGTTTGTCCAGTTTTGGATGTTATCTGTTGGGCGCTTAATAGTAATAATAATAATAATAATTATTATTATTATTTTAAACTCGCCCTCAAATGAATATTTATACAAAATATTTGGAATGTTGGTTGAATACTGCATCCATTTAATTCGAAGCCACTGAACTTGTTCGTTTAAAGAAAAAATTCTTTTCACGATGTACATAATGAATATTTAAACATGCTTTAAAGTTTAAAAACTCGGTTCGTTCCAATTCTATTATTTTATAGGAGGTTTTCTTGGCACCAAACGTATTAAATTTACCTAATCTCGAGGCAACTCTATATCAGCAGTAGTAGTAGTAGTTTTTGATTTTTGTATTGTTGCGTGAATGCTATCCGCTTCCGTATGTGCATGTCTTGGCTCAAGAAATTTGTGGTTAACTGTTAACTGTTTATCCTCAGCTTTCAATTCATTAACAGTCTGCAGTAACATTGTAGAAAAACAAATGTTCCGGTTTTGTCCTCCACAGGAGCCGCTGTACATACTAACTGCATTTATGTAAGTAATGGTAGATACAAGAATCGGTTCCTCTCCAGCACGACTAGCCACTGTTTCATTTCATAGGTAGGATAAGGAACTTGATTTTCTTTCTATGGTTTGGTAGATGGTAAAGTTAAACGTCCACAGTTGGCGTTTATATAAACTTAATCCACCTCTAAGATAAAGAGTCGGCAAGCATTTTTGCAAGTCGAATGAAATGGTAACCTGAATTATTTTGGCATTCCTCCTTATCTCTTCTTTGTGATTCGTATGCGAACTCGGCCAAATGATAGTGTTGGTTTTCTTCTATTTCGATTGATGTTCGTTCTATCTCGTTCTGGCAACTTTTTAACTGAATGCAGACATTGGCCCAGTGTTTATTTAAAAAACATATGTAACATTAGTGATTGCTAAAAGGGCCAAATTAGACATTGGCCTTTTTAGCTTTAACTTTTATAGATGAGTTCATAGTGACATTGGCTAGCAAAACCTTTATGAAGCTGTTCTGGGTTAAATTAGACATTAGCTGCTTCAGCAAAATAAAAGAGAGTAAGAAAAGAAAGCTAATGCAACGATTAACTCAAAACAGCAAAATATTGAAATTGGCCCTTTTAGCTCCAAGTCACAAATATGTATTATTGCGGCAACATAAATTCGGACAAGTTTTATCCACTACTTTGATTGCTTTTTAGTAGTATAAACCAACCGTTTGTCATGTTCATGTCAATTTTGTTGTAGCCATTTCTTTTTAATGGCATGAATAGTGCGTTTGAAGACTCCAAGTATATCACCTAGTCTTCTAATGGTTTATTCTTACCCAAGTGATGTAATCATTTGCATTTTATTGCAGCTTTCAAATGCAGTATAATAACATATCTCAATAGTGATTTAAAAAATGATATAACATTTGGCAAGGTGAAAGCCAGATTTAAACTACATTATCTTAACTGTCCGATTTGTTGTTGCCACAATAGTGTATACATATGCACATATTGGTTCTACAACATTGCAAGATGTGTCAAAGTATGTTAATGAAGAAATATTAGAAACATTATTGGAAGTTAAGAAAAACGTTGAGCAATAAATATTTTCAAAAATTCTTCTCTGCTCTAAATTGCAGCTATCTCATCTCTATCAACAAATGTCTAGCAATAAAGCAGCAAGAAATTTTCGATTCAGAATTTTACAAGACTTACGTCACGTGCAGCTTTTCGCCAATTTATACACACCCGACATAATGATCTTCTGACACTCATGCAAACTTTAATAACTAAATACCTCGCGTATACCTTCTTCTTTTGCTTATAACAGCATCCTTTGTTTCGTTTTGTTTTTGGAGATCTTGGTGATTTCATATCTTCAGTATTTTGTTCCAGGTAGATATACCCATTTAAAAACACCAGATTTCAAGATTTTATATTGTAAATAACGAATTTAATTTCTGAAATAGAGAAGACATAATGAAATATCCCTGGATAAAAATATTCTAAATCAATTCTATGAAGATTTCATCGATAGTTTGACATTTATAGAAAATCACAACTACTTGTAGGTACAGTAGAGCATCGATTATCCGAATATCAATTCATAGGAAATCATAGGAAATATCGGTCCTGACCGAGCATCATAAGCATTCAATACTTTTACAGAGTATTTCTTGAGAGCGGTATTCCGGGAAGACGGGTTGAGCCTTTGGTTGCCTCAGTTTTCGGAATTTTATTTAGGGATATCATTAAAAATAAAAAAAAGTACTGTGAAATGCTGAGACGATTCACATATAAAAAGTATAAGCAATTCTAAGGAAGAGGGTTGTTAGCTGTGTCATTATGTATTTTTACTTCTGGGTAATTTATTCATTATATTTTTCACTGAATTCATTCATACGGTTGGTTATCAATCGAGGCTCTCAGTTTCAAATCATTCATTGTGAGGTGCGCACTGAATATTTGTGGTCATATATTTTAAGGAAAACTTGCAAAATGTCGACAAAAAGGAAACGAGTACTGTTTTCACTGAAAGATGAAATGGAAATTATTAGGCGGCTGAAGAAAAGTGAAACAGGTCAGGCACTAACTACCAAATTCGGTGTTGGTACATCAACGCTAACGGAAATAAAAAATAATTCTGATTCAATCACTAGATACGCACTTAATCTTGACAGTAAGGAGGGCAATTCATATCATAAAACTATGAAAAAACCTAAATCCAAATTGTTGGAAGATGCTGCATTCATTTGATTTGTGCAAAAACGGGTTCCTGGGCAGCCCATATCTGGGCCCATTTTTTGTGAAAAAAGCAGTGGAATTAAACATGAAGCTTGGTGGTGACGTCATACGTTATGACGTCAAGTTATGGGTAGCTGAAAAATTTCAAATTACGACATGGGATTCGGCAAATCGAGATTCATGGTGAAAAATTAAGTGCAGACGCCCCAGCGGCGGTTTCTTTTCCAAAGAATTTAAGTAGATTTCTTGAACAGAATGAATATGACACGGAATTTTTCTACAACGCAGAAGAAATAGGTCTCTATTAGAAAGCTACACCACCTAAGTCCTTGATATCTCAATTCGCAGCTCCAGGCTCCAAGATCAACTAGGAGCGTGTTACGGTAATGGTGTGTACTAATGTAGCTGGGACACACAGTTTTACTGCTTTTGATAGGGTAATCCGACGTCGTTTTAAAGAGGTGAATGTTTCGTTAATATACACGAGCCAAAAGAACAGGTGGATGAACAGCGATTGGTTCGCGAAATGGTTTGAACCTAATGTCATTCTTGAAGTAATAAAAGATCCGCAGCTTTGCGGCAAAGAAGGAAAGGTGTTACTTTTATTGGACAATACTATGTCACATGCATCACCTGAATTTTTGAATAAGGTCAATGTGTTCGAGGTAAAGCTCCTTTTCGCTAATATAATTTCTCTAATTCAACTTATGGACCAGGACGTCATTGAAACATTGAAAAAACTATACCGAAAATAGTTTATGTGTCTTTTGCTAATAATGACGAGGAAACAATTATTTCTGTGTACAAAAACATTGCAGCACCTTGCATAAATTGTCGAATAAGCTACTGAAACCATCTAAAGATATAACATTAATCGACAAACTTAAAAATGGACCCGCCAAAATGTTGGAGGCGTTGAACAACATTGGTCTTTTCACTGATTATGATGAAGAAAACCTGAATGAGTGGCTACTTGTGGATAGTGGCGATCCAAAGTATCAGATGCTGACAGGCGACGAAATTGTTCACGAATTATTACATGACAACGACCATATAGAGGATGATGATCAAATAACGATCCAGATGGAGATGATTCGGGATTACCATATGCTGAGGCTTTTCAAGCACTGGATTTGGCATTCCGGTGATTTACACGGCAAGAAGATTCCGATCACACCCATTTATTGCCGCTCAAAGGAATAAGATTCCTAGCTGCCACAAAGATGAAGTTATCAACGAGGCAGACCAGTATTACGACTTTTTTGTCGTCAATTTTTTATCAACTATGTACTATAGTTAAATAAAGATGTTTTTTTGTAAAAACCTGGTTAATTGTTTTTTGTTTGTTTTTTTTCTTTAAGTTTTTAGTGATTTTTGATTATCCGAACCACCCTTGACAACATTACTTCGGATAATCGATGCTCTGCTGTATATCAACAAGAATCATGTTAATAAACGTTTGAAATATAGCGATTACATTTATGATTTACAGAACTTAAAGTCCGACTATTACGTTTATTATTATTACTAACATATAACTTTTAGCAATCAATGTTCGTATATCCCTAATCCTAACCATTTTAGATATGTGTATTGTACATTATATAGTAGTTTCTCATGTATACATAACTGTAGGAAATGGTCAATAAGCGTCATTCTAAAATAGTGAAAATAGAGCTATTTAGTTCCGTAAGCAATTATGTGTTATGATTTATTGCGATTGCAAAATCTAACTTTGTACCTGTATCACGCGCCTCAACTTCCTCCTCTAGAACAATTAGGTAAGTAAACAATGATTTGCATTTATTTCCTGTTCCCGCATATCTGCGTGTGTGAAGGTCGTGAACTAGGGCAACAAATGTTCAAACGATGAAATGGAACATTCAGTTTCATTTCCTGTCTCATTTACATCTAAATAGTGTACATAATCTGGTACAAATAGGCTTTCGTAATTGAAACCGCTGTCAAGCGAAGACGCTGATTGAATAGCTTATCGCTAATAGGAAGGAGACTCGTTAAAAGGAATGGGAACTAATTGGGAATAATTTGCTCCTTTTGATAAAAAAATGTAGGAGCGACTATGTATATAAAGATGATTTATTTGGGCTTCCGCATGGAAGTATTAAAAATGCAAATATTAAAGAAACAAACGTAGTTTCTGGTTTAGTATCTGACAACGAAAGGTTCCCAACATACACCCGCCGATTTCGATAAAATTTAGTATGTCGAAGTTTCTGCGATTAAAGCATTTGATGGGATGAAAACTACTCCTGGAAATTGGCCTGCCTTTTATTTTTTGCCTATTACTCTGGAATTGTGTCACGGAACAAATATTCAAACATATGACCATACCCTCTCCCACCCTCATTAATTTACTGAAACACCAATTTCCATGTATCTGTTATTGTTCCAAAAGCTTTTGAAATGGTATAAACCGGCTAAATAAATATTTAGATATATGGATGTATGTATATGGATAAACCGGTTATGCTTATTATACAGTGCGTCGCAAAATTGCTACGACATAGAGCTACCACGTATTGTAGACGTCAAAATGTATCCTTTGTCCGTGAGAACAGTTCAAAGTTTACTTTAAAAATCACATTTTCTTACGCTGTTTAGCAATGCGCGAAACAAATTTAATGAAAATTGGCAGAAGTACATTCTAGAGGATCACCCTACTTTCAGTAATCAAAGAAACCGAAAGGAAACTGTAGAAGGGTGAAGACCACCCTCACCTCTTCGGGGTGGTAATACGGTTCTAAGCCTTTTTTAACGGACTTATTCATCATCTTCATTTTTTGACTTTTATGGAAGCTCCGTATTTTGCATAGTTTCTTAAATACTGATAATCTACATTTATACAATTAGTACAAGTTCAATAAAATTGTAATACAAAATTTAGTTGGCGGTGGATACAAAGACAAAACATAAGTCATGATTTTGAGAGGTCGCAAATTCATAATCGGCCCAGTTTATTGTTGAGAGTAATGTTTCAATACTTTGTTCACTTTTGCCCGAACGAAAGATGTCTTCGAGAAACAGGGCTGTCGAAGCCTGTCAGAATTAACGTTGGAACATCGCGACAAGCCCGAACATCCATTGTGGAAGAAACTGTTCTTCAGATGAGTGATAACAATTCTGAGACCACTACCAAAACGAGAGACTGGGATTCCAAAAAGCCCTGTAAGACGGGTCCTTAGCGATTAATTAATTCGCCTATTCCACATCCAAATAGTATAAGCTTTATTGCCACTTGATCAGGGATCACGTTTAAATTTATCACAAATTGTTCGGAAGCAACAACAACGAATTTCAAACTAATATCTTGTTTATCGATGAGCCTTGTTTTACACGTGGTGGCATGAAGAACCCACACACTGAGCATATTTATGCAGATAAAAATCCACATGCTAGAAATTATCAACGAGAATCTATATATTAATACGCAGTGGGTCGTCTTCTCGTACATATTTTAGAGTGTTCCCTCCATGTATCGCGATGGTACATATATCGTTGTTTTCGTATTACAATGCAGATTTGTCGAATGTATGTTTCATCGCGATACGTGCAATGGAACGCAGGTGAGAGTCTGTAACATACTGCATATATTACATATTGCAAATGTTAGAATGACACACGCAACGTGATATACGTCAACCACGTCAAGTAATGACATATTATTATAGTAAATACGTTCGAGAAACGGACAAAAATTGTGTGGCATAATATTGATTGCACAAAAGCAGATGAAGTGGATTAAGTTGGCGTCTCAATACATTGCGAGTGAGTAAAATAATTATATGTTCAGCTCATCCATTCGTGCCAAGCTTTTACATTTGTGTATTCGTCGCTAACAAGCGGAACATCAGGATTTTCATGGGTCTTATATATCTAACGTGCTTTATTTTTTGAGAACTTCGTTGAAAAAGGAATTGAAGTTTCCTATTTCTCCCTTATATCGTTAATTTTAAGCGTTGTTTAACGAAGCGATCGTAGTGCAGTGTATAAGGTCTAGGGTTTACCCCCGGTGGCGGATGTGTATTCAAGTCCTCCTCATGTCCTTTTGTTTCAATCTCTTCGTGCACAATATTAACAAATATATTTCATTTCATGGAAAATTATTAAATAATAATGTATTTCGCCATGGTAATTTATTCGGAAAATCACCATGGCGAAAAATATTATTTTTGAATTATTTTGCATAAAATGAGATATATTTGTTGATATTGTGCAGGAAGAAATTGAAAAAAGCATACGAGCAGGACCTGAACACACATTCCCAGGGGTGTAAAACCTAGATCCTATCCACCGCGCTACGATCTCTTCGTTGAACAGCACTTAAAATTAACGATATAAGAGACAAACAGGACACTTCAATTTCTTTTTCAACGATTTTCTCAAAAAGTAAAGGGCGATTCTTATTTCATTTTACTCGAAAATACAATAAAGATTCAATGTAAATCAGATATGATTGTTTGTATTTGACTGGGTATTCATATATAGATGTTATGGTCAAATTTCGACCATCGGGCGATCCTAGTTTAAAATTAATGTTTGCATCTGAATTATTAGCATTTTTTGGGTTGCCTGATCGTTTAAGGTAGGCGTCCACCTATCCGCATCGTACGTATCGGACGCATCGCATCAAACGGATCGTAGTATGCTTTACATAGGAAGCCATAGAAGTGCGTCCACCTATCCGCATCGTACGGATCGCACGGATCGCACGGATCTACCCGTCGGCAATGCCGACGCCGTTGCTCCGAGAGGCAACTTTTGCGATGCGTGCCGATGACTCACTACGAAAGTCCGATAGTTGCATCGGCAAATCCAATAGCTGTCGATACTGTGAACGCATTGGAAAGAAATAATCCGTTTGAGGTAGGCGTCCACCTATCCGCATCGTACGTATCGGACGCATCGCATCAAACGGATTATTTTTTCCAATTCATTCACAGTATCGGCAGCGATCGGATTTGCCGACGCAACTATCGGACTTTCGTAGTGAGTCATCGGCACGCATCGCAAAAAGTTGCCTCTCGGAGCAACGGCGTCGGCATTGCCGACGGGCAGATTCGTGCGATCCGTACGATGCGGATAGGTGGACGCGCTTGTATAGGTTCCTATATAAAGAATATTACGATCCGTTTGATGCGATGCGTCCGATACGTACGATGCGGATAGGTGGACACCTACCTTTAAATGGCGCTTGCTGCCTTCGTTTCCTTCAAGAAATTTTGCCAGAATTAGTGGAAGACTTGCCCCTTAATTTGCCTCGAAACATGTTCTTCATGCACGACGGTGCACCACCTCATTTTGCACGTGCCGAAAGAGAATATCTTAACCCATTTAGCGCCTCTCTACTCAAGTGAGTACAGCAGAACTATAGAGGACAGTTATGATGTTTTAAAGGTTATAGTTGTTTCTTTTTGTATTATTTTAAACGAAGCGAATAATTGTTTAAAATAATAAAAAAATGGGGCTATAATAATTACAACTGCTGCAAAGTGGTCTCCAAGTCTAGAGTAAATCCGTGTACTCAACTATGCACACGATTTTAATATTTCTTACTATTCCCGTATATTAGGTAATATTTATATTCTATGTTTTTTATAGCATGCATCCTCCTTTCTAAAGTGAATTGCAAATAAGAGAATTACATTTCCTATTCATAAAGATATCGTGTTTGAAATACTGCTGTACTTAGTTGAGTACAATGGCAGAATTCATATAACAAATCTGACAACGCTATCATTGTAACGCTTGCAGAAATACGCAAGTATACATTAACACTTACTTCAAATTTAATATGTAAGAAGGGGGATTCCCAAAACAAGAAATTATTAAAACTATTTTGAATAATTTTGACAAGTACCTTAGTGTAGAAAGTAGTCGTCATCAGAGCGGATGTTAAGATATTACTTCAGAAGATGGAAGTTGATTCAACATTGCACGAAGTATTTTTTGACAACTTTTTTACGAGCTATAATCTCTTGGTAGATCTTAAGAAACAAGGGTGTCGCGCGACAGGAACAATAAGAGAAAATAGAACAAAGAAGTGGCCTCTAAGAAGTACTAAGGAAATGATGAAAGAAGATCAGGCCTCATATGATTATAGATTTGATAAAGAAAATGAAATTCTCCTAGTGAAATGGAAAAACAACAGCATCTGCACAATGGCAACAAATTATAATATAATTGAGCCATTGGGAGTTATAAAACATTGGTCTCAGTGACAAAAAATTGATGTCAATATTCCAAAAGTGTTCCAAACCTATAACAAACATATGGGCGGAGTAGATGAATTCGATCAATTTCTTTCACTCTACAGGATTGCAGTTTGCGGTAAGAAATGGTGGCGGGTGTTGTTTACCTACATAGTAGATATGGCTAATCCAAATGTCTGGCGTTTACACGTATTGAGTCATAGTAACAGCATGGATCAGCTATTATTCCAACGCTCTATTGCAAGGTATTGCCTACATCAAAGTAATCAAAATAAGGCTCGACCATCGTCGTCATCATTGGTCCTAGGATTACGTCAAGACGGTAGAGGACACTACCCTAAGAAACTGGAAAAACAATTACGATGTGTTTTATGCCATGCAAAAGTTCGTTGGCAACAAAAGTTGGTTGGCAATGCA
The DNA here is from genome assembly GCA_038088585.1 of Chrysina gloriosa. Classification (NCBI taxonomy): domain Eukaryota; kingdom Metazoa; phylum Arthropoda; class Insecta; order Coleoptera; family Scarabaeidae; genus Chrysina; species Chrysina gloriosa. The sequence goes on along the minus strand of CM076095.1, from coordinate 14,293,482 downwards.
AGAAATATTTGGAAACATTATGTATCGAAAAACAATGTTTTGGAGATTTGCACATATAAAACACCGCTGTAAGTGTCAAGTGTCAATTAAGTACACCCACCTTACGTGCTCACCACATTTTTTTCAGTTTTTCCATATTTTTATGTCCATTTAGTTTATAAAGAATAGAAAAATAAATGTTTCACTTAAATATTGCTGCTGGTTTCCCTTTGGAGGTTAATGGGTTAATGAACAATTTGGTGGTAGATGGATTGGTAGGGGACAAGAAGCACCCATTCAATCTCATCCGCGGTGTTCAGATTTAAATCCTTGCGACTTCTTTATCTGGGGTATACAAGTATGCGAGGTTCAAATTAATAATTTCGAACAACTGTGGAACAGAATTCTAAATGCTGTAAAACGCACTACGAAATAAGGACAATGTTTTAAGAAGGATGCATTTCAATTTTTTACGTCGACTTGACCTATGCATTAATGAAGGTGGAGGTCACATTGAACCACTGTTGTAAAAAAGTTTTGTGTTTGTGCCCACCGCCAACTAAATTTTGTATTACAATTTGTATTATATTATTAAACTTGTACTAAGAATGTAGGTTACCAGTATTTGAGAAAACATTTTTTCTTGGAAACTATGCGAAATACGGAGTTTTTATACTAGTCAAAAAATGAAGATGATGAATAAGTCCTCCCGTTAAGAAAGGCTTACAACCGTATTACCACCCCTAAGAATTTCTTCTTAACAATTACCAGGTGGTGAGGGTAGTTATAACCCCTCTACAATTTCCTTTCGGTTTCTTTGATTACTGAAAGTAGGATAATACTCTAAAATGTACTTCTGCCAAATTTTATTAAATTTGTTTAGCGCATTTTTGAATAGCGTACAGAAGTGTCCTTTTTGAATTACACTTTGAACTCTCACGGAGAAACGTATTTTTATTATTATTATTTTGGTATATGTATAAATTGGGTCCAATCGACTTGTCTTGACCACTACAACACGCAGTTGCTCCGTGTCCCAACTATTTTGGGACACGCTGTATATTAAAAATAACGTTTGCCACACCTCCTACCTTCACCGTTTTGCGATTTAAATTTGCATATAGGTAGGTATATGGAGTTTGAAGAAGGCCATCTAAACATGCTTGAATGGATAACACTTATTCTTAAAATTTTACAACTTAAATTGCCTTTACTCATTAATAGCCAATCGTCTTCAATATAGATACTGAAATTTATGTATTCAATGTTCATATTTAATTTTCCTGTAAAAACATTGTCCTGCAATTTGTAGTAATCGCAATTTAATTATATACACATGCTATGTATAATAAAGAGAAGATGTGAATGCGTTTGAAATGTAATTATGTTATTCTCAGAGGTTAACAAATGCAATACAAAGAATACAAAGAATAGGGCCCATAATAAGTTTCTAAAGTTAGGGTTGGAAGAATATATGTTCCTATAGAAGTATAGATCCTCGACATCGTAAGGTACAATGAGGAAGGATGATGAATGTAGAAGATATACAGGGCGCAACTGTGTAAATGGTTAAAAAGTTGTCCAAAGGTAGATAATTAAAATATTACAGTTTTGAGTCCGGCCCTGTTATACAATTGTTTCCAATACGACTAACGATCGCATCATTGATAAAGTAAGCATAAGTAATTTATGAATAAGCGATCTACTTCAAATTTGCGAATTTTTCACATTGCTTGCACAGTACATACATGTTATTTACGGTTTATTAATCATTTCACTTTAAACATTTACACAACAATCGCATAAACATATTACTGTCAAACAGGTCTAATGTTGCGCATTTCTTGTGAAACTTTCTTTGTTTTCTTGACTTTGCATTGTTTACCAATAAATAAATCTTTCTGAAAGAAAATATTTTTATCATTACCAATAAAAAATCGTCAAACTTTTCAAATATCGGTCAAGTTCATGCAATGAGGGCGAAATAAAACATCTGTTTATTTTTCTGTAATAGTGCAGCATTCACGTGTCGATAACATGCTATTTACTGGCGGCTCTATTTCAATGAAAGCATCTGCTTACACTGTGGAATACCCGAATAGTGGCTGAATGTCCGACTATTTATTTCGACTTTTAAAAACACAGTGCCGTAATGTAAAAATGTAGGGGGCCAAAATTTTATTAAAGTTAATTTTGCCATTATTTTCTCTGATTACGTTAACTATACCATACCGGCTTTACCATATTAATAAATTAGCCATTTTCACAGTTATACCCTTTATAATAGCCCCTCGATGCGCTGTATGCCGATATTTTGAATATTTTCTTCTTGCAACAATTGCAGAGCATTGGCAAGAAACGGTCTTATTCTTGAGGACGGTTTTCACACTTTCCAAAGTGTTAGTGGCAGAAACAGAAGTTGGTAAACCAAGTCTCATCGAAATCGGTGTTTCCGCAAATCGGTGTGGGTGAGTGGGTGTAATATTTTAAAGAGTAAGGGTTAGCGATTCAGACATGTTTCAACAGGCCTTTTTAGAAGCTACATGCTCATATGTTTGAATATTTTCTTCTTGCAGTAATTGCAGAGTAATTGACAAAAAACGGTCCTATTCTTGGGAAAGCTTTCCGTCCTTTGGGGGACGTTATTGACGGAAACAGAAACCGGTCTTTTACATAGGTCAATTAGCTCTATGTAATTACCAAGCTTTATCGAAATTGGTACTTCCGCAAATCGGTGGGGGGCGGAGGGGGCAATATTTTTAAGAATAAGGGTTACCGATTTGAACATGTTTCAATAGCTCTCTTGAAGCGCTATATGTTCTAATGTTTGAATATTTATTTCTTGAAACAATACCAGAGTAATTGGCAAAAAACGAAAAGCACGCTAATTTTCAGGGGCGCTTTTCACTCCTTCAAACGTTCTAATCGTAGAAACAGAAACCGACCTCTGACATAGTCCTACCAGCTCTACATAATTACTAATAATAAGTTTCATCGGTGTGTGCATATTGGGAACCTTTCCTTGTTAGTTAAATTGAATACAATTATGTATGAAAAATAAAATCCTGTAAATGGCCGCATCCATCTAATTCACATATTACAATTTTTTATTAGACCCCAATGTTGGCTATTTTACACATTTCTTGTTTTGAGTCTGTAATTGTATTAGGTTTGTTCTTATAAATTATACTCTTCAAGTACCCTCAGGGGAAGAAATCAAGAGGCTCGAAGTAGTAACATGAACTCGCCACCGTTTGGTGAGATTAAGCAACTTGAATATAGTGTGCATAGTAGTAAAGTTGTTTGCAGTTGCAAGACTGATGATAGGTTTTTAAGGAAACCAAATATCCTGGACGTCGATATATACCAATTGGTCCCACAAAAAGTTACGTCTTTAGATTACAAGGTGCATACCAACTTTTTATACGTTTATAGTTTACGAAGGTAACATCAATATTGATAAATACATTTACTTTGCCAAATAATCACCATATGGTCATATAGAAACTCTAATTAAATTCTTTCCTCCGTGTAGTCTGGATCTATACAATCAGATTGTTATCTATTTTTTATCTATATAAATCATAGTTAATTGGTAAAACTTTGAACGCGAATGATATTGTATAAACTCTAATATTTCAGTCATTTGCTGATATGGACTGGCTGTCTCTCGAAAGTGTGTAGATGAAATTAGTAGAAGATGGCAGCAGATAATTGATTAAACTGGAAAATATATTGTATGTATGTTTTTTCATATCGATAGCTATAATTGAGCGCTTTAAGATCTACACACATTAGGGTACATAAAAGCACTAATTCAATTTTATATATTTAGAATATATTGGCTTCTTCCACATTTCGACTATTTTAACATATTTGAAATTATTCGACATATTTTTCCGTTTGAAAATCGCATTATTTTTATAAAAATATAGTAGATTATTTTCTGGGAAATTTACATTGTACTATTACCGATGTTTTGTTAAATAGAAAAAATAAATATCACTTAAATAGGGATTAATGCCTTTTCCAAGAAATTTGTGTTACATTGCTACATTTTCTAAGAAATTGTTAATTGCTTTGAAACTTCCAAACGAAATATCATGTTTAATACCGAAGAGCACAGATTATTTTGTTACGGTTATTATTAAACCAAGAAATGTGAGTTTTGATTGGTTAAAAATAATTAGGCAGGGGTGTACACGTTTCAGCATTTATCATTTAAACATTTTCATAATTTACAAACACCTAATAAAGTAAAGTGTTACCGAGTGTTATCCAAAAATGCCAAAAGTGAAAAGCGATTTAGTGGCCTCCTGGATCAAGACCGTTCCAGAATTACTTTTGAACGAAGAAAAAGTATTCTTCAAAGCGTGGGGTAAAATGGTAAGTTGATAATTTTACAAAACAATTTTATTTTATTTATTTAATTCTAATTACATGTTTATTTTGCAAATACTAGTCTGCCATATAATTGGTTCAAAAGCTTGTTTTGGATTGCTGAATAAATTTATTTTTATTAATGAAAATATTTTCCTCTAATTTCAAAATCATTTTCTTATCTTATATCTAAAAGGGTGTATACATTTTCTGCCATCATTTTCTTCTTTTATAGATTCCATATGAGAAAAAAATCCCAAATTGCTCAACATCTGTCGACTGACCTTCATAAACGAAAGTTAGAAAATGAAACAATCAACATACAAACGTCTGTCGGTCAGTCGCTAGCAGGTTCATCTTCATCTCCAAAAATCAGAGGGAACAACAAGCATTTAATTCGGAATTAACCAAAGCTTAGCTTTCCGCTAATATCCCACTTTATAAGATACAAAACCTAAATTTTAAAACGGTTTTGCAAAAGCATTGCAAACATACTATACCTGACGAAAGTACTTTAAGGCAATATTATGTTATAAATGTATATAAGGACGTAACTAATGAAATCAAGCAAACTGTAAAGAACGGTTTTATATATTTTATAGTAGATGAAACCACATATACTTGTGGATGCTATATGGCAAATTCATTAATAGGTTGTTTAAGTAACAACACTCCTGATAAATCCTATTTGATTTCGTGTAAATAAATTGAAAAAGTAACCATGTTACCAACGCAAAGAAAATATTTTTAAAATCTCCTCTGAGGATTCAGTGTTACAGAGAAAAATTGCCTAATACCCGTTTGCCACCGGAACCAATAATCACAGGATGGGGACATGATTGAAAGCTGCTACTTTTTATGCAAACAATGTTGTCCCTATTAAAGAATTTATTTTAAGTTTTGAAGAGTATAGAAGAGTAGAAATACTGGTGCAATTTCAAAGTGCAAATCAATTTTAGAAAATAATTCACTGCACCATGTACTTTGCTTCATTAAGTCAAATTATGATTTTGTTCATAAAGCTGTTGTTATGTTTGAAGTTGAATCACTCCCGTTACAAGAGTCTCTTCATTTGATTGACGTAGTTAAGGAAAAACTTTAGAAAGTTCCTGGAAAAAATAAGACGATTAACGAATAAAAAATTTAATAATATTTTAAAAGGAAACAGCGATTTAAATTTGTTGCAACAAGCAAACCAAATTCTCCGTGGCGATTTTGATATTGAAACCGATTTAAATCGGAAAGTTAATGTTTTAAAAAATGCACCAATCACATCAGATGACGTCCAACGAAGTTTTTAACGTATAAATCGCTACTAAAGGATAGGAGATATAATTTAACTATTGAAAATATTGAAAAGCATTTGATTGTGAATTTCTTTTACTTTAAGGAATGTAATGTTTAATGCAGAAATGTAAGTGATAGGTATCTGTTCAATAAGATCTGTTTAAATTTAGTTAGTGTTTGTTTCTTTTCCTCGTTACTTCAAAATATATTCGACATTCTGAAAATAAAACATGAAACATATTTTACATATTCTAGACATTTTAGGAATATTTTTAACATATTGTGCTGATATTTAAGACATATATATGTACATATTTTAGTCAAATCTCGAACGTATAATCCGGTCTTAGTTATTTATTATGTATGTAGCATATTATATGAGGTTCGTTCATTGTAGAAAAATTGTGTTTTATTGCCATTAAAAATTAACCATTATTTTTACAAAAGCTCTATTTCTCTATACATAGTGTCTGAAGTGTCGTATTTACCATGCTTTTTGCACTAGCATATATGCGAAATATATGGGTGATTACTATTTTGATGGTGTTTCTTCTATAGATCTTAGAACTTCCTAAATTGATAAACGCCAGTGATGTAGCGACATTTTTGTAGGATTTCCCTTTTGATATGGGATGTGCACAGTAATAAATTGAAGAAGCAACTTTGCTTATTGCTGATAGAAGAAACCCGAGTAATTGTAGCTCTGTGAATATTTTTGCCTGTTATTATTAAAATTTAGTTGAACTATTCATTTAAAACTATCTAGGAGAAGACATTTCTTACGCAGTTTCAGTGAGTTCCAAAGATTCCATAGTTATTTATTACACCCATTAATGAATGGCCACTCTAGGAAAGAGAAAAATGTAAAGGTTGTAGTCCATAAGACGTATGAGAGGGGAATAGTTATAACTGAAGTTCTATTTGATTTGCACAAATTTAATGCTCGGAGCATTGGATGAGTATCATTGTTATCCGTAACTAACAGGTAATGGATATTCTTTGGTGGCTTTAATGTACTGGCGGACGAGTTGAAGATAGTTAACAAGGAGCTACCTGGGCTAGTCCTACATTTCCGACAAAATGTAAACATTGGGGAAACATACATATCGGAGGCACTAACAGTCAAATTTTTACCCCGTTTCCAACTGGTAGCATATCCTACAAGTTTGAGACCTATTTTGGCATACATTTTCTCAGGTTTTTGCACAGTATATATTGCAGTTTAGTCTAAATTAAAAATCCCATTTGCATCAAAATTATACTTCTCTCTTCCAATTTTCTTGTTTTGAGTATTGTTGTCATTCTTGTTAAGGACGCTTGCCAGTCATTTATTGCCAGCAGATTTGGTGATTTTATTAAAAAGGGTAGTGATTTTATCCTTATGGCACATTTCTAATGGTTGATTCAGGAGAGTATGAAGGACGTCACTCGTTCATAGATGCCAGGATGTACGTGGGGTCATTAATATTATCCCATAACAAAAAGTGGTTCGCATTACCCTATGGCCACAATTCCCCAGGTTTCCCCCTGGTGTGATGAATTTCAAACGATGAAACGTGCAGATCGGGTTTGTATGATTTCCCGTATTTCGAATCCGTCTCATTACCTCATAATTACCATCTTCTTCTTCTTCTTCCACCTTATCCTTCTACCCATCGGCGGATCTGGAGTACCGCTCTCCTTTACCCATCTTTTCCTTTCTTTCCTATTTTGCGTTAGTTCCTGCATACTCCTCATTTATTTGCCTCTTTCCTCCCCTATCCTGCGGATCTGGTCCATCCATATCTTCCTCGGGTTTCCTCTTCTTCTATTCCTTCCCAATCCCGCCTCGTTAATCTTCTTTAGCATTCTGTCCTGGTCAAGTCGCTAATCGAGCTATATGTCCGTACCAGCTTAGTTGTTTATTTTCAAGTTTCCTCAATACTGACTCCAGCCTGAGTTTTGCTTTAATGTCTTCACTTCTCCCCCTCCCCCGACGATTTTAGTTACCCCAGCTATCCTCCTTAAATATCTCATTTCTGCTGCATTTATCAACGATTTGTGTTTCGTTTGTATCGTCCACGTAATTACCATCTTCAAAGAACATTTATCAAGCAATACGGCTGTGTAACCATAACATCCCCAAGGGTAACCGAAAGATCGCGTTCAAGTTACGGGTTGTCAATTAATTTCGATAAAACTGAGGTGGTAATACTTACAATTACTTGGGTGGTGGTATAATACGAAGAATAAAACTGCGATTAGGGACCTTGGCAGGCCTCGTGTCTGGACAGCCAGGCAGCTATCAAGACGGTACAAACCTTTCAAATACAACAAAGTAAATCGGGACACTGGGTTATGTAAGAAAGCGGGAAGTCGACCTTCTTTTTTATATATCTTCTTTTGCAGGAAAGGAGGCAAAGAGAGCATTTTTGGGGCTAAACCTATTTGTGAAATTCCGTGTGAAATAACAAGAACTGAGAAGAGGAATTTATCAAATTTGCTTTTGTAAAAATCTTGAATAAATGAGTTGGATTGAGTTTCTGTATACGGACCGCATTCCAACTATATAATCACGAAATTTTTGTACGTGTTTGCAACTATATGTTACCGCAAATATAAAACAGCAAACAACATAATTTACTGTATTTACTGACAAGGGAAGATCCCGAACCCGGAAATTCAAAAAATTTGAAACTTTGGGAATATATACAACATATATAGGTGTGCTATACGCAATTTTTTTTGTGCCGACATTCACTTTGAAGGGGTGAAACACCTCATCGAAAATTGACGGATTTTCAATTTTCTCCAGACAACTCCAGTAAAAGAAAGATAGAAGATAGGTGTAAATGCAATAGTTGCAGCATACATCAAGATCTTTCAAAATATGTGACTATCATATATACAGAGTGTTTCGTTAAGCCTTGCGCTTATACTGCAGATGTTTTTGTAACAATACAAAGAAGAGTTTGAGATATAATTTGTGTGACTTTTAATTCTGCTTAAAACTATGTAGGGTGTTCTAATGTACAGAGTGTTCCAGAAGTAAATATCACCCTATCCTTGGTTATATCTAACAGAACTTCATATATTATATTATAATATATATGTATATATATTATTAAATACTTATTGCAAGGAATGATCTCAATCCCGCAAATTTAAAATATGAAATTTGAGAATATGTAAACCACATATAGAGGTGCGATACGAATTTTTGCTGCAAAGTTAATGAAATTTACTGTATATGTTTGCGGTACTATATTTATTAGATAAGACATTGTTTTGTGTGATAATAATATTCGAAGCTTTTATCTAATGGTGTAAACATGTTTTTATAAAAATGCAATAATCAACCAAATGCAATGATAAATGATAACGTTGCTTATATAAATTCCCCACCTGACATTAATAGTATTTGTTGTTTGACTGTGTAACAAACCTGTGGTGCTGAAAATGGTTGTCGTAAAAACTTTAAATGTAATTCGTTTGCTCATGGTAACATTTGACGTTGCCAATAACAATAATCCAAAACCTGTGAATAACCACGAAGTGGAATTACACGACATAATAAAGGATATGCTTCTTGACGTTCAAAAAGATACTTCATTTTCGCTGGAAATTGACACAACACTAGAATTTTTGAATCCAGTTAGACCACATTCCGTAGACTTCGTAGATGATGTATACGCACCTACACGCGAAGAAATTTTAGAAGCGATGGAAGCTGAAGACGAACAGTGTGTTCCAGAAGAAGGCGGTATTGTCACTTTGGAATATAAAACCAAAGCTGTTGAATACCGGAAAAGTGGGAAAACGAAGCGACTTACGTTAGCAACCGTCCAAAAGAAATTTCGAAAAGTTTCAACTCTCCAACAATTGTACAGGTAAACAGTGAACTCCATTTAATATAACAACGATTTGTCTTTATTTTCTTTTATTTGTTCTAGATGGGAAGAAACAGTAAACCGGGGAGGCACACGACGGCAAAAATTGCTACAAATTTCGGAATCCGTTTATAATAAGTTTGTAGAGAGTATTGATTCGGGTGATATTATTCATGATTTGGACATTCAAAGATGGGCTTTGCAAGCTAATCAAGGAATAGATTTAGAAAACTTTAAAGCATCCCGGCATTGGGTCTGGAATTTTAAGAAAGCGTATAGAATAGTTTCAAGAAAAATAAATAAATTTATTACGCGATCATATGGTACAGATTCCGAAAAGCTGAATGAACTCGCTTCAACATTTGTTAGCCATGTAAAAGATCACATAAAACAAGTCGGAGAAGATAATACATTCAATGCCGATGAAAGTGGCTTTAATCTAGAGCTTCATTCTGGTCGCACGTTAGCTGTGCAAGGTTCAAAAAGGGTTACAGCAGTTGTGCAGTCAATATCCGCAACAACACATAGCTATACCACACTTCCCACAATATCAGCTTCTGGAAAACTTCTTTCCCCTCTATTTATTGTCATGAAAGAACAAAGTGGTAGTTTCGGTCCGCGTGTAACACAGTCTTTGTTTGGACCGTGGAATGTTTATGTAAGGGCTTCAACGTCGGGAAAATTAACAAAAGAACTGTTTAATGAATGGCTCACCCGTGTGTATGTGCCAAATGTGGGAGCTCGGAGCGTGTTATTCTTGGACTCTTGGACTGGTCATTGTCCTGCTACATTGCAAAAGAGTATACCATCAAACAAGCATGTTGAAATATTGACGATACCGAAAAAACTACGGCAATGATACAACCACTAGATGTATATGGTTTCCGCATATGGAAGAATTTTGTAAGAAAATTTTCCGATCTTGTGCTACTGTTTGGTTATGATATTGTATTGCATGAACGCAATAATGTTATCAAATTACAATCCCTTATTCACAACCAACTTTCGGCACTAAAGTATCACGATGTATTTGCTTATGCTTGGTATAAAAGTGGATACATTGGTCAAAAAACCAAATAAGTTTGAAAATCCGGTAGCTTTTGCTTTTAGACAACAGGATTTTATACATCCTGCTAGCTGTTCCATATGCGGTGCCCAGGCCATCTTACGATGTGCGTGGTGCAACGAATTCCTATGTTTTAAACATTTCTTTGAAGAATTTCATCACCATACAGAATAATTATTCATTTGCCAGTATTTCACTACATAATAAATATGACCAAAAGATGCAAAGTGTTATCTACAAAAATTTCCTATATATCTTATACTTTATGACTAATTAGCTAATCACATATAAATTATATTGATGTACTTATCAATATTTGTATTGCTTAAAATGTTAAACATATTGATATATTTGTTATCGCTTAATAAAATCGATTAATTGTAAGATATAACTTTGGTCTAAAAACTAACCTTTTCCTCTTACAACAGCGAGTGATTAAATCAAATTAATAAATTGCGCATTACATATGTCTTCTACATATTTCCAAAACCAATACTTTGGATGTTATTATCAAACAAAACAATGTCTTATCTAATAAATATAATACCGCAAAGATATACAGTAAATTTCATTAACTTTGCAGCAAAAATTCGTATCGCACCTCTATATGTGGTTTACATATTCTCAAATTTCATATTTTAAATTTGCGGGATTGAGATCATTCCTTGCAATAAGTATTTAATAATATATATACATATACATTATAATATAATATATGAAGTTCTGTTAGATATAACCAAGGATAGGGTGATATTTACTTCTGGAACACTCTGTACATTAGAACACCCTACATAGTTTTAAGCAGAATTAAAAGTCACACAAATTATATCTCAAACTTTTCTTTGTATTGTTACAAAAACATCTGCAGTATAAGCGCAAGGCTTAACGGAACACTCTGTATATATGATAGTCACATATTTTGAAAGATCTTGATGTATGCTGCAACTATTGCATTTACACCTATCTTCTATCTTTCTTTTACTGGAGTTGTGTGGAGAAAATTGAAAATCCGTCAATTTTCGATGAGGTGTTTCACCCCTTCAAAGTGAATGTCGGCACATAAAAAATTGCGTATAGCACACCTATATATGTTGTATATATTCCCAAAGTTTAAAATTTTTTGAATTTCCGGGTTCGGGATCTTCCCTTGTGAGTAAATATACCCTGTATGAATTTGTTAGGAACGTAAAGGTATTTACAAAGCTTCAGAAGTTAATAACAGGAACTATGATTGATGATTGGAAACTATTGTACAGATTCTTTTCAATAATTAAGAAAAACAATTACTACTGAAATTCCGTTAATGGTTTTTTAAAAATATGAATGTGAGTTTTTAGAATAATAGTAGTAACGAACAATAAAACTCTGTCCACGTGTGTATAATAGTTAATACTATTAAAATTTCCTACAACTAAGAAAATATTGGTGTCTCATGTCTGCACACATTTGCTTATATATGATATATATTTATGTGTATTGTTTCATTTGGGTGTATTGTTATACATATTTTTCTTTGATTATTATATGTATACAGGTCATATGTTTTTGTTCGTATAATGTACATATATTGACCTTTTGACGAAGCCCATATCTGTTTGGATTTCATGGCAAATAAAGACAAATAAATAAATAAAAAATAAATAAATAAATATCTTTAGCCTAGTGAAAATAAGTTAGAGTTATATTTCCATTTTATTACTTTACTAATACATGAAAGTTAAAAAATCTTCAAGCAGTAGGAAGTAAAAACAATTGAGAACAAAACAAATGAATTAAAAACAAGCATAGAAGACATATTAGAGATATATAAGGACTTTTATACAGAAAAATTTACAGAAGAAAGAGAAGATCTTGAAACGCCAACTATGGACTGCAGTATCAATCTGCTCTTCAGACGAAAACCTTCTACCCCCAAATCTCGTTTAAGCGTAAAAAATCGCTAAAAGTCGGCGGGTGTTCTATTGCTTTTATATTTTCTTCAACCAAAAACTAGAGAATTAAAGCTGCCGTATGGCACGATGTGTTGTCATGGTGGAGCATAATTCCCTTGTGTGGAACTCTATCAACAACACTTCAGGCAAACCACTTAGCTGTAACTGCCTTTTGTCCATCTAGATTAATTACATTTGCTAAGCCCGTACTTCTGAAGAATACCGCATACAAAATCATTTTCATTGTTCGCTGCATCTTAGTCATTGTAGTAGTTTCCCCATTTTCGTGAATCCGTACGACTCCTTGGCGGACAGGAACAGGGCCGGATCCTAAGTGGTGTGCAGAGCGTGTCCTGCCGAAGGCGGCCAACTCTGGCGGCGGATGTCGAAGATATTGCTATATGTAATAAAATCAAAACCATTTTGAATAACTAAAAATATTTTTCAATAATCCTCGATTCAATAGCCGATATAAGTCACACTGCACAAATTTCATTTATAGTGAGATGTCTTTTCAATCACAGATAACAAAGTTGATTTTTTCGGATTCTTTCAGGTTATCAATTGTACTGGAGGGGTTTAACTAATTTTCTATTAGAGACTACTAGAGACTACTAGACTACTAGATTACTACCCAAATTCGACTTATATGTACAATACATTCGCGGTCAGTGCTATGATAATGGCTCCAAAAAGAAGGGAAAAAGATGGGTTTATAAAAAGGAATCTTGAATATAAATCCCAGACCTTCATATATATCATGTGCAGTTCATTCCTTAAACTTAGTCGTCAATGATGCTGCAAGCAGCAGTGGTGAAATTTAATTCTTTTTTATTTAGTTCAAGAAACTTATCATTCTTTTTCTGCTTCAAACGTGTTAAGATGTTGACTTTAAAACCTCTTAGGGAAACTAGATGGGAAAGCAGAGTGAATGCTAAAAGATCTTTAAAGACTCAGTTATTGCTAGTAATTACTGCATCGAATTATCTTGCAGAAGATATCAACAGGGACAGCAAAACTAAATATGTGACAACATCCTTAATAAAAGAAATACACAAATTTCAATTTATTTTATCCATTTTTATTTTGTACCATCTCTTATCAAAAATTGATATTCTAAGCAAAATGTTACAGAGTTTACAAAATTTGATGCTATATTTAATTTCCTTTCGCTCCAGTGAACAATTCAACATTTTTATGGAGGCCGCTTCGTTAAAATGTCAGGAATTAAATATTGAATCCGAATTTGAGCATTTAAGGAGTAGAGAAAAATGCGTCACTTTGACTCTGAAACCGCTGATGATACAGTTTTCAAACCTTGTCAAAAATATAAACTTGCATTTTATTTTTCTCTTCTAGACCACATTATATATTCAATTGATGAGAGATTTAAAGTATTATCCGAATGTCATTCTTTACTTAGTTTTTTTATACAAATATAGAGATCTCTCTAAAGATGTGCTTATGAAAGCTTGCAAGGATTTGCACCTTAAAATGCATATTAACCCATTAAGGGCCGAGCTGTGTTCTCGTTAAGCTAGAATGAATGATTATACTTTTCGCCTGTTCATGAAGGGAAAAAATTTCAGATAAATAGGATCAGTGGGTGCCCAGACACCCCATGTTGCGAAAACCCAACGCTGGGCCTTAACACATTTGTAAAGTTTTTCAAATTAATATTTTTTATCGAAGTCTTAAGAAAAATTATAATGTATACATGTGTATATGTAATGAATTTTATTCATGATAAGCTACAAAGCACTTTGGATGAACTGCTACATCACATTTAATACATTTATAAATTATTTGACTGCTACAATGTCTACATCACAATCGTTTGTCTTGGCGAACAATTTTATGATCTATGCAATCAGTTCGAATAACTAAAGCAGCAACACTAGCGCTGGGAGCACTTATTCGCTCAATGTTTTCTGTTCTCAACATACATTCTATGATAAACATCCTGAAATTCAATTGTGACATTACAGCTTGTTTGTCGTGTTTTCTCAGTAGGCAATGAAATTTCCAAACGTTTACTAAAGCTACGTCTAGAGCATTAGTGAAAAGTGGCCAGTACCATTTCTTAGCCCTTATTTGAATACGGTAGTTGTTCACAGCGTTATCAAATAAATCGACCCCACCCATAGCCTTATTGTATTCATATATAGCATAGGAGCATTCCTATGCCAAATGCTATATATAGATACATCTATTTCGCTAGCATTTTTAAAATTAACTTCATCCTCATCGGAGCTTTCATTTAAAATATCGTTAATCTCTTTCAAATTCAAAAATTTTTGCAAAACATTTTTAGTTTATAATCACTCCACTGCGCTTAGAATCAGTTTACCGACTGATCATCATAAAATAATTATCTTACTAACTACAATAACCTTATTTATGTAGAATACCGTTACTTGCATACTTACATGACAGTATGACGCCCTTCAATTCCAAAACACTTTGGTACGTATGTTTGTTTTACTTACTTGACAAGTTTATAGATTTGTATATCATTAAGGCCCAGCATTTTTTTTTCGCATCATATATATTGTCAGTAATAAAAAGTCTAGTAAATGGATAGAAAAGTTGGATTATACAGTAGGTATTACAATATGCAAGTGTTAGCTACCTCTGCCAAAAGTTACCGATTGATATATCATATATTACTACATTTTCTAATTTTTTTGTAAAAACTCCCAAAAATTAAGAAAAATTAGAAATTTATTATATTTTTTATGAGAAGAACCAATGTCTTATACAAATCTTGAAACATGCCTATTAGATATGATATTAGACTTTATTTCCTTATGTGTTGTTTGTTTATAAACGAGTCTGAAGAAGTCCGACAGGAGGTTAAAATGACGTTGCAAAAACGTAACGCTGGGTCTTAATGGGTTAATGAAAATGACAAGATTCTCAAAGACATTGATGGCCTTCACTTATTTAAGGAGATATCTTCCTTTAAGGAAATATTTCCAGATAAAAATACATCAATTGCCGTTTTAGAATGCATTTTGCACAATGAACTTCTTTCTTGCTTTTCAAATTTTCTTCTGGCGATTAGACTTTTCTTAACTTCGTCTACTTCTGTTGCTTCCGGAGAACGAAGCTTCAGCAAACTAAAAATTATAAAGAACTATTTAAGAGTAATAAGTAATATGTCTCAGAGAGACTTTCAGATTCGGCCATCATTTCTATTGAATCAGGAATTTCGGAAACAATTGTATTTAACTCAAATTATTGATGAATTTACATTGAGGAAAGCTAGAAAAGCCATATTATGAAAATATGTCGTAATATTGTGTATGTATGTAGCAATATTATATATAATATTTAGAAAATGTTACTTACATTGTTTTTTGTTTTATATTTGTTTAATATTGTTTTTGTATCTGCATATTTAAAAATGTATAATAAACGTTGATATTATTACGTCTGGAAGGATCGGGTCTGCGTACGAAGGTCGAAAAGGGAATATAAATTTCGTCACCTGGCACTATTTTGGAAAAAATGATGCCCGCCACTATTTGATAATTAGCCATGAAACTTTAATCATGGCTAATTCTTCCATTCTGATTTTTGAAAGTTAGAAAGGCGATGCGGCACAAAACATCTTACCACTTGTTTTAAATGCAGGTGATCGTGTATGATTGTTTAAATAGCTGAGGATCTAATCTTGAGTTGATGTTCTATTACCGCATAAGTAGCTTTATTGTCCTCTTCAATTACTTTTTTAACGGCAGCAATATTTTTGTCGTTAAGAGCCGTAGGAAGACGCCCTGCTCCTTTTTGATGCTGAGCAGAATTCCTTTTGCGTTCAAATTCTTACACCACCGGTAAATTGTAGCCAAGGAAGGTGCTTGTTCATTAAAAACTAAATCTAAACTATCTTTGCACTCAAGCACTTAAACCTCTTTTAAAGTCATAGTAAATTATGATTCGAAAGTGCTCCTTCGTTAGTTCCATTTTATTTTACTTTTACCAGAAATAAGTGGCTGAGTTATAACGAACGTAACTTCAACAACTAACGTCAAATAACAGATAAAGACTATGTGATTGTTTTTCACAGTCTACTAGACTTTCTTATTCTCAATAGATTTAGCTTATCCCTCGTATATAGTATTTATACCTACGCATTATCAACTGTTTAAAAATATAAAACCAGAACCATTTGCTCCAAAATACAAACATATCGATATTATTATTATTATTGTTTAGATATTTATGTCGGTTAAAATGACAAAATATTTTTATTTTGTTGCAAATAGAGGCATTTAAAAACTATTACTTTTATCGTAATTTATTGACATGCATGCAGTACGTAACAACTATGACTTTCTTTATGTCTCAAAACAAAAGCAAAATATTTTTGTTACAAAGTTTCTTATGACCACCAGCATAGGCACTTTGTCCATTAATAGTATAAAGACAACTTTTAGATTTTGGTAAAATTCATTGTCACCCAGTAAATCTCTTTTCACCCAATAATTGTAATTGGAAATCAACGAAAAGCAGCCCTATTTCCAGCTTTCAGACGCTTTGAGATCAGAGGTAGAAACGAGCTTTTTATATAGTGCTACCAGCTCTACATAACTTCCGAGTTTCGTCGAAATCGGTGCGGTGCCAGGGGATAATCTTTTATGCGGTTACCGATTCAAATATGTTTTTAATATCCCTCTTGAAGCGCGGTATATGCCCATATTTTGAATATTTTCTTCTTGCAACAATTGCAAAATAATTAGCAAAAACGAAAAGTAGCCCTTTCAGGGTCACTTTTCACCCCTTCAAAAACTTTAATAGCAGTAACAAAAATCGAGTTTTTGTATAGTACTACTAACTACACCTAGTTACCGTTTTATCGAAATCGGCGTGTGCGGGTTCCTTGCAAGTTAAACTATATAAGAAATCCTAAAAGGATGTAACTCCTCGATATTAACCGAATAATGGTAGATAAATAGAGAATTTTCTCAAAAACGTATACCCAAATCTACTTATCTGTACGAATACGAATGTGAGGCATCTTTTGGAACCTCTTTAATATTTTTACCTCTTATTCAAACAAATAGCAATATATAATTAGCTTATATTTTAAATTTATTATGAACATATGTTGGTTCCTGATGTATTATAGAAATAAACAAGCATTGGTGTATAATAAAATTCGTGATGAGCTTTTTCCATTCGTTTTTATAGTTTATGAATTACATGTTGTTTTGTTTCATCCCTCATGTTCTTATCTAACTATTACCTGACGTAACTGCAAATGAAACAAAAGACACTGCGAATATATACATTCTTAACAATATTGTGCGACATTAATTAGAAGGATGTCTTAACATAAATTTTTGTAACACGAACAAGACGTTACATTTCTCCATCCAATTCGTGTTAATAACGGACTACTGTATAATTATGTTAAAGCAATTTGATGCTTTAGTTTACCTAATAGTGGTAGCGAATAATTAAAAGAAAAGTGTCAAGAAAAATATGTATTTTATTGTTGTCTAGGAATCGCTTCCGCCTCTATTCACATAAATTTTGAACACAGCATTATTTGAAATTAAAAAAGTACAATTTCTTATGGACAATGATAACAAAATAAATTTAATAAAATGATTTACTTTGATTCTAAGGATTTAAACCCGTAGAACTGGTGTCGGAAATTTATCACCCGGTTTTCGTGGTCTAAGTTCACGCAGGCAAACGCAGCTACCACGGACACAAGCGCCCCCATGTGGACAGGAAAATGGACATGCCGAACAAACGAAACTGGTGAATCTCTTTTCCCTTACGGCTTCTAAAATTTTTCGTCAAAGAAATCAAGATAGTTAGAAACACATTTCAACAATTAAACTCAAATTCTTAGTTGAAGAAACACGATATTATTTCTTTGCTTGGAAGCAATATTTCCAGCATCCGAAAAAGGGATAAAGAGGAAAAAAGTAGAATATGCAATAATATATACTCACCGGATTCGCCACCGATAGGGGTTGACACAATACTGCTAATGCAGAGACAGATTATAAATGAAACGATGATCAACTTCATTTTCTTTAGATTCGTTGAGATCTGTTCAACTCTAACGGTTATTCGTATTTAATCCCTCCAATAGCACCGGTCTTGCTTTATATAGGCATAAGCATGTTGGGAAGCCACGGTCGATAAATAAACAAAATGAAACTCGACAAAGTCATTTCGAGAAAATCGTCACGATCACAAGCTTATTAATATAAGAGGAGATGGGACAATCTGAATTAGTAATGACTTTAAAAATAGTCATACGCTCTTACACAGCGATTATTTACAAACAGTTTTTTATTATATATTTATTGGGAGATAAGGCGAGATTACTTCCAAAAACAAGAGCAAATTCTTTTCATTCCGGATTCGAAATTTGCCTAGTAATTCCCCGTTTACAACAGGTGGCAAGAAGTAAATGATATTGATATGGTTCTTAGTACAGCAGATATTCTTTCTCCGGTGTTCTAAATTACGCTGGGATTTTCACTTCGAGAAATGCAAATAGTAACTGTGTATGTATATGCGACAATATTTTAAACTTTTAATCTTTTATCAACGTATTTTTTAAACAAAATCCTTCCAAATAGGATTTGAGCCAAATATTTACATGAAGAAAAAAATTACGATACTGCGCTTGTTGTGTAAGAAAAATGACATTATTTTATTTAGTTTTCCTAGAAACATATGTACGTAAACAGGTTTAGATATCGGTGATTCCATTTTTCTTTATTCAAAAGTAAACAAAATATCGCATTTGAAACATACATCAATGTACGGGAGCAATAAGGGTACCATCATCTTGGATGGCAAATTGTATTAATCAAACAGTATTTGGTATTCGAATTAGCGTCACTATAATGCATTTTATGACCCTTGAAAATTTTTTGTTCTAACGTGGGCTTTAGAAATTTGGCTTTATTACCTATTAATTTGAAAATTACATTACTTTCTGATCAAAGATATTTATAATTTCCTGTTCTAATCCTCGTAATCATACATGGCAGATATGAGCAACATCCGGCGTGCGGGCCACATGCGGTCCTCGAGTAAGATTTGTTCGGCCCGCCATTGGATTTTTCCGTTGCATATTAGCACGTCAAATTTGCTTAATAAGATATTCGCTACAAAAATGTATGTTTTTCAAGATTTCTCGCTGCATAAAACTTCTGGCGGAGCGGGCCAAAGAAAAAGGTTGCCCATGCCTGCTTTATGGAAATACCGAGAAATTACAAATCTGTACACAAACGTTCTACCGGTGGTTCGTTAGTTGAACGAAGGCTATTGATAGCAGCTATGAATCAATAAACTACCCAGTATATTACAGTAATTTACCGTAAATTACGCAATAAAGTTTCCGTAAATTACCGGCTGGCTAATACATTCTAAGAAAAAAGGTTGTATGTACAGGCGTTACACTAGTCATTCACAATCGGTGTGTTGTGATCAGTGATGTGAGTTAGTAAATTACCGAATTAATTATCGTAAATTAACCAATTAAGATTTCGTAAATTCTCTGCTGAAAGAAGATTAAATATACGTTTAGGGAAGCCCCTCTACAATAAATATTGTAAAAGGGCAAATAACATACATAGATATAATATTATATCAACAAATTATCAACGCTTCTAGTTAGCGGGCCTGATGTATAGTCTGAGTAAACAGCGGTAACAGCGTAAAATTACGAAATAAGTTACGTATACACCGCATACAGCACCGATTTAGTACTGACTAGAGTGTGCAGTCGGCGATGCGGTCCTAACTTATTTCGTAATTGTACGCTATTACCGCTGTTTGCCCAGACTACTGATATAGCAGAAATTATGACCGAGGTTGCTTATTATTCTTCAAAGAAACAAATATTTCCTATAGGTTTTGTATGGAAACCTTTGAAAACGGGTGATATGATTGAAATCATTCTGTTGTGCAGTTTTAGGAAATGTAGTAACAGAGATAATGCTAGATTACATATCATCAACGAGTGCGACAAAAAGCAAACAGATTAACCAATGCTAGGAATAGTAAGGTACTATATGTCAGTGTAAATTTAAAACTAAACAAACTTTAAAATTATGTTTCTGAAGAGTTAGAAGATAGTGATATAGAATACATAATAAATAAAACTGGATTAGCAATTGTTTTATTGCTTACCTTTTTCTTTATTTAAGAGGAAACAAAGTATCGTATTACAAAAGCCCATCAAAGCAGGGGCGGAATGAGGATACTGTCATCTCGGATGCCAAATTCCTATATTAACCGATTAACGCCAAAGATCGTTCATTTTTTAACTGGTTTTCAAACTTCATTTTCATGGTTATAATAAATAAATAAATTAATAAAAGTAATGTTTCCAACTATTTTTGGGTGTGCTCTCTCGGAATTTGAGCTAAGAATTGGGATTTCTCTGCCAGAAAATAAAATATGGCGGCTTTTAAGTAAAGAAATGAAAGAAGTATACATTTTCAACGTCTATGAATTTCTTTCACATTCGCATTGCGTGCCACAGAGTTCGCGCGTGGATAATATAGGCATATGCCTATATTATGTACAGGGTGTAACTGTGAAAATAGTAAATTTATTTATATGGTAAAGCTGGTATGGTATAGTCAACGTAATTGTTTAATTTTAATAAAATTTTGGCCGTCTACATTTTTACATTACGGTACTGTGTTTCTCATAGACGTTTATTTGACAGGTAAAGGATTTTCAAAAGTTGAAATAAATAATCAGGCATTCAGTCAGTATTCGGGTATTTTGCAATGTGAGCAGGTGTTTCATTGAAATGGGGCCGCCAGTAAATAGCATATTATTGACAGGTGAATAATGCTTCTCTGTCATTGTTACAGAAAAATAAACAGATCTTTTATATCGATCTCGTTACATGAATTTGGCCTACGTTTGAAAAGTTCGACGATTTTTTTATTGGTAATCATAAGAATGTTTTCTTTCAAAAAGATTTATTTATTGGTAAACAATGTAAAGTCAAGAAAACAATGAAAATTTCATAAGAAATTCCTAACGTTAGACCTAGACTGGAGGAACGTTCCGTTGTGCTCTCCCTTACTTAGGTGAGGCCAGCGCGTTAGAAGAATACAATGTACAGAGACTTAACATAAAACCATATCACTCGAACGTCATTTCGAATGGACGCGCCTCACCAACGATGTTCGTTCGCTTTCTTCCTGTAACTGCCGCTTATGTACCAAATGTACAGATATATTAGGGCCGGCTTCGGCACCTAACCGGCCGTACCCCGGTTAAAAATAGGCAGATCTTTCGATCTTTAAATACATGGATAGAAAATGAAACGTTTATGACAAACGTATTTAAAACGTTAAGAACAAACGCAAAGGCAAATATATTTGAACTGTTTTGAACAAAACGTATTTTGAAACGTTTAGCCACAAACGTGTAATTTCTCCAAAGTAAGAAATACAATTTCAATTCTTTGGAATCATAGAAACAGACACAGAATACACACCAAGTGCGTGATATATAAAATAATATAAGTATAAGTTGCGATACATTTTTATCCAAAAACTTTGACCTTGAAATAATATACATAGGAATACGTATTTCTATGATTATTTTTTATATTGTAAATGTGTTAACTGATCTGTACGAACAACTATCTTTTATTGTAAAATATGTCAATCTTTCTATTTAAATAAACCGGCATGAAAACAGAAAAGCCTGCTTTCTTATTTTTCCCCACGCAAGCGGGTGCTCTCTCCAAACCAGGAGACCGTAACAAATATGTTTATGTGATTGCTGTGTCAAAATGATTAATAAACCGTAGATAATATGTATGTACTGTGCAAGCATTGGAAAGTCGCTACAATTGTATAACAGGGCCGGACTCAAACCTGTAATTATAAATATCTTGCGAACGGTACGTTTGGAGCCTTACATTTATTAAGCAAATATTGAATATATTTTGATTATCTACCTTTGGACAATATTTTTATCATTTTCACAGTTACACCCTGTATACCTTCTTCCGCGACGATTAATTGGTCTGCAGTCGATTACAGGAGCCTGTTAACGGGCTTCAGGAATGGACGAACAATCTGGAGGTAAGGATACATTCCATAAGGAGCCGTTGCGATGCGATTTACCTGCAAACGAAATCCTCCCAATTGGAATGTCTCCGTTTTCGGCGTTCGTTTTCTCTGGAGTACAAAAATTAACCCTCTAGATATACATTACCGCCATGCTGGAGAAGCTCTAGAGGGCAAGTAAGATACTTTTGCCATTTCTCTACCGACATACAGGATGGATTTGCGAACAAAACTGCTGATGTTCAAAATCTCCATACCACACATTATTACTAACAGCCACATTAATTGATTTGTCGTAGTTCAAAACAAGATTCTATGAATGATCGTTGTCGTTTTCTGATTTGTCCGAAATATGCAGACAGATGACGATTTGAACATCATCATCCTCCGAGAATAGGAGGCAAAGCTTTCGAGATCTACAATCGAGAGGATAGGAGCTCCGAATAATCCGATGGTGAACTATTTCACGAAGTCAGAACTGGGCAGATCCCCGCCATACAGAGTTATTAATACAATTTAATGTCAAATTATGCAGAATTATGCGCTTAATAACGGGAAAATCGTTTTGTTTAGACCATGGTTGCACAGACTTATGAAGACTAGGGGCCACTCGGGCAAATCATGAACTGATGGTGGGCCGGCCGCCAGAAGTATAGGTAATTAAAGACAATAAAGAATTGATAATAATTTATTAAAATTCAAAAAGAATTTATTAATTTGAAGCGTGGCACTGCATAGTGCTTACAATCTTTTTATATTTGGCTCAAATTTACTTGTAGCAACACGTAAAACTGCTTCCAAACTTTCATTTGCAAGGCGGTTTCGATTTTTTGTTTTATTATTATTTAGTATTGAAAAAGTTTGTTCACATATATAGGTAGAACCAAATAAGCTGGCACATTTCAGAGCGTTTATGCGCAACTTTTCGTACATATTTTTATCAATGCAGCGATAAAAGTTCAGCAAGTCTCCTTCGTTGAATTTGTTGCGTAAATCTTGATCGTTTTGAATGTCGATAATTTCTAACTGCATTGACTCTGGCGCATTTTCAACTGAAATCGTGACAGGATTGCTGAA
This sequence comes from Chrysina gloriosa, assembly GCA_038088585.1. Taxonomy (NCBI): domain Eukaryota; kingdom Metazoa; phylum Arthropoda; class Insecta; order Coleoptera; family Scarabaeidae; genus Chrysina; species Chrysina gloriosa. Next base: position 14,269,811 of record CM076095.1, on the reverse strand, counting down.
TATGTCCAACAGAGGTTTCACTTTTTTAAACTCCGAAAATCTGTCTTGAAAAGATTGAATCAAAATATCTAGCTTTTCTACATAACTGAAATTAATCGCAGTTTTGTTGAAGTTTTCAGCCATTTTCTTATAATTCGGAAAATGATTGTAATTTCCAGAATTCAATTGTGATCTGAAAAGTGTCAGCTTGCATTGAAAGGATGATACATGAGCGTAGAGCTGGGATATCAGTTGATTTTTGCCTTGAAGCCGTGTGTTCAAGACATTCAAATGATTTGTAATGTCAACTAAAAAAGCCAAATCACACAACCAATCAGGATTTTTAAGTTCCGGGACATCCCTTTGCTTTTCCGCCAGAAATATTCCAATTTCTTCTATTAAATTTAGAAATCGTTCCAGTGTCAATCCACGGCTTAGCCACCTTACTTCTGTATAATACAGTAAATCTCCGTATTCGCTTTCGATGTCATCAAGGAATTGTTTGAATTGTCTGTGATTGAGTCCTCGTGATTTTATGAAATTTACAGTCGAAACTACCACTTTCATGACATTTTGAAATTCAATTTTTTTAGAACAGAGGGTTTCTTGGTGTATAATGCAGTGAAACTGCATGAGATCTTCAGCGTTTATGTTTTTCTTGCAGATGCTTTTTCAGTAAAGTAACTAACCCGGAATTGAGACCAATCATCGAAGGAGCACCGTCAGTCGCAACTCCCGATAATTTTGATAAGTCCAAATCAGTTTTTGAACACTCATCCAAAAGTACATTGAGTATATCAACTCCTTTGGTTTGACCTTTCAATGAACACATTCCGAATAACTCTTCTAAGACTTCAAAATCTTGAGTAACACCTCGTATGAATATGAGAAGTTGAGCTGTGGAACTAATATCAGTGGATTCGTCGAGTGCTAATGAAAAAAATTCAATGATCTTAGTTTTTTCAATTAATTGTTCCGCAATATTACCTGACAAAGACATAATTCGTCTTTGGATAGTCATACGATTCAGTTGAATTTTCTCAAACTTTTTGCTGCTTCTGGACACATTTTCTTAGCGGCAATTTCTATGCATTCTTTTACAAAATCGCCATCATTGAAGGGGCGACTTCGCTTTGCTATCATTCGAGAAATTTCATAACTAACTTCTGTAGCTGTTTCTGAATCTTGAATGAGTTTTGTAAACATAGCTTGCTGACCAATAAGCTCCCGTTTTAAAGACAACATTTTTTGCTTTCTTAATTCGCCTGTAAACTTGGTAAAAGAAGGATGCTGCGTTTCATAGTGCCTCTTTACATTATATTCCTTTGCACTCGCAACAGAATTCTTGCAAATGAAACAAACGACTTTGTTATGCGACCATACAAAAGGTATTTCTCAGTCCAAATTTCTTGAAACTGCCGATTTTCACCTTTAACCTTACGTTTTTTACTAGGTCCTGGCTTCTGCATGTTGCGTTCTAATTCTGGCTAGGATTAACACAGCACCTAACAACAATTACAGTACCTACTTAAATTACCCATTCTTTTTAAATTATCAAAAATAATTGATTAAATTCCTCAGAAATTTTAAGATTTTTATACAGATTTTATATCTGAAATAATGACGTAATTATTACAGTTAGAGAAATTCTGATAAAAATAGTAATTTCTTTGTTTTATTTTAATATTTGGCCAACATTAAAGCTAAATTTGATTAAAATTGATTAAATAGGTAGGGAAACACTTATTAATAACTGAGTTTTACTTACGATTTCACAACACAATTATACACGGCACTTGACGGGTTAACAGGAAATCTACGTTGAATGTGGATCAAAATATATGACACCGGCTAGTCGAGTTAAAATCTACACTAGAACTATTGCCTCCCCAAAACACTACTAAACTGCACTTATTCTCAATCACTTATTACTTCGCTTTGTATTTTCGCGCTTATTTCTTCCTGTTGACATTTCACTCAAATTAAAACCGAACTGTCGGTCGCTGCGGTTAGCGTGGCTTTTATACCGCGCATACGACTCTGGAAGCTTCGTGTACCTGTACCTACGCGAGCAATCGGGAATTCGGGACTATTGCTATATCGCTTGCTCACACCGCGCTAGAAAATTCTTGATTTCTCTACTATTTTGAACTTTATATAAAGGCAGCAAGCGATGTTACTTGACTTAGCATTTTTGGGCGCTAGATTCAAATAGCGCGCGCGCGAGATTCAAATTACTTTCCGAACATATTTTTTTGGTTTTATTCTGGAATAGAATTAAATATTCTTCGAATGTACGAGAGTATTATTTTTGCTGTCGGCGGGCCACCAGTATTCGACAGGCGGGCCGCGGTCTGTGCATCCATGGTTTAGACAATAGAGCACTTACATGTGTGGTGGGAACGACGTCACATTTACCGGTTCTATTATAATAATACCAGGTGCCAATGGGGAAGAGACTCATTGGGCGCAATGTTAGACATCCCCAAAAAGACCATGTTTGTGGTTCGTCCAATTCAAGAGGATTTAGCCATATGTGCGTCTTCAGGTACATGTAAACAAACAGCACCAATAAGGATTATTGGCTAGGTGTCGGTGGTAGATCTTAGATGTTTGATATGTTCGCTCGATAGTGAGAGTGGCTCTTATATTCATTTTTAGTATATTTGACAAACGCACATTTCAAACAGCGCATACTAAATTTTATCTTGATTTATTGGCTGCCGAGCCTTCTTGCGTTAATATTTTTGTTTTTCTGTCATGTCAATTTTATAAAATTCAATATAATAATAGTGTGTATCGGTGTATTCTTTCATATTTCAAGAGGTTTAAGTGTTTTGTTAGTTTAATCGAACTGAATTGGCAAAACACACCTAAACTTCATTAAAAGCTGTCACCAATGGAATCAAATAAGTTTTTACGGGAGTTATGACCAGTGAATAGTGGGACATAACAATCTGGTGCGTCCAGATCCACAAGTTGGACGCTACCATTGTTGTTGGAAGGTGGTAACTTCACACCCCAAAACTATTTACTCCGTGTCTGGAAAGATAATAATAATAATAATAATAATAATAATAATAATAATAATAGTTTATTGGCCAACAGTAATTACCAATAATAGGACAAAAATATAATAATTAGATACATACATTAAAGAAAAATACAAAATATTAGAGTAACTACAAATCATTAATACTATTAACAAAAATATCCGTGTAATGCAAGTCGGCAGATCGGCACACTCGGCAAGTAGCGAAGCGCTAAGTACACTGGTACTAGAAAATGGTATAAAAAAGTAGTCTGAGAACGAGACAATAATCTAGGAACATAAAAGTTTAACTGGAAAAGCAGAGCCGAACAGTCAATGATATCATGTACCAATTTCCATATGAAACGGGCACCACTGCATTCACGTCGAAAGGCCAGAGAATTAAAGCCGTGCCTCCCCAGCAACGAATTGTAATCAATTCCTCGATCGGGATAAATGCCATCCAGCCTAAATGATAAATATTTAAGAAAACGACGCTGAATCCTTTCAATTGACAGCTGAAGGTAGATATAATGAGGAGACCAGACTTGCGACGCGTATTCTAATTTGCTAATAATAAAGCTGAAAGAAAGTGATTTCAGCAATTGGTCGAAATAATCTGCAAGAGCGTATTATAAACCCCAAAGTCTTAGAAGCAGAAAGACATAGGTGAGTAATGTGAGGTGAGAAGCTCATGGCATGATCAAACAGCACACCAAGATCCTTAACCACATCCAGTTTGGTCAAGGAGTGACCACCCATGTTATAGCTAGAGGCAATTGGATTAAATTTACGGGTAAAAGAAACGTAGCAGCATTTATTAAGATTTAATTTAAATTTAAATTTAGCGCACCAGTTAAGAATGTAATTAACATTATCCTGCAAATTTGAAACATCATTCCAACTGTTAATAGTAGAATAAATTTTTATGTCGTCAGCATATGCCAACATCGGACATGATAGATTCTCCAAGAGGTCACTAATGTACAAAACAAATAGCAAAGGCCCCAGATTTGATCCATGCGTGACACCAGATGTCGAAATAAAATAAAAGGATTTATAGCAATTATAATGTACATAATTACATCTATTACTTAAGTATGACTGAACTAACTTTAGAAAGGGTGTACTAAGGCCAAACCCACATAGTTTATACATTAGTAAATTGTGATCAATGATGTCGAACGCCTTGCTGAAATCCGTATAGATCACATCCACCTGGCCACGGCTATCCAACTCCCCACAGATAAATTGAGAAATACTGACAAGGTTGGTGACAGTTGACCGACCACGGATAAAGCCGTGCTGATTAGGCGATATGTAAGGTATAACGGTTTTATATAAATGTAAATACAGGACATTCTCAAAAGCCTTGGCAAAATTCGACAAGATCGATACAGGTCTGTAGTTAGTAATTTCAGATTTATTACCTTTTTAAATATAGGACATATTCTTGTTCTTTGCCACAGAGAAGGAAAAACGAAAGTCCTGATAGACAAATTAAGTAAAACCGCCAGAGGTCTAGCAAAAGCTGAACCAGCGTTACGCAAAAGAAAAGAAGGAACTGAGTCATCGCCAGAAGTGTAACTCTCAGGAAAAGAGGCCATTGTCTTGCTCATTTCCTCCACAGTAACAAGTGGGAGGCAAAATGGACCACAATCACCGTAGGAGGTATGATCAGAAAACGGTGCACTAGCAAGATAATTAGATCGAAAGACTTCGGCGAAAGCATCTACGACGTTCTGGGGCGACTAAAGAGATGAACCGTTATAAGACAAGTTCTTCGGAATTCTAGTTGAACCTTGCTTATCATGAATGCACTTGAATATTTGTCTGGGGTCATTCAAAATTGATGCTTCCGTTGATTGTAAATAACGTTCGTAGGCCAGCGAAAATTATATAATAAATTTCAGACTTGCACAGAGTGCGAAGTCTTTTAAACTCTTTCTCAAAATAAGTGTTCTTCGTAGTAATCCACTTGCGTGTATAGTAGGACTTCAGTTTAATATTAGCAATTATACCAGCGGAAAACCAGGGCGGATAACTAGATCTAATTCTGGAGGCAGCAAACTTTGGAACAGATTTATCAAACATACGGTAAAGAGTCGCGTAGAATTCATCTAGAGCCACATTGACATCGCCTGTACGCTCCAAAAATGACCAATCCGTATTCCCAAGGTCATAATTGCTCAAAGTTAACTCGCTTAAAATTATATCGGAGATTTGCGTTAGACCACAGATCACTTAGAATAGATGTTCAACTTATATGCTCGTCTTTCCGCATTTTTACAGGGAGGCAGGGGGGCAATGTAAGTAAGGAGGGAATTTAATATAGGCTACCACGCAATCAATCCTGGGCTAAGCAGAAAACATATATGTCAGGAAGAATAATGAAAATGTTTCGAGAGACATCTCTTGTGCGTCTAATCGCGCATTGGTGTTTCTTATGTCGTTATCATTAGTCATTGTTAATTATCAATAGATATCCATTCGATTATTTAGTCATTTATGTCAATCATCCAGTCATTTGTTTCTTATGTTTTGTGTGGTTCTGTGCTGTAATTGTGAAATAGCTGTTTGATTTCTGTTCACGTGTATTTGGATTATATTATAGTTTGATCTGTTTAAATAATTGGGTAGAGGTATATTTCTATAAAAATCTCATCTTTTCACTGCATGAAAAATATTTTGCAGCAGTCTTGAAGAGCTGTGTAGAGCATTACTGTAATAGTATTTCTCAATTGTATTGTATAACTACCAATAAAATTCTAAAATAGAATACAATTTTTTACTTAGACTGAAGGCATAAACCAGCGTATATCTATCGATTTATCTTCTGGAACGATTTTACTCTATATTTGATAATAGTTTGAATATATTGTATTCAAAATCAAACAAGTCAGTAAGCGAGTAAAAAACTTTTCAGAAGATTAATCCAAATTTAAAATAAAATAAGCGGTATAACGGGTTGCATACATTAGCTCCCCCTTACGTCTAATGCCGACCAGCCCCCAAAACTTATATAGGACCTTCCAGTTCTATTGAGTTGTATATCTATTTTAAGTGATCTGTGCTTTAGACGGAAAAGGTGAATGGACAGGTGGAGATGCCAGAAACGACAACGTGATAGATAAAGATGCTAACAACATCTTCACAATCAACTGTTGTGGATGTGAATTTCATTGCAAATGTCAAGACCTCGTGAAGCAGGCATTATGTGGAAAAAATATCAGGAGAGGAGATCAATTTGTGAAGTTTAAGTTTTTGAAATTCAATTTGGAAAAATCGCAGCCACTTCGAGAAAGAAGTATTGCTTCGAATTTCCAAAAATGCGAACATATTCGGTTAATCGAAATCCGTTTTTAGTAGCTCGGATCGGTGATTAAAAAACAAATACGAGCCATTGTTGAAATTACAATGAATTAATGGTTTTAAACTGCGACTATCCGACGCTGAAAGCCATAAGGATTGACGAGAAGAAGAAGAAGAAGAAACTACGACTATTGTAGGAAAGAATGCAAGAAATTTGTTAATAATTCCAATTTTCCTTTTATTAAAAGTCATTATAAATATTAATTTTATTATCAACCTTTTTGAAAAACAATGTAACATGATCATCACCATGTACTATGATTTACTCTTTGTAAGTGGAACATATTCAGGAATGAGACAGCATCCATATGTAAAATATATCCAATCCATTGAAGTTATTGAATATGCCAAAGTTATGATATAAAAACACATACTTTGGCTTTGAATAAGAAGAAAAATTTAATTATAACCGGGAAATAATATTTTAAAACACAATTGAAATTATAGGCGTTGGTGAAATTAAATATAATAGGTTTGCGTAGCTTAAAAGTTTAGTTGAATGTCTACCAAAATAAGGTAGGGTAGTTTGTTTATTTACTTATACTTTTGTTTATATTTTCAATACTTCCTATAAATAATATACTAATGAGTGGATGGCAAGCGGTCGCAGACAGAAGAAGAAAGAAGGAAGTGTACTTTGAAAAGTTCAAAAGGTAATTTAGTCTTCATAATATTAAAATATCTGCTGAGCCCGTTTCCTCAGATCTTGATGCAGCTTCATAATTTGTAACTAAACTTAAAATAATTATTAAAGAAAATGGATATCTGTTGCAATAGGTATCCAACACAGATGAGCCTATTTTCGAAGAAAATGTCTTCGTACGTTTATTGTTAAGGAAGATTTCAAAGTCGCAACAGACAGATTTAATTTATTTGGGTGCGCGAATATTTCTGGAGTTGTCATCTACAAATCCACGTCCTTTAAGAAAAAGATACATATACATAGATAAATAAAGTAAATTAATGAAAAAGAACTATCGTATAAACGTTTCCAAGCAATGATCTTTCATAATTTTCGAAGTAATCCAGCACTCAAATAATATATAAACGACAGGAGGGGACTTTTGGCGAGGAAACACTATCGAGTAGAACCGCTTAAAATTGCTTTTCTGAATTGCAGCGTAAATGTCCTTTCTTCAGTGATGAATTTTGTGAAGAGCGTTCCTCCACGTCTGTCTTTTTGCCACTAACATTGATGTTCCCCCTTAGATGATTAACCTTCCTATACTCACGCATACGGTCTGTGAGACCGACTTATATAGTAGAGTATACGTCTTTCATTTTGACGTGAGTATAGGAAGGTTAAGCGAGATCGGCATCTGGCATCGCGAAGTGGGAATCGCCTTGGGCATTATATACTATATAATATTTGGCATGATGATTTAAATGAAGGGAAACTTTTGGTGCAATTACAAATAGCAATCGAAATCGCCTCGTCCACCATGATACGACAAGTGCACACAGAGCATTACAAACTGTTTGAATTTCTAGCCAGTAAAAAAGGAATGACTTCTCCGTTTCCGCGTGTTTTAGCAGCGAACGATTTGTTTTTATTCCCCACAATCAAAAAATAAGATGTGTGGTAAGCGTTAATCTTTAGGCCGTAATAGCTGGCGAGGCACTTTGTTAGGTACAGATTTAAAACATATTAAAGGATATTACAGATGCCGCTATTACCGGCAGAGTAGTAGTAAAAACAACATGTCAGATATCACATGTAACATGTAACATGTAACAGATATACAGTCCACAATAAACAACGAAAACAAAACAAAGGTGTAATTAAATCATCAAACAACAATTCAATACATAAATTTGGTCCTACAAAAGCCGGATAAACACCAGCAAACTCAGTTACAGAAGATTGGGTAAAGTACAGCAAACAAACAAAAAAGAACAGCTTTAACCATCATTAACAAGCATATGCACGGAGGAAAGTGGCGGTTGAATATTCATCGAACATTGCAGAATATACAACAACAGAAGTTTAAGAAGGTGGGCAACGTAAGCAAGAAAGACAACGAAACGTAACGTGAGTTATCCTAATTTTCCTAACCTCATTTATTTCATACATTCAGTCTGTGCAAATTCAAGATGTCCGATCTTCAAATACTATCGAGGAAAAGAGGGGGTAAGAAACATAGTGCAACAGTTTTTAAAACATACATTAATTCATTAAACGAGAAAACTGAATATACAAACGCAGAAATAATTGAATTACAAGAAAGAATTACGAAATTTGAAATAAATCATGATGAATATTGCAAAATACAATCAGATATAGAAGAAATATGTGGAGATGATGAATTAATGGAACATTACAAAGAAAGAGAGTTATGTGAAAATGAGTATTACAGAACTGTCACAGCTGCAAGGCTCATTATTTCAAATTTCAATACCACAAACACAGCTGGTATTTCCATGAATTCAAGTACAAGTGATACAATCAATCAAGTTAAATTACCAACAATTCAATTACCAAAATTCAGTGGTAATTACGACGCTTGGATTGAATTCAGAGACACCTTTAGATCTGTTGTAGAGTCAAATACTAACATAAATCAAGTTCAGAAATTACACTATTTAAAATCTGCATTACAAGGCCAAGCAGCTCAAGTAATCAGATCTCTAGAAATCAGTGAAAATAATTATTCAATTGCTTGGAAATTATTATGTGATAGGTACGATAATAAAAAACTGCTTATCAATAATCATATCAAAGATCTGTTCAACATAATTGCAATTAGAAATGTTTCAGCTGGTGAGTTACATAGGGTTTTAGATGAGTTTTCTAAAACGTTGTTGGCATTAAAATCATTAGGTCAGCCAGTAGATAGTTGGAATGCTTTAGTTGTGTACATGATAACAACAAAATTAGATCCCCAAACAAAACGTGAGTGGGAAATAGAACAACTTAAAGAAGAATCTCCTAGCATTGATACCATAAAATTATTCCTAAAGGGTAGGTGTGAATTACTTGAGACACTAGAAGGGCAAAATAACAAAAGACATTCAAACTATAAATTCAATAGAAGTTCATCTGAAGTAGTAAATTCTTTAGTAACCACATCCAAAGTTAACAAGTGCACATTTTGTGACAGTATAACCCATTTTATTTTTGATTGTAAAGAATTTTTAAAACTCAATCCAGTTGACAGAACTTCTCAAGCTAAGAAACACAAACTTTGTTTAAACTGTTTAAGAAAGAATCATTTTATCACACAATGCAAATCAAGTAATTGCAAAAAATGCCAAAGGAAGCATAATACTCTATTGCATTTTGATGCCGTGCAGTCTGATGATACCAATGTAGCCGTGTCGAACGAAATAGAATCAGTTCACATACTTTCCAATAATGTTGTCAATTGTAGTACTGTGAATTCAAAGGAAACATTGTTATCAACAGCCATAGTAGGTGTTAAGGCTCATAAAGGTACCATACAACGATGTAGAGTCCTTCTCGATTGTGGCTCGCAGGCTAGTTTTATTGCAAAGGAATTTCTTGAAAAATTAAAGCTACCAGTAGTTGATATAAACTGACAAGTGATGGGCATCAATCGAAACTTATTGAATATCAAGCACAGAGTAAACGTGGAAATACATTCACTAATATTTTCTCACGAATTCGATAGTTCATGCTTTGTTATAGATAAGATCACAAACAATATTCCGAGTATATCTTACAACTTATCAAACTTTAAGATACCTGATACTATTCAACTAGCAGATCCTTACTTTTACAAATCTGAAAAAATAGACATGCTCATAGGTGCGAATACTTTTTGGGATTTAATATGCAATGAACGAATTCAATTAAGTCGTTCACAACCTTTACTTCAAAAAACTCTATTAGGATGGGTACTCGCAGGACCTTTCGAATACAATTACAAGGTAAATCAACCCATATCATGTAATTTTTGCATCACAGTTAGACATTCAGGATCAATTAAAGAAGTTTTGGGAAATTGAAGAATATCCTAATCACAACAAATCTACTTCATTTACTTCCGATGAAAAATTCTGTGAACAAAATTATATAGAAACTACATTTAAAAATCATGAAGGGAGGTTTGTAGTCTCTATTCCCTTTAAACAACCCAAGGTAGAATTAGGAGAAAGCCTTGATTCTGCTTTAGCAAGATTTAAAAATTTAGAGAACAAATTCAAACATAATTCTGAATTCAAAATTTTATACATCTCATTCATGCGTGAGTATGAAAGCCTGGGACATATGACAAGGACTCAAGAGCCGTTCAAAGATTTACGTGAAGCATACTATTTACCTCATCACGGAGTTCTCAAACAGAGTAGCCTTACAACAAAATTACGAGTGGTTTTTGATGGTTCTGCAAATTCTAGCAATAGTTTGTCATTGAATGATCTTCAACACAAAGGACCTGTTATACAACCAGATTTGTTCAGTATTTTATTACGTTTTAGAACTCATTTGTATGTAGTCACTGCTGACATAGAAAAAATGTACAGACAAGTGTTAATTAATACAAATCAAAGAAATTATCAGCGAATTGTTTGGCGAGAAGATAGTAACGATCGTATTAACCATTACACTTTGAATACAGTTACTTACGGCACAACTGCTGCCCCATATCTAGCAATTACATCGCTACAACAAGTTGCACATGAGAACAAGGATAATTATCCAGTTGCATCATCAGTTATATTGCAGGATTTTGTGTTGACGATCTTTTAACAGGAACAAACTCAATTTCAAATACTATCAATTTATGCAAAGAATTACAAACACTTCTGAGAAAATCGGGATTTAACTTACGGCAGTGGGTATCGAATAACAAAATCATAAATTCTCATCTGAATAGTACGTCATGCGATAAAATATTAAGCATAACTGAAAACCAGTACAAGAAAACCTTAGGTTTGCGATGGGATTCAAATACAGATTCACTAACATATGATCTTAACGAAATATCTAAAGGATTCGATACAACAAAGAGGCAAATGTTATCATCTATTTCGAAAATATTCGATCCTTTAGGTTTGCTGGGGCCATCCATTATACTTGCTAAAGTTCTTTTACAAAGATTATGGGTGTACAAAATCGACTGGGATGATCCACTCCCATCTAAATTATGTACAGAATGGAATAAATTCAAATCAACCCTCAAACACATATGTAAGATTCAAATACCTAGATTTGTAACAGTGCCTGATCCGACCAACATTAAAATTCATGCATTTTCAGATGCATCTGAAATTGCATATGGCGCATGTGTGTATCTAAGATCAGTTAACTCAAATAATACAATATATTTACTTTGCGCAAAATCCAAGGTCGCGCCCTTAAAGAAATCAACTATTCCAAAATTAGAATTATGTGGGGCATTAATCGCAGCACGACTAGTTTTTAAGGTACAAACAGCTTTAAATATTAGACAGATGATTAATATTTATTTTTGGACAGATTCCAAAATTGTGCTGAACTGGATAAATATGTCATCGTCAAATTTAAAAATTTTTGTGGTACATCGAGTCACAGAAATTCAGGAAATATCAAATATTCGAAATTGGTATTACATTAGTACTAAAGATAATCCCGCAGACTTAATAACAAGGGGTGTTACAGCCGATAAATTAGGTAATTCAATTTGGTGGTCAGGGCCTAAGTGGCTGTCTGCTTCTCGGGATCATTGGCCTATTTCAAAATTTAAAATTCAGTCAACAAATTTACCGGAATTAAAAAATACATCAGTCAATCTTAATGTAGTCGAAGAGGAGAATTTTCCGTTTCATTAGACATTATCATTGACTAAATTAAAGAGAATAACTGCATGGTGTTTCAGATTTAGCAAAAATTGCAAATTGGACTCAACAAATAGATTAAAGGAAGGCTTAACTATAACAGAGCTAGAAACTGCAATGAAGAGGCTAGTAAAAATATCACAACACAAATCCTTTTCAAATGATATTAACTTACTTGAAGGCAAAATTGACATAACAACGGGAATTCTAATAAAATTATCACCTTTTCTAGATAGTGAAGGATTAATACGAATAGGAGGAAGACTCAAAAATTCGTCGTTTAGCTTTAATAAGAAACATCCTTTGTTAAGTTCAGGAAAACATCCCTTAGCTAAGATAATATTTCAACATGAGCATTTAAAATTAATGCATGCAAGACCTCAACTTATGTTGGCAAATAGTAGAGAAAAGTTCTGGATTACGGGTGGACGCAATTTAGCTAGATCAATTGTGCGTAAGTGTATCAAATGTTTTAGAGTTAAACCGATAACATGTGAACAATTAATGGGAAACTTACCGCGTAATAGATTAACTTCAATATATCCATTTTTTGCTGTGGGTGTGGATTATGCTGGGCCATTGATGATTAAACGAAATAAAGGAAGATGTAAAATTTTATTAAAATGTTATATTTGTCTATTCATTTGCATGTCTACAAAGGCAATTCATTTGGAACCTGTAACGGAACTCACTACTCAGGCATTTCTTGCAACTTTTAGACGCTTTATTGCGCGACGAGGTAGACCATCTCATGTTTACTCCGATAATGGAACTAATTTTGTTGGAGCTGCATCTCATTTAAAAACTTTTTTGCTAAAAATTGTAAAGCGTTAAGTTCTATGATGGCATCGAACGAAAGCATAGATTGGAATTTTATACCTGCGGGTAGTCCTCACTTTGGTGGTTTGTGGGAGGCCGGAGTCAAATCAGTAAAACATCATCTAAAAAGAGTTCTTGGTAACGAAAGCATATTTTTGAAGATTTACTTACTATATTAGCACAGATTGAATCAATTTTGAACTCCAGACCATTATATCCTCTAAGTGACTCTCCTAATGACTTACAACCACTTACACCCTCACATTTCCTAATCGGAAGACAGAGTGAGAATATTCCTGAAACAGATGTCACGCAAACAGCAACCAATCGTCTGTCCAGATACCAGCAATTGCAGAAAATTCAACAGCAGTTCTGGAAACGTTGGTCCTTGGAATACATCTCGCAACTGCAAGAGAGAAGAAAATGGCTGAAGAAATTGGAAAACATTGAAGTCGGTAGTTTGGTCATTCTAAAGGAAGATAACTTACCACCACTTCGTTGGAAGATGGGACGAGTCATTGCAGTGCATCCAGGTACTGATGGTGTAGTAAGAGTTGCCACAGTGAAGACGCAAAATGGTGACGTGAAGAGGGCAATAACGAAAATCTGCGTCTTGCCCATACCTGAAAAGGAATCAGTTGCCCTAGAATAGAAGTAAATTACATTCATACAAATGTGCATATATGTACTTACTTACCTGTATTGTTATCGCGTGTGTTAATTTACTATTTATAGTTATATTATCTTATGTCATGTTTAACTTTGAAAGCCCCTGAAAGCCTTTCAAGGCGGGGAGTATGTTAGGTACAGATTTAAAACATATTAAAGGATATTACAGATGCCGCTATTACCGGCAGAGTAGTAGTAAAAACAACATGTCGGATATCACATGTAACATGTAACAGATATACAGTCCCCATAAACAACGAAAACAAACCAAAGGTGTAATTAAATCATCAAACAACAATTCAATACACACTTGAACAATTAGTTTTTGAAGTACGAACTTTAGATTGGAAAAACTGCTTCGAAAATTGGTTTGAACTCATGCAAAAAACATAAAATAAATAAAAAAATAAAAAATATGTACTCCTGGAGTCACATTATGTGGATTGATACTTCGTAATTAAAATCATTGACAATTCCTCTTGGTTTATAAATTTTTCTATGCCTGTCTGTTCACTCGGATGCGGATGCCTTAAAAACTATAAACTGATGTTATCCAGCTCGAAGGACCAATGTGAAGATATATAAACACTCTTTGTCATTTGAAATAAACTTAAATACAGTCGTTGTCTTTTATACACACGGCATACTTCGTACTCCTTAGTTTAGCAGTTTAGAAGTGATTTGAATGAAAATGACTTCTCTACGTTTCCGTTCAAGCGTTGCTCAAGGGTTATAGAAAATAATTGCTTAAAGTCAAGGCGAGAGATTTAACCATCACAAACAATACACAACAGATCAATATTTTGTAAAGCAGTGAAATCTTTTACTGAGTTTTATCAATATTTTATTTTTTATAATATCCCGAAACTTCATTAGGCCTTGTACCATTTTTTGATACTGGAACGTGTATATCCCTTTCCGACCGTGTACGCACAATTGTGCGGGTAAGTTTAAGACTCTATATCATCTATATCTATTCATATTAATTTCGTAGTTTCAATTGAGTACTTTGCCCAGTTGTGAAAATGAATCGAAAGGGTAAGTTTGCATATAAATTAAAATTATTTAAATTGTGGTATCTTTTATCAAACAAGTGTTTTCAATAAGAAAACATTGAATATTGTATGTAAAGTGTAACTTCGTGATTATTTTGTGATTTTTTATATTTTTACGTCAAATTTCTTTGAAGTACTACAACTGTGGGTGTTTGGACTATGTTATAAAAATAGGTTAACTTAATGTCGTAAAATGTTTTAAGTACACAGAAATAACAGAATTAAAAGATTTAGATAAATCTATCACTTAGATCGGCTATAGGTCGGAAAGGGATACATATTTATATATATGTACATATCTTACAGCGTGCAGCGGACCAAAACGCATTATAGTTCGTTTGCAGTTATTGGAAGTTGGGGAAATTGTATTAGGTCTATGACAACTCTTCTATAAATAATCTTACAATATACATTTTAACTTAATCACGCTTCGTTCACGTGTTTGCTAGTATTATTTATGACTGAATAAATATGCGCTTTCACCTGATTTGGATGTAGTCCAAACAGATGGCAAAACAATGTTTCTGGTTTCTCGCAAACTGTACCGAAAATTAAAATAGCTCACTCATTTATACAAACTAACGAATCTTATGGGTTTGAGCAACCAATTTTAACACATATTTCTTATGGTAGTTTATCCATTATGTATTATTTCATCTGAACCTGTATCAAATTAGTGAATTTGCTATGTTGCTGGCAGAACTCCTAAATTTATTTGGAATGCTTTTCAACGGTTTGACTTAATATATCATTTCTGAAACAATTACAATTAATTTCCTCAATGTTTTCCCTCTCTCTTCTATAATTACACTTTTTATTTGTCACTAATTGAATAAATAGTATGTGGTTGACCAGCGGAAAAGTTGAGATCTAAAGAGTCAACTCTTCCTATTGTCTGATTGTAAAATGGCTCTCCACTTTCATTGTCGGTGGCTACAGAATAGTGCATAGAGGAAACCATCAACACCCTTTTTTCTTCTTTGACACCTAGCAAAGAGATGTTATTCGATTTGCAAAACCGTAAACAGATGCTTTCTCCTTTCTACCTTTATGTGGCAATAATTCTCTCGGAATACACTTTTTGTCTTTTTCCTTCTGTTCATGTCCCTACCTAGGTTAAATATTTTTTCTGTATTATATGCACTGCTTCCAAAGAAGAAAAGCAATTAATTGTCTGCGGTTATGTTACGATTAGAGTAGTTGTAACAATGCCTGCGTTGTAACATTCAAATTTCCTCCACTAGTACCGTCAAAAGCTTGTCCTGTACAAATATATCCATTGTGCATGTACGAAATGCGAGCATCAGTTAATATCATAATTTTTCAACAGTACTTATTGGGTTTATTGGGAACATATATTCTAAAATTACATCTTCCTCTAAATCCTACCATAAATTCATCTGTACAAACATAATTGCCAATACCGTAGCACATTTGCCATATTTTCAGTAACTTATTGAACGTCCACGATATTGCAGCGGCTTTATCTTGCTCTTTTTAAGGCTTCGTGTTTCTGGGTTATCAAGTCGTAGGAAGTTGAGCATATTGAGAATATTCTTTTTAGAGACATCGTACTTTCAAAAATATTCAGGCTGGTACTGTGGCAAAAGAGAATCTAAATCTTTATTAATACACTTGAAGCTGGCAGTGTAATGCAGCAGTCCAGAAGGTGCCTTCATTTCAATGGTAGCTCTTGTATTTATATTTTATTTTCATTTTTATAGTTGTTGATTTTTTGCTAAACCTCGTAAACCTGCATTAAAGGTGGTAATGTTTTCAGGAAGTGTTTTCCTGCTTCTGGCAATAGGCGTTGATAACCACTTGAAACGATCTTTCCCGTAGAGAGTCTTTTTGTTTCTTTGAAGCAGGCTGGTCATTGACTTTATTGCCCTGTTCACATTCTTCGTCTTTTGATTTTTTGATTTCTGTTTTGTACTTCGTCGTTAGTTACATATTTTCACTTTCGTCATTGTCGAGTCATTTTAAACCAAATCTTGAACAAACTATTCCTCATCACTTTTTAGTTCATTAAATTATTTCAATACTGTTTCTTCATAATCAGGATCTCCGATGTGGGCAAAAGCGGGAAGAACTTGCCGTGATTTGAAATCTATTAAGGTTACGTGGTGATGTGGTGTCAGTATGTACCCCACGCACTCTTTATGAGGATGTATCACAATAGTTACGAATTGCACGTTTTCGTCACAAATGCTGTGAATGAAATACGCTATTTTTACATACCTAAAACGTTACAGCCGGCGGCGGCGCATTTGCAATCAAAATACGCAATCCTAATTGCTTAATGGGGTCTAGTAAGGCACCACATCACAAGTTAAAAATTAAATGTTGTAGTGGAATTATAAGTAAAGTCAATGCAAGGACAACGTAAAAAATTACACGATACTAAATGTGTAACGGCGCTCATATTTACAAGAGCACCGTTTTTAGACACAGTCTGGGTGGGATATCTTGATGCATTAGTTGAGGTGCCAGCTGATGGCGGTGCCACTTCGTTGCCGAGTTTACATTAGTTTAGTTGGAAAATTGTATGATCGATCTAATCTGTTTGTTGTTTACATATTGTTATGACGTTGTTTACCAATGCTTGTTGAGTTATTTATGCAGTTTGTGTAACTGTTGGTTTCATAGCCTGTACATTTATACGCATTATTGTTTGGTTTGACAGGTACAGTCAATGCCTGTTTGAAGCATCTAACAACTTATATTTAGTGTATTTCATTTAGCTTAGTATAATTTCTTAATTAAAATATGTAATTATTAGAAAGGAAATGTGTCCAAATAAATTAAATAAACATATACAGCTGGCGCTCGATAACCTGAACTAATTCAGACTAAGGATATTTCACATTTTCGAATTGGTTACATTAGCGAAGGTGATTATTAAGAAGCAAATTATTAAAAGAAACCTTTAATACGCCAAAATAAAATATAAAAAACATTCGAACAACCATTTGTAAACACTAGGGATAACAATAAATCAAATTAGCGTTTTATAATCGTGTATTAACGAACGAACCTCGGCCAAAAAAGTTGTAATTAAGACTACTTTTGCAAAATCGAAACTACATATGCATGTAAACTTTAATATTAATGTACTCTTACAATAGCAGTCACATGGTTAATTGCCATTGAATAACCTATCAATAATTACAATTAAAATTATATCAAAATTCACAACTGGGTTGAGAATCATGGACGTCCCATGTTCAAATGACATCTTGATTAATTTTGGGTTCTCTTTATAGTTTTTCAATACCACGCACGCCACCTCTTAAAGACTTAGTTACCCTGGGGGTGTTAGCTTATTTTTCTTAGTCCAGCCAGAGACGTTTAACGGGAGAAAAAATGTAACCAGAAATAAAATATCAATTATTATAAAAGCATCGATTGAAAGATAGAAAGCAATATAACCATTCAAACACATACATTCAACACTTTCAAGTCACAAGAAGTCCTAACTAAAAGATGAATTTCATTGCCGAGTTAGTGTCCATCTCAAGGAAAGTTGCAGCCACAATCTAGACCTTTGTGATAACGTCACGCCTGTGATAAATTGTGCTATCCATGGAAAAATAGTAAACATGTGGTTTCCTAGACAACAGACGAAATGTAGTGGCTTTTGGATGGGAAAAGCGTGCTGGTTTTGCAAAAAGATGCATGAATACTTGGTTGAAGACCGAAAAGCAACAACACGCAAAATCATCGAAATACGATTTTACTTAGTTAAAATTAAATTAAAATAGAAATTTCAACTATACCCGAAAGTCACTTTTATGTAAGTCACCTTCGAGGATATTCTATCTTTTTAATCTGGATGCTAGGAGTTCTGCCTGTGACTTTGCTAGTTTTAAATCTCGAACTAAAACATTCAGTTCAGCCTGTGAAATCAAATGTGGTTCTATTGAACATCCTGGTGCTTAAAAGTCTGGATCATTGTCGATTTCCTGTGCGAATTGTGTATCATCAATTATATAACCGACACGTTCAGGTTCTTCTTCGTCCAAACTCCACGATTCAGGTGGTTTTGGGATAGGAAGGTCTTAATTATGTTGGACAGGCCGTCTAAGCTAGACTTCGGTTCCATGCCCTGTATGTTAGTGAGGCAAAAGTAACAATCTGTGGCATGATCTATACCGTAAGTACTGCAAAGCGCATTTTACGTTTTGTACCTTTCAACCAACCTGTTAGCAATGTTACACAAGTCTTACAATATATGTGAGGGACATATGACTTATCTTGGGCTCCCACTTTTACTCTGAAATACAGTTTGTAAGCTCTTCATACAAGTAGGGAGGAAGTATGGTTTTGGGATTT
The DNA here is from genome assembly GCA_038088585.1 of Chrysina gloriosa. Classification (NCBI taxonomy): domain Eukaryota; kingdom Metazoa; phylum Arthropoda; class Insecta; order Coleoptera; family Scarabaeidae; genus Chrysina; species Chrysina gloriosa. The sequence continues at coordinate 14,250,773 of CM076095.1, read as the reverse complement.
AAAAGTTATTTCCCTACACACATAACAAAAACTGTTCACATTATCTACACATTGGTTAGCAGTAGCGGCTCCTGACATTTCAAGGTGGGTACTCTGCACGAACCACGACCAGTTTAGAGTAATAAAAACACAATGATAACCCGATAATAAAAATATATATAATATTTATAACCAAAAAAAAAATATATCAGTAACAAAATTTACAATAATATGGAAAGTTTCAAAGTCAATTCAAATTACCCTATTTCATTTTCTTAAACTGGAGTTCAATACGGCGGTCTCTTTTGGAGGCAAACTTTTTAATTTTCTTGTTGAAATTTGATACTGAGCCGACCAATTTCTTTTCTATTAAAACCATCGGTAAAGCAGATAGACGATCTTCACACACTGAATTTCTAAGAAAAGTTTTTATGTGCTTCAAGGTGGAGAAATTACGTTCGGCTTCAGCAGTGGTCATGGGAGTAGTCGTCAGAATCCCCAACAACTTTTTAGTTTTTGCCATTGTTTCTTCCAAATTGTTAGAAATTATAAATTTTAACAAAGGGACTGCACGTTTCAATGTCCTGCACTGAAAATTTGAATACAAAACTGACAGCTCTGTTCGCAGACGTTGTTTTTCCAAAAACTATAACCTACACATGTTAACTCCAGATTATATTCAGGAAAGAAATGGTTATAATTTCCAAAATTGTCTGAATTCACGAGCGATGCGGCAACCAAGTGTTCTGTAAAAGCAAAACGTTCTTTTGCATTATTTATAATAACATCACAAACTTCTATACATGCAATACGGTGGTCTTCTTTGCTATTATTTAAACGTTTCCTTTTTGCATCATAGGGGACTCTACTAAAGTTTGAAGCTTGCTGTATGATAGAATCTATTTTATTTCGAACGTTATTAATGCTTTCCTCAAAATTATTTACCAAGTTTTCACTCAAAAAGTAAAATTTGGATCCTGCAGAATACGTCGAATACCACTTGCTTCTTTGCACGTCACTTCATTTAAATCCTCTTCCAGATGTTTCATACATTTTATAAGAGAATCTCTGTGTTCGTAAATCACATTAACCGTACGAATATTGAAATTTCAAAGCGTAGGTGGGGAATGAGGTACATTGTTTCCGATGAATTGCTTGAGAACCGCGAATCTTTATGGCGAATAACTAATCCAGGTATGTCATGTATATCTCCAAAAAAAGACACGTACCTGAGAATTAATTGAACATCCTCGTGACATTATATATATATATATATATAGGTTTTCTCTGGCGGGCCTTTAGGCCCAGAACTTTGTTATCCGTTTCCAGTTTTTCCTGTCCATCGCCTTCCTCTTCCAGTTTGTTATATACTCGTCCTCTAGGTCTTCTAATACTGCTTCTCGCCATCTTCTTCTTGGTCTGCCTTTCTTCTTCTTGTATCCTGCCGTTTTGCATGCTATCCTCTTAACCGTTCTGTTGTCGTCCATTCTTTCCATATGCCTCAACCACTAACCTTTTTGCTTTGATAATCGCCTCTATCTGTGGGTCTCCAAAGGCTTCATATACTTCTTCGTTGGTTCTTCTCACATGACCTTCCTCGGTCTTTTTCCCTCCCAATATCCTCCGGAGTACTTTCCTTTCCCATCGCCTCACTATTTCCTTCGTAGTTTGGTTCAAAATTCATATCTCGCATACGTATAATGCCGTCGACCTTACAAAAGTTTCATATAGTCTAAATTTTGTGTTACTCGACGACTATTTTGCTCTGAGTAAGTAATTCATACTTCCAGCTATTCTATTGACCTTACTCAATCTCGCCTTGATTTCTTTTTCTTCTTCGCATCTGTTTGTTATACGTGTCCCTAAATACACGAACTAGTCTAACTCCTCGAACACCATTTCTCCTAACTGTGTACATACTTTAAACTATGTATTCTCTTTTCTAGCTCTTCCCACTTTCATTACCTTACTCTTGTTTTCATTTATTTGTAATCCTAGCTGCCAGGCCTACTCTATCAATCTCTTTGTTATTTCCTTGAGTTCTTTCTTTTTGGTCTCTGGCTATGACAGCTAGGTCATCTGCATATCCTACTATTTGGTGACTCCTGCTCAGTATGTCCCCTTCTCTATTGAGTTTACTTTTTCTTATAACCCTTTCCAGGACCATATTGAAAAGTAACGCCGATAGCGGATCTCCCTGCCGAAGGCCAATCTTTACGGCGAAGTCTTCCGAATTTCCTCCTTTTGCTTTTACATTACACCTTGTCTCCCTTAGTGTCATTATTATCAGTCTTTGTAGTTTTGCAAGTACTTCAAAATCATCCATAACCTCTATCAATTCGCTTCTTTTCACTGAATCGTATGCTTTCTTAAAATCCACAAATAGAGTCACCGCTGGTATGTTATATTCACAGCATGTCACACACAGCATTATGATTTTCCTTTCTACCGGGTTTCCCTTCTTGGTAACGTAACGAAGAAGAATCACCATTTGAAATTTAGAGGAAACGTTTGTGCTAAAAACGGGGCTTTATTTATTTCGCAAAGAATTTCCTCACGATGCACTCTCACCATGCAATCTAAAATCTCATTTTGTATCATTTTTGAGGTGCCTTTGAAAACCGTTGCATTTTTAAGATGTTCACTAAGTGTTTTATCGAGTTCTGACGTAAAATTCATCAAACCCCGAAAAATATCGGGATTTTCGGATGATTCATTTTCGTCATGTCTGCTTAAGGCTAGCCCGAAAGCCCCACAAAATGTTTTGCAGTCAATAAATTTTGATAACACATAACTGTTGTTAATTACTTCAGTTGTGCTTCCGTTGTGCTTTTGTATATTTATCCAATAAGCAGAACCACTTTCCCAAATAATGCAAATTTCATTTGATTGCTGATATGCGCACGGGTTATTCATTTCTGCTTTTCGCTTAAATGTATTAAATCACGTATGCCTTTTTCCTGCCAAAATTTTTCTTCGTAATTAGTTCCGAACAATGCACACGGAAAACAAAAATAGCGCTTTTTTCGCTACAGCCACAAATCCAATTATTACGTATATATATATATATATCTTAAACTGTCGTTTATGTTTTTCCACGACTTTTACTGGTCACTTCAATATTGAGTACAGGAAGAGGACGTCCACGCTCTTTTACTACTAGTTGTTGTTGAAAGTTAAGGTTTTGAACCTTAGTTTCGCCGAGTTTAAAAACAATATTCATTTTCACATCACATTGACACGTAATTTTAAACACTCACAATGTATACATTAACATCTACTAATGCACAATATCTGATTTGGGTGCGTATTTCTTAGTAATAGACAAGAATGAGCTTATCTTAGCATGGCATATTCGTCACTGCTGATACATCACACAAAGTGCTGCATTATTTATTTAATTATTTATTTATTTATTTAGATAAATCTATCCAACATACTCTTTGTCTATTTAGACTTTTTACCTACGTCATCCATTTTTGTTCATAGATCTTTATAGCTGACAAGCGCAATTGGTGCATTCTTTCTTCACCGGCAGCACTCGAGAAAGATAGTTAAATGACTATATTGTTTTTACTCGTACAACAAAACAATGATGTAGGTAAAAAGTTAAAAGGCACAAAGTGTATAATCCATAGGGTAAAATAGGCGAGATCGTACCGCCGGCTAAACTGTACCACTGTATTATTTCGAAACTGGTGGCATTAACATGTCATCTGGTAGTTAAATTATGAACTTTAGCATACATTACTGGTATTTAGCCATCAAAAGGCGATCTTTAGTACGTGTGTATTCCAGAGACGCATTTTTTATGTTTGCACGTGATCAGCTGTATTTTTAACTCCCTTTGGAAGAAAAGTTACGTACAATAGGTAAGTTTATGTGTTAGTGCTGGTGTCTAGCAGAAAGCATAACAATTTTTTCTATCTTTACTGGTACAATACTTCACTTAACCTCAAATCTGTGATTTATAAATGATTAAATTCCAAAATTTGTTAAGTCGGGAAAATCGTACCGGTAAAATTTACCAAAATTGTACCGGTGCGATTTACCCAACTGTTTGTAGCTAACTTATAAAAATATCCCTTCTCAATAATGGGTTCAAAGAGAATATATGGAGCATGGACATCCGATGACATGAGAAATGCAATTACAGCCTGCAGAAGTGGACAATGCGGCCTAAATGAAGTTTGTAGAAATTTTAATATTCCAAAATCTACTTTAGAAAGACATTCAAGCTCAAAAAATGTTCGAGCAAATGACTGTGTCAAAATATTTGGTCGGAATACCACTTTACCAGAATATATTGAAGAACAGTTAGTAGATCATATATTAAAATTACAAGAGTGCCTCTTTGGTATAACTATAACAGAAGTTCGTAAATTGGCTGACCAAATAGCTGAGAGAAATTAAATTAATCATAATTTTAATCGATAGAAGCAAATGGCGGGTAAAGATTGGTATTATGGTTTTCTAAAGCGTCATCCAAGCCTCAGTTTACGTCAATCTGAATCAATTTCAATAGCAAGAACAAAAGGTTTTAACAAACAACGGCTCTATCGGTTTCTTGATATTCTTGAAAAGATATATGACGAGTATAATTTGGAAGTTACAAAAATTTATAATGTTGATGAATCGGGGTACTCAACAGTACAAAGGAAAAGCGGCCACCATTGAAAATGCTATTAGTGGATTTCGGGAAAGTGGAATATGGAATGCTGATCGCCGTATTTTTAAAGAACACCAGTTTTCAGCATCTGAACTGCTTACCAACGATGAAGATTATGCAATGGAAATACAATCGAAAAATGTAGAAAACCGTGAAAATGTACAACTAGGAGTATCGGGTGAGGATATTTTGCTAGATGAAGGCAGAGATGACCAAAACGAATCACAGTTATCTATTGCAGAAATTTGTCCAATACCAATATCGACTGCTCACATAACTAAACATAAAAAGGGGTACCCAACCTGCTGTTATACTAAACTAACAAGTACCCCTACAAAGATTATTTGGATAACCTAAAAGACCGGCAAACTTCAGAAAACCATATCAAGCAAAAGGCCGTTAAGCGACAGCTTAAATCAATTTCCAAACCAATAGAAACTAAAAAGACCAATCTTTTAGACACTTTAGCTTCAACATCAAAATCGGTCGAAATAGAAATAAATATAAACGAATGGTACTGTGAAATATGCGAAGAATGTTCGTTAGAAGATATAATTCAATGTGCAAATAAAAATGTAAAAAGCGGTTTCATGAAAAATGTGTTAACAGCAAATCTAAAAAAGTTATTTGTGTGATTCTTGTACTAGATTATAAAAGTACACTTGTTTGTAATTATCTACTACCTTTCTGTTTGTGGTACGAATTATCTGACCTTATCCTCATAGACAGGAACGATTTACCCATCTGATGGTACGATTTGCCAGACATGTTGGTCTTGGTTAATTTGTACCGCTGAACAAAAGAAGCCATTTTAAGTTTTTAACAAGTAAATCAATGTTTATACATTTTTAAGCTTCTGTATCCTATAAATAAATACATCAATAAACTGTCTATCCAAGTGTTTTTAAAAATATTGCCCTAATAACATTGTTATTAGCGTTTTTATAAACCCGGTACAAGTTACCCAACTTTACCTTACTTATCCATACTTTATATAAGTAGAAATGCTTGTCGCTAAAAATTCGTGGGTGATAGGCAATTTCTTTTTAAAATTCGTTTTGAGGGTACCAAAATACATCAGAAACATCTACAAAATTCCCATGTCACAAAATGTGTATTTAACAGTGTAATCTACGCGACACATAATACAAGATTTGTATTGTTCTTTTACATAATTTTTCAATTGCTAATTTAGCTTGAAAATATAGTACAACTACTAACGTCGTTAGATTACACCGTTGATAATGAGCCGATATACAATTGTATTAGTTCCGAGAAGCCGCTGTTCCCTTTTATTTGGCGTTGATTAAACGATATATACTTTCTTTAAAATATTGCACTTGAATAATGCTTTTGCTGGCGCAGATACTCGATTAATTTTTCTCGTTCAATATAGTGCGGTATGTATTGCTTTTGTTCCTACGTCAATTTTGCGTCTACATTTCAAAATTTATCCTTCCTCTAATTTACGTATTTCGTTTAAGTAGATCTGCAAAGATTTAAGACCTCGCCAATATTTACGTAACCACAATAATAAACAATGCACAAGGATACCTATTGCAGGATCGGCTATTTTTGGAGCGTTCAATAGCTGCACAAAACATAGAATACAGTATATTTATATTGTTAAGCGTACCATCTCACAATGAAGCACGGAATTCTGGAATAAAATAAATAAAGGAGAAATCACGGTATTTTTCCACGAGACGGAAGAACTCAAGTGAAATACGAGGGTTGCTCCTTTAGTTTTATATGTAACCATAAAAAACAATCAATGGATAGACTGAAAGTGCTTTATTGCCCTTCAAAGTATGTCTTGTAAAGATCGATACGCTTATGTATGCATAGAAACCAAATCTTAAGGTAGTTATCCCAATCTTCAGTTGGAATAGTCAAACTTGCCATTTTTAAGGTATTGACTGGTTTCTCAGGTCAATATAACTATAGATTAGATTACTTGAGGTGACAGTGATGCCTGTTCCACTGCGACCTTTCCAGGCCTATTGTGGTCTTCATACCTCCTTAGAGTACGTTCTCTAGCTTTATTCCTTTAATTAGCCTTGACAGCTTTGAGAGCTGTTCTTCCGCATATACATGTACTTTTAAAAGCGTACTTGAGGCCCTTGCTCCGTAATGCTGTTATATGCCTCCATAATAGAGTTCTACTCTGCCTTAAGCTTTGCCGGCTTCATCTGGGCGGCTGGATAGTCGTTACATACTACCACGGTCCTCTCCAAAGCAGCCTCCTTGAAGGTTAATCCTTGTGGCCCTTTGCTTTTCGGAAGACCTGCGGAAGTACTGCCCTCCGACCTCGTTTTTGGACTTCCGCCCGTTCTTTACGTTTAGTAGCCTTCGCCGTCTGCTGAGGGCTAACTTCCTTATCTAGACTAACCTAGCCCTTTGTGCATGCCTAGTGAAGTTGGCCTTGATTATGGCTCTTTTAGCTTGCATGAAATCTTGGCCCTGTTTCACAAGTTTTTGCACTTTAGCCTTGGAAATTCTAGATAGCGTAGCTATACAAAGAGTAGCTAAGGATTTTTATGCCTCCTTAGAGTACTTTCTCCAGCTTTATTCCTCTAATTAGACTTAATAGCTTTTAGAGCGGTACTTCCGCATATACGTGTATTTTTAAAGCGGACTTGAAGCCCTTGCTCCGTAATGCCGTTATATGCCTCCATAACAGAGTCCTGGCCTGCCTTAAGCTTTGCCGGCTCCATCTGAGTGGCTGGATAGTCGTTGCATACTACCGCGACCTTCCCGAAAGCAGCCTCTTTGAAGGTAACATCTTTTGGCCTCTTGCTTTTCGGAAGACCTACGGGAGTACTGCCCTCCGACCTCGCCTTTTTGGACTTCCGTCCTTTCTTTGCGTTTAGTAGCCTCATTGAGGCCTAAGTTCCTTATCTAGACTAACCTGGTCTTTTGTGCATGCCTAGTGAAGTTGGCCTTGATTGTGGCTCTTTTAGTCTGTATCAAATATTGGCCCTGTTTCACAAGGTTTTGCACTTGTGCACTTTGTAAGGCTAATTACAAGGGGGTTTCGCCTGGTGCCCGCAGGGGAACGTTAGATACCGCACACCCCTGCGGCCACGCAACTCTCGGCACGTTACCTTACACCTTAGTTTGCGTTTTAGCTAGGGTATCTCGGGAGCGCTAAATTTCCGAATTTACTTGTTAAACTTGTTAACAGTGAGCCCCTGAGGGGAATATATAACTGTAGACCTTGAGGTCCATTGTTGGTCCTTGGGAGTGTAAAAATATCATTGGGGAGTCAGAACGGTACGAAGGATCAACTGGCGGTTCGGTTGATTCAAAATCCAAATTATCTGGAGCTCTCGATAAAACCGTATTTTCTGTGTGGAGGATGATTTATAATTCGGACCGTTTTTGATCTTAGGGAGGAATTGCACCCGACTACCTGCTCTGCAAACTGCTTAAACAGACAATTTTTCTTGAATTTTTCCATATTGAGGTACCTCCAAAGTGGGTGACGTTTGTTTTCGGAGTCATAGAGAAAATTCATGGATTCTTCGCCCTTGACATTTTGTAAACTTCCCTTGTTGAACTGGATCATAGTTTTTGATACCAATTAGTATGATTTGTTCAGCACTTCAGTAATTTTCACACTGCTGAACAACCCGTACTAGTTGGTACCAAAAATTATAAGTTAGTTCGACAACGGAAGTTCACATAGCGTCAGAGGCGACGAATCCATGAATTTTTTCTATGAATCCGAAAACAAAGGTCATCTACTGTTGAGGTACCTCAATATGAGGAAAATCCAACAAAGCTCATCAAGCAGGATCGATATGTGACATTTTACATGTTGATCCAGCTTAAGGGGTAATCCTACCTTGTAATTTTTTGCCATTCTTTTTTATTTGCCTAAATGCTTAAATATTTATTGAAGAATGATATCTGAAAGTTTCTATGGGTGGCAGAATTTATAAAGTCGTTGAAATTTCAATTCATTTTCAATGCAGATTACAGGTATGTATGTCAAAAACTATTATGCCATTTCGGTACATTAAACTTCAAACGCGTTTTTCTCAAAACCGTGTTTTTCGAGTTGGCCGTAACGATAGCGCCTACAATTCTCAACCGATTGACTTCAAATCTTAACTGTAGCTTCACAATCATATTATGTAGTGAACATCGTAGGATTTTTGCGATAAAAAAATTATGCATTTTATCGATGAATTACGACCGATATTTCCTTCAAAAACAGCATTTCGACATAAATATCAACATCATTTCTTTAAAAATTCAAATTCGAACAAAATCCTACGATGTTCACACCACTTTTGGATATATTTTAAGAATTTTTTGGATTTTTATTCTAGCTGCAGAATTGCGAGCAAGAGATGTACGGCCGTATCGACTATGTCAAAAATACGTATCGAATTGCAAGGGATGCAACGCCGCCATTTTGTATTTGAAAAATCCAATAAAAATTTCCTTTTGTACCTCAATAGTAGTAAAAACAGAAACGCTAAACGAAATTAAAATATATCAACCTGTTACCCTCTGATAAAGCTAAGAAAATGACCCGCGATTTTGTGCTCACAAGGTGGGATTACCCCTTAATCAGCTTTCGTACAGCTTAGATGTTTGAAAAATTTGGTGCTTCATGTAATGGTACGGGAACCACATCAACCAACACCTACAATTCTATTAGCTTCCAGACAAATACAACAATGTACTGCCGAAGTAATTTCAAAGTTACTGTTAAACACATTGGAAAAGTTTGAACTTTCAACAAACCAACTGTTAATGTTAATGAGTGATGGTGCCGCAAACATGCTTTCTGTAAGCCGGTTTCTTAAAAGACATTGTGCTAGTACCTAGTATCTAGTTTTCGTGGTGAATTTAGACATTGATTTTAAAGTTTAAATTCTTTTTGTCATGCCCCGTATCGTATATATATCTCGCGAGGCTCGACGAATCTATTCTACCATATCGATGATGTGCCACATTTTATGTGAATCGTGTAGCTATTACGCCTTTCGACTATCTATATGTATCGCATTTTTATACTGTTCTTAAATGTTGAACATGCTTTCATGTTATGTTCTTCCAGGATAATACTAGTCGCTTTTGAAAAAATCTTATGATACGGCAGGTTAATGCAATTTCTTTCGAGGGTCACCCTAGGAGCAAGGGACGTTGAATTTCTTTAATTAATTTAATTAAATAATTGCGTAGTGAGGGGTTTACCGGTGTGATACAGTGCTAGTAACTACACCACAGCCCTTGCAATCATTACCAATTTATTCCTTTGTGTAGTCTTTCGGTCTTTGACCTCCTCATTGTACTTTTCCTGTAACTATCTAGTATGTGTTCTTAGTGTTATTAACAAGTGTTCGAGGTATGTATAATTTTGATAGACTTTTCCATATTATGTTCTTATTTATTGACTCGAGAAAAATCTGGGTGACTCTTTGAATTGACCTATAAAATTAAATGCGTTATTAGGGAGGTTTTACATACAGCTGCGCGATAGGTTGCACAGCAGACGCATATTGCGTATGTCACTAATTATCACGGGGGAATTATACTTTATTAATCACGGACTGTAACCGTAGACTAGTTCGGAAGTTCTTGATTAATATAGTATAATTTTTGATATATCCAATTTGTGCTTGCTTTATAAATTATTGCAGAGCGGCCTGTGAGAGCAGCCTAATAACGCACCTATAGGTCGGTTTAGAGGGTTATATAAATTTTTCTTCGAATTGTTATTTTGGTCCTTGTTGGATGTAGTCCAACTAGCAAAATTAGTGTCTGGGGACGTAGTAACGACTATTACAGACACTTTTAGGTGTTCTGTCACAGAACATGGGAATGTAAATGAAACAATTCCATTACCAAATGTTTGGGAATAATTTCGCAGTGATGAATTAACAATCCCCCAATACACTGCACTTGTGTGCTCGATCTGAAGAGTCCATTGCGATGCCTTATTCTGCTCGCTTTGAGAGCGGTTGAGGTGTACTATATCTCAAATATTCCGTTCCTTAAGTATGGAGCGTCATGTCGCCTGCAACTGCAACCTGCCTGTATTAGTGTAAGCTAACTTCAATTCTTAAGGGTTACTTTTTATAAATCCTAATTCTGGTTTTGAAGCATAACATATAGGGTGCGCGGTAGGTGTTGTTCTTTTTTGGAAAGTTACAGCCAAACACTAGTGCTACTCACTACCTCACACTACCTCACGGAATTACAACCAGAGTTATTTAGAGTACCGGAAGATGTATAATGCGTAAGTTATTACGCTAGGAAAATCTACTCTTCAGATTTCTCCTAACTATTCTCAATTGGCTAGTCTAAGTTCAAGCTTGGTAAAACCCAAATTCACTCAAAAAAACAGAAAATGCTTCAGCTAATTGAGAAAATCTTGCAGAATTCTTGTCACTTTACCGAATGAAAAGGAAAAAGAAGAAGAAAAATTCGTAAACGAATGATATAAAATGAGCCAGAGAGCCGGTAGTAGCGGTAATTATGTTTCCAACCGAAATTGACATTAATGACAAAATAATAATTATTAAAGACTAATCCAACGCTGGCTCATATATATATATATATATATATATATATATATATATATAAAATCAATTGCTGTTTGTTTGTCTCGCTAAAACTTAAGAATGGCTGGACCAATTTGGCTAATTTTAATCTTGAAATATTTGTGGAAGTTCAGGGATGGTTTAAAAGGTGAGAAACATAAGTAATAAGTAACATAAAATACTAAAAACGGCAATTTTATTTTCCAAGAGAAAATGTTCCTAGCGGTAAAACATTTGATGTCTTCTGTCCTTTGTCTTTTTCTTTAGGTGCGTTCAGAATTTTTTTTTCATAGTTGTGTGAGGTGTAAAAGTGTCAGTTAGTTGTCGAAAAAAGAAAATCAATATATGTATATAAAAATGGATCGTGGTTCGTTCGGATGCTTAAAACATGAAAACTACTGGACCAAATTGGATACTTCCCTTTGCGGGTTTGCTCGTGATTGCTACGCGAAGGTTTAGGAAAAAAGAAAAGTCGAAAATTCTGAACAGGTGGCGCTGTAGGCGGTCATTCCATTTGACAGCTCAGCATAGGTTCTTTCTTAGCTTCGATTTGATAATTTGAGCTGTGCGGTCACAGTTAAATGACTTTGCGATATTTTTATGATTTTTTATTGATTTTCGAATGAAATAGTTTACATTTGCGAAATATATTATTGCGAATCTGTGGATTATCCATTTTATCGATTTCTTTTGTTTTTCCAGTTGTTTTCCAAATTTCAATTGCATCTTTTTCGTTCGTTTGCTTTCTTTATTTTGGCTATTTTAAAGGTAAACTATTGATTAGTGAAAGCTTTATGTGCGATTTATACAAAGTGATAATCATTTACAGTTTTAAGCATCCGAACAAACCACGATCCATTTTTATATGTATTTATGATTGAATTCAATTGAATTCGAAAAGCGTTTCATTCAATCTATAATTGAAATTATATTATTGCGTCATCTGTTAACGATCGCTAATTTTCGGTCGAAATAACAAATTTCGGGTGGAATCGCGAATGCTCAAAATTAATTCAATCAAAAAATCTATTTTGGGCAAAACGAAGTTTGCCGGGTCACCTAGTACAGTTTTCGCAATATAAGTTGGCGAAGGGTGGGAGTTAGTTCGAGCAGATAGAGGAGGGATAGATAGCCTATCATTCGTCCTGCAACGTTCCCGTATCAGTGGCGTACCTGAAGGTTCCTAATTCTTAATTACATTTATATTTAAAAATACAAACAATTTCTTTTTAAACATAATTGCTTTATAATTTACTAGTGATCGTATTTTTTAAAACAATTTATGTCCTAATCCGTCATTATAATATACAGGTAATTTGATTTATGAACTTATATGTCGTTAACAGAGTTATCAGAAAGTATAATAATTATGAGTTAATATTAAGGAAAATGTAATGGACTTACGAAATGAATGAATTAAAAGAAAGTTAAACTAATCACTGTCATCGAAGTATAGTTCACTATCTTCATCTAAATTGATAATAAGCTGTTCATAGCGTTCGTCAACCAGGATCTCATTCTGTATTTTTTCTTCTTCTACTTTCATGACATGCCCACAGCGTTTCCGCCAGTCCCCCATTGATATTTTTGAAAACTCTTCCCCTGTTAATTTCTTTACATCTTCTAATTTGAGTGTGACGTTTCTTGCTCCAACGTTATTCTTAATCTGTGCCCATAGCATCCCAATAGGATTGAGGTATGGGTGATATGGAGGCAACCTTAAAACAGTTTGTCCCTTCTGTTCAAAATACTCATCAAATTTATAAGTAACATAGCGCTCTTTATGTGACTTGATTATATGATATAATTGTGGTTTCAACATATTGCTGTCAAAGGAAATCCTCTTAGCTGTCAACCATTGAATCATTTCTATTTTCCTACTGACAGATGTAGGTGCTTTGTTTGCTTGAACATTATTGTAGGGAGCATTATCTATGACAACCACAGATTTATCAGGCAGATTTGGAATTGGTTTCTCATTGATCCACTTTGCGTAATTTTCGGTGTTCATATCGTCGTGGTAATCACCACTTTTTGAGCCAGATTTAAATATTAGTAAGCATGTGTATTATAATTAGTCTTTGCCCTTTAGATATATTTTTTACGAGACCTTTTGCACTTCTATCGCTCCAATTTTTCGATGAAATATGACCACTATGAATATATGTTTTCTCAATATACACTATGGGATTCTTGTTTTGTCTAGAAAATTAAAAATTCTTCGTGACCTAATGACCTAATATTTATTCGTCCGATTAATATTTTTCTGTTATTTTGTGTACACCTAAATTTGAATCCCATATCTTTCACAATTTTTCGCAGCGAAGTTTTTGAGCCCTCCCATTCTAATTCTTTACTCACCTTCTTATGTAATGCTCCTATGGTAACACGACAGTCTTCTGTGCGGTGAAAATTATAAATTATGTGTGGCAGCTCTCTAATTTTGTATTCCAGCAACTGTGTAACAGAGCAACGCCGCTGTCGCTTTTTTCCTGGATTGCGAAATTTCTTTTCTCCGGGAGTACTTTCGGCTTTGCCTTCCTGAACAATTCGCTCGATACTTCTTACAGATATACCGGTTGCATTCGAAACACATTCTTTTATATCTGATAAGGACTGTTGTGCCGTATTTACACCAAAAATAATTATACACATTAAAAACTATTTCCCGTGCTTGACTATTTATCACTTTTCCTTCACCTACGGAAGTCATATTGATACGACAATGGTAATTCCTATGCGCTATCTGAATCAGACAGGTGGGAGGTGCGTGTCCCAAATACGTTTACGGCGCATCCCCACCGCTCACCAACTTATATTGCGAGAGCTGTATATGTATATATATTTATATATACACGCTGGCGAGCAAAGAAATTGTTATTGTCTGTTGTATGTTTATATTTGAAAATTATAATAAATTGTACTGTCTTTTGAAAGCTAAATGTAATAGTCAATATTGAATCGGAAACAATTCTTTTGATTTTAACGATTTATTATTATTACAACAAATTTACGTTTACAAATGTACAAATTAATGAGAAAATTATTTTTTTATAACGTGTATTTCTTTCTTTTGTGTTACTGACTGCTTGAGTCGACGAGTCATATTCTCAATTAAATGATGGGCCACCTTCTAATCGATGTTATTCCACTCCTGCAATTAAAGCTCTCTCAGCTGCTGGGCAGTTCTTGGAGCCGGTATATATTCGCATAGGTCGTCCCAACTCATTCCAGATATGTTCAATGGGATTCATGTTTGGACTGAGTACTGGCCAATCAAATCTTCTAATGCTTACCTCATCCAGATATCCTTTAACATCCTTTAACAACGCTCGCTACGGTCTTGCATTATCTTGCATGAAAATACCATGCTCGCCTATGGTGAACACGAAAGGCATTACATGGTCTTCTACAACTTCCGTAATGTACCTGTGAGCTGTCAGGGAACCGTTCTATATGAAGACTAGCTCTGTCCGTGTATGTGACGAGATTCGTGCCCAAATCATAACCGACCCATCGCCAAATGGAAGTCGCTCGTCAATACAAACTGCAGCAAATTTTTCTGCTGGTCTTCTCCATACTCGCCGACGTCCGTTTGACCCATTGAAACAAAAAGCGCGACTCATCTGAAAACAGAAACTTGCTCTAATTCTTATAATTCCATGTCAAGTGGTTTTGGGCAAGAGCCAATCTTGCAATTCGATGCTGGCGTTGCAATGGCGGATCTGTAGTCATCTTTCTGCAAGACAATTAAGCAGCACGTAGCATTTTTCTAACGTTCCATTCACTAGCATTCACTTCTCTAACTTAGAGTTGATTTCGCAGCAAAACTGCAGAGGCTGCTCTATTCCGCAAACTTGCCGACACCAAAAGACCTTGGAGTGGTGATCCTTTTTCGCCCGGATCCCAGTCTACTCAAAGCGCTGGTACACATTTTGTACAGCACATAAGCCAACAATTTTTGCAGTTCACGTTGTCCTCGGTTATCTTGTATCAACATTACAATTCTTGCTATGACAATGGTATCTGAAAGCATTATGACCTGTTTAATCAACAGTACAAATACCAAACCATGCAACCGATAGGTTTTATAGAGAGAAACCAACCCTAGACTGAAAAATAGACAACAAAATGTGAGTTGCGTGTTTAAGTGTTTAAGCCAGTAGCACGATCATTAGCAATTTGCCCATTTCCTATCGCCAGTAGTTGCGTAGAAAATGCATCGGCCGATGGATCATTTTGTATTTGAACTCGCACATTTGTAGTCAAAGTGTGTTGTACGTGTGTGTTTGTGTGTGTCTCCACAAATGAGTTGATTTTAAACATGCCTTTATTTCATATGCTGGTGTTGAACGAAGAATCACAGGCAATGTTTGACAGAAATCACCAGCCAATAATATCAAAGCGCCACCAAATATTGCTTGACTATTGCGTAAATCTTGCACAGTCCTGTCCAATGTTTCTACTGATTTCTTGTGTGCAATTATACATTCATCCCAGACAATTAATTGGCATTGTTGTAAAACTTTTCCCATTCCAGAATTTTTCGAAATGTTACACGTGGGATTTTCATTGACATTCATATTGAGGGATAACTTCAGTGCAGAGTGCGACCATGATCTAATAACGTGACGGCTATTTATGGTATTTTGAAATTTATTTATCGCACACATGCGATTTCTGATTTCAACCAAACTTAACATAAACCATATAGGTCCCAATAGCTACCTTGTGTATAAGTTTGGTTTAAATCGGTCGACGCGTTTGAGCGTAGTGCGGCGACATACGTAAGCCCAAAATCGCCTCCTGTTTTATATATATAGATTAGCACGCAACACGGTCCAAAACCGTTATTCCTACGTAGTACATTGAAAGTTTCTGTAACTACTGAAATGCTACCATAGAATGCTACAGTTTCTGACGTAATAGTTCTCAATTTGTCTTGCAAATAATCTGCTAGTAGTTTTTATTTCAGTTCTTTATTCTCTTGTTATTGGATTGGATAACATTTTGTAGAGAAACTCTAAGCTGACGAAATAACATGAAGAGATAAGTAATACTATCCGGTCCGGAGTCGGACCACATAAACTAATCTTTCCTTGTACCACAATTACATTTTGAATAACTTGGAGAATGGTTACCAAATTTACTCTATTTACACAAACTTCAGCAAGACCTTTGACCGTGTAAGTCGCTCTCCTCTCTTTTGGAAGTTGAAAACCAATGGAATTCTCAGTAATTGGTGGAATTGGTTGGTTTCAGTCGATCTTACTGGGTCGCTTTCAAATCGTGAGTATAGGGAGCTGCACATCATGTCCGATTAGGGTTTACATCTGGCGTGCCACAAAGCAGTCAATAATCTAACCTAACTCCCCGAACAGACCTCAAACGGAAAACGCATATATTAATTTTTCCTCCAAAATAGGCATGTAGATTCCCTCTATCTGTGAAAATCGATAAGTTATCGATAGCGTATGTTGGGTGATCGACCGCATAACATACGCCGCAAACAAAGATTAATTAAAAGCAACAACGGTAACGACAGAAATCACGGTACGCGCGAAGAAAAGAAAAACCTAACACAGTCACTTTGGACCAGTTTTACTCTTGTCATTCATAAATGACATACAATGTGGTAGAAATTACTCCAAATTTTTTCTTTCTGCTAACGACCTGAAATTGTTGCTGAAAATACAGTCATCTTCCGATTGCGCCAAATTTAAACATTAATAAATATAAACTTATTGCATTTTACAAAAAAAAAAGAAAAATATAATCACCTACTCGTACACAATCGATTATAAAACATTGGATTGAGTTACACCAATTAAGAACCTCGACATAACTTTTGAACCATCGTTGAGTTTTAGATTCCACATTGCTCATATCATTGCTAGAGTTACTAAGTTATATTTAAGCAATGTAATTGGTATTATTACATCATAGTTCGTTCTATCCTGGAATAGTGCTACCTTTTTTGCTTTTTTGATTGCCTTCCTTGCTATATTCATTCTATATAGGTATTCCTTTCTGTCATGCTGTGCTTTGGATTGAGTATATTTTCTTTTCAGCCAATTTTATTTTTCTTTATAAATTCTTTTACCATTTTGGGCGACTTCACTGTTCTTTCTGTTATCCATTATAGTTACTTTTACAACATATTGCAATTGCTGCTGTAGGTAGTACCTCTTTAAACACGTTCCATCTATTCTCCAATATCTAATTTCATCACTGCGCTAATTTGTAAAATAACTTATTTATTATTTATTAATGAATAATCAGAAAGACGCATAGCGACACTATTTACTGCTACTACTAATAACATAATTGATTTGTTAGCGAATGAAAGTTATCTGTGATGAAACTCCACGCTGCTATTTCAGCAGCTAGGGCAAAGCGTTGGTGCGTGGGAGCCCTTATTAAAGGGTTCTTTAAGTTATTCTGACTGCACTTTATCACGCTCCTAAATTAGACGGAATCGCTCGATCAAAATTACTTAGTATAAATTTGAAAGTAGGTGTACCTGTAATTGCTCGTCTTGGTTTATGCCTACATTTTTCTTTTAAAAATTTCGATGTGAGACTTCTAAAGATTGCTAAGAAGCAAATAATAAAAAAGGTAAATATTTGTTTGAGTGCTCACAGAAACAGTCGTTGATTAACTTCGTTATTGCAATAGTTAGAGTTGAATTGGTTTCGTTATTTCTTTAGTTTTCTCGTTCAATAAGA
This sequence comes from Chrysina gloriosa, assembly GCA_038088585.1. Taxonomy (NCBI): domain Eukaryota; kingdom Metazoa; phylum Arthropoda; class Insecta; order Coleoptera; family Scarabaeidae; genus Chrysina; species Chrysina gloriosa. The sequence continues at coordinate 14,232,834 of CM076095.1, read as the reverse complement.
TTATAGTTCTTGTTTATAGTATTATACAAGGTTTCTAATTTACAATAACTTTTTGTTTTGGTACAGTTCTGCAGTCTTCCGCCAAAACTTTGTTGATTGTGTCCCTAACAGACCTTCGTTTAAGTCTCGTGAAAGTATTTTTGCTTATGTATGGTAGTAAACGACATTTCTATTCTTCTTCTTCTATTCTATTCCATTTCTATTGTTGTTACTGTTTTCGGGGAATATTTTTGTTACACATAAACACATAGCTAGGATATAATAATAATAATAATAATAATAATAATAATAATAATAATAATCTTGTCCAACAAATTACAATTCAATTACAGGACAATTAATGAAATTACAATAAGCAAACCGGTATAACCCTACAACAATACAATATTTCCAGAAGAAGCTATACAAATGTATTGAAATGACGCTCACAACAGCTGACAATATTCCGCAATGAGTCATGGTTGATATCACAGACAGTCGAAATTATACTATAATTGTAGCACATCAAGTATATAGGCGTGGAAGATCCAATATTTGTTCTACATCGTGGTAAATAAAATATTGGTGGATTACGAAATAAAAATTGTGGTACATAAAAGTTTAGTAATTGCAAAAGATTAGGATAGTCAATGTTACCATGAATTAAATTATATACATATTTAACGCTAGAAGTAATTCTTCGGAATTGAGGTCACTGTATCTCAAAGCGATTCAACAAAATTGCCTGATCTATATTTCTAGCTGGATAAACATTATTAATTTGAAAACTTAGGAATTTTAAAAATCTTCTTTGAATTAATTCGAGATCTCGTTTGTGTGTTAAATAAAAAGGGTACCATACTACTGACGCATACTCTAGACGAGATCTGACCAGAGCAAAGTACAAAGCTTGTAAAGCCTGAGTATTTTTAAGACATCTGCAATTCCTAATAATGAAACCCAACATTTTTCTAGCCGATGCAGTAATTACATCCACGTGATGATTAAAATTAAGTGTAGGATCAAACCAAACACCCAAATCCTTGACTAACGCAAACCTCTCCAACTGATTCTCACCAATACAATGAGGGAAAGAAGCTGGAACGGTCCTGCGTGTAAATGATATTTTCTTACATTTAGATATATTTAGGGGTACATTATTAGATTCATACCACAAAGCAATATTATCTAAGTCAGCCTGGAGGCCAAGGCAGTCCGATACTGATGAGATTTCTCGAAACACTTTAAGATCGTCGGCAAACAGCAACATATTTGAGTTAATTACAGTTGTAATGTCATTAATAAAAATATTGAACAGCAAAGGGCCCAAATTTGAGCCCTGAGATACTCCTGACAGTGCTTGAAATGATCCCGACGAGTAGCCATTGTAGAATACATATTGTGGTCTACTCCTTAAGTATGACTTGAAAAAACGAACCAAATCTTCACTAAATCCAAAAGCCATCAGTTTTCTAAGCAATGCTGCATGACCAATACGGTCGAATGCTTTAGAAAAGTCAGTATAAATGATGTTTACTTGGCCACCAGCGTCAAGGGAGCTTGCCACAAATTGTTTAAGACAAGCCAAGTTTGACACGGTCGATCGTTTCGCCATAAAACCATGTTGATGAGCAGAAATATGATGAATCATTATAGGAAAAATATGTGAATACATAATTAATTCCAACAACTTAGCGAAATTAGAAAGGATAGCAACAGGTCTGTAGTTCACCACATTACTCACATCACCGTTTTTGTGTATCGGAGTAATCCTTGCCACTTTCCAGATGTCTTCCAGGGAAGGTCAACGATGTAAGAGTTAAGTTGAATAATTTTGTCAAAGGAATCGCAAATATGTATTTACAGTACTTAACCAAAAAAGCGGGAACCTGATCGTGGCCAGATATTAAACTATCTTTAAGTTTTTTGGTAAATTCAATTACTGTAGCCGCAGAGATAGGACCCATATTTATGTTATGCGAGCTGTTTCCAATCTGTGGGTCAATTGATACATCAGACTCTGAATTAATAGATGTGGTATAAACCGAACTGAAGTTTTCACCAAACGAATTAACAATAGAAATAGGATCATTTAGATGTATATTGTTGAAAGTCATGTTTCCCGGAATCCTAGACGACCGCTTCTTGTGGTGGATAAAAGTCCAGAACTGCTTACGATCAAGTCAGAAACTATTTCCAATATTTACTAAGTATGCAGAAGAAGCTTCCATACTCTGCTTTTTAGTAAGAGAGCGGAGGCGCTTAAAATTGGCTAATGAAACAGAACAATTAAACCTTTTATACTTTTTAGGATATTTTCCCTTTAATTTGATATTATAAATTAACTGCGGTGTAAACCATTTCGGATAGTGCCCACGAGACTGCCTTGTTAGAGGAATATGTTTGTCAAAAACTTAATAGAGCACTCGATAAAAGGAATCGCAAGCTCCGTTGACATCCACTAAATCGTTCAGAAAGTCCCAATTAATACTCTGTAATGATGCATAAAGCGCTGGAAGATCTGCTTTACGGAAGTTATAAGTTTTGCTATAATTAGGAAAGTTAAAAAAGTTAAAATTGGTGGCAGACTTTCAGTCTACTGAAAAATCAAAAGACAGTGCGGGATGGTTAACATCCTCTGGAATCAGTGGAGAGCTATGTCGTTGAACATCACAAGGAATAGCCGAAATAAGTAAGTCTAAAATTCTACCGTTTACATTCCAAACAGTGTTAGATTGATTGAAGTTGGTCAAGTCCAAGAACGATTTCAATATACGTGATTTGGAATCTTGAGCATCATGTAGTATTAAGTTCGAACAATTAATGTTCCCGAGAATTAGAACATTTTGGTAACCTATTACCAATTGCTCAAGCGACTCCATGAAGCTCTCAAAAATATTTATCGAAATATCTGGAGGTATGTAAACAGCAAAACAGTAAATAGTGTTACAATCAATTGTACATTTACATGCAACAATATCGATTAAAGGAAAATTATTTGAAATACTGGTCGTGTCCACTCTATAAGCAAGAAAACAGTTATTATACGCGAACAAAACTCCACCACCTCTGACACGGCCAGTTGCATCGAAGTTACGGTCAGTTCGAATCACAGAAAAAGATTCACGAAAAAGTTCAGCACTACTCACTTCCTCTGATAACCAAGTCTCTGTAAGAAAAATTAAGTCATACGATGAAACACTGATAGACGCATAGAATTCCTGAGCTTTGGTTCTTATGCCACGGCAATTTTGATAATAACAATGAAGATTAGTGGACAGAGCGTTGAATTTGTTGGACGTTTCTAGTTTAAAGCGACAATTCTTGGGATACCCCTGACGTATTTAATTTTCAATTCTTCTCCATTATTTCTTCGAGAGTTCAACTCTTCTTTAACCTCACGAAAATACTTGATCTGACGCGGTGTACGATCTAATGACACGCGAATGGCATTAAAGTCAGTGTTGCTTTTAAGAAGCTTAGATCTGTGAATAACATCATGAACCAACTGCTCACTATCAAGCGCAACTCTAACCGGTCTAGGCTTAGGATTGGAACTGTCAAATCTACCCAATCGCACAGGAGAAGCATCAAATTCAATGGAAAGATGTTTTAACAAATTATTAACCACTTCATCGTCATTAGTACGACGATCGGCTTTTGATTCAGACGATTTTTCGTTAATTCCGTAGAGAAACAGATTGGATTTCCTTTTGTCTCGTTCACGAATCTCCTGAATAACCTCCTCAAACGCGTCGCTATCGAGTCCAGTCGATGAAGAAGGAGACTTCTGATTTCTTAACTCCGGCAATTCCTCTTTAAGTGCAAAGATATGCGATCCTAATCATTTTAGTCGAGGATGATGAATTCAATATCCTATATACGTATTGATTTAAATTAGGATGTAAATTATTTGTGTAAAATAAATCACTACATATGTATACTAAGCGAACCTCATTTAACCGAAGGCAGCAACTGTACAAGCACACATTTAGCTTTGTGAAGTAATTACCTATACCACAGAGAATGTTTGCAGAGTTGACATGTCCGTTTTAAAAATTTTCGGTACCTAATCAGCACATACAGGTAAGACGTTAAACGTCCATTAGATATCTTAAAATTTGGTACTTTATGAAGTCTCTCTTTTTTCTTTCCACTTTTCAGGTGGAGGTGAAATTTTTATAGGCATCACCGCTTGTGCGGTGTGGGGACTTTTGTGCATGGTATTATAAGACACTGACTATCCCACTAAAACATCTCCAATCTCTACGACTCCAAAGCGGCGAAATTTCCTGGTTTTGATACGTCAATTGCCACCTTTCCATCCTTAGTTATTCCTGTCTTTGTCTTCCTTTGCCTTAGTTGCCGTAATTCTACTCATGAAGCTCTGCTTTTTTCCCACACCTCTTTGCTACTTATCATACTATTGACTAAATTGTCTGTCCTTATCTGTTGTCCTACACTACCACTTCACTCTATCTTTTCTTTCTTCCATCTTCGTGTCTTCTATCCGCAGCAAAAGCATTCATTACTTGTTGATATTTTGATCCTGTGTGTCTAGCTGTCAAAACTTCAATACCCCGACAAAAATTGTATGAGGTAGAAGTTGGACTTTCTGTGTTTGTACTCCGCCTAGCGCCGTATGTGTTTTATTAATAAATTTGCCCACTGACTAGGTGTCATTTGTGTATGCTAGTCATTTTGTTAGATCTCCAACGTGGTCACCTGTTGCCCTTCTCTTAGTCTCTCTCCGTTGTACAGTCTTGCTTTTTCTTCAATAAGCAAAGTAATAAGAGCTATTCCTGCATGTTCGGTTGTTACTGACGATATTGTTCTATATCCACTAATCACTCTCAGAAGGGCCTTCCTTTATACACTTGTCAGCATTTTTCTATACTTTCTATATCTCACGACATCTTTCTATACCAGGACACTGTTCTTTTTACACTCCCAGATCCTCCGATATTCGGTAGCAACCGAGTTAATGCAAGTAAGCTATTTTTCGCCCTTTCTATAACATTCCGCACATGGTAACCAAATCTCAAATTTTTGTCTAACACTATGATGACCAGATACTTTATTTTGCTTACAGGGCCTTTCCCAACGTCTGATATTTTTACTCTTAGCCCTTTCAGGATCACCATCTCAGTTTTGTGTGGAGCTAAATTTAGTTCATGTCTATCGATCCAGCTTTCTAGTCATCAAAGCGAGTCGTTGCCCTATATGTCAGCTGTTATATACTGTTAGCTTCAACACTTATTGCCAAATCGTTCGCGGTGGTTACGTCCTCTGTAAGTTTCCGGCGCATTATATTGTCATATAATATATTCCATAGCGTGGGTCTAAGTACTGACCCTTATGGTACTCCCATCGTAACATTCATTCTTTCCTTAACTATTGTTATACTCCGATGACTCAATTAGCTATCAATAATCTTTGTGAGGTAGTTTAGTATTTCTTTATCCTCTAGCTTTGTCGATCACTATCATCATTAACCATATTCTTGTAGAGGTTCTTGCTATATTGATTACGTCCTTAATTGCATGAATTGAAAATATACTCTTACAGAAACCAGATGGTTTGGGAGAAAAACCTCCTTTCTCGTCAATTGCTGTTTCCAATTCCCAATTTTCCTAATAAATTTAGGAAACATATTGTTCAATAAGATGATGCGAACTGCATTCTCCGTCTTTCCATATCAACACCATAAGTGCTTTTCTTCAATTTTTTTGGAAAGTTCTGGCTACAGAGAAGGTCGTTAAATACGTACTTCGTGATGTTACAGAGGCAATACTTAGAACTAGTAAATTTCTGACATTGCTTATTACCGTCTTTGCGTAGCAAGTTGGCAACACAATAACTAAATTTCAAAAACAAACTAGAATAGACAGGGAAAAGGACAATAATGCGTTTATGTGCTACATACAATTGTTTCGACCTGCTGGTCTCTGACTTCCTGAAATATTTTTCCTAGTATTGACGAGGTGATTAATTTATTATTTGGTAGTTCATTTCCAAAAATTTCAATTTTATGTTAAACATATATCACAGTCTCTAGGGGTTAGTCTCCTTTTGATCGTACAACATATACGTTTAGCTTAAAATCATGGTATCGATAGGCACGATAAAACATTAATTCCAGCTTCAACCAACGTAATAAGCTCTTGGTATACTGCCTCTAATAAGCATTAATAATAATCGTTTACATGGCAGAGTTTTTGCAGGAAGGAGAGGATCTGCTACAACGTGAGATAGCGGAAATAATAAAGTAGGTGTGGTCCATATAACAATTTCCAGTACAGTGAAAGGAAGGAATTATGTGTCCAGTCCACAAAAAATAAGACGTCACAGACTGCCATAATTATAGGGGAATAGCGCTACAAGACACAATATATAAAATATGAGCATCATCAATTAACAAAACAATTAAATCCCAAACAGAGAATGCCTTAGGTGAATACCAGGCAGGTTTCAGGTCGAATAGATCAGTAATTGACCAAAGTTTCACATTGTAGCAGATCATCGCTAGCTCTTACGAATTTAACTTGTCACTACATATGCTGTTCATCGACTTTAAACAAGCGTACAATACCATAAAGATAAGTAACGTATTTGAAGTATTACAAAATTTTGAGTTCCCAATTTTAACATTTACTCATGAATGATAATAAAATGAAAAAACTAGTAATAATATTTCATAAACAAATATCAATCAGTGCGAGTGAAATGGAAATATTTATATACAAATCTAATTAGAGCTACGTGTAATTAAATACTAATAAAAAGGGTACAATATTGTATTGCGAAGGGCGGAATTCAACCGCCCGCAAGTATATTAAAAGAAGCTCCACTAATGTATGGGAAGAAAATTCTGGGACCAGATATTGTTAAAATTATATTCTGAGAAGAATTCTCTAACTTTAGAATGCATAGTTACTATTTAAATTACCCACAACGACACATGTATAGGCATTTCTGTGAACTTATAAAATTTTAAGCATTTTAGAATTTGCCAATTATTTAAATCGAACCAGCGGCGAAGAAATTTGAAACGAACAGATCACAAAAGGAAAGTCACTTTGGGGCAGGTCAGGTTCACTTTATAAATACACAGGCGAGGAGGTTGCGTTTAAAAATAACTTTCGAAATGGCGAAAACAACCCAACCGGTGATTCCCAGCTGCTTTTTATTGCAGACCTCCGTCCTATCGATTTCGTGATGCCTGGTAATAAAAGAGTTGGTACTATCGCTGCTTGGTACCGCAGTTCTTTACCAAAGAAAAAAACAATTGCGGAAAATTCCATTTATATCCTCCAATGAAGTCGTATAGTATTTACGAGTATTAAAAATGAAATTATATTTGTAAAGATAAAGAACTAAAAGCGAGGAGGGGTACAGTATAGCGAATCATTCACGCATATTTAAACAGCGGGAAATAAAGGAAAATGTTATAAAAAACATTTTTTGATGTTTATTTTTAAACAGATGAAACGGATAATGCCAAAAAGTAGTACTACGTTTGGTTTCACGCTTGAATAGGTAGGATCAAACCGGAGTTTATTAAAAAAGCTAATTGAAAGCACGTGTGGCATGGAAAGATTGACTGTAAAGTGGCGAGTCCGAGGAGAGTGAGGTTTTGTTACTCCGTTAGTATTGCTATTAACGCAACAATGCGAATAAAAAGATTTGGTAACAGATTTAGCTTTATTTGTGAGCCGTATACAGAAACAGCAAATTCGAATCGAATTGAAAACAAAAATTTATCTAAGAGATACCATCATTATAAATTCGTCTGTTTATTATAAGCGATTGTTTAAAAAGAGGCATAGGATGTTTGATTTAGAATTGTCAATTTATAGAAAAATGAAAATTACTCTCTCTAATGTGCCATAAAAAATATCTATACTAACAAAAGCTGTGCAAGAGTTGAGAAAGGGTGTAAATGAACTCCTGGGGAGAATTATTCTTTATTAGCAGATAACGAGGTGTAATCGTGAACTAATTGTGCCAATTTGGCACTTCTTAGTACGGTGCAGTTCATTTGCAGGTAAGAAAGCACAATACTGGAATTTGCTATTGAAGCCAAAATTCTTGATATCCATTTCTGAATTTCAATTTTAACTCTTTATTTGTTGACAATTCTATCAACCCCTTCTACAATGATAATCTGCTTTTTTTTAGAGAGGTTCTAGGACTCAATCTGGAATGATCACGTTGAAGATATCTTGAAACCTATTTGTAAAATCTTCTTTAAGTGCTTCCAAATGCTGGCAGAATACCAGATTGTCGTCATTATTTGTTTCGACAGGGGAAAGATTTGGAAAGTGATGAGTGAGAATTTCTTCTATCCAAATTTTCTTTATACAAGGCAAGTTTTGACTCGAACGTAGAAATAGTTGCCTGTGCTTTGGTTAATTTCAAATCAATTCTTTGCAGCTGTAGATTCGTTTCATTAAATTTATTATATAAATCAGTTAAATAAGCAATATTATTCTTCAATTTTCATAAATTCTTTCTTAAAGAATCATCTTTGGTTTCAAATAAACATTATAACTGAATCGAACAAGCTATAAAATCTTTCTAGGCAGGTATCCTTCGAAGCCAACGAACTTTTGGTGTGCGGTAGTAAACGATTGAAATCTTGGTCGTTTTCACCACATCGTTTACTAAACAATCTAATATTGAGAGCATTGCTTCTGATCTTGTTAACTGATGTAAAGACATAGAAACATCAAAATTAATGTAGTTATCGGATTAGTAGATCAAGCGGTTAGATTAGCTGATCCCGAATTTATGGAAAAAAATTTAAACATAGTTAAAGAAATCTTAGATATAAATAATTATCGAAATAGTGTTTACGAAAAAATAGAAAATAGAATTGATAACAGAGGTATTAAATATAATAACAATAAATATATTATATAACACTATTCGTTATAAAAAAGGTTTAAACGAACATTTAAAAAGAATTTAATAAAAACAATATACACATAACTTTCATTCCAAATTATGGCAACATTTTACTAACACTAAATCTAAAATAAATAAACAAAATCAAAGTAATGTAGAAAACAAAGAAACAGAGTTAAGACACTAGTGAAAGAGGCAAAAGAAAGGTCATGGACAGAATTCGGAAACATAATGGAAAAGAATAGCTCCAGTAACCAAAAACTCTTTTATAGAATCCTAAAATCATGGAGAAATGAGAAACCGATAACAGAGATATACATAAAAAACAAACAACAAGAAATACTAACAAAGGAAAAGGATATTATGGGGAGATGGAAAGAATACTTCCAAGAATTATTAGGACACGGACTGATGAAGAGAGCACAAGAGGGCTTGAAGAATAGAGAAATGAAGAGTAAATGGAAGGAATAGAGATAGGAGAGCTGAAAAATACAATTAAAACACTGAAGAATGGAAAAGGGCCGGGAGAAGACAAGATCACAACAGAAATGATAAAAAGCTTAGGAGAGACAGGTGTGAAAGTACTACTACAAAAACTAAACAAATCATGGAAAGAAGAAAAACTACCTGAAGAATGGGGAGCTGCACTAATTACACCAATATATAAAAAAGGAGACAAAGAAACTGCTCCAATTACAGAGGAATAACCTTACTAAACACTATTACCAAAATGTACGAACAAATTATAAACAACAAACTAAAAGCAATACTAGAACCTAACTAGATGAACCACAAAGCGGATTTAGACCAGGAAGAAGCACCCAAGATCATATCTTTAAAATCAAACAACTGATAGAGAAAAGACACCTACAAGATAAAAACCTTTTTCTAGCCTTCATCGACATGGAAAAGGCGTTCGACACAGTTTGCACATTTGTTAAAATAACATTTACATTTCTTAAGAAGAAAACTCCTGGGGTTTTCCCTAGTCCTTGAACAGATTTGTTAAGGATTCGACAATTTTTTTTCTGGGTATTTTCATAGTTTCCACGTATGTGTTTGCACATTAAATTAGTTATTTATTATTTTTAAAGAAAAATTTTATATATCTTATATATCAAGAAATCAGTCATTAGTTATTTTGTTGATAGTTCCCGGATATAAAAAATATTTGTTTATACTTTCATCTAGTTATATTTTCACTGAAGAAGGTGTTCCCAAAACGTTTGTAAACGTTCTGAAAACATAACTATTATTTCAACAAGTCTTGTTTAATTGACCTAATTGTAGTAGAAAATTATCAAATGAGATATGGATTATTTCTTAATATTTTCTTAATAATATCAGACGGCGACTTGTGCAGTACAGTAACCAGATCCTCACTCACAGCTGGCAGTATTAATTCTTCTCCAGTAGTGTGCGAATTTTTCGATTTAGAAATAAGTGAGTAAATGTTGTAGGAGGCACGTAACCCATCATTGTCTTGTTTGGATGTCGCTGAAAACATATCAGCTAAAATTGGACGTCTCCAATGTTCTTCTTGGAGCATTTGAAGGTAAGATAAATTTTTGTCTATTCTGTTAGAATGTATTTTGGTCAAATATTCATCTAATCGCGAAGGCTTCATGGCTTCATTCAAGAAAACTCTCTGACAAATCAGGCACATTGCTAATGCTTTGTGCTCACTATAACATCAATCGTCACTATATCAAATAAATTTATTATTATTACTTAATTATTTAAATTTTAAACATAGTTTAAATCAATTTAAATATAAGTAAATTATTTTATAGATATTTTCCAACAGAGAAATACGTATGTTCTAAAAAGTATGATATTTAAATATATGTAAAGTTATTTAAATTTATAAATTTCACAAATTTTAAAGGAGTGTTAACTTACGTTACCGCCTAACCATGGCAGCGATATCCAAAATTAAAATAAATTTATTAAGGCGATGTATCAAGTTATAACTTGTTTAGTAACTTTTTGCAAATAATTTCTCTGTTGCAAAATATTTATAAAATAACTTGCATAAAAGTGAAACTTCCACGTCCCGTTGGCACATCTCTACCTAAAGTTGTAAGAATTGGGATATTCACATCCAAAGCTTAAATATCATGAAAGAAATCTGTTCTACGGAATTTCTAGAAATTATCGCATAGATAGATAGCCATATATGTAGATGAATGGATATCACGCTAAAATAGTTGACTCGTGTAAGCGAAGACATATGTAAGCATGAATTAGGCGTGCTTACATATATGTAAAAGTTTCTAAATGTCAGTCATTATTACTATTGAGGTAAGTTGATAATTGCTTCCACTTGTAATACTCAAGGAATTGGACCGCCTTTCGCAATTTTACTCATACCCTGACCCGATACTGAAGGACATAAGGATTTAGAGAAGATTCAGTATTTTAATATACATTTTTCTTTACATCCGCTTTCTGACAAAATTTATTAACTGCTGCTATGCATAAAATATTATATTCATATTGTTGTTAACTTTGATGATTTATTTATAACCACGATAGCCTTTCCGACAAGGATGAAAGTTATATCTTTATTACAACGAAAATTGGTGAATGAAGAATGAAATGTACATAATTCCTCTTGAGAAATTATTTTATCCTTCTCTGGTTTATGACTACCGAATTATAACTAATGGATGGTATTAGTGCTGGAAATTTGGGTTTGCATTGAAAATCAAATGATCTACGACACAATTTATTAACGTTTGGAACTAATGGTTATGATTTAGTTTATGTTTAGTTTGTTAAGTAAATCTGTTACCAGTTCAATAACCTCTTGATTTAATAAAATTAGAAGGACACTTTATATTGTGCTGACGTTTAAATTTGTATCTTTTAATTGGAATAACGTTCTCCTGAAAGCTGGTACCCGTATATGTTAATATTTGCTGTAATCTACCAGAATTACAATTGCTAACCATAGAGTGAAAAAATAAGTAGAAGGTAAAAACGTTATATTCCTTAAAATATTTTCGGTCGCCCTGATCCTTTATTCATAGGTATTTAATATATGTCGTTGTCTAGCCGACGATAGTTCTCCAAAATACCAGAAGCGGTATTGATTTTCTTGTGTGTCCTACTGAATCTATAATACCGTGCCCCTGCTTTTGGATTATCATCGCAAACAGCTTTCATAAACATGAAATAGAGCGTATGGTATCTATATATATATAACTTTTGATTTAATGCACGTGTCTTTCAATACCTTCAAAGGATGTTTAAATGCACATAGAGATACGCGCCATAAATTCTCGGCCTGATACAGAAAAAATAAACTTGGTAAATATAACTTCATTTTTTAAAAATTATCTCTCTTAATTTCAATACATTTCCTACAACGATAAAACAATATGTCTATACCCTTGTAATAATAATCTAGTTTTTCCCTCAAAATATTATATTACAGCTGCTTGCAACTAACTGTCGTCCTTAATCCTCCGTCCGACAGATATTGTAATCCCTTCGGTCCAACGGATGGTGTCTGGCCAGATCCCTATACATTAACATGCATTTATTTGCATTTTGGTGCGAATTAGTGGTGCAAAATTCATTTTAATACAAACCAGGTATATATTTTTTATTTCTTACTTTTCTCAGAGTTAAAATCAATATTGTTTGATGTTTACAAGAAAGGATTACAACGTTTTTTATTAGTTATGATTCGAACTCTCTCATGGGTTCTCAGAAGTACAAACAATGCATGAACAACATGAATATCGAACTTTAGAATGTTGTTGACATACTGGCGCTGAACACATTGAACAGAAGAAAACGAGTTTTTCGGCGAACTTTTTCCTCTCCGTGTGAACAAATTTTGCAGTCTCTCTTGGCTGTGAGTGTATCGGCGCCGCTGGCAGGAGTAGCCACAATACTTCTTGGAATGTTCATTGATCTACCGAAGAACGATTCACTAGCCGAACGAACAGTAAAGTGCTTCATTACGTGGATACTGTTCATGCGATTTTCAACATTTGGAAGGACCAATGTTCTGGATAAAGTACTTCTTTGCAAATACAATAGGCAGCCAATGCCATAACGTTCGACATGCTGAAGAAAAATGCCAAAGTCCAGCGTCTGGTTGGCCGCTTTGTTGTAAAGTTGTTTGGAGAGAGCACCAAACAGTTACCCGTTTGCGTGGGGATATGAAATAAGAAAACAGGCTTTTCTGTTTTCATGCCGGTTTATTTGAATAGATAGATTTACATATTTTTACAATAACAGATATTTAGATAGACATATGGTATAACATATAAACACATTTAGACAGACAGTTAGACAGATCATATTGATATTTAGTAGGAAATAAAATAATTATAAAAATACGTATTCCTATATATATATATTGTTTCAAGGTCAAATTTTTTCTTACACAATGTTCGCAACTCACTTATATTATATTCAATATCACGCACTTGGCGTGTATTCTATTTGTGTCTTTATTTTCGGATATAATGACAAAGAATTGTACTTGTGTTTCCCACTTAACACACGTTTGTGACTAAACGTTTCAAAATGCGTTTTGTTCAAATTAGCTCAAATAAATATCTTTGCCTTGTTCTTAACGTTTTGAAATACGTTTGTCTTAAACGTTTCATATTCTATGCATCTATGTATTCAAAGATCGAAAGATCTGTTTGCTTTTAAACCTAAGGACGGCCGGCCCTAATATTTTTGTACATCTCGTACATAGCAGCGGTTTACGAAGAAAGCTACGAACGTCGTCGGTGAGGCGGGTCAGCTCTAAACGACATTCGGGTGATATGGTTTCATGCTAAATTTCTGATATTGCTTTCTTCTAACGCGCGTTAGTACGTTCGTACTGGAGCCGATCGACGAAGTTTCTTTTATCTGTATGTTAAGGATTTTTGGTACGCATTATCGAAAGCGTTCATTGTTTGTCGGCGATGAATTTAGATAATGTTTGATACATAATACAAGCATTTACAAAAGTTGAAACATAAAACTATTCTAAGTTTAGTACATACATAAACATAAATGAATATTAATTTTAACACATTGATAAAAATAAAAACATCTATTGAAATTAAAACAAATAAATAATATTAATATATAGAAAAACTGTTAATATAAGAGTCTATTTAAAATGATGTATTTAAATCCTTAACATAGCCATTTGATCCATGCAATCGACGCCGGCTTTATTCGCATTGTAAAACAAAATTGCCTCTGGTTTCATTGCCTCGCCTACACAACATTTCCTATAATGCACAGTGGAGAGAAAATTCACAGTACTGTTCCTTTTCGACACGTAGCTACAAAGCGAAACCAAGTTTTCATGAAAACCAAACACAGATGACAGCATAGGACGAGAAGCATTCTTCTTCACTTCTTCAGGGAGAAATTTTTATTGGACCGAACAGTGCCGACGAAAGCTAGTCCAAGCACGTCTCCGCAAGTGCACCGATGCAGGAGGGGACTATTTCGAAGAATTTTAAACATTTGTACCGGTAAGATCAATGAGTTGGAGTTGAGTTTCGATCGGCGAAGAGAGCAGTTGTCCGGCGTGTGCGGCGATAAGTAACTTCGTAAATCGACACTTATCACAATAAACGCGTCTGACAGTTACTGAAAATATCAAACATTAAATATACATAAAAGAGTGGCGATACAGGGAGGGATTTAGCTTCCGAGAAGTCGATTCGAGCGACGTCCCTGACGCTGTGCTTCTGATATAGATACAAGACTGGAACAAATACAGTCAGAATAAAAAGTGATAATAAAAAGAACAAAATAGTAGTAAGGAAAGAGATACAGGGATCGGACGAAAAGTTGGTGCATTGACGGGAGAATATGGAGAATGATGACAATACGTCTGATTCCGGTAGAAAGAGGGGAAGAGGAAGGGAAGACTCAAGTGAAATATTCAAGAGTAGTAAAAACTAATAAGAACAGAAAGCAGAAAGGGAAAGAAGAGGAAGGCAATCTAGTCGCTATGATGAGAGAAATAATGAGAGATGTAAAGGAGATGAAACAGAACCAGAAAGAATACCAAGAAGAACTGAAGGAGATAAGAAGGGAAAATGAAATATTAAAGGAGGAAAAAGAATAAATTAAGAGACAAATGAAATCCATGGAGAGGAGAATGAATAGAATGGAAAAAATGAGCATAAGGAACAACGTTGTAGTATCGGGAATGAAAATATCAACGGAAGACAAATACAATTTGAAAATAGGAATGGAGAATTTTGAAAATGGGAGAGTCAGTGTATAAAGTGGTTCTAGAGAAGGCAAGAGATAAAGAGGTAGTGATGCTGAATAAAAATAAGTTAAGGCAGCTAAAAGAAAGAGTTTATATAAATAACGAAATGACCCTAGACGAAATAGATATACAGAAGAAACTGAAGCAGATAGGAGAGAATGAACGTAAAGAAGGAAAAAGAGTTAAGCTAGGTTATCAAAAGATCATAATTGATGGAAGAGATTATAAATGGGACGGGGAAAGAGCGAGGTTGGAAAGATACGAGAGAGAGCCCCCGAACAAAAATTCAAAAAACTGATAATATTAGGAAAGAAGGGACTGACGACGACAACCATGGCAAAGAAGAAGGATACGATCGAGGGATGTGCAAAGTGGAAGAGGGGTGAGGATGGTAGAAGGGAAGGGCTCGAAAAAGGGAAGAATCTTGGGGAGCAGCGCTGGAAAAGGGAA
Organism: Chrysina gloriosa; assembly: GCA_038088585.1. Classification (NCBI taxonomy): domain Eukaryota; kingdom Metazoa; phylum Arthropoda; class Insecta; order Coleoptera; family Scarabaeidae; genus Chrysina; species Chrysina gloriosa. Next base: position 14,217,239 of record CM076095.1, on the reverse strand, counting down.
AGCGAGAATACATTCGCACTGGGGGTAACTCGACCCAAGAAGGCAACTCAAAACTTAAACAAAACGCGAGGAGGGGAAAACAAGGGGCTTAATGAAGACGGCAAGAAGAACAAGATGAAAGAAGAAGGAAGGCAGTATAGCACACTGAGAGTGGGTACGTGGAATGTGAGAAATGTGAATGGGAAGGAGGAGGAGTTAGTTATGGAAATGGAGAAGCATAAGGTAGAAATAATGGGAATTACGGAAACGAAAAAGAAAGGGAGTGGCATGAAGAGAATTCACAAGGGATACTGGATGTTCTGGTCTGGAGTTAAAGAGATAGAAAGAGCAAAAGGTGGGGTTGGATTGGTAATAACGCCAACTAGATTGAAAGACATGATGAAAGAAGAATATGTAAATGAGAGATTGTTGAAGGTAGAAATTAGTATATTGGACGAGACTTGGACACTAATAGTGGCATATGGGGTAAGTGAGGACGTTTGTAAAAAGAAAAATACGAGTTCTTTGAAAGACTCCAGAAAACAATAGACGAGGAGGGAGAAAATATTATAGTATTGGGAGACCTCAATGGCAGAGTAGGAAATCTGAATGAAGGAATCTATGATATTATGGGAAAAGAGGGAGAACAAACAAAAAATAACAATGGAAGCAGAATAATAGAAATTTGTATTGAAAACAATCTAGTCATAGAAAACTCGAAGTTCAGACACAAGGACATTCACAAGTTCACGCGAGTTGAAGAAAGCAGGAGAGAAACATCAATTATAGACTATTTCTTAGTAAGCAAACACAAAGAGGAAATGATACAAGATATTAAAGTAACACGCAGTGCAGAAATAGGAAGTGACCACTACTTGGTAAAAATGGATATGAGAGGGAAAGGGAAAAGAGAGGACAAAAGAAGAACGAGGATACAAAAAAATTAAGAGTTACAAATTGAAAGAAAGAAAATGTTATGAAAAATACCAGCAAATATTAGCTAAAAGATTAGATGACCCGGAAGGAAGCGGAATTGAAGGAAAGTGGAATCATTTCAAAAACAGCTTATTGGAAGCAGCAAAGGAGAGCTGTGGAGTTAAAAAAATATCAAACAAGACCGGAAAAAGAACAGAGTGGTGGACCACTGAAATAAAACATATTGTAAAAGAGAAGAAAACCAGTTGGAAAAGATATCTTGAAACAAGAAACCTGGACGATTTGGAAGAATATAAGGAGAAACGCCGAAAGGTCAAAAATGAAGTTAAGAAAGCGAAAGAGAGGTCTTGGATAAAATTTGGAGAGAAAATGACTAATAATTATAGAGAAAATCAAAAATTATTCTATGGAACCCTCAAACAATTAAGACAGAAAAGAGAATATAACATGATAAACATAAAAGATAAGTATGGTCGTATAATTACAGAGGAAGACCAAATAATGGAAAGATGGCGGCAACACTTCCAAGAGCTGACAGAAACTAATGTCGAGACAAGGGAAAAAGAAGAGGAGACAGAGGAAATACAAAATTTAGAGCCAATTCAAGAAGAAGAAATAATGGAGTTCGTAAGGAAGCTGAAAATAGGAAAGGCTCTAGGAAGAGACAACATAACACCAGAAATGATCAAATATATGGGAGAAAAAGGGATAAGACAAATAACCAAGCCAATGAATACGATTATACAAGAAGGTAAAATACCGAAGGAGTGGAACTCGGGAATAATATTGCCCATTTATAAGAAGGGGGATAAGAGGGATTGCAATAACTACAGGGGAATTACACTAACAAGCGTCCCAGGTAGAATATTAGCGAGTATTATAGAAAAAAGAATAAGAAAAATAACTGAGGAGAGCATAGAAGACACTCAATGTGGATTTAGAAAAGAAAGAAGTACACAAGATTTAATATTTGTGATAAGACAAGCAAGTGAAAAGATAATTAACAAGAAAAAACAAATACATATATGTTTTATAGACTTAGAAAAGCTTTCGACCGGCTAAGAAGGGAAGACATATGGAATGTCCTAGAAAAGAGAAATATAGACAAACGAACAATAGAGTTAATAAAAGCGATGTATAGGAATAACACAAATATAGTAAGAACCAACAACGAAGAATCTAAAGAGTTTACGACAAAGATTGGGGTAAAGCAGGGCTGTGTGCTTAGTCCACTGCCGTTTTCTATGGTATTAGATGAGGCCATAAAAAGTGCAAAAAAACAAATGAAACCACTAAAAATGGGTCACTGGAAAATGCAGGAGACTAACTTGTGTGAACTGATGTTTGCGGATGATATGGCAATTCTGGCTGAATCAGAAGAAGCGCTACAAAGGAACCTTGAAATCCTAAATAAGGAAATAAAGAATATAAACATGAAAATAAACATCGAAAAGACCAAATCAATGATAATAGCAGGAGAAAGGAAAAGACATAACATCAAAATCGAAGGGACAATAGAACAGGTGAATAACTACAAATATTTAGGAACAATAATTCAAATGGAACAAGAAATTAATGAAAAATGAAAAAGCGGCAAGAATGTTTTATATGATGAGAACTACGTTTCTGGGGAAAAAGGAAGTGCCAAAACGGATTAAAACGGAAATTGTGAAAAAGTGATAAGACCAACAATAACATATAGTAGTGAGTCCTGGGCAAGGTCAGAAAAGGTAAAATCGCGGGTGAACGCCATGGATATGAGATTCCTAAGACGAATAGAAAATAAGACCAAGAAAGACAAGATAAGAAACGAGAATTACTGGCAAAACCTAGGAATAAAACCCATATGGAGAATAGTGGAGGAGAGTCAGCTGAGATGGTTCGGCCATGTGTGTCGTATGAGTGATGATAGACTGACAAAGAGAGTGTATGAGACAAGAGTGATAGGAAAAAACAAAAAAGGAAGGCCAAGAAGAAGATGGAATGACGATATCAGGGGAGCAGCGGCAGAGAGGGGAATTGAGTGGGAGGGAATACAGGATCAGACCGGAGACAGAAAACGGTGGAGAGAACTATATGGAAAATAGGAAACTTGACCCCATCCAAGCCTTACACCGAAAGGTAGATAGGAATATGATTAAGAAGAAGAAGAAGAAGATCAATGAATCTATTTTTCCCAAAAATGCGCATTACTTTCATAACGGACCATGTATATATATATGAGGCCCATATGCGTGAACATAAAAGGAAGTTAGAGTGGATAATTACAACATAAAAGTGCAAAAAAAAAGTATAATCATGCATTTTCATACAAAATGTATGGGATCCAGCCAGATACCATCTGTCAGACCGAAGATAAGATTTCAAAACGTCCTTTTTTCGTCCTTCGCGATGAGTAAATCCTTATTGCTATATGTCTAGATCGATAGCCAATAAAATTCCAGGAAGGTACATGGAAGCTCAAGTTGACAGATAAACAAGAAATATACTTAATTAACGATTGAAAACGAAAAAGGTCTGGCCGGAACCATCTATCGGACGGAGGGTTAAAACCATTTCCCCTTTTTTTTGTTTTATAAAACAGAACCATTCTTGTGTTGCATTGATCTTGTTCGTACCCAAATGGTCATCAACAATTCGGCGAATACTGGTTTCAGAAATGTTAGACGTTACTGCTAATTTCTTCAAGTTGAAACGGCGATCTTCTAATACCATTTCTTCAATCATTGCAATTTTTTGAGGCATTATCACTTCAGTAAGCCGACCGGAGCGCGCTTATCACTTTCAAGGGATCCTTGTCTCATACAGAAACATTCTGCCTGCTTTTCTGCAGCGGAATATGAAGAAGATAAATAACCGTAAACGCCGTCTAAACGTTGGTTAATGTAATTAGGCGTACGCCCTCCTTCGGTTAAAAATTTAATGATCGTTCTAAAATGTAGATAGAAATTTCATAAAAAGCTTCTGTATGGAATATAATTTACTAAAATGAATACTAACGTCAGTAAATCGCCGTCTTCATACTTTAACTAACCGTGTATAAAAGTTTTCAATAAGAATGTTTGCCTCGATAGGTTGATATTTGGTTAAGATGACAGGTATGTCATTGGGTTTTTTGGTTACGTTTACATTAAAAGGTTTACCATTTAATAAAATGAACTTAATTTCGCTCGAAAATCTCATTCAAATACATTCTGAAAATGGTGGACAAAAACCACATTTCGTAAAATCGTGGATATTTTCGGTGGCTATTATCGTCCATAAGAGCCGGCAATTAAAAATTTAGTCGAAAAGTTTGAGTCAACTGGATCAACACACAACGTAGTAACACCAAAACGTATTCGCACCACTTGTTCGCAAGAAAATTGCAGCTGCTGTGACTGTAAGTGTTGAGGAGGACCTACATATTAGGGTCAATGGAATGTGCTATAGAGACATGGTAATCAATTTTTTATGGCCTATTTTAGATGATATGGTTGTTGACTATTTGTGGTTTCAATAAGACTTGCAACACAACTAAAGAAATAATCGATTTATTGTAAATCAAATTTGATGGACGTTTGATTTCGCGTAGACAGCAATTGGTCACACATGGTTGGGGGAAAATTTTGTGAAAAGGATCAAAATCTGCCAATGTGGACATTTATTGAATTTTGTCTTTTATTCATAAATTGTTGAGTCTCTACAACATATGCAATGAAAATATTCCGAGCCTTTATCCAAAATCTATGTTTCATTTACAATAAAAAGGGTTCTTATTTAAAAAATCCTTAGTAAAAGTGTTATGTCGATAATTTAGGGGTGATATATATATATATATATATATATATATATATATCAGCCTCCGCAATGTGGAGGATTCCCGGTCCATTTTCCTATTCTTTGATGACTTCCTTCCATTTCTTCTTGTCGAAAGCCAGTTCTTTTGCGTCTGTTGGTGTTTTTCCTTTCTTATCCTCTCTTGTTGTATGTTTTCCTTGCTCTTCTTATTCTCTTGTTTTTTTTTTTTGGGTTGCCGTCGTCCACGCTTGCTTCACCTGCCTATCCTCTTCTAATCTTAGTAGCTGGCCCCACCATCCTAGTTGTTTTGTTTCTATATATTTCGACATCAGCTGTATTCGCAGTTCTTCTCGTGTCTGTTCGTTCCTTATTCTGTCCAGTTTGGTTACCCCTCTTACTCTTCTTAGGAATCTCATATCTGCAGCTTGTAGTTTACTTTTGTCCCTTTGGGTTAGTATCCTTGTTTCGCATCCAGAAGTTAGAATTGGGCGATAGATGGTTTTGAATACTTGGTGCTTGGTTGGTTTTGATACTATTTTATTATTTATGATGATGTTCTTAAACAACTGATATTATTTTCCCGTTTCTTCTATTCTTTTGTTTATCTCTGTTTTCATTTTTCCGTTGCTGTTTATTTCTACCACTAAGTACTAAGTACAAGTTGGTCACTTGCTTTATTTCTTAATTGTCAATTCTAATTGTTCTTGTTGTCCCACTATTACATTGGTTTTACCCTTGTTGATTTCCATTCCAGCTCTTATTAGTTCTGCGTTGCGTATTTCCAAATTATTTTGTAGACTATTCTCTGAATATGCCATAACCACAACGTCGTCGGCAAAAGCTCTAGTCGATACTTCGATTTTTCTCATATTCCTGTACCTTACCAATATCGTCTTTCCTGCTCATTCACTTTTCCTGATTATCTCGTCTACTTACGTAATAAACAGCTTTGGGCTTAGCACTCCGCCTTGATTTAATCCGCTTCTGGTTTGAAATAAATCTGAATTTTGCTTGTTCTGGATTGTTGCATTGGTGTTATCTTCGTATATATTTTTAACGATTCTTCTCATTTTGTTGCTGATACATTTGTCTTTTAATATTTTCCATAGCCCTCTGCGGGGTACCATGTCGAATGCTTTTTTCATATCTATGAATGCCAGATAGTTTGGTTTCTTGGGCGAGTGCGTCTTTTCTATGAACTGTTTGGGTTTTCTGAAACGACTTTGTTCTTCTGACAGTTGTTCTTTCATTCTATGTTTTAGTCTTGTATTTATTATTTGTTCATATATTTATTATACGTTTATTAGATTAATGCCCCTGCAGTTGTCGCAATCCTTAGGGTCTCTTTTTATACATTGGTAGTATTAGAGCAGTTCTTCAATCTTTCGATCTCTTTTCTTCTCTCCAGGCCTCGTTAATTATTTGTAATAATTCTCTTCTTCCATTATCTCCGAGATTCTTAATCATTTAACCTTTGATTTTCCCCCAGCATTAGGAAAAGGTTTAAGAACGGTTATAGGAATAGTAGCGTCAAAAGACATTGAAAGAAGAGTAATTTATTTCTATATCATCAAGGCTAATGCATAGCCACAGATTTTTATGCGGATTTGCAAGATTTATTGGATGAGATGATATAAGGAAACGATAACAGTACTGATGAATGATTGAAACTCAAGTATAGGAAATGATATAGAGGCCTTGCGCGTACGAGATTTTACAGAGAGGAAAATATCGATACAAATGGTTACAAAATATTGTAGTTTTGTCAGTTAAATGATCTGTTCATAATTAATACATTCTGGTAACAACGACGAAATAGCATGTACACTTTTGATAGAAGAAGGACAAATTATAACTAATGCGGAATTGGGCGTGCAGTGCAAATTGATAGTAGCAGTAAAGGAAAAAGTAGAAAAATACAGAAAGTATAATGTAATAATATAGAAATTCGTAAACTAGAAATCGAATAATATAGGTAGAATAAAATCCAAGAAAGAACTGATAAAGCACTAACTAAATTAGGAGAGGAAGAACAAAACTACAATCTGAACTAAAAATGGATAAAATATATAGAGGTACATATAACAAAACTGAAAGTGTGTGTGGGTAAGAAAGAGAAGGTAAAAAAGCCGGAAAGTAATAGTGTACTTTAAAGATAAAAAAGAAGAAACCAGAAAGAATTTTAAAGGAAAACCGAATTAAGTATCCTGAAGTAAAAGACAAACTTTAGAATTATAGAGGGAAGTCGAATATTCCAGTTGGGAAAAAGTTTGGAAAATAACTAAACCTAGTTTTGCAATACAGCAAGATTTTGTAACGAAAAGGAGAAGAAAATGAGAGGAATATGAGACAATAGTAAAATAAATACAGGAATAAGAGAAGCAGAGAAATTTGGTATCTGCACCTTAGTAAATTCAATGATGATTATGTTGTAAATAGATGAATCAGAAAGAGGGATGGTTAAACCCACTATTGATGCTCAACTGTTCTGTAATTTTGTTTTTGTAATATTGTCTTTTTACTCTATTATATAACTAGTACCTGGTGGACCGAGCCTTGCTTGGAGTTCCGAAAATTTTTTGAACAATTTTGAACCAAATAATAATACCCTTTTAGGAAAAACAAAGCCCAAAATCTTTCTTAAGAAATACACATTTTAAGTAAACATTTACATACCTTCTTTTTGCAACGCCAACTAATTGTGTATAAGTTTCTTTATTTTGATTTAAAAACTCAGCTCCGGTTACTTTTGTAACTGTAAACAAAGTGTGTGAATTTACATGTTGTTGTTAGTTTTCGTAGATATTTTTCTTTTATTAACATACTACTTTCAGCGCCATCTATGGTTTAGTAGTAAAGTTTTAATTACTTATAATTTCGCTTGGCTGCATGATGTAAAAGAAAAGTTGTTAACTCACGCTTAGGCCGAAATTGGTGAAAACCTGGACTAAATGGATTGAATCTAGACCGGGACCATGCTAAATCGGCTTTTCGTCCCCAAAAACTCGCAGATACTAAATTGTAACAAAATCTTGAGAGTAATTTTCGATAACACATTTTATGTACCGCAGAAATAGGTAAAAGCAGGACAAAGAAATATTCTTGGGACCGGGACCATGCTAGATCAAGTTTGTGTTCTCGAAAATCCCCAGATACTAAATTGCATAAAAATTGCTAAAGTCATTTTCGATAACCGATTTCATATACCGCAATACCAGAAATGTCTGTAAACCGGGTCCAAATGCATTTTCCCGGGACCATGCTAGATCGATTTTTCGTCCCCGGAAACCCCCAGGTACTAAATTTCATCAAAATCGTTAGAGCCGTTTTCGAGAAACCAATTCTTCTTCTTCTTCTTCTTCTTCTTCAGCCTCAGTCCCGCTTTGTTGCGGGGTCGGCTCTTCTGGATCGGGGCCGCCATTTGTCCCGGTCAGGAGCTTGGTCCGGGTGGAGTCGAGCGGCAACGAGATCTAAGTGCAACATGTCCAGCCAGCGCTTCTTAGGTAGCCCTTTTTGCCTTTTGCCGTCAATGTTGATGTTGAAACTAATTTTGGCAAGCGAGGTGTCATCGGCACGTAGAACATGGCCGTACCACCGGAGACGCGATTCGCGCATCTTTTCGGCAATGGGTGCGACGCCGTACCGATCGCGAATGTCTTCGTTACGGACGTGATCGTAACGAGTGACTCCGCGAGTGGTCCAGCGAAGCATTTTTGTCTCGATCACGGCGAATCGACGCTCGGTCTCCTTGGTGGCTGGCCAGCACTCGACGCCATAGAGGGCGACCGGGCGAACGACAGAGCGGTAAACCTTAGATTTCAGCCGGTACTGGATGCGCGGGTAGCATAGAACACCCGTCGCAGAACGCCACTTCATCCGGGCTGCGTTGACACGAGAGACGGCCTCATATCGCAGATCGCCGTCGGCCGAAAGCGTAGAGCCGAGGTATTTGAAGTGAGCGACGCGGGGTAGGTCGATGCCGCTGATGGTGATTGTGCCGACTTCGTCCGCATCCATCGTCAAATATTCAGTTTTTCCCAAATTTAGTCGTAGTCCATGGTCAGCGAGTCGGTCGTTCCACGTCTGGACAAGTTGTTCGAGGATAAGCTTGTTTTCGGCGACAAGTAGTACGTCATTAGCGTAGAGAAGAGTGTAAGGTGCGGGTCGTTGGATATCGCGCGTGACGCTGTCCATAACAAGGATGAAAAGTAGGGGCGAGAGTGCTGACCTCCCCACCTCGGGAACGTTGTGTTCGCGGAGGGAGTACCAGATGAGGTCGTGTGGAACTCGGTCGAAAGCCTTCTCAAGGTCTAAAAAAGCGATATGAAGTGGGCGCTTCTTCTCACAGTATTTTTCGAGGAGAAGGCGGACGGCGTAGATCGCGTCGGTCGTTCCGCATCCTTTGACGAAACCGACTTGGTTAGTGATGACTATAATAAATTGATTACGGAGACTAAGAATCAGTTTAACGACAATTTGCTAAAAAATGCAAAAAATAAATCAAAATGTGTGTGGTCCATCATTAAAAGGGAAACTGATGATATTACAATTCGGAAAGATATCACATTGAAGCATTGCGACGAATTAGTTACTGATCCTGAGACAATTTGCCGGTTGTTTGCGAGTAAATTCCATACTTCGTCTACTGTTTGTGACAATTTGGAGAGTAGTAGTGATTTCAATTGCCCACATACTCTATACTTATATCCTGCTAGTGAAAATGAAGTTTTTAACATTATTTTAACTAGTTCGAGTAAACCGTCCTCAGGCATTGACGGTGTGCTCTGTAACTTATTGAAGCATGCTGCTCATTCTATCCCCTCTCCTCTATCATTATTAATTAATCAATCATTTACTGATGGTATATTTCCTGAAATATTGACAATTGCTAAATTGATTTCTGTGCATAAGAGTGGAAGTAAAAAATTAATCTCTAACTATAGACCAATATCTGTGTTATCATGTTTTTCGAAGATTTTTGAGAAAGTGATGTATTGTCGAATAATGACGTTTTTGATGAAATTTAATTTAATTTCACCCTGTCAGTTTGGTTTTCTTAGTGGTAAATCAACCCAAAATGCTATGTTTGAGGCGATGGACTATATTTATCTGCAATTAGATAATGGTAAGCGTGTGGCGGGTCTTTATTTTGATTTATCAAGAGCATTTGATACTGTTAATCATAGATTATTATTGGATCAAAATTCCAAATTTGGTATTAGGGGACCTTGCTTGCGATGGATGTCTTCTTATTTGGCTGGTCGCTCTCAGATTGTTTGTATTAAGAGCGATTCATGTGAGGTATACTCGTCTCCTATGGGCGCTGCGCAGGAAGTGCCTCAGGGTTCGGTGCTCGGACCTTTGTTGTTTATTTTATTTGTCAATGATTTGCGTTCGTGCCTCTCTGACGCCTCTCTGTATCAGTTTGTGGATGATACGAGTATCGTGATAAGTGGATCCACTGAACATGAATTGTCGAGTCTTGGAAGTCGGAGCGCGGGTGCAGTATCTGCATGGTGTTCTGGTAATGGTCTGAAACTTAATGAAACTATTATTAGTGTTCAATGCAATGAGGCGCTTATCTGACAGATCACTTTTGATACGTTTGGATACTAGGTCTATTCCGCTCTTAACTTCTACCAAATTTCTGGGCTGCTATATTGATAACTTTTTGACATGGGAAAGTCACATATGTCACTTATGCACAAAGCTGTGTTCACTTGTGTATGCCGTCAATAGATTGAAGAGTAGCGTAAATTCTAGCACATTGATAATGTTTTATAACGCTCATATATCCTCCAGGCTCAGATATGGCATAATTTTCTGGGGTCTGTCGTCACATTTTCAACGATGCTTTGTACTTCAGAAAAAATTGTAAGAACTATGTTCTCTTTAAAAAAAAAAACGGAATCGTGCAGCCCAGTTTTCATGGAACACGGCATAATGTCATTGCCCTCGTGAATGTGAATGTGCTTGCCCCTGCAATGGGGATTTTAATAAAACATATTACACCAGGAACCATATCAAGTTTTCAATCCCATCGCATAAAACATCGTTGTTTGAGAGAAATCCTCGCTATATCTGTATTAAAATATATAATAAGCTACCACATAATTTTAAACATTTTGGAATGCCTACATTAAAAAAAAATGAAAAGGTACTTTACCGAGAACTGTTACTATAGTGTCTCTGAATTTTTGACTTAGCAGTGTTGTGACACGGAGCATCAACATGTTTCGGATTTGGTTTTCGCAAATATTGACAGAGTCTATGTCCTCAATAGATCTAATTGACTAATAAAGAATAAAGAATATGTTATCGCAGCAGGGGATTCCATTCTGTGGTAAATTTGGTAGTAAAAATTTTGGGAGGGAGTAAGCAACCAGATATTACTGTCCACACCAAATGACGTCATCTGGAACCGCAAATTGCATTCCCTGATTCTATTTAAAACACGCCGCGATTTATCGAAAGAAATAGGTTTTAGCGGTTCTCCTGGCTTGGCAAATAATGAGAGCGAAACTTTCCATCAGAACAACGCATACCAGCAGTTTCTTCTTTCCATTTTTGCGCTTCCCGATGTCATTTTTGTGTCCATTCTCGCTATGATTAATAACACTGCACAACAGCATTTCTGATGATTGGGTTATGTTACATGATATTAGTCCAATTTTTGGTGACGATTTCAATTCCGTGATTGATATTTCTGTATCAGCTCTAGTTTAAAAAATATGACACGGGTGTTTTTTTTTATAATAAAACACTATAAATTTAGAGATAATTCTAATTTATTTAATTCTTATAATGAAAAAAACTTTCTCTTATATGATTTTCTTCTTAAAGCTGAAGGCAGAGAGCTATTCTAAATGCTTCAACAATAGTCAGCCATCATATGTGCGTTCCAGTAGCCCTGATAGCGTTTCTCCATGGTACGGAGGTCCTGGTGGAATCGCTCGCCCTGTTCTTCATTTAGGTCCCCAAGATTGGCGGGAAAGTAGTCCTGGTGGTTGTGAAGAAAGTGTAACTTGATGCTCATGTTACATCCAAGCCTTTGAATGTGATTCATCAGTTGTTCGACGTGTTGAGAAAATTTAGAACTTTTCTTATTTCCCAAAGAAATTTTAACAATCCAAACAAACTCATTCCATGCCGTTTTCTCAATCTCTGTCATAGTGTCCGTAAAATTTGAGTCTTTTATTAATGATCTTATTTGTGGCCCGTCAAAAATTCCCGCTTTTATCTTTTCTGCACTCATTTTTGGAAACTCTTTTGATAGGAAAAGGAAACAATTTCCATTTTTGTCAAGACCTTTTACAAATTGTTTTATAAGTCCTAGTTTTATATGCAACGGAGGCAAAATTATACGATCTCTTGATACTAAAGTTGGGATTTATCACGTTCTGTTGTCCTGCAACTAGCGCTTCCCGAGGAGGTCAATCTTTTTAATCCAATGTTGATATTTAGCTCTACTGTCCCAGAAGCAAAGAAAATAAGGATATTTTGTATAACCACCTTGTTGGCCTAAAAGAAAGTTGACCATTTTTAAATCAACACATATGAGCCAATTCTGTTCCACATATTTAATTTTGTGTAAAACCAGAGCAATAGTTGTATATTCTTCTTTTACTTTTGTGAAATGTGCAATAGGCAACGACCCTAATTTATTCCCATTGTGTAAGAGAACATATTTTAGACTACAGTTTGATGAGTCTATGAATAGACGCCACTCACTAGAAACGTAATTTTGAAGTCCCATTGCAGCCATTAAATCAGGTACATCTTTACAAAATACGAAATCATTTTCTTCAGCAAAATATTTGAGATTTTGTTCTCTTGTGCGGTAATAGGAAATTTTCGTTCCTTTTGTTACTAAGTTTCTTTCTTTTGCCCTAGAAGCCAAAATTTCTGAGGCAGCCTTTGACAGTCCCAGATCTCTGACAAGGTCGTTTAAATCATCTTGGTTGAATAGTTTTGGCGCTTTCAGGTCACATTCAAAGTCACTATCACTACTGTCAGTTTTCGCCTCAAAATGCATAGGCTCCTCCTGTGAAGCATCAGCTTGAGATTCAAGTGATATTTTATTATATATTATTATTATATATTATTATGTGACGACCGTATGGAAGCATATTCCCATTTGGCTCGATTTTTTTGGTTAATGCCAGTTATGTTCACCAAACAATAATAACAGTCGTCGTGGTGGTTTAAGGGTTCAGGAGAGATCATAGCGGTTTCGTACCTAAAGCTTCCTTTTGTTATTTGTCCACGAACGTAGAAACCCAATACACGTTTTGCATACCTTTTGCGGAATCCAAGCCTTGTCTTTCATTTCCAGTGTGTGACCAACGTAATATTTTTAAGCCTCAATCACGAACGCTGTCACATTCAAACGGTATTCTTTAAATATATACTCTCCGCAAATGAAACAAAAATGATTTGGATCGTTGACACAAACTCTTCTTGACGACGCCATATCAAATTATATTAAGAAAACTTAATATTTTCTTAATTACAAGCAAATTAACACACTAACACAGCGATTTATTCGTGAAAGCTATATCTCGTAAGCAAGAGCTGTTACAAAAACCTGAGGTTAAATTTGAAATCAACGGCGTCAAATTAGTAAACATCACGTGATAAAAGTCAATCATCAGACAAAACTTGCCATATTGTTGTGCAGTGTAATCGATGATTAATATTGTTAAGCAGGAGTCATAATCAATGCGGCATTTTAAGAAAGCTTTCCGTGTGTGTCATATAAACGGAAGCGACGTGTTTGTGATTTTTCAATTAAAATGAAAAAGTAGAAAAATAATTCAATTGTCTCTGCAGTTTTAAGAGCTCAGCATCTGATACGGCTTCAGTGTGGCTGTAGTTCTAAGAGATGCACGAGAGTTAGCATTTAAGATCTTTGCGTTCAGATGTTCATTGGTCCCCAACATTGATCTCCTCCTCGTGTGAAAATTCGCTGAGTAGCAGATTTCTTTAATATCGACTGAGGCAACATGCAGATTCCCCGATGACCATCAACTTCCCAAATAAATTGTTTTTTAAACATGTCATTTATGTATTTCCCCATTTATGTGCCTATCTCAATGAGAGTAAAAAAAGTGCTTAAGGGCATTCAGTCTGATTCTGGGTTGAGTCGAAGTTCCACGGATACTGTTCCTGTGTCTCTACAGCTTCAGGAGTTCCGTGACGCTCTTCGTCACAATCTGTCTATCCTTCTAATGATAAAAACATATTTTTTACGGTTATCTATTTTTAATTTATAGGATAACACCTACTCTTTAACTTTAACTGTTAAAATTTAAAGTTAAAATACTTTATAACCTTATTTTGTAGCACAGAAGGGAGATGATCCGAGAACAATTTGACTTTTAAAACGTATGTCAATAAATTGTTACAATCCGCTCACGTCCGTCGACCATTTTGGTCACGTGATAATATATTCGTAAGAAAATTGGAATCGTGACGCCACATACCCATACTCCTTCTATAAGCTATAATCGATGTCTCTGCCAAATTCTATCAATATCTATTTAGCAGTTTAGACTGGAAAGGTAACACAGAGACTTAGAGTCCGGCTTTGCATATATATATACATATATATATATATATATATATATATATATATATATTACTAAGGAGGGACCAGAGTGATTACGATAAAACAATCTTGAAAATTTTTCTGTCTTTTGACAGATCGAGAATTTGTCGAATCCTTGCGTTCTTTTTCATTTGTATTAAAAAAATGTAATCTTTCAATCGAGAGAAAGCACGTATATGCGTATATTACGTAGTCAAAACGGTTTTCATATTGCAATGATTAGCAGCGCTCAATTACTAATTCAGATGATTGTATACTATTGTCATGTTCAACAATAATACAAGATCAGAAATTATAATTATAACGGAAGTTGATAAATGTATATAAATTCATCCATTAACTTTCTAATTATTTATGTAATGAACTATATAGTATTGTCTTAGTTTAGTCAAGTCTGACTGCTATATTGCAGGTTTATGAGATCATGCTAACAAGATTTGAATTTATATTAGATTACACATACGAATAAAAAGGATAAGCGTACATAAACATATAATCAAATCGATAACAACCTGCGAAATAGTAAATAACGTGAATATCTATCGTTTGCAAGTAATGCAATAAGCAGGCAAATTAGCACCCAATGTAACTATTGCTTAATAGCCCATAAACTGTGGATTTTATTAGTCTTTAATGAATTTGCTATTTGCGCTAATACCAGACAACACATAATTTTGTTTTATTTACACTAGAGAAATGAGAGGATAAAAATAGTAAAGTGGAACTTTTACTGATTCATCAGGAAAGGCAGGAGCGTATTTCATAAAGTTCTGCTAAGGTATACAACATGAGTAACTACTAGGTATCTGAGTTATCTCCATATTGTGCAATTAATTTTAAACTTACGGGACTATGTTACCTAATTTTAGGGAACGTATTTTACATCCTCTAACGACCTATTCAATTTAATACATTGCTACGTTTCCAAAAAAGCAGTGCAATAGCTTAACAAGCAATTGCAAAGTGCCCAACTCAAACAAGGATGCATCATTTCCCCAGGGGGACCGCTCTATGGAATTGTTATTGGACCGCTTCAGCCATACTTTCTTAGCTCAGGAATCAAGTAATTGATATTGAGCCCTTATTTGCGGATCAGTTTAATTTCAGGACCGGATTACCTATTGATTTCCAAATGGTCAGGTTGATATAAATATAATAGTTATATCTTCGACACCATTTGTCACAGGGACTTAATACATAACATGGTGCATCTTGAATACTATGATGGTATAACCAATTTAGTTAAATTTTAATAAAACCTTATCTCGCCCGGTATACCTTTAGAGCAGACGTAGGGTATCCAAAATCATATTCGTCAGACTATATTATTATGAACCCCACTTGTATTACAAATGGACCATATATACAAGGATTATTTTTCTCAAGTTCCGGTAAGCTGACAAAAAAAGTACAAGAAATAAAGAAGTTTTATTATACATAAGAGTTACTCATACATGTGGACTGTTTCTCAACGTTATCACTAGCGGCATTGAAGCATTTACTTAAACAGGGCACAATCTTTTGTACTTCGCTTCTCGTACAATGCTGCCGCCTCAGTTCTCAGCAAATCTGTCACACTGGTTTTCAATGCCTCTTTAGTGTTGAACGCCCCATACTTTCATCTTGGTGCATAAATGGAAGCTGCTGGGTCCGAGCTGTAGAGGGGACTGGTTAAACCAGGGGTTCTCAACCGCCGTGTCGCGACACATTGGTGTGTCGCGAATACATGTCAGGTGTGTCGCGAGATTTTTATTGTCTTCCAATCTTCCGCAGATAAAACATCGTTCTAGATTCTAGAACATAAAAAATTATCGCCAAGTCGTTTCTTGGAGTAGCCCAATTTGCAAGAAATCGCCCATCATTATATATGATTATACGCATTTAAGCATGTATCGTATAATAATCAAATATTTTTTGCATTCAACTCTGAAACAAACGATCCTCCATTTGGTGAATAATCTTCACGGTTTCGCCGTATACCGAAATCCGATTATTTTGTGCACATTATGTGTCACATATAATTATACCTAGTTTGTCATCTGACTATTAATCATTGTCCCTTCTGGAAAGTCTACTTAACTGCGTTCATTCTATTGTGTATAATCACCTTTTAATTAGACTTAAGCTCCATTCAAGTCATTGTAGATTTTGCCTGTAAGAAATCATTTACATGTAATTTATGACGTTTACGAAAGTGCATTTCTAGGTCTCATGAATCCATCAGACGTAGATTAAAGTACCGGTAAAAGCCTTTAATCGATAGCGTTAATCATTATTTGTTACTACACTTTCTATCCGACCATATATATATCACCAACATATGCCGACGCAGGCAGTTAGAGTTACAGTAGCAGTCGTAGTTTACCTCATTATCAGTTGGAGTTGGAGTTACAGTGGCAGTTGTAGCTCAGCTCATCGTCAATTAAGCAGTTAAAAATCAGTTATATCTCAGTTTAGTCAAGCAGTTTTGTGAACCACCGCGAAGTTGTCGCAATAATCGTCGTGGTAATAAATAAGTGAAGTCATTCAGTACGTTATTATTTTCATCACCACCTCGCATCATTCCTTCAAAGCAGGAGGAATCGTCAGTTCGTTATATACAATAAGAGGGCCGATATCAACTTCTTAGCCGTTTTATTTTTTGGTAATCAGTAATCAGTCGTCACGTTTCTTCTGTTTCGCTGTTTCGTGTCTTTGCTAGTTGCTAGTGGGCTCTTTTCATCATGGACAGACTTGTAATAAGGGAAAAGAAAGCCTTAGATATCGACAGCTCTTGTGCATCTGAGGAGAGTGGAGATGAATATACGAATATTCCAAAGAGAGAAAAAAATTACGCTGTATTCATCATCTAGTAATCAGAAAAACGTAAAACCAGGACCAAGCAAAGTCCAACACAACCGCCACTATAAAGAAGAATATATAAATTTTGGATTTACGTGCACAGGCGCGAGGAAGCAAACCTAGTCCGAAATGTTTGGTGTGTGGCATAGTGTTGTCAAATGAGTCTATGGTACCTGGCAAGCTGAAAAGGCATTTGGAACGAAACCACCACAGCGCCTCTCAAAAACCGCGAGAATATTTCCAACGCCTGTATACTTCCATTCGAGCCTCTTCTGTCATGATGGGAAAAACGAATAAAGCTCTCAGATAAAGCCCTTTTGGCATCATTCAAAATTTCTGAAATGATTACCAAGAAACAGAAACCCCATAACATCGACGAATAGCTTATATTACCGGCATGTAAAGAAATTGTTGCTATTATGTTGGGACCGGAAGCAATTGAACAGATTTCAAAAGTACCTCTGTCCAATGATACACATGCCGTATGCGTTTCCGCGGGCCGGCGGTTTCCCTTCAGAGGAGCATGCCATTTCGCGTCCAATGATACAGTTCATCGGCGCATTAAGGACATGTCACTTGATATTCAAAGTAATGTCATAGAAAACTTAACAAACACGCAATTTGCTCTACAGTTAGACGAAAGCATCGACATTTCAGCAAAAGCTCAATTATTAGCTTTTGTGAGATTTGTTTGCGGATCAGAAATTACTGAGCAATACCTATTTTGTCGAGAACTGGAAACAACAACCACTGGAGCTGATATATTTGCTGCCGTTGATAATTTCTTTCAAGATAACAGACTCAAGTGGACGGATTGCATTGCTATATGTATTGATGGCGCTGCTGCAATGACAGGAAGTATAAAGGGGTTTCTGACTTTTGTGCGGAATAAAAACCCATCAGTAATAACTACTCATTGCGTTTTACATAGAGAGGCCTTAGTAGTGAAGACTACGGACGGAAATCGTTTGGGTGGCGTCATTCAAACGATTGTTCCAGCGATCAACTATGTAAAAACTCGTTCTGTAAAATCGCGAGTGTTTGAGAAAGTTTGTAAAGAAATGGCCGCTGATCATAAAGTGTTATTATTCCACAGCAAAATCCGTTGGCTTTCTAAAGGATAAATGCTTACTAGAGTTCTAGAACTTAAAGACGAACTACTTGCATTTGCACAAGTAATGATAAGTTTAAATATTGTGAATGTCTTCAAAACTCCGTTTGGTGTGCTGAGCTGGCGCACCTTTCCGATATTTTCAACAAACTTAATACTTTGAATTCAAGTATGCAGGGACGGCATGAAACTATCATATCATCAAGTGATAATATCAGCGCATTTTCGAAAAAGCTTGCACTTTGGATCTCGGCCATAGGAGGGAACGATCTAACTGCTTTTCCATCTACGGCTACTGCATCAAGTGAGTTGAACACAGAGGAGAAATCAGACAAAGGAACGCATAATCGTACACCTATCTGACTTGCAACTAGGGATATCCAAATACTTTCCCTCGATCTCCACTACTGGCTGGAAGTGGCTGATTGCACTTGACAAAGGAAATGCATTCAAAGCAGAATTAAACTGCTCCGAAAAAGAGCAACTTTAGAAATATCATCGGATGCATTTCCTGAGACGGAAATTTAGAGAAAATGCTACCGATATTTTTGGATCTCAATCAGAAATGAATATCCGAATATCGCAATAATAAAGCAATATCTCTTTTACTGCCTTTCTCAACGTCCTACTTGTGCGAGTCTGGATTCTCTATATTGAGGAATATAAAATGTGACTACAGGTCTCGCCTACTTGATGTGGACGGCGAGATGAGAGTGTGTTTGTCAAAATTCGTCCGCGCATAGATATACTTTACAGAAATCGCCAGGGACAAGTAGCTCACTAGTTTTAAGATTTATGTGTTTATATTTCTGATGTTGATGATTATTTTGTATATGTTCCTGCTTAAGAGTCATAACTTTCTTTCATGTTTATACTTTTCTATTTAAGAATCTTACGCAATAAATTTTAAAATTTGTTTCTCATAGTCGTTCCATAACAAAAAGAAGTATTGTAGGTACTTTATGTGTTCGCTTTGTTTGCATCTATGTAGGTAAAAAGTAACATGTAGGGGTGTCGCGAAAGTTTGAAACGTACTTTGGTGTGTCCCAAAGGAGAATAGGTTGAGAACCGCTGGCTTAAACAACTACCATCCGAATTTCTTGAGTGGTTCCTTTGTTGATCTTGCTGTATGAGAGCAAGCATTGTCATGAAGAAAGATAATTCCTGATGACAACATGCCCCTCCTTTTGTTTTGTATTGCTCTCCGTAGATGTTGAAGGGGTGTTACGGTACGTCGTTGCGGTGATTGCTGTTCCAGCGTTCAAGAACTCTATTAGCAAAAGTCCTCTGCAGTCCCAAAACACGCTAGTCACAACCTTTCCGTAGAACAAGGTTTCTTTAAACTTCTTTAGTTTGTTAGGCGAACCCGTATGCATCCATTGCTGCGATTGCGCTTTTGTCTCGACGTTCACAAACTGAATCTACGATTCGTCTCCCGTTACGAATGTCTCCTTCTCCGTCATTGGAGCGCTGCGAAAATGTTAGTCTAGAATCCATTCGCTGTAGTTTGTAAACGTCTATAAGCAGTTTAGGGACCCACCTTGCACAAAATTTCTTGCGACCGAGTCGTACTGTAACAATGTCATAAAATCGAGAAATTTCAGGAAATTCAGAATTTCAGAAATTGTGAATCGGCGGCGCTCTCGAACCACAGCATTCACTTTTCCTTGTCTGACCCCCTTCATCATGGAGATCAGTTCGTCCTTCTCGAAAAATCCTACATTATTTTCACACTGCACTATCACTCACAACGATATACCTGTACACAATACATAATCTTCGATGACTTTCTGCCGAAGCATTGCCGCCAAGTTGAAGAAAATGTATTACAAAGTGAATTGGGCTTCTGAGGGAGCTTCGATGATAGTAGCCATGATAAAACAGCGCTCACATGAAAATTACGCCACTGTTGGGAAGGCACTGATATATAGATTACTACACACAACTGCCCAAGCGCCATGTCACCATGACAGCTGAGTATCCATTACCAACCTAAAAACTTGAAAAAGGAATAGCCCCCGGACATGCGTCTGATGTTTATGTGGATAACATCGTTTGGTACATAACACCTAGGGATAAAGCATGATGGTCCAAGGATTGCAGAGGGCATTAGATCATCCGCCAAGTGGAGCAAAGCGAAATGCATTCCGGCACCGTTCGTTTCACGAAGAAGCGTAACCTTATCATTGTCGATGAACTGTGAAATACCTAAAAATAGTTTGAAACTAGAGACTAACCTGGCAACATCATATACATGTGTCGCTATAGTCCTCTGCCACTCGCAGTGAAGATTCCGCTATAGAACTCAATACCGCGTCCTGTTCTAACGCGTTGTGACAGGCAAAATTACATCGATGGTAGAACGCATTCTCAAAATAATTGTCGGGACCAGAGAATCTCACCTCCAGAAGAATACGTTCGCGAATTGGAAGAATCTGTGTGTAGGCACGGCCGCTCCGATATTCAGTCTTCTAAGAGCTCACTGAGCTTGATTTGGATCTTCTAAAATGTGGGTCCGTCCTTCGTAAAGAATCTTACAAAAATAGTAATAAAAGTGGAGTAATTATTCAGATGTCAATAAAAACGACACACCTACCCGACGTATGTAGATTCATAGAACTTAAATCCACCATAAATCACACTCGGTGAACCGACGTATCCACCTTTAGTTAGGGACTGAAGAAATGAAGCGATTAACTTGATTCTAAAAAGTGATCTTGCATGCGCAGGATTAGCAATTAGCGCATTAACTATGAGTAAATAGACATCTCACGGTGTCCTATGCCCCATTAGGAGCAGCGGGAAGAAGAATAAAGCGACCTGCAGATCTCGAACGTAAAAATTAAAAATGCCAATTACTAAAGGTGGCAAATAATGCCATATTACGGCTAGTTGGCGCGGTGGTAGGGTGTCTGCCTCACATGTGCAGGATTGCATGTTTGAATGTGGCTCAAAATTTTCGCATTTTGGGTATTTTGGTACTAGTACTATTGAGCATTCGCTATCGAAATACAATCAAGTGATGGTTAATAAAACCAGCTAAAGTATGCATTTACACAGAATGCATACTGCAGTCTATATAAGCAGAAGCTGCGTATCAATAAGTTGTTTCTGTTCTTCATTTGTCAGAGTTTGTTGGGTATACATGTATGCAAATCTTGGAATCATTTTTTGGTTACTTAAGACGGATGAAGATGGAAGAAAGTAATACATCTGGGGCTACGATGTGCTTACTCAATCACGCATCGACTATAGAACGTTTAAGGGCAAAGTGAGGAAACGTGAAGGGAAAACTACCTAACATCTTGGCACAAGCAAGAAGATACGGAGAACGCGAGTGTAACCAATGATCTCGTAAACATACATGCACCCATTAATCAGGCGAATAAGAAAAATCTCGAAGGAACACACATTCTCCGCAGACACCTCATCGTCCGAAGGGACAGGATATCCTACTTGGTGGGTAACTTGGGAAGTAAGGAGATTTCAGAAAGTTGTCGCAAATTACCCCAATTCTCCATAAAACTGACAAAAGAGGGCAAAACTTTTGGAGTTCTGTAAAGAGTTGAATCTTGTCATGAAATTTACTGCTCATTTATTTCAGGGGTAATTTCTGAACCACTACCGCGAGGAGCGCCAAATTTGCCATGTTGTTATTACACGGAAACCGTAACAAAATATAAATTACATGGAGTTTTGGGAGGATCAATCTCCACTCGGTCTTTCTCACATTAAGATTAGGGCATTTCCAATAAATACCAGAAAATCCAGAAAGCAAGAAGTTGTTTCTATTTCTTCATATTTCTTAGCATGAAAGAGAGAAGCATTCAAAATTATTCAAAAACGCAAGGGAAATAAGTAGTTAACACCTTGTTCACAAATTGTATTACATTATTTTTATTTGATTTATTACCTAAATACATTTTATATTCATTCGTGTTGTATGTACGTATGTACATATATACCTGTTAGATAGATTTTCTGGGCAGAAATGTGAACGGCAAAATACACTTGTATCATTTAACAAATCAAATAAAGCGTGTTAATTAATTTCTAGGAGGGTGCCATACTGAACAGACTATTGTAATCTGGAGGGACAAAATTAACTTCCTAATTATTAAATTCCAGATATGTATATTTATATTTACTATACCTCAGGGATTATAAAACCGTAATGGATTTTTCCAAATACCTTTTAATTACATGCAGCTAACGACATTCCAAAGGCACTTCTTAGATAGCACGTTTACTAGTACTCATCTTACAATTGCAATGATTATTTGAAAGTGTTTCAAAGTGTATTGTGTAATATTTATTATAATGAATATTGTAGAAGGTATGTTCTGTGTATGTTACATATTTATATGATTTTTCATGGTTTTCTAAAATTTGCTAGAAATTATGGTTAAATTTTGTCTTGATAATAATAATAATAATAATAATAAAATGTTTTTATTGTGCAACCCATGTCTACAAATGTAGTTACAATAAAATTAAAATACAACAACAATAAGAATTATATAGTTTGCACAATCTCAGGGCGTGGCTCAGTTAATAATCTGCTCTTGCCCAACCCTTTTACATCAAAAGAAGTAGAAAATACAAATAAAATGCCTATATTCTAGCCTAAACCTATATTCTGCACGAACTCGTGAAAAAGAAAAAAGAGAGAGCAAAAAGGAGATTACCTTTTCATAAGAATGACACCTGTGTAACACACATCAATCATAACAATCTCAGCACCTCCGGAGTTGCAACAACAGATCTCGTAACTACAACGAACACACATCAGTCCCATCGACCCCACCATCATCTCTGAGTCTGCAACAGCAGATTTCGTAGTTTAGCTCTGAAACACTGAACTGAAGACGATTTTAGAAACATTGGTAAGTTATTGTATTTCCTATATATGTATATTGAAAGTGAAAAATCTCTCGAATAACGCTGTTTTGTGTGGAGGAGGCGATATAAGACCACGAAACCGAGTCGAAATATTATGCACGTCAGTCCGAAATCTGATTTTGTTATAAAGGTATGGTGGACATTTGTAAATAAGCAGTTTATGGTAAAAAGTTAAACACTGCAGTTCACTCCTATTCCCCATATTTAACCAGCCTGGATCGATTAATTTATGAGAGATGTGCTCGTATTTTCTCACTCCGTATATATATCTCAAACATGCATTCTGAAGCTTCTGGATACGATTAGTTGTAATATAATCCAAACATGACTGGTAAACTTCAGAGCAATATGTAAGACGTAAGAGAACAAACAACTCGCACAGTTGTTTCTTAATATTTCTATTGAGAACCGTGCGGAGTGAGTATATTTTCTTCAGGGCCAAATAAGAAGACCGCAAGCACTCTGAGATGTGCTCTCGATAACGAAACGTATCATCCAACCTTAGCCCCAAATTTTTAGCATTTAGCGCTACAGGAATGTCTGTTCCATCAATTTTAATGTGAATTAGATTATGCAAGGCATTGCAAACTTCTGTATTTCCAAAGATTAGAGCCTGAGACTTGTCGGATTAATATGGAGAGAAAGTGTAGAGGAGAAGGAATAAATATTGGCGAGATCACTATTAATTTTAGCCATAGCGTCCATCCATTCAGGTGCTTTAAAGGAGTAATAAATTTGTCGTAGAAGTGGGCCCTAGAGTGCTGCAGCTGCTGAGCGAGAGACGACGTATAGAGAGAAAACAGAGCTGGACTTAAAATGGACCCCTGAGGAACTCCCCGCAGCACTCGCCGCGGTCGGAATATGGTATTTTTAAGCTTCACAGCTTGCGATCTCAATAGATCCTTGTCAATACTAGGTAACTATGCAACAGCTCCAGTGACTCACCACCAAATTCCCTAGCGTGTAAAACATTCAAAAAGGTCATGTGATCGACGGTGTCGAATGCTTTCGAAAAATCGAGAAGCACAAGAATCGTCATTAACCCCTGCTCTGACGCATGGAAGATATCATCAGTAACACACAGTAATGCAGATGCACACCCATAACCAGCCCAAAGCCCGACTGAAGGTCAGGAAGCACGCCTCTGTTCGATACAAATTTTCGAATTTGGCGTTCTAAAACGCGTTCAAAGATTTTTGATAAGGCAGGTAAGATGCTGATAGGTCTCAAATCTTTAAGTTCATGTACATCAGCTTTCTTAGGAATTGGCGTAACAAGAGCTAACTTCCAGCATTCGGGAAAAGTATTGAATAGAATACACGTGTTAAAAATATGTGTTATATAGGGGATGATAGTTGGACAGCAGAGCCTGATCATGCGAATATTGACACCAGAGCCCGTGGCAGTGGATTTGACGGTATCAATAATGCTGTTAATTGCATTGTTATCAGTCAAGGAGAAAGTAAAAGAATTAGAGTTTGTGGACGTCTGAGTCTGCCAGGTAATGCTAGTAGCTGCACCACCGGGTATGCTGTTAATAAAATAATCGTTTATCCTTTCAGGATCCGCTAGAGTGAAGGGAATATTAATTTTGTTTGTATTTAAACTAAGCAAATTTATATGATTCCATAGAGTTTTATTATCACGAGAACGCGATATGTAATCAAAGAAAGCCCTTTTCTCAAGTGAAAAGTACGCTTTGTCAGGTTTCTTAAGCTTTTGTAGTAGTTCCAGTGATTCGTGTTTTTTGTTCTTTTGAATTTAGTTCTCGCGTCATCTCGAAGTCTCATTAACAATTTTAAATTGTCCGTCATCCAGGGAACGTATTTTTCGTAAATTTACGAGTTATAATGGGGGCATGCTTATTGAAAAGTTCTATGATAGTGAAATTCAGAAAAGATATCTTATCTTCTAAGTTTTCTAAATGCAGCACATAGTTGAAATCAATATGCTGCAGATCACAGAGAAAACTAGGGAAGTACACAATATCATGATCTGATAAATCATTGTTTAAAACACCACAGTCAAGGCAGTTTGTCTCATCCGTGGTTAATATAAAATCTATCAAGGATGTAGATGTTTTAGTGGTCCTAGTAGGTTCGGTTATAATTTGTACGGTGCCCGTAGTAGCTAACAAGTTGTTACAGTACTTTGTCGACCGGCTGATTCTCCTTTAAAAGGTTAATATTAAAATCACCGCAACATAATACACTGTCTACGCTAAAAGTGCAATTAATCAGAGAATCTTCTAAGTTGTCCAGAAATTGTATGTAATTCGCTTCTGCCGGATTATACACCGCACCAATATCTATCTTTTTACAGCCCACAACAACTGAGATCCAAATTTGCTCAATATTGGGTGGCGTATCAATTAGTGAAGTATTCAATATTTCCCGTACGTAGATACCAACGCCACCTCCACGATTATTTCCTCGGTCACAACGAAATAACCTATAGTTATTAATTTTAATGCTATCGTTTGTTACAGAATCATCAAGCCAGGTTTCAGAGACTGCCAGAATATCTATATTGTAATCATAGACTACTGATCTTAATCCTTCTAATTTCGGTATTAGGGATTGAACGTTGATGCGCGCTATCTTAATATTATTTGAATACATATATAATATATAAAAGCAAGATATTAAATATTAATAATAGCAAAATAATTGAATGAAATATTATAGGTAAACATTCACATGTTTCTTTTAAATATTAACCAAAAATATCATTTATCCATAAATAAAGAAAAACCAAAAAATATACAAAACGTAAAATAAAAATAATGTAAAAGAAGTTGTTTATACCGATTTCTATATTTTATACTGAAGAACCAAGAGGTAAATCCGAACGGGTAGGATCACTTCCACTTGGTCTCGGAGAGCTCCCAATTTTCTTAACATCATCCAGAGATCGACAAATATGAATTTTATTGTTTATTTTAAAATAAATTTGTCCGTCATTTGTCCACGTAGCGTTTTTCGGAACAAGTTTAGTTCATTCTTTTAGCATATATGCTCGTTTTTGTGTAAGATCTTCTTTAATCACCATACGAGTGCCTTTAAGTTTGCTTTTACAATTATAGATCTTTTTCTTTATAGCACGATTAGTTAAATCTCACTATGATAGGTCGCACGGCATTTTCTTTACTCTTTAGACGGTGTGCAATATCGATATCTTGCGACTGCATTGCAACATTTAATTTATCCCGAAAAAGTCTAATAACAACTTGGCTAGTATCTTCGTTAGGATTTTCAGGCACACCATATAATCGCAGATTGTTTATTCTTGAATATTGTTCCAAGTTTTCTAATTTAACGCTCACCTCTGTTTGCTGTGTTTGCAACTGTTCTACCTTTTCCTTTAACACCTTGATCTCTTCTTGGAACAATGAAGTAAGATTTGTGCTAATTTTATGACAGATTTTACTGATAAACTCATCTGACAAGAGTAGTTTTTCAATTGCTTTTCGGACAAGAGATTCGTCATCCATATTACCACTTTGTTTGTTTCGTAGATTATACTCGGATACCGATCTCTGATATATACGAAATAAAGCCAGCGGAGCACCGACAGGCACGACTAGCTATAAGTAGAGCTCATAGCAAAATGATTAAAATTCATTTTGCATACTTCGATAGAGATTTTGTTATATTGTACCAAATAGTACCGGTCTGGTTTTAGTACTAATTTTCTGCTTTCTTGTTGTGCGAAATTGATTTCTTTGCTTTAATTAGAGTTTTTGTAATTTTTCAGAGAGGCGCTTCAAAATTTCAAGACAGAAATTTTTTGATAAATGGATTGGGTACAAGAAAAATGATCGAGTTACTAAATTATGCGGTCATTTATCAAAATAATTCAACTTAAGTAACCTAACACGGCGCTACTTACAACACCTAAACAACTCTGTGAAATTTCTTTGAAAATGTTGCAAAATTGGAATGATTCTTCACGAAAACTTTTTAAAGAAATAATGAACAGTGGTTGCGTTTTATTTTTAACCTTCCTATACTCACGTCAAAATGAAAGACGTGTACTATACTATATAAGTCGGTCTCACAGACCGTATGCGTGAGTATAGGAAGGTTAAAATAGAAATTTTCCCGGATGTATCAGATGAACCACAATCTTCTACTTCTACAGGAGCTGGAAGACCCAAGTTGGAATTTATGGACGCTTTGCTTAGGACGAAAAGAAGGCGAGAACAGGAATTGTTAGAATCTCACACGACAAGCATATTAGTTTCGGAAATCTCCGTTTGTGCTTCTGGATAACGAGACGCAGCAAATACAATCAAAGAAGTAACAAGAACGTCACCTAAACGAGCTAGCAAAATAAAACAAACTCGTATTTATGAGGGCATCAGAAGAGTTATAAGTAGTGATGAGGCTTTGGCATACTATTTGGTTATGACAGGTTATGACAGGTTATGACATAAATTGTACCAAAATTATAGCAATTTACAGAAGAAAACAGGAAGCTTTACCTAGAACTTTATACATGGTATTACATGCCCGTTACTCTACACAAAATTTTAGTGGATAGTACTAATATTATAAAACATAGTTTGCTTTCTATAAGACAATTATCCGAAGAAACGCAAGGCGCGCGTAATAAATATTACCGCAGTTTTAGAGAACGGCATACTCAAAAAAGAACTCGTATTGCAGGTAATACAGATTTATTAAATATGTTGCTTATTACATCTGACCCAGTCATAAATAGTCTTAGAGATGTTCCCCGAAAGTTACAATAGGATTACCTGTGGTTGTATTAAATTTGTTAGAGTTTCCATCTCCATCAGCATCAAATGATCCTCGATACATTCAACCAACAGCAGTAATTTTAAATTTTGAAGAACAAGGTAAAAATGAAGATTATATTATCAGTGACTCCACAGAATATAACACTTCAGATTCATCTGACTGATAAAATATATAAATATTGAATCATTTTGTTTAATATACATATTCCATAAGAGTATAATACATTTTTTATCTTAGATATCCATATGTTAGTTTTTATCTTTAATTGGACGCTTTACTACTTATTGTTCATGAAAATGTTACCTCTCATACAATTTGGCAACATTACAAAGTTAAGAACAAAACTTTAGAATTGTTATAAATAATCCTTAAGTTATATTTCACATATCCTATATAGTATATTTCTCACACTTTAAGTAGCCTCCCTCCCCGTCAATTGAACATTTTTTGTGCCATTTACATCAATTAGTGATGAACTTACTATGTGGGGAATCTGGAAAGATAAAAAACCTGATCGGAATTTTGTCCTTCTAGTCCCTATTATTCGCTTCACTGTGGGGCGTTTTCCGAAATAGTTCCGTTTGGTTATTAAAAAAGAACCTGTACATGAGAGGTATTTATTATATACAACTTAAAACTATTATTTTCAGATATTTTTGTACATAGTTGCCATTAAGAATGAAACATTTGTCATAGCGATAAATCAGTTTGCCTGTATGCCCTAGTCATAAAAGCCTGTCCCCTGTGAATTAAGCCATGCTATAACACTGTACGTGAAATTTGAGGGAAAAAGACACTCAGCTCTGCGACTGTGAATCTTTCACAAATTTCCTTTTCGACATTTCCCTAAAGTTCGTCCGTTAAACAGTTGGTCTTCCACTTGGTTCTTCATCCTTCGTCCTTCTCGAAACATCCATCTTCTAACCATACTGTCACTCGTGACATTCTCACTATAAGCAGAACAAAGTTCACGATGAATTTCAGCAGCCCGCATGTTCTTTGCATACAGAAATGGGATAACAGCACGCAATTCATAGTCGCCGGGATTTTCAATTGCAGCAGCTACTTTAAGCAACCAATATAGCACAAAACAATGTCCGAGTGATCCTCTCACTAGCATCGAAGCGCTGCGATCGTGCCGATTCCCTATTTTTCTGCTTACCAGACGGAAACGTAGCTAACTTTACGAATCGTCCTCGTATACAATTATTTTGCGCCATAACAAATAAAATGTAATAAAAGCAAATCTACGCAGGATGCAAATCACACTTGTAGTTTACTCTTCGGAGACACTACCCACTGCGCTAAATGACCTCACTTCTACGACTTACTGCACATATTTATTAATCGGTGTGAATTTTCCATATATGATATTCTCGAAATCACTTGAGAGTTGCATTGTTTTGATTTACCCAAAACACTTAACATAATTACGAATCACTACGACGAGTTTCATCCTAATCGATTGGTGTCACGTCGTGTGTCTCCTTGTAAGATTAAATTGAGTGAGGCTCTTGATCTATCACAATTTAGTACTGTCCATGGTGCTGCGTTAAATCGTGCTGCTGAATATAGAATTAAAAAAATACGTGTATAATACAATAGTATCTGGTGGACCGAACCTTGCCCGGACTTCCCAAAATTTTTTGAATAATTTTGAACCAAATAATAACGCTCTTTATTTTAGTTTTGATATTTAATTAATATTGTATATTTCAAGTATATATAGTAGCACATATATATTAAAAGTTTCTAAAAGTAATATTAAAATTAATATTTACAGTTATATTTAAATACTTAAGAATAAATAAATTCAAGCTCAAAAGTTTTCTTAAGAAATACACATTTTAAGTAAACATTTACATACCTTCTCTTTGCAACGCCAACTAATTGTCTATAAGTTTTTTTATTTTGATTAAAAACTCAGCTCCCATTACTTTTGTAACTGTAAACAAAGTATGTGAATTTACATGTTGTTGTTACTTTTCGTAGATATTTTTCTTTTATTAACATACTACTTTCAGCGCCATCTATGGTTTAGTAGTACGGTTTTAATTACTTATAATTTTGCTTGGCTGCATGATGTTAAAAAAGTTGCTAACCCACGTTTAGGCCGAAATTAGTGAAAACCTGGACTAAATGGATTGAATTGAGACCGGAACCATGCTAAATCGGTTTTTCGTCCCCAAAAACTCGCAGATACTAAATTGTAACAAAATGTTAAGAGTAATCTTCGATAACACATTTTATGTACCGCAGAAATAGGTAAAACGGGACAAAAAAAAATTCCTGGGACCGTGACCATGCTAGATCAATTTTGTGTTCTCGAAAATCCCCAGATACTAAATTGCATAAAAATTGCTAAAGTCATTTTCGATAACCAATTTCATATACCGCAATACCAGAAATGTGTGTAAACCGGCTCAGAATGGATTTTCCCAGGATCGGGACTATGCTAAATCGATTTCTCGTCCCCGAAAACCCTCAGGTACTAAGTTTCATCAAAATCGTTTTTATTATCGTCATTAATTTTATGTAATTTTGATGTTTCTGAAAAATAATTTAAATGTCTTCCTGTATTGGTAGACTTTATATGCCAATTTGTTTTCAAAATGCCGTTATTATGCATGACTGTCACGTTCAGGAAATTCAATGAGTTATTAGATTCCCTCTCATATGTAAATTTTAATCTATTATGCTAACTACTGAATGAATCTAATATCTCATTAATACTATCCTTTCTTACGGAACAATTATTATTATTATATTAATTTCTGGACCGATATTCAAAATTTAAGTAATGTATATAGCAATTTGTTAAAATGACATTTGCATTTCTTAAGAAGGAAACCTTTAGCTAGGTTTTTAAATTTGGGTTTTCCCTAGTCCTTGAACAGAATTGTTAAGGTTTCGGCAAAGATTTTTTGATATAAGGTTTTACTTAATTTGCATGTATGTTTACACATTAATTTAGTTTTTATAATTTATATATATATATAAAAGTTGGTTACACATCCTCTATATCAAGAAATCCTAGTCATTAGTTATTTTGTTGATAGTTCCCAAATAAAAAACAAATGTTTGTTTATATATTTATCTAGTTATATTTTCACTGAAGAAGGTGTTCCGAAAACGTTTGTAAACGTTCTGAAAATATAACTATCGTTCAAACCAGCCTTGTTTTATTGACCTATTAGTGGTAGAGATCTATCATATAAGATAAGTATAAAAGGTCACGAAATATATATATCTATATACATTTAGTAGTTATGTTTATACACCTTCAACGTTGATGCTTATACCCTCTAATCTAATAATGATCATATTATTACTAATTTTCAGTTAAGAAAAGAAGAAGAAATTGGCATACATTGCAGTAGAACAGTAGTAACATCAACAGACCATGGAAAGTTTTGGGGATGGTACTAGATTCTCGGGTAAATTGGAGAAACCACGTAAATTATATGTCGAACACAGTATGTTCCTTTGTTTACGCACTGCGAACTATATCTACTCCAGTTTGTCAAACAGCAGCAATAACCTCTTGCTATGGATATTTTTATTCCAGAGTGAAATACGCTATATCGTTCTGGGGTAATTCTGTGGATGCGCCTTGAATACTCAAACTACAAAAATATTCCGTACGAGCAATATATAAACTACAACGAAGAGATTCATGTGTAGAAATCTTCAAGAACAGAGGAATACTAACGCTACCTAGCATTTATATTTTTGAGTGTCTGTGTTTCGTGAAAAGTAATTGTTGGGAACTATTTAGCTGTTATGAAGTGGATCATCTTTACGATACGCGAGAAAATAGACAGGCACGGTTTCGAATTCTGCAAACTACTATAGCAGGTGTATACAAAGGTGTGGTCACACAGCTGCTAAAAAATTATAATCATCTGCATATCATGCATCGTATAAGGATTTACAATTGAAGACATTCAAACAGTTAATAAGGAATTTTTATTAACCTTCCTATACTCACGTCAAAATGAAAGACGTATACTATACTATATAAATAGGTCTCACAGACCGTATGCGTGAGTATAGGAAGGTTAAATAATGCATTTTACAGTATAAAAGATTATTTTTCATGCGAAGGTGTTGATCAATTTATTTAATAAGGCATGAATGTCAATATAGTTTGTGTAATATATTTTCTTTTTTCATTTGTATATATGTGTATGTTGTATACATGGTATTGTAGTTTAATTGTTAATGTTCAACACCGAAGAGTCTTTTCTTGAATAAATATCTATCTATATATCTATCTATCTATTATTATTATTATTATTATTATTATTGTTATTAAAAATCAATGAAAACCGATACATAATTATGACATCGGTATTCTGATTTTGTTCACATGTGGAACATAATCAAATGCTCCGCACTATTTCACCATTGTTTTGCTATAATTAACCTACTTTTTACTAGACGAAGATTCATTCTAGTGCTCTTAATGCAATTATGGAAATTAGACCAACCAGGAAGTCGAACACTGTTAACGGATTGTATATTAATAATATACCTACATGTCGACGTAAACATTTTAAATTCTCTGGTATACGGGGATTTTCTCCAATCCAAGGCTATACCAGGTAGTCGCTCTTACTATGAATTCTACAAATACGCATGCACACATACACGCTATACTCGTACATTTTAATGATGGTATTTATGATGGTAATCGCTGAGTATTATGAAGATAGGCCACGTTTCTACTTTGTAAGGTTACGTTTTAACAAAACAAAATAAAACGCAGTATGTTGAACTTTGATTCAGTGGCAGTCTTTAAATTCCCATTACGCTTTCTGGGTAAATAATAATAAAAATTGTCAGCGTATTTTCCAATCAGTAATACATATAATCGTACACGCATTTGTATGTTACATATAAACTTGACAATTCCTTGATTGATGAATTCTCTCTTTCCTGGCTATGAAGCGGGGAAGAGGATTCAATTGAACCACTTCTTCCATTTTGATAATTATGTGTCTGTAACTATTTACTATTTCTAATTTTTTTGATTCATAGGTGCGTAAATCAAACATCGAAGGTTTGTAATAATTTAAATTTATTGATAAAGATATTTTATCCACAAATACAAAGATTGGAACTTTAGTAGTGACCAATATGTATTTACCATACATACATAATACAGGTGTATATTAGGGGTGGGATAATGCACGACATTTCGATTTCGATACGCTAAAACCCCTAATTTTGTGAAGTTCGAAAAAAATGCTTGTGGCATAAAATGGAGGAGATGGGGTGGGGGCAAATGGCTCCTCATCGGGATCAAAGATGGGGGTGAAGTGGTAACAATCCACAAGAAGCTTTACAACTGCCCCGGAGCCGCCCTTGGAAGGGTGAAGTGTAAGACCGACCCCCATTAAATTTCTCTCGCCTTAACACTTCTTCCGAACATGCCTACCTCCTATCTCCGCTCCCTATTTTTGTAGAATTCGTTCGAACCGCTCTAACTGCCCCAAAGGTGAAATGTATGACCGACCCCCAATATTTTCTCAATCCCAACATTTACTCAGAATATACTTACCCTCTATCTCCAACCCTCAAGCTGATCCTCATACAAATTTTTTATTTTTTATAAATTTATGAAATCGGGAAGTCCGATTGTGAGCTCTTTAATTTGTAGTAATTGTTTAGGTAAAATATAAAAACATCCCTTATTTAATAGGATAGTAATTAATTTTTAATTACATTTTTGAGAGATAACCGGCATTGGTGTTAATTTCAGACAGAACCTTTTTGGCAGGTACAGCTCTCGCAATATAAGTTGGCGATCGGTGGGGATGCGCCGTAAACGTATTTAGGACACGTACATCCCACCTGTCTGATTCAGATAGTGCATAGGAATTACCATTGTCGTATCAATGTGACTCCCGTAGGTGAAGGAAAAGTGATAAATAGTCAAGCGCAGTAAATAGTTTTTAATGTGTATAATTATTTTTTTGGTGTAAATACGGCACAACAGTCCTTATCAGATATAAAAGAATGTGTTTCGAATGCAACCGGTATATCTGTAAGAAGTATCGAGCGAATTGTTCAGGAAGGCAAAGCCGAAAGTATTCCCGGAGAAAATAAATTTCGCAATCCAGGAAAAAAGCGACAGCGGCGTTGCTCTGTTACACAGTTGCCGGAATACAAAATTAGAGAGCTGCGACACATAATTTATAATTTTCACCGTACAGAAGACTGTCGTGTTACCATAGGAGCATTACATAAGAAGGTGAGTAAAGAACTAGAATGGGAGGGCTCAGAAACTTCGCTGCGAAAAATTGTGAAAGATATGGGATTCAAATTTAGGTGTACACAAAATAACAGAAAAATATTAATCGGACGGAATAAATATTAGGTCATTAGGTCACGAAGAATAAATTATTTGCAAAAAATAAAATTTTTAGACAAAACAAGAATCCCATAGTGTATATTGACGAAACATATATTCATAGTGGTCATACATCATCGAAAAATTGGAGCGACAGAAGTGCAAAAGGTCTTGTAGAAAATATATCTAAAGGGCAAAGACTAATTATAATACACACGGGCGGTAGTATGGGTTTTCTTCCAGAGTGCTTACTAATATTTAAGTTTGGCTCAAAAAGTGGTGATTACCACGACGATATGAACGCCGAAAATTACGGAAAGTGGGTAAATGAGAAACTAATTCCAAATCTGTGGTTGTCATAGATAATGCTCCCTACCATAATGTTCAAGCAAACAAAGCACCTACATCTGTCACTAGGAAAATAGAAATGGTTCAATGGTTGACAGCTAAGAGGATGCCCTTTGACACCAATATGTTGAAACCACAATTATATCATATAATCAAGTCACATTTGTATTGTATTGTATTGTAATGAGGTGGGGTCTGGCCCAAAATGGCCCTTTGCACTGCGACCACGTCGATCTATTGTGCTTCCTCTTGTTTGTTTTATTTATTTATTTAATACGCTGAGGAACAGGATCAGCTCCTTCAATGGGAGTGTAAATAGGTCCTCCTCACTCAGCGTATATGCATGTAGTAGTCTATATTTCCTGTGACCTAGTGACCCACAGTTAGTGATCAAGTGTTCCATTGACTCCTCTTCTTCACCGCAGAATCTGCAAGTGTCCGTGTTGGATAAGCCCATTTTGTGAAGCTGCTTGTTACAGGTATAGTGGCCTGTGAGTGCCCCTGTCAGTGTTTTTAAGCTTCCCTTGTCCAGTTTTAGGGCGAGATCCGCCCTCCTAGCGTCGAAGCTCAGAAATTTTTGGAATGTTCCAGCCCGCTGGTCTCATTCCAGTGTTTCATTGTAATGGACGCTGTCCATTTCTTTATCTCACCTTTAAGGAGATCTTTGTTAAACCCAAAAGGTGGGGTAGGTCCAGTAAAGCTTCTCTCAGCCCCATTTTTGCGCAGATGTCTGCCATCTCATTTCCCCCGTGCCCCTCATGTCCCGGCACCCAGACCAGGGTGTTCTGGTTCTGAGTGGCCAGTGGCCATCAAGTCACATAAGGAGCGCTATGTTACTTATAAATTTGATGAATATTTTGAACAGAAGGGGCATACTGTTTTAAGGTTGCCTCCATATCACCCAGACCTCAATCCTATTGCTGTGAGCATGTCATGAAAGTAGAAGAAGAATATTTACAGAATGAGGTCCTGGTTAACGAACGCTGTGAACAGCTTATTATTAATTTAGATGAAGATAGTGATGATTAACTATACTTCGATGATAGTGATTAGTTTAACTTTCTTTTAATTCATTCATTTCGTAACTCCATTAATATTAACTAATAATTATTGTACTTTCAGATAACTATCTTAACGACATGTAAGTTCATAAATCACATTACCTGTATATAATAATTACGGATTGGGACATAAATTGTTTTAAAAAATAAACACATTACGATCACTAGTAAATTAAAAAGCAATTATGTTTAAAACGAAATTGTTTGTATTTTTAAATATAAATTTAATTAAGAATTAGAAACCTTCAGGTACGCCACTGATAGGGGAACGTTGCAGGACGAATGATAGGCAATCTATCCCTCCTCTATCTGCGCGAACTCACTCCCACTCTTCGCCAACTTATATTGCGAGAGCTGTATATTATAGTAGGTAAGATTTGTATGTGTAGCACTTAAAATCAACGTTTTTTAAATAAATAGTATCCTATGAACATTGCAATTTTTACAAAAATGTAATTTTTGTATGGGATTCCCCTGAGGGAGCGGAGATAGGGGGTGAGTATGTTCGGAAAAAATGTTGGGGGGCGGTAATTAATGGCGGCCGGTCTTACATTTCACTCCGCTAAGGGCGACTTCGGGGCAGTTATGAGGCTTTTTGTGGACTTTTACCGTTGTACCACCACCTTTGACCCCGATGGAGCCATTTGCCCCTACACCACCTCCAATTTTTGGCTCAAGCATTTCTTTTCAAACCCCACAAAATTATAGGTTCTAGCGTATCCAAATCTTGTTACTAAGGATCTCCATACAACACTATCCCACCACTAGTGTAGATACATACAAGGGCGAATTAAATATTAACCCGACCTTTCTTTGTAGCGCTCTCTAGGTGAAGTGAGTAACGTGACATCTTGATATATGTTAGGTGAGGATGTCAAGTGAAGGGGAATAAATCAGTTCGGTTCGCTAAGCAGATTGACTGTTAGTAGCATTATGTCTGGGCAAGAGGTGCACACGTCTGTTGAGGAACGCATTATTATTAAATTTTTGTCGCGGGAGGACATGAAACCTGGACAGTTCGTTGAAAGAACGCTTTCAAGGACCCAGCTCTACGACTGGCACAAAACATTTTCTGATAGCCGCGAGTCAGTGCAAAATGAGACCCATGCACGCCAACCGCGGACAAGCACCAGTGAAACGAATATTCTTGCGCTCCGTGAGATGATTGAAGGCGACCGCCGCCTTACAATATGGGAAATTACTGCATACGTAGAAATATTGTATGCGAGTGCCCAAGCAATCATTTCAGATAATTTGGGTTACCGAAAAGGGTCGGCAAGGTGCGTTCTTCGCCTCTTAACGGAAGATCAGAGAGCAAACCGTCTTGCCGTGTGCGAAAGACTTTTGGCACGATATCGAACAGAGGGGGTGATTTCTTGAGGCACATTGTCACCTGTGATGTGACGTGAGTGCATCATTACACCCCGGAGTCTACGCAGGCAAGCATGGAGTGGCGGAAACCTGAAGAAGTAGCACCGCGGAAAGCTAAGACTCGTTTTTCTGGTGGGAAAGTTCTTGAAACGATTTTTGGGATTGCAGAGGCATATTACTCGTTGATTTTCTCTGTGAATGACGCACAGTTAATGCTGCGTACTACCGCCAACTGCTTAATGAAGTGAAACTGGCATATCGACGAAAAAGACGAGACTTGTCTATTCGAAGTGGGATTGTGCTCCATAACAACGCTCGGCCACACCCAGCTACATTAATCCAAGAAAAATTGGACAAAATTCATGGGAAAACAATGGAACATCTGTCGCTGTGTGACTACCGCATGTTTGGACCAAAAGAAGAACTGGGAGGTCATTTTGACGACGACGAAGGTGTAGAAACGTTGGTGCGCAATTGGTTATAAACGTGACAAGATTCATTCTTTGATGAGGAAATTAAGAAAACCACTGTCCACAGACAACCACAAAATTTGATAAACTGCCAAAAATCTCAAAATAGGCTAAATGGCTTAGAATCCTAGACTTTAGATGGAAAAATAATTAAGCTAGAGTAGCCTTTAGGAGGGGTGTACAAGGTTATTAAATAAATTTACTAGTTTTTGTTTACTGTGCAATAAACTATTTATAAACAAAGAAATTACTAACAAAATAATTTAATCCCAATAAAATACATTACTTAATTAATAATTAATTAATTAATTACTATTATTATTATTATTATTACATTAATAATTACTATTAAAATTAATATTGAAAATCTATGTCACTGATGTCCCCGTCTTCCTCGTCGGATGAAGAAATTGTGCCACTTTGCGTCTCAAGCTGTGGAACTTTAACTGATTCCAATCCCGTTGATTCTAGTGACGGCACTTTTAAGAACGAAATAACTTCTCAGTCGAATATTTTTGTGGTGGGCACTGCCGCAAATATGAAATTATTAAGTAGGTCGGACGTTGTAAGAACTTTGTTCAAATCTTGATTTAATGTTGTGCGGTATATTTTTGGAGTGTGCTTTTCTTTAAAATCTTTGACATCCTTATTTCTTGATATTTGAGTAATATTAATGAGTAGTATCGATGAAGTAATATTGTATGTACGCCAATGGGTATAGAATACCACGAATATGTAGCAACCTACAATTTTGTGGTTTTCAAAGCATGTTGCTTAAACGCTCTCACATAGATTGCATACCCACAAGTTTACGTGCGTAATATCACACCAAACCGCGTAATAACTTCCTCATCTACGCCCGCAATTTCAGTGGAAAATGAGGGGTTACTAAAAAATCGTCGAGTCGTGTTGCCGTCTTTAGTAGTTCCGGTATTTACACTCTTATGTATATCCACCAGCAATTCCATTCTATTTCTGAAGTTGTGCTGTCTGGTAGGCTTCTTGTTATCGAAAACTGCTTTATTTTTGCTTCCTCGAATTTGCCAACCTTTAAGTTCTAATCTCTACGAAATGTGTAGCAGACATTAAGAAACCTGATCCACCCATCTAGACTTGACAATCCAAATTTCCAATTTTCCTGGGCAACTGTTCTCTTTAATACTTTTTCGATGGTATTCATATCCTTAGGAGTTGCTTTACATGTATAGCATATTTGTGAAGAAGCTGTTTCTGTAATTGCATTACACACTTAGCCGTCTATCATCGTCATTGTACAAACATGAGAAACTGCAATTCCTTCATTACTTAACATAGCAGTAGTCGGTCGAAGTTCCGAAATGTGATTTTCTAAATATGCCACCTCCTGTATTGCAAATTCTTTCGTTTCTTTTTTAATTGAACGCGTACATGTCTACAGAATCGAGTTGACGATGGACGGGGATTTTGCCGCACAATAATTTTATTTTTACCAAGTTGCTTCTCATGCAGTTGTAATAACACCATGGACGTGAAAAACCAATCGCCATCTCCAATACCAACCTTCTTTGTATTGTGAGTGACCTGTGCTTCCATCACTTTCATATTTTATCAACAATTTCAAATTCATCAGAAGATCAGTTGATAATGAAAGAAGAACCGGTTTTTGTAATTCTAGTATTCGCGTTACTGTATGATCCAGGATATCTTATAATAAAATTATTGCAGATAATTCGGTTACAATTTGTACTTCTTTTTGGGATAGCAACGTAATTTTGCTTCCCGCAGCTTGTGATAGAAGGGATAGATATCGGCGAAAAGTTCTTTTGTTGTCCGTCTATGCACAAGATAGGGGTGCTCCTTCGCTTAGCATTAGCATTGACAGAGCATCGTCTGGAGTAAGTGGAATTATTACTTTTGACTTCTCTTTCGCCATGCTTTCCTGATTTTACTGGTTCTAGTCGAAGTCGGTCAGAATTGTTTCTGAGATAAGTTTTGCAGCAGCCTCTTTTCTTTCGTTCTTAAGTTTTTTGCTTAGAGCCGAACTTAACCCCTCGGTTTCGAATATTGATGACAGTTTTGAACTCTTTCGACATTTAGTTCTTTCACTGCTTACAAAACATTCTAAAACTGGACTACCACGGCCACGCCCTGGTTGCGGCTCGGAATCTGGATCAATTTCTTCTTGGGTTTGTTAAATTTTTCCCCAAAAATCGATCCGTTTTTTTCTGGCGCATTGATCAAGCGCAAATAAACTGCGCTGCAAAACTTTGAAATGCTTTTCTTAAATTTTAATGCGGCATCTTCATCACTCTCCATTGAATAGTGTCCCATCACATAATAAATCATTCGATTTGAGCGATCTAAACCATCCTTGTCGTACAAGATGTAAAAGAGTTGCCTCCTGGTCACCATTTTCACTCTAAAAATTGGTAGGAATCAGTAGATCTTAAATTATAAAATAAAATGTTTAGTTACGGTTTCAGAATCCATGCGTGGTGTATACTGATTAATTTTTTCATGAACCTTGACAAGACCTAAGCGAAATCAAAATATCTTAAAAAGGCACTTGAACGCCCGTATCATATTTTAGTATGTTATTATGGAGTGTTCAAACTATCTTAGTAACTCTATAGTTATTAACTTCAACCCGGATCTGGCCTGGCAATTTTTATAACTCAACATAAATTTACATTATAACATAAAATTTCAAATAAAATCAACTACCTCCTTATTTTATCTCTCTCTCTCTCGCTCATATGTGTGTGTGTGTGTGTGTGTGTGTAGAATTAAACTTTTGATCCAAACACTTTATAACACACAATCACGGGTTGAGACTTGGCGATATAATAAAATAATCCTTGTATTTCTACGAACGTTATAAGGAAGTGTATGTTTGGAAAGACGTTGTTTAAGGAAAATACTTTCTAGCTGCTATTATCTATTTTTCTAAGTGCCTGCAAATTCTGTTAACGATGCTATTACTTCCATTAATATCGGCTTTTGGCCGCGAATAAAATGATTTAGTGCCTGAAGAACTCCTACGAAATGAATGTCACGAAGTGCTCTTTTGATCTTAGACATCCAGTTTAAGATTGCCTCACAAAGGCTTAAGGCTGGAGTTTACCTAAAATAAATTTCTAATTTTTGTATATGAAGTTGCTTACTAACAAAATGTGTTACGCTCATTTTCAATAACGCTACAGTGTGAGAAAACGAGACGTTCTTGCTAGAAAAGGATAAACATAGTGGACGGGATGGCTATCCGAGTTTGACTCATTCAAAAATATGCAAGGTAATCGTAGCTGGCGTGATAATCTGAAATAACGCCGCATCAGGTAAAATTACATTGAAAGGGAATACAAGGCAAATAGAAATATTAACTATTTACAAGATATAAAAAAATAGGCCGTGTCTACCTACTGTAGACATGAGATATAAGTATAAGTATAAGTAAATACTATGAAATATATAACATGAAATATCGACAACTGGATGTGAAGGATAAAATAATGTTTTTATTTCAGTTATGAATTGCTGTTGAACTAAATTCATAATCCTTTTTTAAATAAGGATCTTTTCATGTGTCTCAAAATAACTTCCGCTCCGATGGATTTCTCAGAAAATATGACGATTTAAAAAATAATTCTAGGCAGAAAATATAATTTTGCGTTACAAACAAATTTAGTCAAATTTCTATAATAATTAATATCTAATAATGAATAATCATGTCGGTCTGTAATAGTTTCCTTAATTCCTTTAATTGGAGAAAGTACCAAATTATCTACTTCAATTAAACCTGTTAGGTCATTAGCAATGTGACTTTCGAAATGTGGAAAGTCTGCAATATCTCATTCTGAAAGTCCAACGTCAAAAATCGGTATTGCATCATAGTCATTATTGGTGCAGTTAGCATTTATACTTGGTGGCAGAATGTTGCTGAATAATAATTTTCTAAGGGCCTAACAGTAAACCATTCGAATTATTATTTCATCCTCCGCAAGCTCTAATATACAAAAAGATAATTTCAAGTGGTCTTGCGAGCACTTATATATTAAAAAAACCTGGATTTTTGACCCGCGTTAAAAATTCAAGTGCCAAATTTTTAACTGTATAGATTCATCAAGAAATCTATACCTAATGTATTTCTACTATGTTGCAAAAAACTGTTTTGATACATGGCTACCTAATAATCTATATTGTTCAAATATAATGGATGTTTGTACCGTTTATGATTAAACAATAAATGTTGTTAAAAAAACCAACGCGTGGTTTGACAGACTCATAAGAGCCAACGATCAAGAGAAAGGTACAAACACCTTCTGTATATATGCCTGCACTCTTCCAATAGAGGGGCACGGTTTTCGTTGATAAGCGCATTATCGTGCGCCTTCCACTATGTTCTCTAATTCAATCGTTTTGCTAAATTACTCGCGCCCTGGCCTAATATATTTTCAACACGGTCGGTTTTGATTAAAAAATCTCATTTTACACTCAATGAATACATCACCTCTTTCGTGTTGGACAAACAGCCGGAAAGTTATGGAAGTAAATTTTTCCTTTCCAAGATGCGTTTAGCATAGTACTACAGCAAG
This sequence comes from Chrysina gloriosa, assembly GCA_038088585.1. Lineage (NCBI taxonomy): Eukaryota > Metazoa > Arthropoda > Insecta > Coleoptera > Scarabaeidae > Chrysina > Chrysina gloriosa. Next base: position 14,175,135 of record CM076095.1, on the reverse strand, counting down.
TAAAAAAGGAATTTTGTTCTATTAAATTATTAAATAAAGCTTGATCGCCAGCAACATACAGATTAGTACCTATGAACTTCTTCGAAAATTAGGAACCTATAGATAAAATCATTAATCCATATTTTTAAGCAATATGTACGTATTTGACAAATATTTTTGGAAATTGTAAATATTATTGGAGAAATAGTTCTATTTCTTTATATGTATCATGAACTATGGATATCATATGGATAAATGGGGACAATAATCGTGAGTAGGATTACCATATTAGCTTCGTCGAAAAATGTAATTAGTGGAATGCGTATCCGCAATTGGTGTTTGCTGTAGCCCCTCCTCAAATTACCAATTAGTATTACTGTAGGAAAACTGAAGTATAAAATCGCAAGTTGTTTATCTATAACTTCATTAGCAAATTTTCGTTCAGTCTTGATTGTTCGTAATTTTTGTTATTACATTTAAATTTTAAAAATGTGAAATCGCAAACGTGGTGCGTCTTTGTCCAGACCAAAAAGTTACAAGAAGCAGTTGAAACGGGCGCGTTTAGCAGAGCGTAAAAGTAGTTGCAAGAAATGCCAATGTTGACGATATGGAGATTGCGACCTATTCGGAAAAAGAAGCAACATTCCTTGAGAAATTGAAAAGTGAAAATCCAGAAGAACTACAAAAATTAACTGTAGGCCAAAGAGACAACACTTTATGGAAAACGATGAGGATCAAACGATTAACTGCATCCAATTTTGGTAAAGTTGCAAAACTAAGAAAAACCACTTCAACAGCGAACACAGTAAAGGCTCTACTTTATGAAGACTTTTTGGATCTGCGGCAACTCAGTACGGCTACAAAATGAAAGCAGAGCATTTGCCGAATTTGAAAAAATTTCTGGTTTAAAAATAAAAAGCTGTGGTCTTTTTATAGACCAGAAATATTCGTTTTTAGCTGCATCTCCTGATGGCTTAGTAGGCGACGATGCCATTATTGAAATAAAAAGCCCTTATAATTCAAGGATGTTAACACCAAAAGAAGCAACAGAAAATAAACTTATAAAATATTTGATTATTGATAACAGCGGTGGCCTGCTACTAAAAATAATCACAGCTACATGCACCAAGTCAAGGTCAATTGAACATAACCAATAAAAATAAATGTTACTTTGTTGTATGGACGCCAAAAGGGTTGTTTTATCAAATTATATGCAAAGATGAATATTTTTGGAAGAAGCAACTTCTCAAACTTATCACTTTTTATAAAAGGGCACTCTTGCCGGAATTAATCGATCCCCGTAAAGTTAGAGGCCAGGAATTACGTAATATCTATATTTAAAAATTCTATATTCTACCAATAGTCAGCAGGTATATTTGTGTTAGTATATTATGTTTACTCTGTGGGATAAGAGTGCGATAAGCAGACCGTCCATATAGCTTGCACCGCAGGAGGTCTGTAAATCTGTAAACACTTTAGTCAGAATAAAATAAGTTGAAACGAGCTATACTTCTTTTAATTTTGCATGTGTTCCACTCATAGTTTATCTGTACTGGGTTACCTCTGTACCTATTGTACTATGTGTTTAGTATTTATTACCTGCTCACTATTATACTCTCTAGTCATTATAGACATCTAAGAATATGTCAATAAAATCATCTGTCGATAAATCTGTGAAATCTGAAATCAACTCCCATTTCTTATCTATTATTGTAATTGCTAATTCAGTCGGAATATTTGTAAATAAAGAAACTACATCTCCACTAAATTTGGTACATACATAAATAAAAATCTACTAATTCCCAAGAATTTTGTATACTATAAATTGATTTATTCATGATATTACTCAGTATATATGTCAAAAACTTTTCCATAAATAGTTCCAATAATAATTCACAGTTGGTTATTTCTGTTGAATTCCGTCCACTACGTTTCCCATAATGAAATCTATTATCTCTTGTTTAGGAATATGACGCACAAGGAATCTTGCATTTATTTTTCTACCGGTAGTGAGCTATTTGTGTTGTCTACATGCTATTTTGCAGTTTTGAAAAATGCCGATTATTGTAATAATTTTGTTACATTATTTCGGAGTTCACAGACAATTTGGAAAAATTTTACAAGTGGCATATGAAAGAGAGTGGTCACATCAATACTAACGTGAAGATATTTTCGATATTTATATTTCTGTTAATATTATTTGAAAAGTTTGATGTTAAATCGAGTTGTACGTTTTTAATTGCCCAAACGTTATTTAAAAAATAATAAAAAAATCGCTGTGTCAGTGGACAGATAAAACATAGATGATTCGGAAAAAAATGCGTCCACTCTTTCAGCTTTGAAATTGGCTCCCAAAAAGTGTAACGAAATGTGCATAAAACTGAGTATATTTTGAGATGTAAATGCCAGCGTTAAGTCTGGGAGTGTAGTGTATGGTATAACGTTTTTCAATCCCAGTCATTGAACAAATGAATCAAAGCTTGTGGTGATAACACTGTTACTGACGGTCCACTTTTGAGGTACACTGTAATAGCCGAGATTCGGGCAAACTTTTCAATTTCGCGGTGGACCATAATGACACCGCTCGTTTGATTGCCGTTTAAGTTTTACCTCGTAAGATTTAACCAAAAACTCATTTAGTATTACGGTATGGCGTAAGAAATGCTAATGATCTCATTATCCTAGTAAGTTGGAAATATGGTCCTAAGAGCCAGCGAAGGATGGCGTTCAAGTAAGCTATTGGCAAGACATTCCGATAAAATCATTATAGATCACACGTAGAAGAAACTTTAATGATCCTAAGGGGGTCAAAAGATATGGACGCGAATTGCTAGAAGAGGAGTGGAGGAAAGTGTCAAATATCTTGCACTCGTTATTGACGATCTTTAACCTTTACAAGTCACTTCGAACACAGGACTGGTAGCGCTAGACGGATTGTGTGAACCTGCAGGAAAACCTGGAGACAGGACGTGAAGACTGAAGTCAGTTGTGAAGCGATGGACATACACAAAGATGGTGATATCCACAATTACAAATGCCTCGTCTGCGTAGTTGGGTAAAGCAAAGAATAAAACTCCGATTAACAAGCTGTAGATACTGAAAAGGCTAGCGTGTCTGAATAGGCGAAGCATTATCTACAACACTCGTAACAGCTATAGAGCCGTGGCGAAGAACGGGGTAAGATAGCAGCTTATACGCCGCTGAGGATGGCAACTTAGTTTAGAATTATTTCTGAAAGCTGCGGCAAGGGAAATTTTATTTATTTTATATGTCATTTTAACCACTGCCCCATTATACTAATTTGATCTTATAATACAAACAACGTAATAAAAACACATATAAAAAGCTTCTTCAATTGGTAAGGTTGTATATGTAGCAAATTGCTCTGGCTAATTTAGAAATGTAAGATTCAAGCACAGGAAACCGATAACAAAAGTCTGAGTAAACCGGAAGCATTAACATAAGCAAAAGTAACTATTTTCTTTATTTGTAAATAAAGTTACCGTACTCTACTATAACAATCGTGCAAAACTCTTCTCTATATGTATACATGTAATGCGTTGGATAATAGTTGTTGTAAAGCCATTCCAGTTAACAAGATATTCTGAAAAATATTAACCGATTAGCACGTTATATACATTATATGTTATGTAAATTATAACCTATTCATGACCTAAAATCTAAAATCACATTAAACACATTAAAATGTATTGTAAACATTAAGTGCATGAAATACATGAACATACATAAACAAGCAATGCCCGAACTGGATTTATTTTTGAGATAATCTTCTCCTTCTTTGATATGTTACATCTGTTGAGGAGGTATATGGAAAAATAAACAAGACGGTTTGTTTGCAATACAAGGCGATGATATTCCTTAATGGAAAATAAACGAAAAATCTGTAATCCTCATTTCCGTCGATGTGTGAAAAATGAAATTTGACCTATTTTACGAAAGTATAGCCGTTAAAAACATATAAACTTTATCCAAATTGATGGATTTTCAGAACATTATAGTTCTAAACACATGTTGTTAAATACCATGTCTATCTGTACTTACTAATATACATATTGTAGTATAGTAATACTGGAATGGTTAATTACCATTAGAAAATTCATCATTTATTATAAATCAAGATATCAAAATTCACAGTTAATGTTGGGGTTATGGTCATCAGTTGTCATACGTTTATTTTGGGGTTCTATTTATACCTTTTCGACACCACGCCCACCACTTTTTAAACATTTTATTACCCTACGGGAGCTAGCTTTCTATTTTAACTCCAACCAGAGACGTTTAATTGGAGAAACAAATGTCACTAGAAATAAAATTATTAATTATTTTAAAGTTCATACTTGAATGGATAAAAAAACATTGTTAACATACAGATACATACATAGACACAACATTTTACATTACAAGAATTCATAAAAAATTACTGGAAATAATCAAGGATATATCGACGTTCAGTATAGGTTTGTATAGCAGCGATATACCTGGATGAACTGAAGTCAAATTAAATTAAAGTTTTCGTTTCGTGGACAACTTATAAATAAAGCAGTGTAGTCCTGGTTTCCAAAAGAAATAAAAAGTTTGTTTGGTTAACGACGAAGAAAATTGACAAGATAGATAAGTCAAAAAATAAGTCCATAAATATATTTGGAATAAAAGGGTTTTAAGAAGAAGTAGCAGTGAATAAAAGAACCTCACCATACCACAGAAGATAGAATCTAAGAAGGAGAAAAATCCATAGAAATTAAAGGTACATCGAGAATAGAAGTTAAGAGAGGAGAATAGGAAGAACCATCTTCGAAAAAGAAATTTACACTCACACACACACAGCACTAGGTAATTATCTTGATTTTATGTTAAATATTTCTGAAAATTTATAAATATAATTTGTTATAATTTATGCTTTTTGTATAATACCATATTATACCATCCAAAGCAATCTGTATTCTAAACAGTTTGTATATCCTTGGCCAAAATGATTCACATTCAAAACAAAATAGAACGCAACATATTTTACGAGAGCCTTGAAGACAAAGAAACGATATTTAAAAATAAAAATAAACTGAAACAACTTTAACAGAAAATCTATACAGACAACGAAATGACAAAAGAGGAACGGGAAGTACAAAAAGTGGTAAAACAAAGAGCAGAGGAGGAGAGAAGGAAAGGAAGAGTAGTAAAAATCGGATACCAAAAAGTCACAATTGATGGAAGCCAATGGAGATGGAGCAAAGAAGAGGAAAAACTTAAAGAGAATAATATGAAACCAAAAACATTGGTCAAAAAACGGATAATTGCGCAAAACGGTAATGACGGGTTAACGACACATACAAGTAATACGGTTACGAGAGGAGAAAGACAGAAAAGAAGGACTCCAAAGAATATATATCAAAAACACAGAAAAAAAGGGACCTGGAATATTCGAGGACTGAACGGGAAGGAATTCGAATTAGGTGAAGAATTTGAGAAAACAACAAATGAGATCTTAGTAATAACGGAAACGAAGAAAAAAGGAAGGGGCACAATGGAAATAGGTAACGGCCACATGTTAATCTTTAGTGGAGTGGAAGAAACAGCGAGCAGCAGCAGGAGTTGGATGCGTACTACACAGTAATATCAAGGGCCAGGTACAGAAATGGATCGCAGTATCACCAAGAATAATACAGTTAGAAATGAAATATAATAACAGAAACGTAACAATAATAGGAGTATATGGCCCGGATGAAGATCAAAAAGCCGAAAAGAAGGAAGAGTTCTGGGAGGAGCTAACACTGGCAATAGAGGATGCTAAAGGAGAAATATACTTGATAGGGGATTTTAACGCTAGGGTTGGAAGGGAAAATATAACAAATCAAGATGTTATTGGCAAATATGGAGAAGATATGAGAAATAATAATGGAAAGAGGCTAATCGATTTCTGCCAGATACACAACTTAATAATAGCAAACACCTTTTTTGAACACAAAGATATACATAAATTTACCCGAGTAGAACAAAGTAGAGAAGAAAAATCCATCATAGATTATATCATTGTGAAAAGATGCAACAGAAAAATTGTAGACGATGTGCGTGTTATGAGAGAATATGAAATAAACAGTGACCACTTCTTGGTCGTGGCGAAGATTAAAAATCATACAAATCCAGAAATAGCAAAAAGAAAGAAAACGACAAATAATCAGCAAGAAAAAATAAGAAGTTACAGATTAAGAGAAAATGAAATAGCAGCAAAATTTGAAGTAGAGACAAAGATAGAAATGGAGAAACTCTTTAAAAAAATGGAAACTTCCAAACTTGAAGAAACGTGGGAAGATTTCAAAAATATCTTACTGGACAAGCATAAAAGACAAACAGCATGGTGGTTCAGAAAACTTAAAGGAGCAAATTAGAAACAAAAAACGAAAATGGAAAAGCTATCTAGGTAACAAAACACAAGAAAATCACAAAGCATATAAAGAGCAATGCAAAGAAGTTTAGAAATCAGTGAGAGAAGCCAAAAACAGACTTGGAAAGATTTCGGAGATAAACTGGAAAGTGATAGTAAAGGCAACCAAAAACTATTGTACAAAATAGTAAAAAATATGAGATGTAAGAAGGAATATGATACAATATCGGTTAAAAGTGCGGAAGGGGTACTGGTGACAGAAGAAAAACAGATTATGCAGAGATGGAAAGAATATTTTGAGCAACTACTGAATGAAAATAAAACAGTACAACAGATGGAAACTGAATTAACAAGTAAATTGGAAGAAATGGATTTGGGAAGAATCACAAAAGAAGACGTCGGGAAAGCAATAAAAAGATTAAAAAACGGCAAATCACTCGGCCATGACAAAATAACAGTAGAGATGTTTAAAAAGATGGGACCAACTGGAAAGGAGGTTCTCAAACAAATCTATAATAAAGTATGGAGTGAGGAGAAGATACCAGCTGACTGGAAGATTGGTGTCATACTACCTATATACAAAAAAGGCGATCGGAGAGATTGTAGTAATTACCGAGGCATAACTTTGCTTAGTACGGTAGTTAAGGTGCTGGAACGGATAATAGAAAGAAAACTTAGAATAATAACAGAAGCAACATTGACCAATTCACAAAGCGGATTTAGAAAAGGAAGAAGCACTCAGGATCACATCTTTACAATTAAGGAAATTATAAACAGAACCCTGACGTACAATAATAAGACATACTTTGCGTTTATGGACATGGAAAAGGCTTTTGACAGAATACCAAGAAAAGAAATCTGGAACGCCTTAAAGAAGAAAAAAGTTACCCACAAGATGATTAATGTAATTAAATGCATGTATGAAGAAACCAACAACTATATAATCAGGGACAACATGAAATCAGAAATGTTTAGGACCAACGAGGGCGTACGACAAGGAGGGGGCCTTAGCCCGCTGTTGTTCCTTATATATATGGATGAGATAATCAGAGAGAGTAACAAAAGTACCAAACCACTATACATGCATAAGATATAGGAACTTACAACCAGTCGAAATTTCAGACTGTTTTTGCAGATGATATAATGATTGCTGCAAGTACTGTTAAGAACCTACAAGACAACATCATAATTTGGAACAAGATAATGAAAGAGAAAGGCATGAAACTAAACAAATCCACAACAAAAGTAATGATGGTAGCAAGAGATAAAGAGGAAATGCACATACATATAGAAGGAGTCGAACTGGAACAAGTGGATGCCGTGCAGTATCTGGGCATTACAATAGAAGAAAATGGTAATAATGACGTGGAGATAAACAACAGAATATAAAAAGCGAATAACGTATACTATGCAATGAGCAAAGGATTTATAAATAAAAAACAAGTATCCCAAGAAACCTAAATGACGGTATTTAAAACAATTATTAGACCGATACTCACATATGGCTGCGAATCCTGGGTACTCAGCCAACGTCAAAGAAACAAGCTCCAGGCGGTCGAGATGGGGTACCTAAGAAGAGTGAAAGGAGTTACAAGGTTACATAAACTGAGAAACGACACAATTAGGGAAAATTTACAAACACAATCACTACAAGATTTTATTGAACAACGACAGTTGAGTTGGTGGGGTCATTTACAAAGAATGAGTGATGAAATGCCGGTAAAAAGAGTATGAGCGAGAACCACGGGAAAGAGAAGGAGGGGAAGACCAAAAGAAACATGGGATAACGCGGTGGGAAAGATTATCCAAAAGAAAGGAAAAACATGGACAGAGGCAAAACAGCTAGCGCAAGACAAGGAGAAATGGTCTGCATTTGTTTATAGCAATACGTAATAAAATGTATTACTGACATCCAATTGGGTATAGATGAATTATCGATTATATATATATAATTTATGCTTTTTGTATCATAAATGCTAGGCCGATGCAATTTTCTTTAATAAATTTAACTAAATTCTCAGTACAATATACATATAATTAGATAATATGTATGCAAGAATGGAATAAAATTAGTTGTACAGCTGACTTCCATCACGAATCCTCGGGCAGGAGGATTTTTATTTTACAATTTTTTTTATATTAAATACAACTTTGTACCTAATACAGGGCCGGCGCAAGAAGGGTAGTCGGAGAATTTTAAATGGAAAGAGAGATCAAGCAAAATATTTTTAAGTATTTTCATCCCCTATCAACGGAAGAAAGAAATAAACTATTGTTTCTCAGGATTCCCAGGATTGCCTATTATTGTAAATGTCAACTTAAGGAAAAATGTCTATTTCTTTTTCTCTATCCATTTCGTACAAGAAAAATTAAAAACCTGCTCAAATATCTTTTTGTATGCAAATATTCAATTGCGTTTCGTAAATCGTTTATTTACATTTTGATTTAAATTTTCGAAAATACAACAAATGATTTGTTAGCCACAGTCAAGTTTCTTCTTACAAATGGAACTAAATCGAAAAATGTATCGTGAATATTTTTTGCTGTTTTCGGAAGGAATTGTTTGAACAAAAGTTTTCTGTTTTGTGTTTGAAGATTATATTACATATATCTCAGAAAAAAACGTCGCCCTTATGTGGTTCCCGCATGATAGAGACCCCCTCCCCTCCTCCGTCTATATTGTATCAATCAACAAGTTTGGTGATAAATTTATCTTTCTGTTTAGGATTTTTTTATCTAGGGTTTTGTTCAACAGTAAACTTTCTGTTTAACAAAAACTTGTAATCAAATACTTCCCGGAATATTGCAGAAAGCAATTTAATAATTTCATAACTTCGTTGCTCACAACGGCAGTTATTTCAAGCAAACTTTTTAGATTGGTTAGTTTTACCGATTATTTTCGTCGATTTTCTTCGAGTTTTACTAGTTTCTACGTGATAGTAATTGTTTTCACCGCCAATTGCATCAATTGCTGTATACGTTCCATTAAAAATTTTAAACTTACATCTTAAATTAGAAACACTAGATGTTATTTTTTTTTTTTTTGTTTATGTAGGATTACCAAAATTAAAGTATACACATTTTTCTCTAATTCTGATATATATTAAATCAATCAGACTATATATTTCTTCCTGCAGTTTCCCGATGTATATAGCTATTAAGTTAACTTCATTAATAATTATTGACAATATTCTCAAAGTAAATAGTATTACAACAGGTTCATAAGCTTCTGACGGTAAAAAAACCCTTAGCCATTAATCTGGCTTTATACGCCAAAATGTTTCCGTTTCCGTCTCTCATTTTTTAAAATCCGTTTGTAGTCTATATGTTTCTTGGTTACTTATCTCTAGGTTTTGCTTCTATTAGTGCTTAAATTTCAGTATGTACTGCTTCAAGCCATCTCTCTGAGTCATGAGTTTCTTTGATAGTTGTTGGAACTTCTTCTAAAGTTTGTAAACCTAATGTCGAGTTGAACCTTCAATCAGTTTCTAACTCATAGTATCACAGGTATTTTGGTGTGTTTCTTGGTAGAGTTTCTTACTTCTGCATCGCTATCCGTAATTTCTTCTACTCTGACCTTTGTGTTCTTTTGTATTAATTGACTCTTACTTGTATATCTGAATCTATTACCTTTCGGTGTAAGCTTACTTGACCAATACTTTCTTTATAGTTTTAGTTTTGTAGAAAATTACAGTGTCATTAATTATCTATTACGAGTGAAGATGAGACTGCAGATTATTGCATGGAGGAAATGTAGAACACACAACTACTGCGCATTCTAAACACGTAAGAATCAGAAAAACCAGACAGCTACGGGAACATGTGTATCGGGAATTATTCCAAAGGTTCCAAAGCTAGTAATGCGTTAAGTGATGATCCAGGAAACAGAATTAGAGTAGAACCCGGTTAAGTCGGCAACGTTGGGAATGGGTGTAGGGTCGGAATGCAAAAGAGGTTGGATTATCAGTAGAGACCGGATTATATGTTCGAGATTTGACTAAAATATGTACATATATATGTCATAAATATAAGCAAAATATGTTGAAAATATTCCTAAAAAGTCTAGAATATGTAAAATATTTTCAGAATGTCGAATATGTTTTGAAGTAACAAGGAAAAGAAAGAAACACTAAGAAAATGTAAACTGGTTTTATTAAACAGATACCTATCACTTACATTTTTACATTAAACATTACATTCCTTACTCTAAAAACAATTCACAATCAAATGTTTTTCAATATTTTCAATAGTGAAATTATGTCTCCTATCTTTTAGTAGCGATGTGTACGTTGAAAAACTTCGTTCGATGTCAACTGAAGTGATGGGTGCATAATAATAATAATAATAATAATAATAATAATAATAATAATAAAATTTGTTGCAAATAAACAACAGAGTGTTTAGCGGCAACAGGTCAAGTGAGAACTGATAACAATAATAATAATAATAGTAACAATAATTGTAATAATAATTAAAATATTAGTTAATAATTAGATATTTAAATAATCTTCTAGACAGTACCAATTAAGAGAGAGAAGTAAATTTTTAATATTATAAATATAGAAAATAGAAAAAATATATAGAAATTTATTGAAAACTTTGTCATTTCTGATTTCCAACGGTAATTTATTAAAGAGTTTACAACCCATGAAATAAAGGCTTTTTTGAAATAAAGCAGTTTTATGAGGAGGCGCAAGAAGGCAATTAGAGTTCCTTGTATAATAAGTAGAACTGGATTCAGTATGAAACTCAGGCCTATATTTAAAAACAAAACAAAGTACTTCCAGTATATACACGTCGTAAAAAGTTAAAAATTTGAAATTTTTAAACGCTTCCTTACAACTATCGCGCCGATTCATATCTAGCATGATTCTAAGTGCTCTTTTCTGTAATAAAAATACACGTTGCACCGAGATACATCTACCCCAGTGAATAATGCCATATCTTAAAATTGAATAAAAATTTGAATAATAATAAGTTTTTACAGTATTAAAATTACAACTAAGTTTTAAATGGTATAGAGCAAAACAGCTGCTTGAAAGCTGTTTACATATGCTATTAATGTGGAAGGACCATTTTAAATCCTCATCAATTATTAGACCTAACGATTTGCAAGAACTATTGAAATTTACAAAAGTATCATTTAAGAGAATCTCTGAAATATTATAATTACGATCATTCCTAAAAAGTACACAATTAGTCTTATCAAAGTTGATTAATAAACGATTTGTTTTCACCCATCCAGCCAATAATGCTAAAAACATAATTGGTTTTGACAATTAAATTATGTAATGTAGGACTCTCAATAACTATATTTATATCATCAGCGTATAAAGCCACTCAAGCTAAAGAATTAATAGTGCAAGGTAAATCATTTACATAAATTAAAAACAAAGTGGGTGCAAGGATCGAACCTTGCGGAAGACCAATATTAATAATTTTAGACTCAGATTTTACATTATTACAAACCACCCTCTGTATTCTATCACACAAATAAGATTTAAACCAATCTCTGATATTACTCCTAACGCCATATAGTTCCAATTTGTAGATCAAAATCGAGTGATTTATGCAATCGAAGGCGCGAGAGAGATCGATGCACATACTAATGCACGGAGTTCGACTATCAATATTTTTGTAAATATTTCTTAAAAATTCAAATAGAGCGGTATCCGTGGAACGCTTGGAGCGAAACCCATGTTGATGATCCCACAAGATATGAAAATGGTGTAAGTAGTTTATTAATTTTTTATTGATAATTGATTCAAATATCTTGGAGAAAACCGGAAGCAAATTAATCGGACGATAGCTTTTTATATCATTCGCGTCCCCTATTTTAAAAGGGGGTTTGACAATAGCACGCTTTAATATGGAAGGAAATATGCCTATGTCTATAGAGAAATTAAAAGATATAGTACAGGTTCCAGAATTAGTTGATAACATTGTTTGGACCACACATTATCATTATAATATGAAAAAGAAGTGTTAAGCTTAGACACAGATTCAATAACATCGCTATCTAGTATAGATGAAACAAAAACGAATTTTTACTGACTTTACATAATTATTAATATCTTTGAAATTAATATTGGTGGATGCAAAAGAAGACTGTAATAGATTACTAGCTAAGGATGAAAAGTAATTATTAAAAACATTAGTAATATCGTCGTTGAATAACGAACTGTCTGGTAACGAACTGTCTGGTAACGGACTCTCTCTAGAATAGTTACTTCTGTTGTGTTTGATAATTGATAACAGACCAAACAGCTTTAGCTTTATTTCCGGAATACAATATAAAGTCGTCATTAGCTTCCATTTTCTTAGAATGAATATATTTTTTGTAGTAGGATTGATAATTCAGATAATCTGTTTTGAAAATTGGATATCTTATAGTAAGATCTTTTAACAGAAGTAGTTTATTTTTAGCATCAATAACTTCTGGAGTAATCTAATTAATATTGTTAGATTTTACATAGCTTTTGACATAAGGAAAACAAATATCCAAATAGTATAAAAAAACCTCAATAAATTGAGAAAATGCACTATCAGCGCAATTGCATTCGTAAACAGACAGCCATGTCTCCGGTTTCAAGTAATTATTGAATAAGTTTAAAGAATTGATACAGAAATTTCGTTTATAAATTATAGGTTTTCGGACATCGTAATCAAACAACGTGTACTTCAAAATTTGGGTCAAATGATCCGCAAGATCATGATCTATACACGAGGGAATATAGGATTCATTAATTAAGTTAACTAAGAAATTATCTAAGCAAGTAGATAAATTAGCTGTAACCCTTGTGGGAACGTCAATAGTTGTGTGTAAATTAAAGGAATTTAATAATACATATTTTAAAACATTGACAACTTCCAGATTTAAATCAGTTTCAACATCATAATCGCCACGGAGAATTATTATTAAATTATTTATTTATTGGTTGTTCTATTTTTCCAGGAACTCTCTGAAGTTTTTTTTTAAATTCATCAATCAAATAAAGACACTCTTGTAACGAGAGTGATTCAGTTTCAAGAATAACAATAATTTTATGAACAAAATCATAATCTGATTTAATGAAGCAAAGTTCATAACGCGGTGAATTGATTTATACCTTCCCCATCTTGTAATTATTGGTTCCGGTGGCAAACGAGTATTAAGTAATTTTTCCCTGGAACACTGAATCATCAGAGGAGATTTAAAAAATATTTTCTGTATGTTACGAATTAAACTATTAACTACAGCAAATTAATTTCTAATACTTTCCGCCACTCTGTTTACATTGTGTGTTAAACACGTCACGTGAATTAAATTGGAATACAACACTTAAGTTGTTGACTAGTTTTGACCATGTATGACGCAACATCGGAAAGCATGAGTACAATTTTGTTAGTTGAAACAATGTCGGGAAGGAAAAAATTCATGAAAGTTTTATTAATAAACGTAACCATTGTTACATGGTTAGCTTTTTCAATTTGTCTACACGAAATCAAATAGATTTACCAGGAGTGTTGTTATTTAAACAACTTATTAATAAATTTACCATATAGCGTCCACAAGTATCTATGGTTTCATCCACTATAAAATATATAAAATCGTTAATTGCTGTTTGCTTGATTTCGTTAATTATGTCCTTATATGTATTTCTAACATATTTTTCTTAAACCACTTTCGTCAGGTACAATATTTCTGCAATGGTTTTGTAAAAACATTTTAAAATTTAGGTTTTGTAACATAGAGTAGGATATTAGCAGAAAGCAAAGCTGTGGTTAATTCCAAATTAAATACTTGTTCACTCTGATTTTTGGAGATCAAGATGAATGTGCTAGTGACTGACCTACAGACATTCGCACTAATTTTGATTGTCTCATCTTTTCTAACTTTCGTTTATGGAGGTCAGTTGAGAGTCGAGTTATTTGGGATTTTTCTCTCATGGAATCTATAAAATAAGAAAATTATAGTAAAAAATGTATACACCCTTTTAGATATAAGATAAGAAAATGATTTTGAAATTAAAGAAAAATATTTTTATTAATGAAAATAATTTTATTCAGCAATCCAAAGCAAGTTTTCGAACCAACTGTATGACAGACTAGAATTTGCAAAATAAACATATAATTTGAATTAAATAAAAAAATTGTTTTGTAAAACTACTTACCATTTTACCCTACGCTTTGTAGAATACTTTTTCTTCGTTCAAAAGTAATTCTGAAACGGTCTTGATCCAGGAGGCTACTAAATCGCTTTTCACTTTTGGCATTTTTGGATAACACTTTACTTTATTGCGTGTTTGTAAATGATGACAATTTCTAAATGATAAATGCTGAACAGTATACATCCCCTACCTAATTATTTTTATCCAATCAGAACTCAACTTTATTCGTTTAATTTCCGATTTTTATTCTTAGAAACCGTAACAAAATAATCTTTGCTCTTCGGTATTGAACATGATATTTCCTTTGGAAGTTTAAAAGCAATTAACAATTTCTTAGAAAAATGTAGAAATATAAATTTCTTGGAAAAGCATTAATCTCTATTAAGTATTATATTTAACGAAACATCGGTAGTCGTACAGTGTAAATTTTCCAGAAAATCGTCTACTATTTTTTTATAAAAATAACGAGATTTTCAAATGGAAAAATATGTTAAATAATTTCAAATATGTTAAAATAATCGAAATATGTGGGAAAAAGCCAAAATACTGTAAATATTTGTAATATTGTAAAATTAAATTAGTGCTAAACACTTTTATTTACCATAATTCGTGTAGATCTTAAAGCGTTCAATTGTACCGTTGACAGTTATCGATGTGCAAAAACATATAATCCGGTCTCTGATTATCAGGATTACGTACGTGTAGGCATACGCTAATACACACAAAAGTGAACATGAAAGATAAGTACATAGAGTAAGTACATAAGAACAGCAGCTATAACCCAAATTTAAAGTAAAACAGGCTGTTCTACCGCTATGTATGTAATAATTCCTGTAAGCCTAAAGCATAGAGTGGTAACACTACACACTTTGATTCAAAATGAGCCCACGAAACTGTAATACTCTGCAGTAAGGTACAGTAAGCCTCCCGTGAAACTTAAGTGCGCAAAAAATTTGTAATGTTCTTTTGCCTTACTTAAGACACTCAAGATTTTGCAACAATATCTCTCCAGCGGTATGGTCGGAATAACCAGGGGCCTGAATAAGCAAGGACCTGAGCTAGTGGAGTTCTACTGTACAGTGTAATGTAAGTGTGCGGTAAAGAAGAAATACGGCAGCAAACATAATAATCACTGTCTTAAGCGTTAGTGGCAAACGGCTATATGCAGTTCGACATATGAAGTCTAAGATTGTTGATGATAGAAGGAGAAGGTACTAGCAAACAGTATTAGATATCTGCTGACACCTGATATGACCCGCTGATGGATTTATTACATGTTTGAAAGTTGTTTTTTATGTTATGTATATGCTAAGCTTTTGTATATTCGGATATCAGTGGGCGTGTAAAATGTACTTCTTAAAACATACATATATGTACTGTGGACTGGCGCTGCCATGTTTGTTAATATGCCGGATATCTATTTGAAAATTTTCAATGAGTTGTATTTTTTTTTAAAGAAAGGTATCGTAAAATGCCCAAAACCGTTTCAGTGGTATGGAGGGCAAATCGAAATCACCTTATACATACGGTGTCACCACAACCCCGGTTCCCAATCACTATAACTACATAATCTTAAAAGCAACTTCTGCATGTGACACATTGTTAGAAAGCTCTTGAAAGTGCTTTTCATTGTTATGGCAGAAAGACAATTATGGGAAACGAATTATGTATTAACTGCAGCAAGGTGTAGGGTATAGATGGGCAACATCCGGCCCGCGGGCCACATGCGGCCTCGAGTAAGATTTGCCCAGTCCGCTACTGAATTCTTTCGTTGCATATTAGCACGGCCCGTCTAAACTTAATTCATAATGAATCATAAGGATACCACAAAAATGTATATTTTTCAAGATTACTCGCAGCATAAAACTTCTACAAAAAAGATTGTCCATGCCTGGTGTAGGGGATCATTGTGAGCTGTGTAATTCTGGTAGAAATAGTTCAAAGTCTCCACCGTTGTTTTCTAAGCAGTAGCAAGGTAGACTGGATACAGTTGTAACAATTGATTGCTCATAGAATCGTAATGATACTAGCGAGTGAAGGAAAAGAGTGCTCATCAGTCTTCACATTGTTCATCACATTTGAGCGCCTAATGCAATAATTAGCATACAGGACCATTTTCAAGAACGTTCTACAATTGTTACAACTTACCCCCGTACCAGGGTCAGTTGTAATAGTGGTTGGGGTTAGATATAACACATGGAAATGAGACACGATTTATGTGTTTTAATCAGCAAAGAAGAGTAGTAAATTAGAGTGTCTAACGCTAATAAGGCACAATTTTTATAGTGATGTATTAAGTGGGAAATGGAGTATTTATAATCAAGTATCTAAAACATTTTTTTTCGTCAGTCTCTTCTAATCAGTCCACAAAACAGCATTAAAACAAAGTCAACAAAAAATGGAGCATTTGTTCTCAGAAAACTTAATGAAGTGAAAAATCGATAGTGTCAACAAAATGTTAAAGCTTCTTTACGAAAAAAATAAAAAAATAAAATGAAACGAAAACAATGCTTCAACGCAAAATGAAATAACTTTGCTGAGGAAATAATTATTCTGATTCACAGTTATGACAAATGTAATTTTGACTGCCATCTGTGCACTTTTCATGCGCCTACATTCGACAGTGTGTACATTCAACCCATTCTTCTCCTGGCCGACTCTCTTAGAAGGGTGCTTCACATACCAGGCGGTCATATTCTTCTTCATTCAATGATATGGGTGGTGTATTGAGCTTCTTTTTGTTCATTTTGTTTTTTTTTTCAGCAGGATGTTTAATTATTTGTTTCTATATCTGCTTAGCTTTCAGCCGTTTCTGTTTCTCTTCATACTCTTTTCTTATAGCTTCCTTCTCCGGCGCATCGGCATAGATGGCAGATTTTCTGGTTTTTCTACCTCTGTTTCAAGTTTTCGTCGATGGAGCTTTTGGATAGGGTCCTACTTCTCCTGGCAAAAATACAAACTGGGTGCTTGTGCATAGTAGGGCAGTCAAATGCCGAATATCCACAGTTGATTGTTCGGTAGGAAGAGTTCTCATATCATTTGGACCTTCAGCTGGACGTGTCCATGCTGGTTACTTCAAATGAATGTTCATTGAGTACAGGAGGCGATATCAAGAGCGTTTCATGATCAACTGCTGGATTATTCTGATGGGGAATAGCCTCGAATTGTCACATTTGGATTTGGCCTATCTGTTACGTATAAGGGCGCAGAATTGATTTCTTGGAATAAATTGTCCGTCTTAAAGTCGATTTAAAGGGTAGACTCCAGTTTCACGAAAGCCGGCTTGAATGTTAGACTGCGTCAAGGCGAGCGGCAACGCAGTTTTTACAATCCCTGGTATATCATAGATTGACATAGTCTGTCCGGAATGACTTCGCATCCATGCATCAGAGGTACAATTTATTGCTTGCTTTAATGGTCCGTATAGAGATCGATCCAAAAGCTGGAGCTTATGAGACCAGTGGGGAGGAACGAGTACAAAACTATTCCGGTTTCTTTGCAAAAGTCCAATGCATTTGTGAATCTTTAATGAGTGGTTATCCAGAAGAATCTATGCAAACGAGAAGCGTTTGTGAATTTCTGAAGATGTTTTAGAAATACAGTGAATATTTCAGCCTGACGGACTGGCTGCTCCAACTGACAATAAAATGTTCATAAAACCGAAATTGAGGGAACACGAAAAGTGGAGGAATCACATTGCCCAAAGCATTTACTGCAAAGGCTAGGGTAACTAAGGTACCGCGCTCTGCAGACGCCAGTGCTCCGACTTGTCGTGTGCCACGTCTTGCTATTATACTGTCTGGCTTCTGAACCGTAGTAGCGTCAGTTTCGTCAAGGTTATATATGTTGTACGCCGACGTTAGTCCTGTTGAAGCTTATTGCTTTGGAGGGGCTTGTAACCTGGGCTGCACGTACAAACATTTCCGGACTCCTTCTCGTGAAAGAACGAAACCATTCTTCCCCGGCCATCTTATTCTCAATCCAAGTACTCGGTTCTTCAAATCATATTTGATGGTCAATTCGAACGCCAACTTCCTCCTTTCTAGAGAGTCTGAAGTATATGTCCGCACAGTGGATGAGATATTTGCAAAATGCACGTTCTTGTGCTTGAATGAAAACTCTGTTAGTTGGCACATACCCCATATCAACATTTTCCGCCTCATCACTCTCGGCCTGATTTCTTTTTTTACGTATCGAAGTAGAGAAACATAGTTAACGCCTTGGGTTTGTGCGGCACTTCTTAGAGATTTGCCGTTTCTACTTGTTCATATGCGCCCTTGTATTATGATATGCCATTTCACCCTTTGGTTGTCTTTCTTATGGGTCCGTTATTTGGTACCCCTATTATAATATTCAAATATCTGCTGTGGAGAAGACACAACGTCGTTTCTTTAAATTCCTTACTTTCAAAACTACTGGAATTTATCCGGAACAAGGGATTGATTACGACATTTTACTAGAACAACATGATGTCCGTTCGTTGGCAAACCGAAAAGCTCTTCATAGTACCCGTTTCTTGCATAAATTAGTTATTAGTAGGAATGATTGCCCAGAGATGCTTTCACGTGTTAATTTTCATGTGCCGAGGACAACAGCTCGACAATGCCCATCATTCACATACAGCAGGCCGAGAACTAACACCATGTGGAGAGCTCCATTAACGCATATGTCACAGAATGCTGATAGACTTTATGATGACATCTTCATTGGTTCCATTTAATCTTTGATTTTTTTGTTGTTTCATTCTATATTCCTGAAATATCAATTGGTTTACTATATTAAATTACATAAATTTTTATTTTAATATAAAATTTCATAGTTAATTTTCCTTCTTACATACTATATATATATGTACATTGTATGCAATTGTATTTTGTCCTGCAATTGGGTTCGCCTGTTGGGCAATAAACATTATTATTATTATTATTATTATTATTATTATTATTATTATTATTATTATTATTATGCATATCCTAGGCATCTACAAAGAGAAATGAAGGAATTAATAATAGTACAATCGTATCCACAACAATAGTTATAACTTTACCCACCTTCTACTTTTATAAATAAAAAATCAGAGTGACGAGGAAACTATTGTACACAAAAATAATTAAAATTCCACATTCTCTAAAGTCTAATCACTAAGCAGAAAAATACTTATCACCCTATTTTTAATATTAGCTGCGTAGTTAGAGAAAATATTCCATCGAAAATACTTATTTTGTCGCGACCACGCAAAATGAAACCCGTTACAAGTGCCTACAGTACGCGGCCACTGGCACAACACTAACTACCACGTTTGGCACGTAAACTGCTTCTCCCTCCTCTGAACCCCTCGCCGTACCGTCACAGAATAGACAGAAGTAACAAAGTTAGAAAATCCTGTGGTCAATTTTGTATGCGCATGGCCGGCAACCATATTTTAAATACGACAATAGTGGCTATATTTGGCTAGATTCATTAATGTTATTGTTCTGGGATAGTGTGTGCACATTAGATATAAAACATACAATTATTGTTGTGTTTCATTGATTTAACTTTTAGGAAATACTATTCTTTTAACATACCCGAGACTCTAATATTTTTCAATTAATACGATCAAATGTGCACTTTTCGTATTTTTTAAGTGGGGTTTGCTAAGTTCTGAGCTATTTCGAGGACATTCAAATCGCCCACATGAACATCAAAGCTGCCGACGCACTTTGTCGCTTCTGTCTATTCTGTGACCCAGTCTACCCTACAATCAATTGTGAAAATTCGTTCTCACATTTTCAAACGTAGTTTTCAGAATTGAACGCCATTTTTGGATATGGTTACCGTTCTGACTGTTGAATACCAGTAATATACCCAACGAAGTTCTTAAAAACGAATGCACCAGCGAAAGCTGGTCCAAAACAATTACACAAAATCTCTGACGACAATTACAATCTCCTCTTTGCATCATCTGCGCCTCTCTCTACTGGATTGGTTCGAGCAGCTTCTGCAGGAGGGCTATTCCCTACAATATGTACAAAGTTCCCGTCACTTTTTTCAGAGAGAGAGCGCCAGAAAAACTTTAAAAACATCAAGTGATGCAGGGCAAAGCCAAAAGTCAAACAAACCGCCAATAACATCAACATTTATTAGCAAACGCCAAGCATATCAGACCCCACACACATCTGTAAATAAGAGAGATACTTTGACCGCTACCCGAATCTGGCGGACAGCAGGACATAATAGTAATTTCGCCAGCTATATAAAGAGATATATGATAAATCGAAAATGAAATAAATGGGGTATATCAATTAAAATCAAATCTAAATTTAGCAGATCTACAAATGTGACATGTTAAATTGATTTCAGAAACTAAAAATATTAAGCAAAGCTAAGTACGCAATACTATTCTGTTTTATATCAAATATACTCCTATTAAGGACAATCGGTGGGCAATATACGATGTCAAACTGATTTCCTGAAATTTTATTATAAATTATTATTTCAATATCATATTATACCATCCAAAGCAATCTGTATTCTAAACAGTTTGTATATCCTTGGCCAAAATGATTCACATTCAAAACAAAATAGAACGCAACATATTTTACGAGAGCCTTGAATTAAAGATGTAATTCAACGGTGACATGTCTTGCAATTTAACTAAATTTATTTACAATTTAGCTACCGATATGAATACCAAATCTTCTTCTTCTCGTCAATCCTTATGCCTTTCAGCGTCGGATTATTTTTGGATCTTACGACGATTTAATCCATTCTTTCCATCGTGTCCGGTCTGTACTCATACTTCTCATTTCTGCTATGGTCTTTCCCTCGCTTTCGTCCCAATTCGTTGACTCTGTCAATCCATTTTTTCCTTGGTCTTCCCTTTTTCTTCTCCCGTTATTTTTGGCTTCTATTATTTTCTTGGTTAAACTCTTTTGTTCCATTCTAATTATGTGGCCGTACCAATTCAGCTGACATTTTTCAATTCTTTTTAGTATATCTTCTTGATTTATCATATTTCTTATCTGTTCGTTTTCTATTCTGTCCATTTTTGGTTTCCCCACGATCTTTCTCAAAAATTTCATTTCCATAACTGTTATTTTGCTTTCGTGTTGTTGCTGTGTTTGATCTTGGGTTCTATTTCTTTTTTCCAAAGATGGTTTGATTCAGAGCGTAGTATATGTTTGTGGCTTTCCGTCCTCTTTTTGCTATGTCTAGATCAATTTTTCAATCCTCCGATATAATAGTACCTAAATATTCGTATGCGTCGACAATTTCTTCTTGTTTATCGTTTATTTTAATTATTAGATTACTGGCTGGGTCTTTATTATTTATCACCATTAGTTTGCTTTTTTCTACGTTTATTCCCATCTTCATCTTTTCTATTTCTTCTGACCATATTTTTGTTAATTTTTCCATTTTCACATAACTGTCAGCTATTAGTGCCAGATCATCGGGATACAGTAATGCATCCACGGCTACAGGTTCCAGTCTGTTATATCCTAACATTGTCTTCACAGTTTCGATGCGTTTCCTCGTATTTTGCAGGATTCTGTCCATTACTATAATAAATATTAATGGACTTAAGCTGTCTCCTTGTTTTATTCCCACTTGCATTTCAAAATCTGCTGATCTTTTTCCATTCACTTGTACTATCCCCCTAACCTGACAATATAGACTATTGATTATTTGGCGCATTTTTCTTGGAACCTCTAGTTTCTCTAGACTGATATCTATACTCCCTCTATCTACTGTATCGAAGGCTGCTCGCAAGTCTATGAAATTGAAGTAGATTTCCTCCCCTGTCTCAATTTTACGTTCTATGATGTTTTTAATTATGTGGATATTATCGTTCGTTTGTTTCCCTTTTCTGTAGGCTGCTTGTTCTTCTCCCAGTTTGTCTCCTACTAAATGTGTAAGTCGTTCCGCTATTATTTTGGTATAGACCTTAAAACATACTGTCGATAGGCATATTGCCCTATAGTTTTCGCACTGACTTTGATCGCCTTTCTTATATATGGGAGTGATGAGGTTATTTTCCCAATCCGCAGGAATTGTGTTCGTTCGCGATGCCTTACAAGAGATGTCAAGGATCAACTCCTTTCCCACCTGTCCGAGCCATTTTACCATTTCCGGTTCTATATTATCCGCACCGCAGGCTTTTCCTGTTTTTATTCTTTTCAGGGCTTTCTCTACCTCTTCCATATCTATCTCTTCAAGTTCTTCATTATATTCATCTCGTGTTCCTGATTCTGGCAATAAATCTGTATGATCTCCTGCACCTGTGAATTTTTTCGTGAAGAATTCTTTCCATATTTCAAGTATATCTTGTTTTTAGTTCATTCGCGGTATTCCTAATTGGTTTTATTTCTTTCTTTTTCTTTCCATTCATTGATCTTATTAGGTTCCAAAATTTCCTGTTATTTGTTTTATATTCCTCATTTATATCATTTCCAAAATCTTCCCAGCTTTTCTTTTTCGCTTCTTTGATTCTCTTCTTAACTTCGTTTCTTATTTTAACATATTGTTCTTTGTATTGCTGTTCCTTTGTTAAAACGTATTTTCTCCACGCATCTTTTTTCTTTTTGATTTCCTTTTGTATTTCCTTAGTCCACCATTTTGTTCTTTTCTGTTTTCTCCTGTATCTGATTTGACCCCATACTTCTAGTGCAGAATTATAAATAATTTCCTTGAAAATTCTCCGCGTCTCTTCTAGTGTCATTTCTTCCTGGTCATGTCTCTTTAGTAAATCATTCGTTTTCTGTTGGTATTCTGTTCTTTTCTTCTCGTTTCTTAAATTGCTGATTGCTATTTTATGATACTCAGCTATTTGTTGTTCTTGGAGTTCTGCCGTTAGCAATCTGTGTTGAGTTCCCATTTCAGCCTCTTTTTGTGTCTTTATGTTTCGTATATTAGTTTTCATACTTTGGGTATAGACTATGTAGTCTATTATACTCTTCGCGTTTCTCTCTTCCGCGACAAAGGTGTATCTCTCTTCCAGTAGTTGGTCCCAGAAACCGTTCCCTATTAGGAGATCATTACGTATACAAAAATCAATCATTTTCCAACCATTTCCATTTAACGCTTCTTCTCCATATGCTCCCAAGCAGCCCAGTCCTTTATTTGTACCATTACCCACTCTACCATTCCAGTCCCCCATTAATATGACTTTTGAGTTTGTCTCTCTTATTTCATCCAGCAGTTCCTGCAGTTTTTCATAGAACTCCTCCATTGTATTTCCATTTGTTCCTTCTACTGGTGCATACATCTGTATGATGTCAACCGATTCCTTCTCCAATTCTATTCTCAAGCGCATCAACCTTGATGAGAGTGATTGATGTATAGTTACTCTTCTATCCAGTTCCTTTGTTAACAATATCCCTACTCCCTCTCTTTTTCCTTTGATCCGGCCTCACTCCTGAATAGTACAGAAAATATTGACTTCCTACACCTATTCTTCCTGCTCCGGCTTTCTTTGTTTCACTTATTCCCAGTATTTGAATTTGGTACTTGTTCATTTCTTCTGCTAGTTCGTATTCTTTTCCCCTTAGGGAAGTTATCTTCCACGTTCCAACGCGTATCTTTCAATTTTCCTTGTTCATAGCTGTGGTCGTCATCGTGTTAGCATTCCTCTCTGTCTCTACCTTGTTGTTCCTAATTTCCCATCCTCACATCCATGTATTTTTGTGTTCGAGTTTGTTCTGTATCCGCTCTCATTGCCAGGTACGTCCTCTCTATTCCCTGCTCGTTCACGCCTTCTAGTTTTTTGATCTCTGTATCTGTATCAACTTATCGTTCTCTCTATCCCATCTCCATTCCTCATTCCCGATATACAACTTCCTGAACTCAATTTTTGTTTGTTTTCCGTTTTCCCTCTCAGTTTTAGCTCTAAATCTAATTTGTTCTTGTATCTTTCTGTCCCGCTTAGATAGATTATCGTTAATAAAAATCCTTCCTCCTAATTTTGTTCTTAATTTCTTTTTGTTTTCCATTATCTCCACCTTATCCTCTGTCCTTTCTAATTGAACTAGACAGGTTTTTTAACCTAATTTTATGGCCTGTTGTATATGTACTTTTATCTGTAACTCTTTATCTATAAGATTTTCCATTGCGTTTTTAGTTTTTCCCTATCTTCTGTATCTGTTTTTCGACCCTGAATCACTACATTATTCCGTCTTTTCTCATTCTCTACTCGTTCCAATCTGTCTTCCATATCCATCACTACCCCCTTAATGAATTTATTTTGCCTCTTGAGTTCCGCATTTTCTTTTCTTAACTCTGACATTTCTTTTCTATATTCTCTCTGTTCCTCCCGCATCTCTTTCATTTCTATTGATAAATTGTTCATCTTCGCTCCTATTTCCTCAATCATCTTCATCATTACACCAATGTTTTCTTCCAGCTTTTTCTGAGACTTCATAGGCGATCTTATTATTTTTTACTTTTCTTGAAAATATTGTCGCTGTTCTCTTCATCCTCTTCTCTTTTTCCTTTTCTCTTCCTATCTTCCGAGCTGTATTCCTCCGTATCCATGATATATACAATTTCCTACTCCGCCCCTGTTCTCTACGGATATGTATTTTCTGTTTTCTTTTCTTATCACCGCGCAAAAAGCCGAGCCCCGGTCGACCCGTCGGCAGTCTGGCTTTTATGAATGATATTGGAATAAATTGTTTAATTTTACCTGTTAATTTGATTCCCAGATAATCACTTTCACTTTGTTTTGATATTTATCACTGTGTTACCAATTAAAAGATCACAATCCTCCAAGAACCTTGGGTATAAACACGGAGCAGACCGACAATACACACATCGTCACTCCACGGACCGGACCCCGAATACCAAATCAAATAATTTAACAAATTTTTAATTTAATAAATTTATAAAACAAGTTAAATAAGTAACGACAATAATGGTTTTGTTATTCAAATATCTTTCAAACTACTAGTTAAAACTCAATTACAAATTATCGCAGAATACTCTAAACTAGCCTACTGCCTCCACCCACTAGCTTCTATGTCGACTTCAGTCGTGGTGAGACGTTCCTGCAGTAACTCGAGCAGGTACAATAGGTCTATTGCATATCAGACCAG
Source organism: Chrysina gloriosa (assembly GCA_038088585.1). Taxonomy (NCBI): domain Eukaryota; kingdom Metazoa; phylum Arthropoda; class Insecta; order Coleoptera; family Scarabaeidae; genus Chrysina; species Chrysina gloriosa. The sequence goes on along the minus strand of CM076095.1, from coordinate 14,149,537 downwards.
ACGTCCTCAACGACTTACGATCAATCCCAGGTACATTATATAATCAGACGATAGTAACAAAAGAAGGGGTTCTAAAGCGTATACAGTAGTAAGAGTTAGCGTCTTTAATCGCAGATTTAACTAAGAGGCACAAAGACTCGATCAACGATCAAAAGATCGTCATTAAGAATATAAGATCATTTCCAAAGAATAAAAAGCAAAGTAAGAACAAGAACCCCTAAACAACAAACCAATATCCAATTAGTAGGTACTCAATCCTATTAAGAGTTTCAATTTTACCATTGCAGGCGTTAAATAGGGGTAAAATGTTGTGGATTTTCAATACCAAAATGTCGAGCACGGATCAACCACCTTACTTTGCAGATCCAAGTTTAACTTGAAACCATCGAAAAATTTCCAATCTCAAATCGATTAATTCAAACAATGATGGTTCAATGGGTAGATTTTCTCAACAAAATTATCTGTAGTACTAGCGAAGTTTCAAATTTTGAAATTACATCAATGGGAAATATTTCTACCCGCAAAACGACACACAATTTTTTTTTCAATTGCATCTACTACCAAATAGGAAGGCAATTTTTGCTTCCGCTTTCTTTATAAGACCGTAAAACGTCGCCACCCTAGTGAAGAGTGAGCCATTTTAAGTGCGACAACTAAATTTAGGTTGGCAATGAAACTGAATAAATATATTGACTACATTGACTTTTAATCGTTTCAAATACAAAAATTATTTTTTCTCGAAAGAAATCGTAGTTTATCATAACTGCATACAAGGCCGCCAACTTAAATTCATAATACTTGAGATATCTCCCTTTCCATCTCTTACAATAACAACAGACACAAGGCTATCACAGGTTAGCTCATAGAACTTTTATTCAATTCTAGGGTCAGTGGAAAACCGCTTAAACCCTCTTATTTTAGTGATGATGGAAACTTAGTTTACTATGTAAACCAAATAGGGAATGAAAAACATCTTTTTGTGTAAAATAATTTATTTATTTGTCGTCGCTAAATATGGAGTTTGATGATCATTCAGGGACGAATGACGTTACCTCACCCAATATTGAACAAATCTGCTAGGCGACGAATGTTCAGTGGAGGAGGGAGTCGTTGCTGTCGTGGGCTCTTTCCCACGCGGCTTCAGAAAATTAGACAGCCTTCATGGAGTGCAGAATCGTGGATGTAATTTTCATCTTTGCTGGAGTGCAAAAACACATGTCTAGCGTCAACGATTTCTCTGACATGAGATTTGACACAGTGTAGCCTTAGTTCAAGTAGTAGTAGTGGCTATTATTGCATTACAACTAAATAAATAGTTAAGTAATATTGCTCATGGGAGCTGGGTTGCCTCCATTTTGATTTTAATTTTTTCGGAAAATTAACCAAATTATTCACATAATGATACTTGTAATTTTTTAACCTTCAAACTTATACGAATTATTTAGCAGGTATTTTCCCTTGACCGTCCACTTGATATGGTATGTAGAAAGGGCGTTTACCGGGGACAGGTGTTACTGTAGTGAAGCCAAATAGAAGCGACACCTACAGCACAGTCGATTCAAATGGTACATTCCCTGACAAAATTTTAATTTTAATATTTAAATCGTTTCTAAATTAATAATTTAACCTTCTGACGGTTAGAAAATTTACATATCTCATTGAATTTTTTGGTATAGAATGCAAACAAGTAAAAATAAATAATTCACTTTAATTTTTTATTTATTATACAATATATTCTTTATTCAACATGAACTAAACTTTAGAAACGTTGCATGTTACATCACAATTTGAGTTACTAATCCGCAATTTTTTAAAAATCCTGTTTTAAGAATATAAGCATCTCTCATTCACACAAAGTTTCAAGTTTTATGCAATACTAGCTGTTAAGCCTGTCCCTGCCAGGCAGGATGAAATAGAAAATCTGCTTGGCAGAAAAAAAACGCAAAAAATTATTTACAAAATCAAGAAGTTCTTTTTTCAAATAGGTAAATTTTATAACCCAAATAGTTAAACACAAATGAACTTAATAATTAATTAACGTAATAGTACACAAATTTTCTATTTCAATTTTTTTAAAAATACTTTTCATTTCAGGATTGTTAGGACTATATGCTAGACAATTTTCAGCTTCCTATGTCATTAGGGGGCTTTAATATAACCTAAAATGTTAAAAAATTATTGAATTTTGCCACGCACCTTTTCCGTCTTAATTCTCCGCCCACAATTCTCCGGCCAAAAATCAAAAGTCCGGCTAGGTTAGGAGTTGGCCTAGGCGTTTTACTATATGCATGCCAATGTTCAGCTTTCTAGCCAATCAGTGGGCTTCAAAAAGCTCTGGATAGACAAAAAGAGAGGAACACACAAATAAGGAAATTATATACATATATCGATAGATACACAAAGTTTAAATGCAAATATTATAATATCTGCATAAGTTGCTTAAACTAATTTTCATATGTCTTGTCGGTTTCACTGTCTGATTCAGTTAATTGAATAATAAACTCATTTTGGTCCTCATTATGTCTATCAGTTTTTATATACTATTCTTCAATTCTTTTGACGTGTTCACATTCTTCCCGCCATAAATTTGGAGTTATTTCTTTGAATGCTTGTCGTATTAAAACTTCTATATTACTATTTGAATCTATATTATGTGCAGCTACTTTCCTCTTTACCCTACTCCAAATCAATTCAATTGGATTTAATTCGTAATGGTACGGTGGTAATCTCAAAATAGTATGTCCATGAGCCATTACAAAATTGTCAATGTCATATTAACGAGAGGGTTTGTTTTGTTTAACTATTTGCGACAATTCACATTTTAACGGAGGGATAATATGGAAGATTTTTTGAGTGTAGCAACGATACAATTTCACTTTTCTATGATGAACCTGTTGGTGCTTTATTAATCTGAACACTGTGATATGCTGCGTTGTCCATTACTATAACAGAATTCTGTCGTATGTTTTACCATTCTTAAACCATTTTGAAAAATTTTCAAAGTTAATATCGTCCTGATAATCACCACTTTTTGTGTTTGACTTAAATAGTAGTAAACATCCCTCAATAAAACTCATATTGCCTCCAGCATGTGCCATGATCATCTTTGTCTAGCACCGTCCTTTTTAAAACACCCTTGACTTCGTTACTTTACCAACATCTTCCTACCATGTAATTTTTATAAAGAGACCTTTCATTAAGGTATATGACAAGTCTTCTGTTCACTTCAAGATTATCACTCTCCATTCTAGAACATAAATACCGTGCTCTACATGCCACAACATCTTGTCGCTTTATTAAACAATGTCTGTTTAATTGACACTTTTTATACTTATACCCCATTTGAAAAGTAATTTTACGCAATGTCCCTTTACACCCACTAAATACTGTTTCCTGAATCATGTAGGTATGTAGAATATTTAATGTTGGTACAGGCCTAGTAACTATTTCTAAAGAATTTAAATATTTTTATACCAATAATCTATATATATATATAAATGAATAAACTTGAAAACTACTGGACCAAATTGGATACTGCCTTCTGCGGGTTTGTTCGTAATTGCTACGCGAAGGTTTAGGCAAAAAGAAAACTATTAAACCATTTAAAAAATTATTGTTTATTTATATTATTTCATAATTTAGGTTATGACATGAGATCAACAACATCGAGCCGCAAGAAGAAACGCTTCAAGTGTTAAATTGAATCGAGGAGCGTTTCAATACGATTCCACAATTGACTATACCTCGCACCCTTTCGTTAGAATTGGCCCTATGGAGGTTGTGTGCGTGCATTGCGGTGCATTGAAGTTCGCTGGAGAAACACCTGGATTGCGCTGTCTCAGTGGAAAGGTTAAATTGTCATTGTTGCCTCCGCCACCTGAGCCATTGTATTCATTACTTCATGGCGAAGTTCAAGAATCACGACATTTTCTTTCGAACGCATGAAGGTACAACGCATGTTCCCCAATGATTTCATTTGGAGCAAATATTATTGAAGAACGCGGATTCAGTCCAACATTCAAGGTAATGTTTGTTAATAAGAGAGTAACCTTTATTTTTGGTAATTATAAATCACTAATTATCACTTCCCTTTCGACTATACAGATACAAGGACAAATTCACTATAGAATTGGATCATTGCAGCCGGTTGAAGACGCACGGCATAAAATTGTTACAAATTTACTTCATCGCCAATATGGAGGACCAACTTGATCGGCGCCAAACGATCAATAACGCAATGAAAACAAAAAATCTTCAAGATTTGCAGCAAATACTTCATGAACATCATGCATTGATTCGGTTGTTCAAAACTGCGTTGGATCGCATGCCAAGTGGTGACTATAAAGTCGTGATCAGAGCAAATAAACGACCCGCTGGAACACACGAACGACAATTCAACGCTCCGACAATATATTAAGTCGCGAAATATAGTACAAGGTGCTTCAATGAAGAGTGCAACCCATTCAGCAAATAGTTTAACAGAAAGTTGTGCGAATCATTCGGTTTATATTCAATAAAGCAAATGCTTTGTTCCCACGTGACTTTGCTCCTTTTTGAACTTTTATTCAACTTAATTTTATTTTAATATAAACACTAATTATAATAATAAGGAGTTGAGTTTCGATCGGCGAAGAGAGCGGTTGTCCGGCGTGTGCGGCGATAAGTAATTTCGTAAATCGAGCCTTATCACAATAAACGCGTCTGACAGTTACAGAAAACATCAAACAGTGAATATACATAAAACAGTGGTGACACAGGGAGGGATTTAGCTTCCGAGAAGTCGATTCGAGCAACGTCCCTGACGCTGTGCTTCTGATATAAATACAAGACTGGAACAAATACAGTCAGAATAAAAAGTGATAATAAAAAGAACAAAATAGTAGTAAGGAAAGAGATACAGGGATAGGACGAAAAGTTGGTGCATTGACGGGAGAATATGGAGAGTGATGACAATACGTCTGAGGATTCCGGTAGAAAGGGGAAGAGGAAGGGAAGACTCAAGTGAAATATTCAAGGGTAGTAAAAAACTAATAAGAACACCGCAGAAAGGGAAAGAAGAGGAAGGCAATCTAGTCGCTATGATGAGAGATGTAAAGGAGATGAAACAGAACCAGAAAGAATACCGAGAAGAACTGAAGGAGATAAGAAGGGAAAATGAAATATTAAAGGAGGAAAAAGAAGAAATTAAGAGACAAATGAAATCCATGGAGAGGAGAATGAATAGAATGGAAAAAATGAGCATAAGGAACAACGTTGTAGTATCGGGAATGAAAATATCAACGGAAGACAAATACAATTTGAAAATAGGAATGGAGAATTTTATGAAGAGTAACATGGATGTGGGAATAGAGATAAGGGAGGTGATAAAAAATGGGCGAGTCAGTGTTTAAAGTGGTTCTAGAGAAGGCAAGAGATAAAGAGGTAGTGATGCTGAATAAGAATAAGTTAAGGCAGTTAAAAGAGAGAGTTTACATAAATAACGAAATGACCCTAGAAGAAATAGATATACAGAAGAAACTGAAGCAGATAGGAGAGAAAGAACGTAAAGAAGGAAAAAGAGTTAAGCTAGATTATCAAAAGATCATAATTGATGGAAGAGATTATAAATGGGACAGGGAAAGAGCGAGTTTGGAAAGATACGAGAGAGAGCCCCCGAACAGAAATTCAAAAAACTGATAATATTAGGAAAGAAGGGACTGACGACGACAACCATGGCAAAGAAGAAGGATACGATCGAGGGACGTGCAAAGCGGGAGAGGGGTGAGGATGGTAGAAGGGAAGGGCTCCAAAAAGGGAAGAATCTTGGGGAGCAGCGCTGGAAAAGGGAAAGCGAAAATACATTCGCACTGGTGGTAACTCGACCCAAGAAGGCAACTCAAAACTTAAACAAAACGCGAGGAGGGGAAAACAAGGGGCTTAATGAAGACAGCAAGAAGAACAAGATAAAAGAAGAAGGAAGGCAGTATAGCACACTGAGAGTGGGTACGTGGAGTGTGACAAGTGTGAATGGGAAGGAGGAGGAGTTAGTGATGGAAATGGAGAAGCATAAGATAGAAATAATGGGAATTACGGAAACGAAAAAGAAAGGGAGTGGCATGAAGAGAATTCACAAGGGACACTGGATGTTCTGGTCTGGAGTTAAAGAGATAGAAAGAGCAAGAGGCGGGGTTGGATTGGTAATAACGCCAACTAGATTGAAAGACTTGATGAAAGAAGTATGTAAATGAGAGATTGTTGAAGGTAGAAATTAGTATATTGGACGAGACTTGGACACTAATAGTGGCATATGGGGTAAGTGAGGACGTTTGCAAAAAATAAAAGACGAGTTCTTTGAAGGACTCCAGAAAACAATAGACGAGGGGGAGAAAATATTATAGTATTGGGAGATCTCAATGGCAGAGTAGGAAATCTGAATGAAGGAATCGATGATATTATGGGAAAAGAGGGAGAACAAACAAAAATTAACAATGAAGCAGAATAATAGAAATTTGTATTGAAAACAATCTAGTCATAGAAAACTCGAAGTTCAGACACAAGGACATTCACAAGTTCACCCGAGTCGAAGAAAGCAGGAGAGAAAAATCAATTATAGACTATTTCTTAGTAAGCAAACACAAAGAGGAAATGATACAAGATATTAAAGTAACACGCAGTGCAAAAATAGGAAGTGACCACTACTTGGTAAAAATGGATATGAGAGGGAAAGAGAAAAGAGAGGACAAAAGAAGAACGAGGATACAAGAAAAAATTAAGAGTTACAAATTGAAAGAAAGAAAATATGAAAAATACCAACAAATATTAGCTAAAAGATTTGATGACCCGGAAGGAAGCGGAATTGAAGGAAAGTGGAATCATTTCAAAAACAGCTTATTGGAAGCAGCAAATGAGAGCTGTGGAGTTAAAAAAAAAATATCAAACAAGACCGGAAAAAGAACAGAGTGGTGGACCACTGAAATAAAACATATTGTAAAAGAGAAGAAAGCCAGTTGGAAAAGATATCTTGAAACAAGAAACCTGGACGATTTGGAAGAATATAAGGAGAAACGCAGAAAGGTCAAAAATGAAATTAAGAAAGCGAAAGAGAGGTCTCGGATAAAATTTGGAGAGAAAATGACTAATAATTATAGAGAAAATCAAAAGTTATTCTATGGAACGCTCAAACAATTAAGACAGAAAAGAGAATATAACATGGTAAACATAAAAGATAAGTATGGTCGTATAATTACAGAGGAAGACCAAATCATGGAAAAGATGGCGGCAACACTTCCAAGAGCTGACAGAAACTAATGTCGTGACAAGGGAAAAAGAAGAGGAGACAGAGGAAATACAAAATATAGAGCCAATTCAAGAAGAAGAAATAATGGAGTTCGTAAGGAAGCTGAAAATAGGAAAGGCTCCAGGAAGAGACAACATAACACCAGAAATGATCAAATATATGGGAGAAAAAGGGATAAGACAAATAACCAAGCTAATGAATACGATTATACAAGAAGGTAAAATACCGAAGGAGTGGAACTCCGGAATAATATTGCCCATTTATAAGCAGGGGGACAAGAGGGATTGCAATAACTACAGGGTAATTACACTAACAAGCGTCCCAGGTAGAATATTAGCGAGTATTATAGAAAAAAGAATAAGAAAAATAACTGAGGAGAGCATAGAAGACACTCAATGTGGATTTAGAAAAGAAAGAAGTACACAAGATTTAATATTTGTGATAAGACAAGCAAGTGAAAAGATGATTAACAAGAAAAAACAAATACATATATGTTTTATAGACTTAGAAAAAGCTTTCGACCGGATAAGAAGGGAAGACATATGGAATGTCCTAGAAAAGAGAAATATAGACAAACGAACAATAGAGTTAATAAAAGCGATGTATAGGAATAACACAAATATAGTAAGAACCAACAACGAAGAATCTAAAGAGTTTACAATAAAGATTGGGGTAAAGGAGGGTTGTGTCCACTGCTGTTTTCTATGGTACTAGATGAGGCCATAAAAAGTGCTAAAAAACCAATGAAACCACTAAAAATGGGTCACTGGAAAATGAAGGAGACTAACTTGTGTGAACTGATGTTTGCGGATGATATGGCAATTCTGGCTGAATCAGAAGAAGCGCTACAAAGGAACCTTGAAATCCTAAATAAGGAAATAAAGAATATAAACATGAAAATAAACATCGAAAAGACCAAATCAATGATAATAGCAGGAGAAAGGAAAAGACATAACATCAAAATCGAAGGGAGGACAATAGAACAGGTGAATAACTACAAATATTTAGGAACAATAATTCAATGGGACGGAAAAATGGAACAAGAAATTAATGAAAGAATGAAAAAAGCGGCAAGAATGTTTTATATGATGAGAACTACGTTTCTGGGGAAAAAGGAAGTGCCAAAACGGATTAAAACGGAAATTGTGAAAAAGTGATAAGACCAACAATAACATATAGTAGTGAGTCCTGGACAAGGTCAGAAAAGGTAAAATCGCGGGTGAACGCCATGGATATGAGATTCCTAAGACGAATAGAGAACAAGACCAAGAAAGACAAGATAAGAAACGAAAATTACTGACAAAACCTAGGAATAAAACCCATATGGAGAATAGTGGAGGAGAGTCAGCTGAGATGGTTCGGCCATGTGTGTCGTATGAGACACGAGTGATAGGAAAAACAAAAGAGGAAGGCCAAGAAGAAGATGGAATGACGATGTCAGGGGAGCAGCGGCAGAGAGGAGAATTGAGTGGGAGGGAATAAAGGATCAGACCGGAGACAGAAAACAGTGGAGAGAACTATATGGAAAATAGGAAACTTGACCCCATCCAAGCCTTACACTGAAAGGTAGATAGGAATATGATTAAGAAGAAGAAGAAGATAAACACTAATAAAACTTAGTGTTACGGTCTCCTGGTTTGGGGAGAGCACCAAACAGTGACCCGTTTGCGTGGGGATATAAAATAAGAAAACAGGCTTTTCTGTTTTCATGCCGGTTTATTCGAACAGATAGATTGACATATATTTTACAATAAAAGACAGTTGTTCAGACAGATTATATTGATATTTACAAAGCAATAAAATACTTATAAAAATACGTATTCCTATTTATATTATTTCAAGGTAAAATTTTTTGCATAAAAATATATCGCAACTTATACTCTTATTATGTTTTATATAATGCACTTAGCGTGTATTTTGTGTCTGTTTGTAATATAGTTCCAAAAATTGGAAATGTGTTTCTCACTTTGGAGAACTTAACACACGTTTGTGGCTAAGCGCTTCAAAATACGTTTTGTTCAAATCAGTTCAAGTATATGTGTCTTTGCGTTTGTCCTTAACGTTTTAAAGACGTTTATTATGAACGAGTCATTTTATATCTATGTATGTATTTGAAGATCGAATGGTCTGTCTCTGCTTTTAAACCTAGGGACGGCCGGCCCTAATATTTTTGTATATTTCGTAATATAAACAGAGGTTTACGAAGAAAGCTAACGAATGTCGTAGGTGAGGCGGGTCAGTTCGAGACAACGTTTGGGTGATATGATTTTCATGCTAACTTTCTGTATTGCTTTCTTCTAGCACGCTGGCTTCACCTAAGTAAGCGAGAGCGCAGCGGAACGTTGCTCCAGTAGCGTGCCGATTCATTGGAATCGTAGTCGACGTAATGGGCCACATGTTTTTAGACGCCGCTCGATGTATCACTCTTTGTATGTTTGCATAGCAGCTGACCGACGAAGTTTCTCTTATCTGTATGTTAAGGATTTCTGTTACAAATTATCGAAAGCGTTCATTGTCTGTAGGCGACGAATTGTAGATAACGTTTAAAACATAATATAAGCATTTACGAGAATTTATACATAAAACTATTCTAAATTTAGTACATATATACGAAGAAATAAATATTAAATTTAACACATTCATACAAATAAAAACAACTATTGAAGTTAAAGGAAATGAAAAATATTACTATATAGAAAAACTGTTTATATAATATTCTATTTAAACTAAAGTCTTTAAATCCTTAACACTTAGGTAATAATTTGTAATAACTGTATGATGCAAAATTGTGTTACGACACTTCTCGACACGAGTCGATTTTTGGACGATTGTAGTCTGTGTTGTTTCTTTACGTTATTCGTTAATAAATGTTTTTTTGCGTATAGGTATGGTTGTACTTTTTGATTTACCATTCATGGTAACAACAATTTTAATTATTTGTTCAACGGGAAAGGTATTAGTACCAGCATTAAAACTTCTTCCTTGGAAGAATTGGCACTGGTCATGATTGAATAGCTGAAAATAATGTAGAATTTAACAATAAAATAAACGCAGAAACAGTGTGGTTAGAAATTGTCTACGTGAGCGTTATTATTGTTTGAAACTACTACCGTTGATAAAAGCTGTTAGTTAATTCGAAATGTGGAAAAATTGTGGAAAACGTAGAAAAGAAAGCCCGGAAGACACAAGTAACGAAACGCAAATACCAGAAAATAATAAACAATTACACGGACTATACTTTGGTGCTAAACGTGAAAAGTTAGGGTGCGCGGGTGGGTGAATCACGGGAGGGGCGAATTAGTTCAATACTTTATCGGGGCTCAAATCTACTTGGTCGCACTATAGCGGTCTGCGGGCGGAAAAATATTTGTTTTTATGCCACACAGGAGGATACAGTAAAAAATGGGGTAAAACTACATGATTAGAACTTCAAGGAGAGACATTTTTTGTTCACTTCGGTTTAGTCCATTAACCGCCAAAGGATTTTTCTATTCATTACAAACTAAATAAACATAAAAATGTGGAAAAAGTAAAAAAACAACTGGGCGAGGACGTAAGGTGGGTGTACTTGATTGCGTACATCGGCGTTTTATATGTGAAAATCTTCAAAACATTGTTTTTCGATACATAATGTTTTGAAACATTTCTTGCATTGCGAACGAACTCTTGCATGGCATAAAGCAGATGGTAGTTGTTTTTCCAGTTTTTAGGGTAGTGTCCTATACCGTCTTGACGTAATCCTGGGAGCGATGAAGACGATGGTCGAGCTTTATTTTGTTTATTTTGGCGTAAGTAGTACCTTGCAATAGAGCTTCGGAATAATAGCTGATCCATGCGGTTACTATGACTCAATACGTGTAAGCGCCAGGCATTTGCAATAGCCATATCTATGATGTAGGAAAACAACATCCACCACCATTTCTTACCGCGGACTGCAATCCTATAGAGTGAAAGAAATTGATCGAATAGGTCTAAAACACTTTTGGAATATTGACATCAATTTTTTATCGCTGAGACCAACGTTTTACAACTCCCAATGGCTCGATTGTATCATAATTTGTTGCCATTGTGTAGATGCTGTTGTCTTTCCATTTCACTAGGAGAATTTCATTTTCTTTATCAAATCTATAATCATATGAGGCCCGATCTTCTGTTGTGATAATGCTTGCCTTGAGCTAGCGAAACACGTGTCACCGAATGTTTTATAAAACAATTCTGTGGTGAGGAGTTTACCAATGTGATATACTAATAATGTATATGCCAAGCTATATTCCACGCAATGTCAGTAGAGAAGTTTATCGTATAAAATTTACACAAGTCGAGAAAATAGATTTTTGTTTTCTATATTTATAACATCAATATTATTACTTTCACGTGGATATCTAATTTACTAGAGTGTCAAGCAAGAAGATGAGCGTAATGCAATCACATATTTCCTAATCGTGTCCTTGTCTCGACTTCCGCTCTGCTGATTACATCAAAATAATTACATTAATTATAAATAAGATTGACATTCTGAAGTGCATTGATAAAATTAACTAGAATTGGTTTAAAGAAGATTAGTTGGAAGTAAATATTCAGCACGCGTCCTATATGCATACGTGATTGCAGAAACGTAGAGGCGTGTTTACTACGTCCACCATTTTCCCCATTACAGTAATTGCTGTGCCTTCTTGGATTTTGTCCACGTGCCGTTAATAATGAATGTAGATGCTGTTCTCTTTCCGATATATCCTCAGATTCTACTAGTTGATTACTGGTAGAATGGGCTAATACACAATAACAATAATACGCGGAAACATCCCAAGATCGTCACCCATAAATAGATATTAATAAGCTGTATAAAATCAAGTAAATACTAAAATTTTCCAATATATTCTGAAACACGATAGAAATGAAAAATATGCGTGGGTAATATGAAATTTTCCCAGATTCCAGACGTCAACTGGGAAATAATGACTGCATCGTTTTCGACATAAAACGCTATTTAAATTTAATTTGAACAGACCAATGTGCGCCAACGCAAAATGAAAAGACGGAAATTTGAACGTATGCTTACAGTAGATATTTACTTTTAATTCCGTGTTCGCCTACATTCAGTGCTTTTCATAAATATAAGTGGAAATTCACATCTGTTTTTTTTTAATTTCTTTCATATTTGCCTGAATGAATCAAGTATAGTTTGTTTCATGATTATATGTAATGTTTATTTAATTGATATTGGAAATAATTTTGGTCAAAACCAAAAGAAGACGTATTTAAAATAATCGATATTGTACACTCATATGTAAAGAGAATGAAATACAAGGCATTGTGTATACGTAAAGCATATTGCATGTCGCCAAAGTTGTATTACCATAACGTTATAAAAATGTAGTCAATTTTTTAAATTTTAGCAACAGAGGATTTTTCGACGAATAAATAAAATAGTAAAAAAATTTCGGAAGCGAAAATCTTAATGAAATGAAATCTGGAAGATTCTGCATATAACGACAGTTAACCATTAACGTACGCCGTCCGGATTTTATGTCATCAAGAGAGTTTTTGGTTAAATGGGTTATTGAATTTAATTTTTACATTTTTGATAATATTATGTGAAGATTTTCCTCCAAATTTAAACTGATACTTTCGTACTTCACTACAAATTTAATATTTAGTTAGTTAGATTTTGAACTTTTAATATCTTTTGCTTCTTGATGGTTAAATAATTTCTTTGAGCCTACTTACTTTACTTACTTACTACACTTTAAACGTGATATTACAGTTCGTCTTGAAAACGCTAGTTAGGGCGCAATAACTACTAACAGCTGATTAATAACTAATATGCAAATGTTTAATATATACTTATTTTCAACTTCGCCGTACACGGGTAGCTCTATTGTTCACGCTCTCGCACTTGTTTATACTCTCACACACTCTGGCTGAATATCCTTTTCTGCGGCGACACTTTACCAAAGTGCTAGTTCCCAAATGGATATAGACGGTAAATTTTGCTAATTTTGTTGAGTCAGCATGCAAGAGCATAGAAAGTGCAAGAGTGAAACCAATAGAACTACTCATTACTCGTTATTTTTAGGACGAATTGTAATATTGCTTCACATGTATATATATATACCTATATATTTCGTGACCTTTTTATACTTATCTTATATGATAGATCTCTACCGCTAATAGGTCAATAAAACAAGGCTGGTTTGAACGATAGTTATATTTTCAGAACGTTTACAAACGTTTATATATATATATATATATTTTCACTGAAGAAGGTATTCCGAAAACGTTTGTAAACGTTCTGAAAATATAACTATCGTTCAAACCAGCCTTGTTTTATTGACCTATTAGCGGTAGAGATCTATCATATAAGATATTGCTTTACGGAAGTTGGCGCTCTAGCAAACTCTACCGGCTATATATTTTTGTCATTTGTTGTTATACTTCTTTGTATATTTGATTTCTACATTTTACTGATAACACTGGCAAACAATGTTCTTGTTTTTTGGACGGTGAATAGTGTTTCTTATTTATTTCACAATGCAGTTTTTGAATCCCGTTGTTAGAAATTATCCATCAAGCACCAGTTTCCCGCAATTGCATTTTCCATTGTTGAGGGTTAGCCGTTGCTCCCCGACTATTAGGGACGGTTTACTGTGAACATGCCTGGCATCCATGCGTCCTTGGTCTTTAACTGGGATATACCAAATTTTGCTGTTTCTTGTGCGATTGAGACAGCAGAGGTAGACAAAACAGTTATGTAAAAAAGCAATGACCGCCAAGAAGACAACTCGTTACAGGAACAAAAAATGTCGTCAGTCAGCCCCTGCTGGATTCCCAGAAAGTGTACGTGCCACCTGTACACATGAAACTTGAATTGACAAAAATTTTTGTTAAAGAAATGGAAATTGACAGCGGTTTTAGTTCTCTAAAAATTCAATTTCCACGCGTTAGTGACACAAAAAGAAAGGAAGGCATATTCATCGATTTAATGACTCTAAGTTCGATTTTACCCTAAATAAGGAAGAAACACATGCTTGGAAGTCATTTAAGAAACTAGTCCACCACTTACTTGGAAATAACAAGGCGGACAACTATACGGACCTATAAGGGATTACTTCAGAGCTCTTGGTTGCAATGTCACTGGAGATATATTTTCTTCATTATTGGTCTTCGGAAACCCTAGGTGACGTCAGCATGATGAGTGATTCCACCATCCACCATGAAATCACGTTATCAAAGCAACTTGGGTCCAAATATGTTGGTCGATTATTATTGGATATTAAAAGGAGATATTCCTGCTGCAAAGTACAGAAAAGAATCATATAAAAATACCTTTGAACTGCCATTAATATAAGAACTGAAGCTATTTTAAGTGACAAGCAAATGCAAAAAAATATGTTTTTCAAAATTTTGAACACGTATTACTCAAAAACTATAACTGACATACAAATTTGGAAAGCTGATTCAAAATCAGTGGGAAAAATACCATAAGAGTGACCCCACTCTATAAAAGAAACACGCAAAAAGTGAAGTGCCCAGTATTATTGTTGGTCGGCGCGAAGAAGTTCTGTATTTCTCCAACTTAAAATTCCAAGCCTTTGCATTACAGTTTTCTTTTCCAAATAGGAAACTATTTTAATAAAAGCCAAAACCAAAATTCGAAGAAACATTTAATTTAATAGCTCGTTTTACATGGTCATTTATATGGCCTACATTAGGTGCGTTGTTAGACAGCTTTTACAGGAAGCTGTGCAATAGCTTGCAAGGCCAGCATAAATTGCATATGCCAATAATTATCACAAAGGGGTATTATGCAGATTATAGTTTCGTCGTGATTGAAGCAGTATCCTCAATTTGATGTAATTCTCCTTCTCCTTCTTTCTTGGAATTATTATATTGAATCTCGTTGAAATAGTTTTCTATTTATCATTCATCGCGATGCATATGCGTATGCCAAATCTATCGTCATGAATAACTCTTATATCTTGCTAGGAATTCTTCATTACTCGCGGACTTGCTACACCATGCTGAAGAGCCCTAATAAGGTTGAAACTATGCTAGTCTACGGGAGCAGCCCGCGAGTAATAAAGCATAATTCACCTTTGTGATTATTGTCAAGATATTGTACAGCTTTCCATGGGAATTGCTATTACAGTCTATTTTGTTCGGCATATTTGCTTTTTTGTGTCTATTGTAACGTATTTCAAAATTCTAGTCGTTTTCAGATATTTTTGGAAAGCACTGTACTTCATAATTTATTTTAGATACTCCTGAAAAAATTAAGGTTCTTGTATCTTTTTCTCAACGATATTCACCTTTGTCCGTTTCGTTGAGTAACGCTAGAGCGGAGTCTGTGTATAAACTCGAGACAACTCGATACACTCCAAAAAATTGAGTCGGATCGCTTACCGGTAATTATTTAGTAATAAAGTGAGTGGGGTTATCATTTTTGCTTATAAGTGGTGACACAAATATCACATCGGTAAACTCCTCACCAGAGAATTGTTTATAATAAAATCGGTGACACGTGTTTCGCTAGCTCGAGGCAAGCATCTTCAACAACCGTATAAACCGAAGTGACAAATTTCTAGCATTAAACATTCTACAACATGCATTTTCACCCCACTTTTTACTGTGACCATGTGCATGCACAAATTATTTTCCCTCTCGGTGACGGCTCGGACGCCTTTTCACCCCCGCAAATTCCCATATTAAGTCAAGTGGATGGCCAAGGGAAAAGCACCTGCTACCCGAAGTTTGAACGTTAAAGATTTACAAGTACATTGTGTGAATTGGTTAATGCCCGAAGAAATTAAATTATAGTTAAAATTCTTTCATTTAATCATAATAATCGGAATAAACTAGATTGAATCGGTCCCGCGTACCGATTTAGAAGATTTATATTTTTGTGTATGTGTATGGCTTCAAATGGATCGAGTTCTCGCGGTGAATTGACCTGTCTTATCAATTTTAAATTTTCCATTTTTATGTCGTGCCCCGTGTTATGCATATGTTTCGCGATAATTGACGAGTCTATCCTGCCGTAGCGATAATGTGCCACATGTTCTTTGAATCGTGTAGCTATTGCTCGTCTCGACTATCCTATATATGCTTTATCGCATTCACTACAATTAATTTTATATATATCTGAATGCGATAAAGCATATATAGGACAGTCGAATTGTATGAATGTAGAATTTTTAATGTTAGAAATTTGTCGCTTCGGTTTATACGGTTGTTGAAGATGCTTGTCTCGAGCTAGCGAAACGCGTGTCACCGATTTTATTATAAACAATTGTGCGGTGAGGAGTTTACCTATGTGATATCTGTGTCAGTAAATTACACCACAGTCCTTGCAATCACCCTCATTGAATAAGTGGTGGTCAATGCAGTAAAGGTTTAACGTCAGTTTCGTTGTCTTTATTCCGACGAATCGACGGAAGCTTTTGTTTCTTTCTCCCTAGCAAGGATTTTGTTTGGGAAGCATTTGGTCTCAATGGAATTACCGGATACCGTCACCATCGCCGCATATTGACGTTTAAGGGAACTCCAATTCACCGTGTCATTCACCTGTAAAGGAGCCCCCATCGTCAAAGATACGATCTATCCCTTTTGGTTTGCGTTGATGATCCATCAACAACGCCCGTTGAAATTTGCTGTCGTGCGCTTGTGCGCAGCTACGAATCACGTATACAAACGCCGCAAATTTTGTTGACTAGTCTTTGTTTTATTATTGTTACTGCACTTTCCCGAAATTTTCTGTAATGTAAAATTTGACATTATGTGTGTCTCGTCAAACTTTATTGTCCTTTTCGATTCACAATACTGAAATTCTCTTCTGTACTTCTACTACTATATCTACATTTTTTATTCAACAATTTCTTTCAAATATTAAATTTCTTGCTCGTTTTAATAAATGTTTACTTTTCTAAATTTACCAGTTTCGTTTCATTCATTATTGTCCTTTCTTGTAGGCCAGACGCCTCGCGGGAGGGTCACTCCAGGGAAAGGAACCGTAAGTACCTTTTGTCGGATAAGCCCTAGCTGTTTAGTGAACCGTCGCATTATAATCTGGGTTTTGCACGCGACAAAGTGGATACAAAGCCACCCCTAAAAAACAGTGGCGCCCTTATATTTTCATCATCAGCCAATTTTGCCAACACCTTTTGTTGCGAAAGTAAATCTTCACGAAGCACGACCCTAACCCGACTTTTTGAACGCCTTTGTGACGTCTCGAGACGCTTCAGTTCTCTCTTCGTTTGCTTTAGCGACTGTTGTCTGGCGAAACATACGATTAAGAAAGAAACACGTAGCACCTAGTTTAATAACTAAACTGGGAAAATTATTCGGTTACAGCCAGTGGCGTGGCGAGCGAATAAAAGTTTACACATAAAATAAAAGGCAGGAAATAAATTATAAAATGGGTTGAAACACTTACCGTTTTAAAAGTTTTCCGTGATATCACAAACTGGGTAACATCTGTTAAATATTTCAATCATTAGATATTTCCACAGCTTTTCAGTCAAGTAAGTATGACGTGCGGAGTAAATGTTTTTTAATGCCGAAAACGACCGTTCTACATCTAGTGCTATTATATTTGCATATTTAAAATAATCTATGAAACAACTTAATGCATCTTTACGCGCACCTTCACAAATTTGTCTTAATATAAGAAAATCGAAGTTTACCTCTAAAACACTCAAATTTTCGTATTGTACACCAACTTTTTCGCCTTCTATCGCGCATAACTGCGTGCGTGAACAGCATTCACAATTTGAACAGAATCCAC
Source organism: Chrysina gloriosa (assembly GCA_038088585.1). Taxonomy (NCBI): domain Eukaryota; kingdom Metazoa; phylum Arthropoda; class Insecta; order Coleoptera; family Scarabaeidae; genus Chrysina; species Chrysina gloriosa. The sequence goes on along the minus strand of CM076095.1, from coordinate 14,131,478 downwards.
TAACAACATCGAAACATTTTGCAAATTGTGAATAGTTTGCAAATTTCTTTTAACCTGACTATCCTGGCTATTTCCTGGCTTTTCTTGATAGCTACAGCTTCTGTAGGATGGAATTTTAAACCGACTTTCTTTGCCTGATTAAAATATTTGTTGTAGTAAAACGCAGCCTGTAATCATGATCCCCAACGTGTAAAATATCGGCTGTGGTGGTTCAGTTATATCTGGACACAGTTTGTAAAATAGTCGAGTACGTTTCGGGGACTCTAGAAACACTGTGTACTAGCAATTAATGCATTTACTAATAACATGTAGGAATCGTTTGTGCCACAAGATTTAGAGCATGGATTTTACACGTTAAATACAAAAAGTTACCACTGTGTTCTTTAAGAGATCGCCCCCATGATTGATGGTGCCCCATGCTTGCGGCACCATCAATCATAAACATAAAAATTGCTTAGTTGAAACTTCCAATTTGTTCAATGAGTTTAACACCACCTTTAAAATCTCATCGGACGTACAATTTACAAGTCTTGTATTATATAATATTACGAAAGACGAAGTAAAAAAGAAGGTTCATATTCTACGTACAAGTTTCAGGTACGAAAACAACAAAGTAAAAAGTCTATGCTGTCTGGTTCTGGGACTGACGATATTTAGGAACCTTCATTATGGTATTATAAAGAATTAGAGCTTCTGCAAGATCAAATGGAGGGAGAATCAGGAATGAGCACAATAATAGAACAAGAGGTAAATAGTAATACCGTTTATTACATTTATTATATGTACAACAAAAAACATTACTCTAAAGGTCTGCTTTGCCATGGAATAGCACCACTCGTATTAAAATATTCACAAAATCATCTGTCACTTGTTTTGCGAGAACAGCACTATTTCCAGCTCGAGTACGTTACCTAACAACCCCGGCTCATTTCTCTAAGTACCATGCGTAACAGTGTCCATAACACAATCTTCTATGTCCACTTCTCCACGTTGAATGTTGTTCCGCCATAACTACAATATTTGCTATTGTAGGAGATAATTTAATAGGTTTTTGCAAAATCTTAAAACGACTTACAAGTATGCCAAATGCATTTTCAATAACTCGTCGAGCACGAGATAATCGATAATTGAAGATTCTTCTGTTATCATTCAACACCTGTTTATTGTAGGGTTTCATGAAATTTGGAAGTAGCTGGAAAGCTTCTTCGCCTACAAACACAAAGGGCAATACTCCTCCATCTGTCACTCTCTCATTTGTACCGACATCGAATTCATAATTTGCATTGCGTATACCCATAAGTACAATGCTGTGTGTTCCTTAATAGTTGTAATAGTAAGAACCGGAATGCCAGAATGATGTGTTTGCCATCTACAGCCTCAATGCAATTATCGCAGTTCCATTTATTTCCAAATTGTCGCGCTAATATCTTCCAATCTTCTTGTGTTCTCGGTACCTAAAAACAGAAAAATGTTTATTACACTGCTGTTTTATATTTATAGGAATCATCATCACAATCATTAAATTCAACATCTTCACAACCTTCGGTATCTACAAATCCAGTGCCTCAAAAAAAAAAAAAAAAGAAAAAGGAGGACTTGCAATATGACTTGATGGCATTAGCTAAGGAACATTTTAAAAAACCTGAAACCTAATCTCAAGCAATGGCAAGAAACTGGGCCTTTAAGCTGGAGCGGATGTCTGCAGAACAAAAATGTCTGGCCGAAAAGTTTATTAACGAAATACCTTTTGAAGGAGAAGAAGGAAATATTAGTAGACATTCAGTAATAATTAATCCGAGCACTCAATATTCGATTCCCTCAACTCCATATTTCGGTCCATACATTCAATCGTCTCACACAATCACTCACACTCCGCCTCCTGTTCCGCAAACTCGATCTCCTGTTCCGCAAACTCGATCTCCTGTTCCGTGCACTCAATTGCCTAGCTATCACACTCAGCCGTCTGTTGTCCAAGGAAAAAGCATATCTTTCGGAAACGGAGCAGCCTGTGATGATTTATATGGAACACTCGGAAACAAACCAAAGTAGTTTAACTGAATCTAATACAGCTGGAAAATTCTTACAAAATTCTTATTCTTTTTAATTATTAGGTACTTATGTTTTGTATTTTTTCAAATAAAGAACTTCCCTGAATATTGTTACTCAGTGTTTCATTCATTGCTTCACATGTTTCAATAATAATTTTGCTCAATGTACAAGGTGCAATACAGGATTGAAGTTTCAAGTCTTCGAAGTCGGTGCCGCTAGCCAGAAACCTAAGAGTTATTGATAATCTTTGAGACGCTGATATGGATTTGCGCAGAACGGTGTCCTTTTCTCCAATGCTAGGACGAAGTAACGATAGTAATTCTTCAAAGGCTTCGTGATCCATGCGCAGAAAGTTTTTTCTTCTTTATTGGCCTTGGTCGGACCCATTAGCCACTTGCTACTACCTACCAACCTGTATGGACAAGGGGTTGAACAACGGACACTTTTTCACACCCGGGGTCGAACGGGTGGCTAACTATTAGACAAACAGGTAGACCCCAAAGGATAATAGGATAAACCCACAGAGGAAAAGTTCCAGGAACAAAAGCTAAATTTTAATATCAGATTCACACATGAACCTGTATAATAAGAGAAAGATCTTAGCAGAAAGTTGGTGTAATCATCTGGTTCTGTATGTACTATTTCTTGGAGCAAATTTTCATGTGTATATGTTTCCCTCAACTTAAACCACTCCCAACTCCATTGTCTTTTGTTTTTCTTCTTGATACACAGTGCTAAAGTCAACAGCAAAAATGCATCATCTGCATTACTGATTGTGTTTCAAGAGCTCGGCATGAGAAGTCACGTCACAAGCAGGAAACTGAATATACTGCAGCAAATTCCACAAATTTATTTAATCTTTTGGTTTGATCGTGAAAACGTTTCTTGAATACGTAAAGTTTGACAATCAAATTGTCAAACTTATTTGATCGTTTACAGGACACTTTTGACAAACACTGCCGTGCACGTACAAACTTGTCTGTCAAACACGACTTCAATCTAAATTTTCATCAAACACAACAAAATGTAGATTGTTTGACAGAATCGTCAAGCAAAGCCGCATACTATCAAAAATTTGACAAAAGCGTAAAGTTTGACAAAAGAATTGATCGTTTCCAGGGCCCTTTAGAAGCAAGGTGGAGGATAACGGTTAATGTGGTGCCATTGTGCGTACCATTCCATAAACCACCGAATGTTTTTATGATTCGTCGTTTCATCCACACACAACCACAGTTTTTAACTTTCAATTCCGATTTCATTCTGTTTTCAATATGTTCACGAGCAAATGGCACTAAATTTCGTATCGATGTCCGACTAGGGAATTTACAGTCCACATATTTATTCCAGAAGGAGGCAATTTCTTCCTTGTCTAGTAAACGAAACGATAGCTTACATAAAATAAGAGTAACATATAAATCAAATTAAATTTTTTCTTGGTGTCGTATGCCACTTTTTGCAGAAGAATGCCGTTTGCTTTCGTTGTGACGTTGACAATTATAGGGATATTACAAACTAGACATTGAATTTTAGTGCCATCATTAATTAAGTACGGCATGTTCACTATAAAGTTTTTAACTGTGTCTGCCATTGATCGTTCTCGCGACGTACGTAACTGCAATATTTTTAAAGCAAACATAAGCGTACAACTACGAAATAAGTGACGACATCCTACATATACACAGAACTACTCGCATACAGCATCGATTTAGTACTGACGCTGTGAATGTGCGAAATAAATAATCGCCGACTCTCCAATCTTCCCATCCCCTCATCTACCACACTGACTGTTACCGCTGTTTGCTCAGACTATTCTTCTTTTCTTGATTTTGGCTTGAATTACATCTTTTTAAGATTATTTTTCATACGTGGGAGTTTCCGTGATATTTTAGGTAGTGCCTGTGTTTGTTTTATCATCTTGAATAAATAGATGTATTAACTGAATATTTAATTCTGTAATGTTTTTTTGTTTAAAAGCTAACTCGATCTAGTAGCTAATGCGTTTCCTTGGAGTACTTTTTAAATAACAGACACGCTGTCTTTATTTTAAACCGCATAATAGTCAAGCATCGTCAGTTTCACGACATAAGTGTTCATCGTCCTGCAACAACATGCATACATTCCAGTACATATGTACTTTCCGTTTAATTATAAACATGGGTACGTGCCGACAGTTGTACAATTCGCAATCAAGTGTTGGAATGTCGGCGTAACTAATTTCGTATATGTGCGGAGTTTCAATGATAGACGTTTGCTATTTATTAACTAGAAAATCCGCGCAAAACATTTTCTCCCAAAACATTCTTTGCCAAAACTGTCGACGTAAATCAGTTTGATAATTTTCAATTTTATTACCGCTTGATATTTTCCACTATCGTAAATATAGGTAAATAGTTTTATGTACTACCTGAAATAAAAATTGCACCACCCAGACAGGGTTGTAAATATTTGATTACATTTGGCAGAACGTAACTACCGAAAAGTAATAAATGATTAATATTTGGAGACATAAATAGTCTAAGGTCGGTGACACACCAGAGAAACTAATTTCATGAAATTTGTATATGAAAGATATTACATGAAACAAAATTTCTCGTTTAGCACATATCAGGAAAACTTATTATATATATTTGTTGCGTATTGTACTGACAATTTAGTTAAATTTCTTTAAGAAAGTTGCACCGGTCTAGCTCGTAAATAATGATATAAAAAGCATAAATTATAACAAATTATATTTATAAATTTTTGGAAATATTGAACATAAAATCGAAATATTTACCTTTTTAGTGTGTGAATGTATAAGTGTAATTTCTTTTCCGTAGACGGTTCTTCACTTCTTTTCTCGACGCAGGTTTATGGATTCTTTCCTTTTATCAATTGAGGTGAGGTTCTTTTTCTTACTAATACTTCTTCTTAAAACCCTCTTTTCTCGAAATATATTTTTTAGACTTATTTATTAACTTTTCTATATTGTCAATCAATTCGTCATTAACCAAACAAACTTTTATTTCTTCTCGAAACCAGGACTACACTGCTGTCGTTCTCCGTTGTCCCCGAAACGAAACTTTAATGCACCTTGACTTCAGTTCATCCAAATATATTGCTGTTATAGAAACCTGTACTGTACGTCGATGTATCCTTGGTTATTTCCAGTAAATTCATATGACTATTGTAATGTAAAATGTTGTATGTAATGTGTTTTGAATGTTAACAATGTTTTTTAATATATCCATTAGTATATGCTTTTTTAATATTTAACAGTATACACATTTATCTAGAGTAGTTGCAGATATTCCTCTTCCGAGGATGATGACGTGCTTTTATTGTCGTGGGCAAACCGCAGACGCCGAAATAGAGTCATTAGGAAAAACAAACGATTTTGGATACACCCTAGTAATGAAAGAAACCTGCAACATAGTACTACTGTTATTGGAGAGGAACTCAAACAACATCCTGATAAATTTAAACAGTTTTACAGAATGTACCAGGAAAATTTTTATCGCCTCCTAGATCTGGTTGGGCCTTTAATTACAAAAAAGGAAACCCATTGGAGAAAACCTGTTCCGGAAGAAGAGAGAATTATTTACTAAAGACAAGCACTATAGATTATATTTATGAAGGTTGGTTCAGGTGCGTGTGTTCATTCCATGCTAGTGGTTCATATTCTGTGCTGTCTCTTCTACACAATTTTATGAATTTGAAGATTGAGTTGGTACAGGTTGCCAAGAACTTGGTATCACTTTGTTGATGATGTACATGACTCATATGTTAAAATATCGCCATAAGTTGAGTCACCTTGCTTCTAAAAAGTCTCATTTTCCTATCATTCATCTGCCCTAAGTCCGGTAATAAACGCAGCAAAAATAATCGTTTCGGATTATCAAAAATTATTTGTTTATTTTTAATGTAATCTATAACATAAGAGTCAACTTCGCTGTCTTTGTTAGGTTGTAGTTTTTTTTTTACTTTTCTTTGGGGGTTCTACATGTCTTTTTCTGTTTAGCGGTAGAGTGGTAGCGTCAACGGATTGTTCCAACGCATGTTCGTTCTCATTAAGACGAGTTATCAGTTCAACATCATCTTCCTTTTCACCGGAACTAGGAGCTGGACTATCTAGAGGTGGAAGTGGCGGCAGGTTGCTCCCATGTCTTGACTGTTCTTTGTATTTATATAAGGTTTTACAAAGTGCATTTCTTTTATCATGTCTCTAGTTTTCTGAGTTAATTTCTTACTTCCACTTCTACTAGGAGGTAATTTTCTGGCTCTAGTATACATTATGCGTAATATCTTCCATGTTTCTTTACATTCTCTAACTGTAACAAAATAACACTTATCATATTTCATTTGTTTCAGATATTTAGCCACGGATGTAAATTTTAAACAACGGGGGTTCACTTTCATGAGAGGAGCTTCGACGATTGGAGAACTAATAGCGGAAACATGTGAAGCTATATAGATTTCTCTTCAGCCGTTGTATATGCCTGTACTTACAGAAGACGATTGGAAAAGAATAGCAGAACGTTACAACTTGCTTTGAAATTTTCCTCATTGTGTTGGGTCTATAGATGGAAAACACTTTTGTCTTCACAAATTTGCCCACACAGACTCCAGCAATATAAACTATAAAGGTTATTTCTCAGTCCAGCTTGTGGCTCGTGCAGATGCCGATGGATATTTTACTGCAATAGACGTTGGTGACTTAGGACGTAATAGTGATAAGGGTGTTTTTCAGACATCCCGATTAGGCCGGTGGCTAGAAAGAGGAGGGCTACGCTTACCGCCAGCTGATCAACTACCACCAGATGAAAATGGACCTATTATTCCCTTTTACTTCTGTGGACATGAAGCGTTTCCATTAAAAATATCTTATGCGACCTTACCCTGTAAGAGTTTTAACGAATAAAAAACGGATTTTTAATTACAGACTAAGTAAAGCTCGAAAGTGTATTGAGTGCAGTTTTGGTATGTTAGTTTCCAAATTTAATGTTTTCGTTGGTCCGATGGTATACTCCGAGAAATGTGCAATATCGATTATTAAGGCAGCCTGTATATTGCACAATTATATTCACAGAACCGAAGACTGCTTCCAGGAAAAGATTTCACAGATAGTCAAGAAAATCTTTTAGTTGAACAACAAAATGACATAGAACAGGAAGAAATATCTACAAATCTAGAACACAGCTTCTGAGATAAGAGATTACCTTTCTGACTATTTTCTAAATACCAGCACCCTTACTGTTACCCCCAAAACTGAGTTACTACTATCTCTCCGAGATAGCAATAACTGAAGGGAACAATTGGCTAGAGTGTACAAGACGACAAGAACAAAACAAGAAGCGGTACATACGCCTGTCGCAACAGGCTAGCCAATGCCGTGCTCAGCTCAGTGGGAGGTCGTGTCGGTTCTTTTTCAAGCTCTAAATAACGGTCGTTGAATACAACAGGTCTTGTCAGGGAAAAAGATAGTATGGGCGACAACCATGAAATTTGGGTCAAAGGTCATAAGAACTTACCAGATATATTTTCATAGTCAAATAATCGGTACCTTTATATCGATCGAAGAACTGTCTGACGTCAGGAGCGGCCAAGATCAGCTGGAAAATGCACGTTGATTCTATATGCTTAGATTCTGTTAAGAAAACAATAAAATTCTACTTGAAAAACTACACCCGGTTATTCAAGAACTTGTGTATTTAGCCTTTAGTTAGAATTCATTAAAAACATTGAAAAACTACATAAAATTTGAGATAAAATTAGCTAAATAATGCGAACAGTGCGGTAACCGTAAGTCAACATAAAACGTTTTATCCAAACTTTCACAATATAAACTACAAAATGCGTGATGTTAATTGTTACTGTGAGTTATGCAAAATACGATACAGGTCTAGTAGGAATTTCGATATACAGTTGTCCCCGGATTGAGTTTACAATAGGTATGATTGACCAAAAATTTTTGAATTAGAATTTCATATTTTCGGATTTCGCCCTGCTTGGTGTGAAACTTATTTTTAGTTTGCGTTCGATTTTTTAAAGTCAAGTAGGCCTTTACAGCAGAGCAAATACTATTTTAGTTCTAAGTAAAGTACCTTTTCCGTTCACAGTGCGCCAAAGTGTTACCAAGAAAAGTTGTTCAGAATGAAAAGTTATGGCGTTATGCAAATTTTTAGAATGATCGGCCTACTTTAATAAAATGCAGTATTGGTCAGTTCCCTTTTGTGTCAACTTCATTTTCAACTTCGTTTTATGTCAACTTTGTGTCAGCTTGACTTTAAAGAAACAAATCTGCAATTGAGACTACAATCACACCTTGAGATGGGTTAATGATCACAAAAACAAAAAATATGTATAAGAAATTTTCAATTTCAATCAAAGCTGACACAAAGTTGACAAAAAACGAAGTTGAACATGAAGTTGACATAAAAGGAAACTGACCAATACTGCATTTTATTAAAGTAGGCCGATCATTCTGAAAATTTGTATAATGCTATAGCCTTTCATTCTGAACAACTTTTCTTAGTAATACTTTGGCGCACTGTGAACGGAAAATATAGTTTACCTAGAACTAAAATAGTGTTTGCTCAACTGTAAAGGCCTACTTGACTTTAAAAAACCGAACGTAAACTAAAAATAAGTTTCACACCAAGCAGGGCGGAATCCCAAAATATGCAATTCCAATTCGAAAATGTTTGGCCAATCATACCTATTGTAAACTCAATCCGGGAAAAACTGTATATATGAATATCAGCGAATTTAATAAGAAAATACGGCCATTTTAAAAGCTACTGGGTATTAACGTTGAATTTAGTTGAAATTATTGATACGATATACGAAATATTTGAAACAAAGAGAAAAGGTTTAAGACATACAGAATGAATGCTTAGCTGTCATGGCTTCCGGGTGATGTCATCGCATAAGGTTCTACCCTTTGTCTGCCTCGGATGTTGGAAATGGTCTTTCGGATTTGTCCGACGGATTAGATGATCGGTTTTCCTTCGTTTAATACCTTGATGAGGAGGTATAAAGACAATGATGTTCTATTAGGCACCACGAGGTGTATAAGAGTTCGATCTCGGGTTTCTTTTCCTCCGCGAACGGGAGATGTACTTGAACAATACACTAGAGGATTTACTGGCGAATTCCCCACTACAGGGTAAATACTTTCTTGATGATAATTCGATAAACGATACACACACTTAAATTTTCTCAGCCATAAGCTCTTCCGATTTCGTCACCGGTCCTTTACAACTCGATACCTAATTCCTAATTCCCTCTTTTTTGTTACTACGCCGAAGCTAAGATTTGCTTCGCGTTCTCGTGATTGGACGAATTCGAAAAACTCAAGGGCAACTCACACGCGGTGATATCATATCACCGCGTGATATGATGGGTTCAACGGGAATATCGTTAAGCGATATTAGGAAATAACTATTGTCCGAGAGGAGTAAAATTTGAGCCTATATTTCTAACAAGTTAAATGTAATACGGAACTGAACTGTAAGTGAAATTTGTGCACGTAACAATAGAACAGGAAGAAATATCTGGAAATGTGAACACAGCTTCTGAGATAAGAGATTACCTTTCTGACTATTTTGTAAATACCTGCACCCTACCATGGTAAAATAATTATACAGTATAAATAATAAATAAATCTTTCAAATGAATATACATATGTAATTAAATAATTCAAAAATTAAGAACTTTACCTGGTTCGTTCATTTCTTGGGCCAGTTTTCCCATGCTCCATTCACAAACTCCCGTTTGCTCTATTCAGATAATTGGAAATTGTATAAACACGGGTTCTGTTCCACAATTTTTGCAAGTTTTATTTGAAAATCGCATGCTTCTTTCGGCATTTTTCATAGGTGTGTTTACTACAGAAAAGGTATTTCGTCTTACTGCATTAGCCAACTATCACTCAGCTAATGAAACAAGTTAGAACAAACACAGCACGTTGCGTTTCACGAAACTTGCTTATGAAATCATTTGTGCTCGCCTGTGTCAGAAACGCCGATGTGTTCCACCTCATTTGAATGTATAGGTTGTGTGACAATGAAACAAATTTCATGTTTCATGAAACAAATTTCATGTTTCATGAAACAAGTTTCATGAAATTAGTTTCTCTGGTGTGTCACCGGCCTAAGTCAGGCATAAGCAACCTTCTTTTTGTAAGGGGCCAAATAAGAAAAAAGAAGGATGGCTCACGGGCCAAAACTAAAACAATTGATAATAATAGTATTCGTTTTAAAAAAAAGGTACAGATATGTAAGCATAAAATGAAATAGTAAAAGAATAAAAATAAAATTAATAAACCTTATTAAACAAGTAATTCGTTATAGTAATACAACTCCAATTAGTGAGGAACTTGAAATTGCCTTTCTCTTGCAAGAAGTTCTATATTTGGTGAAAGTGATGTAATTGCTACGCGTAGGGGATGTTCCACAGTAGTATCGATAATCCTTGATCTGTTTTTTGATTTAGTGAAATTCATTTTTGAAAAAAGTTTAGCAAAAAGTACTGCCAAAGAGAGACATCATTTTACATACAAAATTAGTCAAAATTGGATATTTATCTTTGGAAATATATCTCACATAAAAATCTTGCATAGATGCCTCATCAAACTGATTTTTCAAAACATCATCCGCTTGGAGGTCAATTAATTCAATTTGTAGCGACGTTTCCACTTCCTCCACGTTCATGTCGAAAGGAGTCATGAATATTCGGAATAGAAGTTTATGTGAACGGAAATCCTCAAATCTGGATGTAGATTCTGTATTTAATGAAGATAGCTCCTGTGCTACGCAATTCTTATCGAACTTTTTGTGAACAGCTGGCATTGGAAAATGATATGTATGTCCAAATAGTAATTGTTTCTGCATATTGATATTTAGTTCGTTCAAGTAATAGGTGACATCAACCAAAAATGCTAAATCAGATACCCATGCACCATCCCTTAAAGGTTAGACCAATTCGGGTTTGCCTTTCATTTCCATGGAAATTTTTATTTCTTCTCCTAATTTATAAAATCGCCTCCACATTTTGCCCTTACTAAACCAGCGAACTTCAAAATGCGAAATCATGTCTTTATATTCCGTTTCCAACCCCTGCAGGATTTGCTGGAACTGGCGGAGATTCAAGCCTCTTGATTCAATGTAAATTTACGCACGAAACAACTGTCTGCATAACATGCGGGAATTTTAATGATATAGCACAGAGATTTTCCTGATGAATAATACAGTGAAATCTGAACAGACTATTAATGTTAATATTTCTTTTACGTTTACTTTAGCCACCATTTCCTCACTTCTCCCTATCATTGCGGGAGCTCCGTCTGTAGTGATACCGCTTAACTTTGTCCAGTCAAATTTAAAAGCACTAAACCCAATCACAATTTCTCCATAATAGTCTTCTTCCCTTGTAGTGTCTTTCATGGGTCGAAAGGGGAGCGACTCTTATGTTATTTTCAAATTTTGGTCGCTACATGAATAAATATTGCTAGTTGCGCTGTATCAGTAATATCGAAGCTATCGTTTAATGCTATGGGAAATGCAATACGTTTTCCCACAATTTCTTCAAGAACGACTTTTATGTTTCTTGCTATTGCATATATTCGTCTTGTGACTGCTCTTCTAGATAGACTAACTTCTGCGAAGTTTTTACTTTTCAGCGTACACAAGATACTTGCCACTGCTATTAAGCACTTTTTCACAAATTCGCCTTCTGAAAACGGCTTTGAATGTTCCACCACTCTTTTACTGACAATATAACTCGTCCGAACGATATCTTCAGGTTTTTCACTGCATTTTAGAAAAAAAATTGTTCACCGGCTAAATTCTTTTTTAACTTTTCGATTGTGTCACTTTTTAGTTGCCCTGTTAAACTTTCGTATTTTTTAAAATATTTGGTTGTATAATGTCTTTCTGAATTGGACTTTTTTAAAACTGCGACGGACTCATCAGACAAAGAAACTTGTATTTATAAAAAACAAATAAATATTCTTCAGTCCATTTCTCCTGGAATGTACGACCTTCAGAATCAATCCTTTTGTATTTACTATTTCAGGGTCCGGACATATTTTAGGAGCAGAAATGTTTTCAAACTTTCAAAACAAACTTCACTAAACCTGCTTTCCCTGGATCTGGATTTTCAACTGATCTTGACGCGGACGGGATAATGCATCGTTCATCATGAATTCTTTTAGCCTATTAATTTAACTTACCGTGTTTTTTGCATTCTTCCAGTACCTAGAGGAAGACAGCGTGCAATTTATTAATATGGGGAAAGTGGGTGAATTATTGATTTGTCGGAAAAGCCCTAGCTGTTTAGTAAACCGTCGTGTTATAATCTGGGTTTTGCACGCAACAAAATTGACACAAATCCATCCCTAAAAGACACTGGCGCCCTGATATTTTTGCCAGCAGCCAATATTGGCAACACCTTTTATTGTGGAAGGAAACCTTCATCACCCACGACCCTAACCGGGATTTTTGAACGCTGTGTTCTGCCTTTGTGACAATTTGTCGAGGGTTGTTTTAAGAAGGGCAAAAACGTCGCCGAAGAAGCACTGGACCGCAAAGAAGGCAAACTGAACTGACCTAAGAGAGACCGTTTTCCGACAACCATATCTATTGCTGACAAATGGTTTGAAAGCGCAGGCCATCCAGTTTTCGTGCTGTTTCTCGCCAAATTTGATCTTTTCGTTTGCGCTTCTTCCTTCTTCCTCGTGGCTTTACACCAGCAACAACGTTTAGTCTAGTCGAGAGGAATATTTCAGTGGGATATGGAGTGGCATCACGTCGTCTTTCGTTATGAATCAAGATTCTGTTTACGAACGCACGACGGTCGTGTGAGGGTTAGACGAAGGCGTGGAGGAAAGCGCAATATTAAATTTTCTATGCAGTAGCTCTCTATTGTCTTTCGCGAAAGATCGTCGTTTGTTTTCATTCGAGGCAATATGCATATTCGAATGGAGTCCTTTGTGTTTCAATTTTTTTAAACGCTGTTTTTGCAAGACAATGTTAGTCTTTACATTGGAAAGGTTACGTTCAACTGTTTTGAAGAGAACTACGTCAATCGTTTGCCTTGGTCACCAAGATCTCTAGATCTTCCCCCATGGAACATGTGTGGGATATTATGGGTAGGAGACTAAGGCGTTTAGGTAATCAACCGTTGCCTTTGGAGGTCTTGCAATATGAAATGAATTGCTTGACATGACAGTAGGTCAAGTTGACATTGATAAACCTTTAAATTCGATCACACGACGTGTTACTGAATACATAAGTAACCGAGAAAACAGTGAACTATCAGTGAAAAATAAAAACTACTTCAAACTTTCATCATTTATTACTCTTCAATAGTTAAAGATTTCTGCCAAAATTAATTAAAAGGGGCAATTTCTATCTGTAAGTTAATATAGAAAAGCTTTAAGTGAATATAATTTCATTACACGTATAAACGCCTGCTATGTTTATAGAAGCGTCTTCATCCATAACAAAAGCGAATTTACTAAAACAATGAATGGGCGGTATAAATTTGCATACAGAATATAAAATATGAACGATGAAGTTTATATCGTTACAGGTTTGATACATGAGTTGGATCATCGCCAACATAATTAACCAAGATCTGTAGTCTACGTCGCTTAATACAAGAAAAAATGGGTTCATAACCACAAAAGTTTTATTTCTGGAACTAAATCGCAAATTAGTTTCTTCTAGGTCAGTAATAAAAATTGGAATATATAACACTGCGTGCTAAAACTGCAGAATAAATTCAATAAAAGCGAAATAAAATTTTGCTGGTAGAAATCCTTAAACAGGTCGATTTTATTTGAAAAAATACACAATTTTGCATGATAGTCGATTTTCATCCATCAATTGTTTTTCAGTAACGGCATATCTTTTTTAAATAACTCCCAATTTTCTTTTTAATTTTGAGAAATATTTTCATTGTCGAACTGACAGTATAAAAATGATGCCATCTCACATCAGAAATTCTTCGAGCAAATAACAATTGAGTGTTACAAAACATAAATATTGTTAATACAAAATTTAAAACATCCTTTGCTAAAGAAATACAATTTTAAAGAAAGTGTTCGAATTGTCACCCACCGGCTTTCTGATACTACCCAAGCCTATGTAGAAACTTTTCCTGTACATTTTAAATCGTTTCCGAGCTAATTCAGCGCATTTCATCCGGGATGCGATGTTTTAGTTCAGTTAAATTTTGTGGCCTGGTGACGTAGACCTTGGACGTCGCACAACTCCATAAAAACAATTAAAAGGTGTAAGGCCTGAGGATCTCTCGGGCCATTTTGTAAGTGCTCGCCTGCCAATCCACTTCTGCGGAAAGCAATTGTGTAGAAAATCTCGAACAGGCTGTGCATAATACGGAGCTGCGTCCTCTTACTGAAACTGTATGCTATTATCTGGGAGGCTTGGATGATTGACATTTGGAGAAATTGCTGTAAGCCCTGGAACAAGGTTATTTTGTAAAAACTGTAAATACCTTGCGTCTGTGAGGGTTTCTTCAAAGAAGAAAGGCCCTACTATTCTGTTAGTGTGTTCCAGCCTGCACATTTAATTTCTGCCGGTGTTGAGTACGTGTCTCAACCATCCAATGAGGATTTACCCAACTCTAGTACCTACAATTTTCACGATTCACTGCGGCATTAAAACAAAACATTGCCTGGTCCACAAAAGTAGTTGCCGGTGCAAATTTGGTACAAATCTATCATGGTTTCACAAAACTGTAGTGACCGGTCAGTTGTCTTCGATGAGTTCATGTACAAGTTGAATTTTATAGCGGTGATATTTTTCCTTCCTCGTAATACGTAACACTGTTGTCTGACTAAATTCAATGTCTAATGCAGCAAAATCGAGACGTATTGTGGAAATTCTCTTCCGTACTTAACAGAATGTTCAGTTTCAGATCTTCACTAACTTTTGGATGTCCAGATTGTCGAATGTCTCTAATATCACCGATTTCTCAAAATTTAGGCTCAGACTGTTTATTGGCTAATAGGGCGATGAGGGTATTTTGTATTAAACAAGTCACAAACTTCTTTCTGAATTCTTGTCGTATGCCTGCATCCGATGAGGATTAATCTTTCAATTTATTTATTTATTTATTTATTTATTTAATCAAGACCAACAGACCGAAGTCCATAATGGCCCAAACCAAGACTACTTAATCATAAAAAAATACCATTTGATGTACAATATAGAATTTTAAAAAAACTAAAAACTAAATATAACATTAAAAAAGACACTAAAAGAGACTAAAGAAAGACTAAAACTAAAACTAAAAGATACAATTGCCTCAATACTCAATCACATCCATGCCCACCGCAATGAAAAAGAAATAATAATTTCCACGTTATAATCAAGTGCTCTTATAAAACATATAAATTTTTTATAAGATGCGTTAAATAGGTCTACGTCAACAGGTAGTGAGTTCAATTCTCTAGACACCCGGCTTATATGTAGGTGTATTGTAACCATACACTGTATGATGGAAGGGTAGAGATAATAGATCTTCATTGCGCGATTCCAGTCTTGGTGTTCGAATCCCGAATAAGGAAAGGAGAGGAGGACAGTCTATCAAATTATTCAGGCACTTGAACCCTAACTTGAGAAGAGCTATCCTACGGCCCGCAAACGGAGACTGAAAACTCAGCAGTTCTAGGCGTTGGATGTAGGTGTATTCAGATTTATCGATATGCAATTTAAATAGAATATAATTAACGAATTTGCGCTGGATTTTTTCTATCCTGCTGGAATGCAGTTCTGTATATGGATTCCAAACTGTGCAGCAATATTCAAGTATTGATCTTACTAAACTTTGATATAAAGTAGTAATAGCTACAACATTCGTGAAGTCACGGGTTTGGCGTTGGATAAAACCACATAACTTATTAGCTTTGCAAATAAGATCGTCTATATGAGAGCTAAAAGTCAACGCTGCATCAAACAGAACACCCAAGTCTTTAATAAGGTCTACTCTTTCCAATAAATTACCTTCTATAGAATACAAATAATTTATGTATCCTTTCTTTTCTTAGTAAAAGATATAATTTTACATTTGACAACAATGAAAATAAGATCGGCCCCAAATGACTGCCCTGCGGGACGCCGGACGTAGCTGATATTGGCCGAGAGAGACTTAAACCCACCCGAACAATCTGCAAACGATTCATCAAATAAGATCTAAACCATAACCAAAGATTACCCACAACTCCGAAAGCCCTAAGTTTCCAGAGCAATAAATTATGGTCAGCTCTGTCGAAAGCTTTGCTGAAGTCAGTGTAAACAGAATCAACTTGCAGACCGCTTTCGAAGGATTCTGAAATAAAATGATGGTAGACAAGTAGATTTGTTTCAGTACAACGGCCCCGTATGAAACCATGCTGTTCTGGAATTATTATCCTTGAGTAAGTATTTAGGAGTTGTTCTGCAACTATAGAATCGAGTACTTTTCCAAGAACTGGTAATGAGCTAATAGGACGATAATTGGAAACATCTGATCGATTACCTGCCTTAAAAAAGGCAAAATAAAAGCAGTTTTCCATTGTTCAGGAAAAGCACCTGTCCTGAGAGATATGTTGAATAAATGGGAGATAGACAATGACAGTGAAGGACTACAGAACTTCAAAAATATGGTGGAACTTCGTCTGGACCCGAAAAAAAAATGACGAAGGAA
Source organism: Chrysina gloriosa (assembly GCA_038088585.1). NCBI lineage: Eukaryota > Metazoa > Arthropoda > Insecta > Coleoptera > Scarabaeidae > Chrysina > Chrysina gloriosa. The sequence continues at coordinate 14,114,735 of CM076095.1, read as the reverse complement.
GAGTTTTTCGAAAACACTATCAGCATTAATATAGATGGTAGATATAGAGTTAGAATTAGTATAGTCGGTTGGGTTGAATAACGGTATATAATCAGAATAACAGCAATAAGTGGACTGAAAATATGTTGCAAACATATTGTTTATAGTACCAGGATCGTCAGAAAATTCATTACCAAAGGACAACCTCCTAGGTAGACCTTGGGATTTTCTTTTGGAGTTAACAAAATTCCAAAAATGTTTGTATTTAAATTAGCATTGCTCTATGTAAACGATAAGTACCGATTATAGTCGTCAGAAATACTGGCCTTAGATTTAGATCGCATGTCCCTATACTTCCTATAATTTGAATTAGAGTGTGGACGCCTGCAGGTTTTATAAGCTTTATTTTTCTTTTAATTAAGCGTTTAGTATGAATGAAAAACCATGCAGGATAATTTCCTGAATTGACATAATATTTAGGTAACAAAAATTCGAATGTGCTGTATAGAATATCATAAAAGGCCTTAACAGAAATGTGAATGTTTCCAAGACTAAGCAATTCATGCCAATCAAAATTACAAAAATACTCATTAATTAAATCGTAAGACGCCTTCTTAAAATTATATCTCCACCCACTATCATTCGTGCCACAAATAATTTGTGATACAGGATATTTTATTAATAGAGGAGGATGGTGTATGTCAGGGACTACCAAGCAATCAACGGTGGCATTGATAGTCAAATTCTGGCAAGAAGAAAGTACTAAGTCCAAAGTAACATTATTGAAATTAAGCACAGTACTATGTTGATGCAGACCTAAGTAAGTAAGGGAATCACAGATTTCACACTGCCATGCAGCAACACCAGTTCCAACTGAGAATGAACTGTTCTCTTCAATTCTCCAAGAAATCCCAGGCATGTTGTAATCACCGATAATTGATAATGGTATGTTGGGAAAACGAGTTTGTAAAAGTCTAGTGACAATAAGTGTTGTTCATAAATATCTGCTCCCACGTTGGGTGGTATCTTATATGATAGTATGGGTGGTATGTAAACACTAGCAAAAATATACTCAGCGTTACGGATCAAAATTGACACAAAGAGTTCTTGTCTGTGTAACAGTTAAATGTGCCATAATACTCAAATTGCAATAATATTTTTATACCGCTAATGTTAATAAGTATAAAAGTGATACTTTGTATTGATTTGTGTCTACGTAATCTGTAAAAGCATCTGGAACACGAAAAATAAACATGGATAAAGCTCTTGCTAGCAAGACAGTTTTTGCCTTATTTTACTTTTTTACGTTTTCTAACATTCCATTGTCATTTATTCGAAGAATTTGTTATGATTGTTGTTAAGATCTTCGAAAATCAAGAAATAAATTGAGGTTGCCATTTAAAAGAACCTCATTGCTCAAAAAGAACAGATGGTTGAAAATCGACTGTCTTGCAAAAATATGTATTTTTGTTTGCAAATAAAATCGACCTATTCAATGATTTGTTCATAACATATTTTGTTCCGGTTTTACTGAATTTATTCCATACTCTAGGCGCGCGCTCTATAAAGAAAAACAAACATTAGTCAAAAATTAGCATGTAATTGCGTATAGTAGACTCGTTAGTAATGTTTAAGCGTGAGTCCGGTCTACACTACTTAAGGATAACACGTCATCCACTCTTTTATTAAACCTTAGTCATTAGTGTATTTTACTATGATGTATTTATTACACCAATTTTCAACAAAATATATCAGAAATATGACATAAATTACACTTTTTTTTGTAAAATGATATGGACGCTTTCTATTTGTTTGATGTTCAGGTGATTACCAAAGATGTAACCTTAATGGCAATGTATCGGATTAGATCAAGAAATGACGGGAATAAAATTCGACTTATGAGTGAGCTGTCATTTAAAGGGTTGAGCAAATTATTTCAAATTTATTTTATCCAAGAAATTCGAAATCTTCTACGAGGTAGATGCCTTAAGAACCTCAGATCCCAAAGTTGTCAAATTGAATACTTAATTTAATGGATTATCTAAAAATATATACAAAAAGAAAATTACAGCACAGGATCGGACATTAAATTAAATTTTTTGTTGTGAAATTATCGTGAGGTTTGTTAGATTTTACTCCATGACAACGCTTTCATTTATATTTAGTTATCGATTCCAGAGTTTCTTTGTGCAGAAATAGATTTTAGGAATTGCACACTCTACTTTCCGATGTAGATCTGTCCCGTTGGTACTCTTATTGTTTAGAAATGACGCGGCATTAAAAGGTCATCGTCATGGAACGTTTGAAGACATTAAACTTTGTTTTAATATGCTTCCTATTTATGTATGTAAAAAGTATAGAACTTAGGAAACCGCAACAGAAAATTCTAAAATTCAACTGAAATTGGCCATTCTGATAATGATAAAACAATCCTCCTAATACAAAGAAAAATGGAAACAAAATATAATCTAAATTTATATTAGTTAAAGCATTCAAAAACTAATGGTTTTCTCTCTTCCTTTATCCTTCACTATTTAATGATAGTTTATGTACACGTGTCTTACATCTAACTACAGAGAAAAAGAAATCCGTACATAAGTGCGTAATGGGGAAAACCCAAATAACCTTAAAATTCCGTGGAAAAAAACGGCAAAAGCTTAGCAACTACATATATTGAGACAAAAAAGTAAATAATTATTTGATTCTTAAAAACAGTAGATAATGTAGTTTTCATTCTGCGAAGTTATTTCTTGTACTGCGATATCCATTTAGTTGCTAAATTTCGCGACATTCGTATTTGTATTCCTCTGACGTAAAGAAATACGCACTTTAATCCAAGGAACGCATGCCACGGTTAAATGACACGCGAGAAAGAACGATGACCTACGCCGAGTGAAAAAGGTATATCTTGAAGACCGGAAATATCAAGTTAGGGTATTTTGTGGCCGAATAGGGTATTAATGTTACTGAATATATATTGATTAATTATACATAAGAATGTGAAAATGAACCAAAAATCCAAATTGTCTTGAAAATACATTTAGACCGATAAACTGTAACGAAATGCCAATGAAATATTTATGTACAGCCGAACTTCTATGTTACGAACACCTTTTAGCGAATTTATATATTTAACGATTTTTTCACCTGCACATGGAACTTCAAAATACAATGTGTATTTTAACTTCTACTTATCGAACAAAATTTCTTTATTGCGAAGTTTTGATTTAAAGTTACTACCAGATTTTTTCCCGCAAAGAAATATTTCTCAGAATTTGAAGGCAGGTCCTTAAAATGGATAATGCTACAATGATTGGTAAAACTAGACCAATCAATAACAAAGCAACATGGAAAAATAGCACTCATTGTTGATAACTGCTCACAGTTTGCGACCTAAGCTAAAAAACATGAAGCCAATATTTTTCCGCCAAATATAACGTCGAAACTGATGCCTATGGACCAAGGCATTATAAAAAATATAATATATATACAGGATGTCCCAGACTTCACTCCCCAGGCTTGTAACTTCGTTATTCTTAACAATACATAAAACAAAGTATATATATTCTTAAATGGGAGGAAATTCTCTATACGATAGGGAAAACCAATTTACAAAAAGTGCGTTAGTGTAATGACAGCTATATTCAACTTTTTTTTTTTCAAATAGCACAGTATACTTTCTTTTAATATTCAGATGGTACCTTTTATTCTCTTTACAGCCATATAAATTAATATGGGCCTTACATGGGAAAATTTTCGAAAAAAACTTGACCTAAAGTTTGTGCATGCATGCAAAAAATTGTGGTTTATAGTGTTTATCTAGTAGGCGATGAAATCAACAGCTTTCTACAAACAAAAATGTGTTTTTATTCGAATAGCAATTAAATGTATGCTATCAACTACATCTAATAAATACAAAGGTTTATTTTTAATGTATCCACATTTATAAAAGGCATTTATTAAAAAAACGCATCTTTGAATAAATTTTCACTTGAAGTTATATTCAGTTCAAATCAAATTATTTAACAATGGCACTTATAAAATTATCGAGATAAAAGCTATTAAATATTTTATCAACTGTCGTTAACAAAGAAAATATCAAGTAGGTAGGTACATGTGCTATTCGGACGAATAGCATGCTGATTTTCAATTGTTTTCTAAACAAAATTCTATCACTTTATGTTGTTAAATTCATTGAAGTTATTATTATTCCTTGTATTTTGATAGAATATGAATTATTCGAATTCCGAAAAGTGCGATATAATGTTAGTGTATGGTTTGTGTGACCCATATTAATTTATATGGCTTTAAAGAGAATAAAAGGTACCATCTGAATATTAAAAAAGAGTATACTGTGCTATTTGAAAAAAAAATTTGAATATAGCTGTCATTACACTAACGCACTTTTAGTAAATTGGTTTTTCCTATCGTATAGAGAATTTCCTCCCATTTAAGAATATATATACTTTGTTTTATGTATTGTTAACAATGACGAAGTTACAAGCCTGGGGAGTGAAGTCTGGGACAATCTGTATATATATAATAAAATATTATTATCGTAAGCGGATATTGCACATTATTAGGGAAATTAAAAAAACGAGCCCGCATCAATTTGCTTCAATACATTTCCATATTGGCAAGAGTGTGGACAATTGTTTTTCAAAAGCTGGATTCTCTTAACTTTCCCTTGACTGAGATGAGGAGGACGAATTGCAACTATCCGAGTTACAAAAAGGACATGGGTAAAACTTTAAGATTGCAATCGTATTTATGAAGACTATCTCGAAACGTACGAAGAAATAGCAACTGCAGAATATCCTACTGATGCAGACATATTAGATGGCGTGACTTATGGAAACAATACGGTTATAAAAGACGAAGAAGATAATGAAAATGGAGACGACAACTTTGTAAAACCTTCTGAAAATGATGTGTGAGTGCATTCGGAACAATTCGACGAGGACTGCAATTTTATGAAAATGTATCGAATAATATATTCCAGTCGTTAAATAAATATGAAAGCTTTTTATGAATACCAAAAGTTTTTAAGTGTGCAGTTCGGCGAGAAATTACGGACTTTATGTCAAAAAATTAAATTACTTTTAAGAATTTCTATTATGTGTGTATTTTATAACAATATGTAAACTTGTTTTCAATTTTTTTCTTTATAGAGCGAAGTGTCTAACGAGTTTTTTGAGGTGATTTTGCGACTTCGCTAAAAAGAAGTTGGAATGTATTTAAGCACCTGATAATACAAAGGTACAAAATATTCATGATGGCTTATGAGTGGTATGGCTGGCCTCATAAAGGTACGTTTAACCCTTATAGTAACCGTGTGGTTAAGTAATCACGTGTTAAATTTAACACTCAAATCCTCATTATGGTAATCGGGGAAGAATACAACACGCTAAGATATGAAAAAGGAGTACGCTGCATTTAAAAGAATACTATGAAAACATAAAAAGAAGAATTGAAAAACTAGAGCATAAAAAATACGTGGTATGAATAATCATTACAGTAATTCATTTGAAAATAGTCATTGAAACTACATGATTTTTCGAATTAATGTGTATGTTGGCTGTACCTACTAATTGAAATGAATCTAATTACATTAAAAGTAAAAATAGTTTGGTTGATATACGAGGGCGATTCGTAAAGTAACTTCCGTTTGACTACTAAAAGAGAACGCCAATAGATGAAGAGGTTTTTATTATATATAACTTAGAGCTACTACTTTCAACTATTTTTCTATATAATTTCCACTATGAGACATTTGTCATAGCGACGAACTAGTTTTTGAATGCCTTCTTCATAAAACTCTATCATTTGTGAATTAAGCCATTCTGTAACACTATCCCGCGGCTTTTAGGGAAGAAAGGTATTCAGTTCTGTGATTGTAAACCGTCAATTTTCACGAATTTTCTCTTTGACATTACCCAAAAGTTCGTCCGTCACAACAGTTAGTCTTCCACTCCGTTCTTCATCATGGACATAGTTCGCCCTTCTCAAAACATACGGCACTCTCACTAGCAATAAGCGGAAACGGAACTTACTTTACGAATCGCCCTCATACAACAAACCCAAAAGTTAAATGCTTTGGAAGAAAGTGATAAAAAGAAAATGGCAAGGTAATTACTATACACCGCGATTGCGCAACAGTAGAACTCTTGTTCTTGCGATGGTGTCAAGAGAACAGTTTAAATCACTGGATACATCTTACCATAATGATAAAACTAATCATAGTAAATGAAATGAAATTTCAAAAGAGTAAGGTTGACATTCTTTATCCTTCCTATACTCACGCACACGGTCTGTGAGACCGACTTATATAATATAGTATACGTCTTTCATTTTGACGTGAGTATAGGAAGGTTATTAATATAGAACCAAATCAAGCATGTAATAAACGATAACGAAGAGGAAACACCGGATATCGACAATGGTCACCACACACATAATTGATGGTTAGCATCTTCGTAACCGCTAGGAACACCTTTAAGGAAAATATTCTTTATCTGAAGGTAATTAAGCAGCGATAATGACGAAGAATTATTGGGATTAAGGGAAGGATATTTAAAAAAATAAGTTGAGTAAGTGTTATGTATCACATTGCAAATATTGTGTGTATTAAAAAAATATAAGATGGTTAGAATGTTCTTCATATAACTGCAAGACTAAACAAAGTGGTCCTTCGATACGAGTCGGATATGGAGTAGAAGTTTGAGGTTACATCCATAAAAAGATTGCAAACAAGAAAACGATTTGTCGACGAGCATTGCGAGAACACCGGCAAATCCAGAATCAATACCATTGACGTATACAATACATATGTATGTGCAATACATATACATATCCAAAAAGAAAAAAGTGTTTCCCTCAGTTTCCCTTTCCTTTTGTTCCTAGTCCTATATTAGAATAGATTAGACTTGACACCACAGTTTAATCTAGTATTCAATTATACATACGAGAAATATACATACGTATTTATTTACGGGTAGACAAAATGACTTTCGACGATATTACAACGTTAAAACGTAAACGAACCACATTAAAGAAACGGTTAACTGATTTTTCCAAATTTATTCAAGAAATTGATATCAATCTCGCACAGCATGCCGATAAAACGATGTTAATTCAAACAGAATTACGATTAAATAAGGTAACTAGTTTTTATGCGGGTTTTTCATTGTACAAGATAAAATTGATGTTTTAAGCGAGTTCGATGATGATGACGAGAGAGAATCTTTTGAAACAAACTATTTTTCAATCGTGTACTTATAAATAATATCAAAACGATCACTGCACAAGATGAAGCAGTAGCAAGTTCAAGTAATCAGCAAGAACTCGATAGTAATTTTAGTCCAACTAACGTTAAATTGCCAACAATGAACCTACTAAATTTGACGGCAAATATACGGGTTGGTTGAAATTTCGTGGTGCGTTTGATAGTTTAATCCATTGTTCGTCAACGCTAAGCAAATCGCAAAAATTCTATTACTAGAAAGCTTCACTTGAAGACGATGTTGCTAATATCATAAGTGCAATGCCCCGGACTGACGATAATTACGATAGCGCGTGGAGTTCACTATGTAAGCAGTATAAAAATAAGAAATTATTAGCTAAAAATCATTTTCGCCAGCTATTTTATTTGCCAGTGATGAAAAGAGAATCATCGCATCAATTACTTACAATTCTAGATATTATTTGGCAACATTTAAGGTCATTGCATCGCTAGGTTTACCGGTCGATAGTTGGGATGCAATAATTGTGCATTTAGTAATAAGCAAGTTTGATCCTGTTACAGAAAGTGAATGGGAATCAAAGAAATTCCCCAGCGAGTTTGCCACTTTAAACGATTTAAAGGAATTCTTGTCAGGCACCGCGGCAATCCTTGACAATATTAGTCTTGGTGGGAATACTATACAGAATGATTCGAAAAATAAGGATACTAGATCGCGTTACGAGTCAGCTAAAAATAAACCGAAATAATTTCAAGTCAATACCATATCATGTTATTGCTGTGAAGGTTCACACATTATATATAGTTATAATTAAAATTATGTCATAATTGCCTACGGCCAGGGCATAATTCAAGGCAATGCAATTCCGGCACCTGCTGACGGTGTAAGGGTAAGCATAATACACTATTGCATCTAGAGAAAACACAGGAATCAGAATTAGGTCAAAATAGTAATGACGTAGCACTCACAAGTAATAAGTTTAAATCATGTCTTATTATCTACAGCAATAATAAAGGTCCGCGATTGCAGAAATAAATTTCATCAAGGTAGAGCGTTGCTAGATTCTGGTTCACAGAGTAATTTCATAACAGAACACTTTGCCAAAAAACTACAACTAAAAATTAGTCCAGTCAATTTGAGTGTCAGTGGTCTTAGCAAACTGTATTACAAATATCAAAAAAATGTAAAATCAATTTTAGATCGCAATACAATGCATTTAGCATTAATCTCGACTGTTTTGTGGTTTCAGAAATTAGCGATTATTTACCACAAGTTAAGATCGACATTTCTAGTTTGAATATTCCTAGTCACACTCAGCTGGTAGATTCTCGTTTCAATATACCCAGCTCAACAGATATTCTATTAGGAGCTAGTATATTTTGGAATTTACTCCAAACTGGTCGATTGAGTTTGGGTCCCAATAAACCAATTGTCCAAAGGTTAGGTTGGATACTAGCAGGTCCAGTTGATAATATCTTATCGTTTTCCAGCTCTGCTTGCCATTTTAACAAACACCTAGAAATCCAGGAGCAGCTAGCGAAATTCTGGGAAATTGAGGAGTGTCCATCAGACAAACCATGGTCTAGCGAGGAGAACAAATACGAGATACATTTTTAGACAATTTCATGCGAGATTCTGAAGGTCGATCTATCGTATCCATTCCATTACAGGATTCACCTGAGAAGTTGGGGAATTCTAAAACTGGCGCTCTCAAACGATTTTATTCCCTCGAACATAAGCTCCAAGCTAATCCTGTATTAAAATCAAAGTATTGTCAGCTTATGCAAGAATACGAGGATCTTGGGTGTATGTCTAAAACTGAAGGTCACCAGGAAGAAATTTCCTACTTTCTTCCACATCACGGTGTCATCAATGAGGCCAGTACCACAACCAAGCTTAGAGTTGTCTACGATGGTTCATTTCCTAGTTCGTCAGGAGTTTCACTCAATAATTTACAATTAGTAGGACCCACAATACAAAACGATCTCCTATCAATTTTATTACGATTTCGTCAACATGTTGTCGCAATTTCTGCGGATATTGAAAAAATGTATCGGCAGGTTCCTATTACCCATCAAGAACGTTTCTTGCAACAAATCGTATGGAGGTCTGATCCATCAGAACCGGTATCAACATACAGTTTAAATACTGTAACTTATGGAACGGCATCAGCACCTTTCCTAGCAATACGATGTTTATACCAGTTAGCCCTAGAGAACGCGAATTATTATCCAAATGCATCAGAGGTAATAAAGGCTTGATTTCTATGTAGACGATCTTCTTAGCGGAGCCGATAATCCCATTCAAGCAATACCCCTTTGCAAGGAGTTGAATTTAATCCTACAGCAAGGTTGTTTCCCGCTGCGGAAATGGGCATCTTCACATCCGCAAGTATTAGATGCTATTTCAGCCATGGAACATTCAGAAACTTTGACTATAGGCGTGAATGAAAATACAAAGACCTTAGGTCTTCTATGGAAACCAAGTATTGTCTGTTTCTTTTTTACAATCAATTCCAATCTATCCAATTCAAATACCAAACGTTCAATTTTATCCACAATTAGTCAGATATTTGACCCTTTAGATATGGTAGGCGCATGCTTCATTAAGTCAAAGATTATTTTGCAATCGTTGTGGCAAGAGAAATTAGATTGGGACGATCCTATTCCCCAAAGTATATGTAACGAATAGTGCAATTTTCGAGCTCACTTATTCCACTTGAATGAGGTGAAAATTCCTAGACGTGTCCTCTGCGACAACCCAGTTAGAATTGAACTCCACGGATTCGCTGATGCCTCCCAACGAGCATACGGAACATGCATCTTTCTACGCTCGATAACTCCAAACGATGCAATAATTACTCATTTAGTTTGTTCTAAGTCTAAGGTTACTCCAATAAAAACATTGACAATTCCAAGACTCGAGCTAATGGCAGCACTTATTCTAGCAAAGCTGACCAAGAAAGTAATTTCGTCACTACGAATAACAGTTGATCAAGTATTTCTGTGGACCGATTCAATTATTATTCTAGCGTGGATCCAAACTTCCCCAAATCTATTGAAGGTATTTGTAGCAAATAGGATTTCACAAAATTCAGAACCTAACGAGTAATTATTTATGGCAACATGTTCCATCAGAGAGCAATCCTGCTGATATTTTGTCTCGTGGAATATAAGCCGAAGAATTACCTACTACCAGCCTTTGGTGGACTGGCCCCCATTGGCTTTCAGATACTTTAGAACACTGGCTTGGCCAACCTTTGAACTCGATCCAAGAATTGCCCGAATTACGGCCATCGATAAAAGTTTGCATTGGTACGGCAATGGTGGATGTTATTCCAATACAACGATTTTCCTCATTTAACCTTCCAATACTCACGTCAAAATGAAAGACGTATACTATACGATATAAGTCGGTCGCACAGACCGTATGCGTGAGTATAGGAAGGTTAACAAGCTAAGACATATTATGTCATATTGTTTACGGTATATTCACAATTGTAGAGTCACAAAAGAAAAGCGGTTTTTGGTTAGTTATCCCCTAGATTAGATTAGATTACTTGAGCTGGCACTGATGCCTGTTCCACTGCGACCCTTCCAGGCCTATTGTGGTCCTCATGCCTCCTTAGAGTACGTTCTCTAGCTTTATTCCTTTAATTAGACTTGACAGCTTTGAGAGCGATTCTTCCTTATATACATATATTTTTAAAAGCGGACTTGAAGCCCTTGCTCCGTAATGCTGTTAGATGCCTCCATAATAGAGTCCTGGTCTGCGTTAAGCGTTGCCGGCTCCATATGGGTGGCTGGATAGTCAATGCATACTACCACGATCCTTTCCAAAGCAGCCTCCGTGAAGGTTAAACCTTGTGGCCCCTTGCTTTTCGGAAGACCTGCGGGAGTACTGCCCTCCGACCTCGTTTTTTGGACTTCCGTCCTTTCTTTACGTTTAGTAGCCTCCGTCGCCTGTTGAGGCTGTTGAGCTAGGGATTTTTATGCCTCCTTAGAGTACGTTCTCCAGCTTTATTCCTTTAATTAGACTTAACAGCTTCGAGAGCGGTACTTCCGCATATTGTATTTTTAAAGCGGACTTGAAGACCTTGCTCCGTAATGCTGTTATATGCCTCCATAATAGAGTCCTGGCCTGCCTTAAGCTTTGCCGGCTCCATCTGGGTGGCTGGATAGTCGTTGCAAACTACCGCGAACCTCTCCAAAGCAGCCTCTTTGAAAGGTAAAACCTTCTGGACCCTTGCTTTTCGGAAGACCTGCGGGAGTACTGCCCTCCGACTTCGTTTTTTGAACTTCCGTCCTTTCTTTACGTTTAGGTGCCTCCGCCGCCTGTTGAGGCCTAACTTCCTTATCTAGACTACCCTGGCCCTTTGTGCATGCCTAGTGAAGTTGGCCTTGATTATTGCCCTTTTAGCCTGTATGAAATCTTGGCCCTGTTTCACAAGCTTTTGCACTTTAGCCTTAGAAATTCTAGATAACGTAGCTATACGAGGAGCACCTAGGGAAGCATCTGTCCGCCCGATCAGAGCCCCGCTTGATCGGGTAAGGCTAATTACAAGGGGATTTCGCCTGGTGCCCCCAGGGGAACGTTAAATACCGCACACCCCTGCGGCCACGCAACTTTCGATACGTTACCCTACACCTTAGTTTGGGTTTTAGCTTGGGTACCTCGGGAGCGCTAAATTCCCGAACTCACTTGTTAAACTTGTTAACAGTGAGCCCCTGAGGCATCGTTATGCCCTGACGAGCTCCCTAATGCAGTCAATTTACTAGTTCGAATTGTTCAGAATATATCATTTGCTCAAGAAATTAAAGAATTACAATCAAAGAATCAAGTTAGCGGAAAATCCAAAATTCTATCACTTTCGCCTTTTGTAGATGAAACGGGGCTGCTTCGCGTAGGTGGCCGCTTACAGCAATCCAACATGATATTTGAAAGAAAACGTCAATTGCTATTGCCAGCTAATCATTACTTTACCAAATTATTGTTTCACTATGAACATATTCGTTTAATGCACGCCGGTGCACAACAATTACTCGCATCTATTAGAGACACCTTCTGGCCTATACGAGGACGAGACCTAGCCAGACGTACGGTTCATAATTGCATTCGATGCTATAGAGTAAATCCAAAAACTAAAATTCCAATCATGGGTATTTTGCCCAATTCTAGAATTACGCCGTCATTTCCATTCGAAACATGTGGGGTCGACTGTGCAGATCCCTTCTTGCTAAAAAATCATAAAGGGCGCGGTGTTAAAACTATCAAAGGGTTATACAGCATTGTTCGTGTGCTTTACGACAAAGGCAGTGCACATTGAAATTGCATCCGATTTAAGTACAGAAGTATTTTTTGCTGCACTCCGACGGTTTATTGCTCGAAGAAGTAGGCCAAAACGTATTTATTCCGATAACGGCAAAAATCTAGTTGGTGCGAACAATGAATTAAAATCATTCTTAAAGGCATTAGAAATAAGCGATGATCAAATTAAAACAGAACTTGCTACTGAAGGCATTTTGTGGTTATTCATACCTGCACACGCACCAAACTTCGGTGGACTTTGGGAAGCCGCAATTAAACGAGCTAAATTTCATCTTTTACGGATAATGGGAATTGCTTCCTTAACTTACGAGGAGTTTTACACATTAACGTGTCAAGTAGAATCTATTTTAAACTCCCGTCCTATTTTTCCCATGTCAAACGATCCCAATGACATTGAAGCCCTTACACCCTCACACTTTCTGATCGGACGAAAGGGTACTGATAGCAGTACCCTTTCTGGTTCAGGTATAGACCTGAACCAGCACTGGAAGGTTTATCACCTGGACGGCTCAGTAACTTCCAGCGTATTCAACAATTGATTCAGGATTACTGGAAGCGATGGTCGCGCGAATATCTTAATGAACTGCAACCATGGTCTAAATGGAAAACCGGACAAGGAACCGTGAAGCCTGGCAACCTGGTTTTAATCCACGAGGACAACAATCCACCATTCAGATGGGAATTAGAAAGAGTAGTAGAAGTCTATCCCGGTGTAGAAGGTGTTTCCAGAGTTGCTGCCGTCAAGGCAGCGAAAGCAATGTACAAGCACGCTATTTCGAAGCTCTACCCTCTTCCTCTTCAAGAAGAGACACAGTGATTTCATAAACTTTTACTATGTCTATTATGATGTTGTGCTTAATTATGATGTTATTAATTGCATTTTTCTTAGAAAGTGGGTACTTCGTTACTTCGTTTCAATGCTCTTCTAGGGTCCTAGAAAAAGAGCGCTATAACCGGGAAAGCGCTATTACCGAGAAATTTTAAAAACATACACTTTCAATTCAAGGCCGAAAGGTTGAATTTCAATAAATACTACTACCACATATGTACTACTACATATATTTTACTTCTTTTAAATAATGTAAAAGTTAACAAAATCGATTTTATATAAAACTTGTACGTTGAAAAAAGAAACATAAAACGAACTATGTATACATATACATATACAAATTCTATTTTTTTAAATCATTAATTTGTGTTTGTTTATAGTGACAGATGTTTTTTCTTTTAAACTGCATTTTCTAATTTATTGATATGTTTAACGCTTTCCTCTTCTACCTCCGTACAAGAAAAAAATGCTCTGATTGTCTTCGGAGCCTCCAAAGCGTTCTTTATTTTTGGCGTAATTATTTCTCATGAATCTTCATCCCCTTCATTTTCCACTTCTGATGGTGCATTGTAATCGGCGATTAGTGTCTCAAGGCTTAAATGTTCATTGGTCACTAGCCCATTGTCGGAGTCATTAAAACTTTCCAATTCAGTCAATCTTTTTCCATTTGTAGAAGGTCTCGCCACCTTTCATTAATTTCTACCCCTTCGGTTTCATCTTTCCTTGTAAAGTTACCAACACCTGCTTTTTTGAAACAATTAAAAATGGTCTCTTACATAATGTCCATTCATGCAGCGTATAAAAAGTGGATAGCATCAAAAACAGAAATTGTTGGAGAAGTTGAATTTGAGCTGTCCATAATCGATAGACATCGTTGGACCATCCTTTTCCTGTAACCCTGCTTCAGAACTTTTATGATGCCTTGATCAAATGGTTGAAGCTCACTTGTGGTGTTAGGTGGTAGGAAAATCAAGTTGATGTTTTTTAGATTTACCTGTTTCGGATGCGCAGCGCAATTGTCGACAAGAAAAAGTATTTTTCGGTCTTTCAATTCGATGTCCCACTCATTAAGTCATTGCGCAAATCTATCCCCAGTCATCCATGCACGAGATTGAGAAGAATAAATGCAGGGAACGGTTTTCACATTCTTAAAGCAACGTGGATTTGCGTATTTTCCGATTACCAGCGGTTTTTTCTTGTCTGTGCTTGTGCAATTCGTGCATACGAGGACCGTTAGGCATTCTTTGCTTAATTTTCCTCCGTGGCATTTTTCATTTCTTAAAACTAAAGATTTATCAGGCATCACTTTAAAAAACAACCGAAATCCATCCGCATTATAAATTTCTGAGGGGATGCAGCCAGAGGTGAGGGTCGACATTTGACTTTTCCAGTCGAATGTTACATCAGGATCTACTGAATTTGACTCATCACAAATTTGTTTGTACGCGATGGAATGGCTGTTTTTAAATCTATCGAGCCGTCGAGTTGAAGCGATAAAGTCTGTTATTCCATGACCGTCGGCCACTTAGAAGAGCTTTCCTTGTAAAATTGGGCACTAACCGGGATGTTAGAGCTCCTGGCCTGGACCAGCTAACTTTTCAGAATCGTTCCTAGCTCTTCATATTTCGCGGATCGTATTATTTTACCACTGGTTCCCTCATACACCGAAACAAATTCACTCCGCTTCCTTAAAATTTTACTTAAAGTTGATGGATTGATGTTTTTTGACGGCGCAAAATCTTTTTGATTTAAATTGGGTTTATCAAAATCTTTTATAAGAGCACTTTTTCTTTTAACGAAAATGATTTTCGCGACATGTTGTCAGCAGCGTAAAAGAAAAAGACTGAAAGGAAATCTTGATTACGCAACCCCCAAATGAATAAGTCAGATTCTCGAAAAATTGTCTAGCCAAGATTCGTGGAACATCTTGGTCGGATTTGTTGATACTAATATTTCATAGAAATCGTATGATCGTAATGATGTTCACTTCCCAAAAATATGTAGACCATTTTCGTCTGCTTTTTAAACCTTTATTTTAATTTAATCATATCCCTTTTCTAGTGTTTGCAAAATAAAGTTAAAAAATTACTAATTGAAGTATGTATGTACATTAAAAATATCCTTCAATGGAGTGTTATAAGCGGGAAATGGGAGCGTTATAACGAATAAAGGTACTACAGAAAATTAGTCGCAACAAGGAAAAAAAGCGTTATAGCCGGGAAATCGTAATAAACGGGAGCGTTATAACGAAGTTTTACTGTACTTCGTCTAAATTTTAAACCACATGAAGTAGTTGTTGATTTTGAGGAATCAATCAAATATGAAACTAATTGGCTGCAGATTCCATTTATCTCAGTTCTGGATTCGAAAACAAAAAAGTTGGGTCTCATTTCTGGATATATGGATCAGAACTCAAAAACAGGCCAGTTTCTGAATTCGATTTTTGGTCTAACATTTTTAGAGCCAGAAAGTGTGGGTGACTGCTTTGTATGTGCTTTTTATCAGAAAATGTCAATGATAGCCGACTAACAGTAGTCCTAGATTACCTGACAGAAAATTATATACAAAAACTATGATGTCAAATGACAACTTTCAACTCTTGGAAACATCATAATTAGAATAAAAATACCATTTGTGTTATTTAAATGCATGTGTTCACCATTATACCTATTAGAAAATAACAATGAAGAAGCCCCCATCATCAAGAGCGATGGACTCATGCCAACTGCAGGTAGGTCCATTACACCGAAAATAGCACTGAATAATTTTAAGGGAAACATCCTTCATCTGAGAACATTAAGAAAAGAAATTAAAGGAAGGGAACATAGAGAAAAAGCAGAACTAAAGAATGACGTAGGAAATATATATCATATATTATGATATTAATTTATGGATCAATATCAGATATATCATCTTTCAACCACAGAGCCATAGTGTGTAAAGTTAATGTTGCTACAATAATAGCTAAAATTGTTGAAAGTTTGGTGCGCAAATTAAGTTCCAACTTTTCTTTTATTGCCGAGAACGGGCGAACGGGTACTTGGTGCCCAAACAATAATTATAAACAAAATGTATATAAATACGAAAGATATGTTTCACCTTCTTGGAGTGGTATTCGAACATTCGAATATTCGAAACATGATCGTTTTGCAATATGCATTTTATTCCACAGGCGATAAAATTTATCGTTAACGACTTAGTACATACGATAAAACTAGAGTTCAAATTAATAATGCTAATAATATACACCTAGATAGAACTATGACAACTAATGGACGATGCACATAATTGTATAGAACACACGTAAATCAAACAAATTAATCTGAGTTAACCTCTAAACCGTGATTGGGAACATGCCTCTAAATTTGAACTAAAATGATTCCTGAACTGGGTGGAAATACACAAAATGGACTTTCTGTATGGTTTGTGTAGTAGGCGGAATAGTAGGGTTTGCAAGCGGAGCTAATAAATAGATGTTGCAGGAATATCAATTGTCTCCTAATAGATAGCAATTAGGATATTCGCGTCCCTCAAATTGTGCACGCTGCTTAGAGTTATTGAGTTATACATTCTCCATTTGGTAGCAACATTTAATATCCTCGGCTTATATTCTTGGCCTGCGAATAACTTCCACATCCGAATCAGATAATGATTTCAGAGCTAAACAACAGTAATACATAAATTCTTTTTTATTTAAATATATTTAATGTAAAAATACACAAAAAAGTACTTTCTACTTTGAAATGATAAGCTCGACCAAATAATATTATGTATAAAACAAATGACGTAGTACGTATTTTCCCAATCACCTCTTGCAATTTATCCACAAGTTTAACGATAAGTTAAAGTTTTAGTTTATCGTGCGATTACTTAATCGAAGTTGCGATTAAGTGATCGCACCTTCGAGCCTGGTTAAAATTTTATAGCACGATTAGGACGCCCCGATGGTGGTGAAACGGAAAGTGCGAGTTAACAGCCCAGTTAGAAGATAATCGCGCGGTTAAAATTTTATAAAACCGGGTCTTCAAAGATAACTGTCTATAGATAACGAAAGATATACATATATATTTTATAAGGACCTCACAAGAAACAAAGAAAATAATTAAGAGCGTGTGTTGACATTGTCTTAAACTGTGTATGTACATTCGATGTAAATGAACTAAACTGCTAAATATTTATAATGTATTGTCGATATTTTTATACGCGTAAATCAAAACCGAGTGCTCAAATTGTTTTAGACGTCGGCATTTAACATACTCCCTTTGTTCTCAGACTACAATTTGATTGCTCATGATGAACGACACAATTTATATAATTACAAAATCTGTTTCGGAGAAGTTTTATCTCTGCCAGTACATAAAGAAATATCATCAACTGATGCCATAAAAGACAGCATCATAACCAGTTTGTTTAGTTCGTTATACAGTGACACAAGAATGTATCGTAAATTAATAATAATAATACTAATAATGGGCTTTATTGATTACAACAGATGTATATAAGTAAATATAATTTATTTTTACAATAAATCTTACCATAATTTTTTTACAATAAACGTTTCTTCTTTACAACTTTCAATCATAACATTTGACCAATAAGTGTAGGATTCAGACAAAGTTTGTTATTCTTTCTAAACCATTAAATAATATATCCAAAATGGTACATAGAAAAGAGAAAAACAATAGGGAAAAAAAGAAAACAACGCCCAATTCTGCTTAAACCCCAGCAATGACATATTTCTACGACGCGAAGGCAAGGAATTCATTATTCTTGTAATACACTGTATGTAATTTTTTAAGTCATGGAAATATAACCATATACGGACACCACTACGTAATAAAAGACCCAAGAAAAACCCGTGTCTCCCAGTTTTGCCTCAAGTCATGCACTTTTCTTTTTATGGGCCCCCAAAGATTTGGGGCCTCGGTATCATTTTTGCAAAAAACTGATCATTTTCTGAGGCTCATATCTTGCAAACCGTTAGAAATTTTGATTTACTCTCTGAGGCAAAGTTATAGCTCTTGCCATAAAGAACAAAAATTGTGAACATATAAAATCAAGAAAACTTCATCTTCAAGATCAAAATCGCAAAAAACTTTAAAAAATCGATTTTTTTACCTCTTTTCCCCTGTTCAGGTCCATAGGTAGCAAACCGTTCAAAATTCAAGGAAACAATCAACTACAAAAATGTACCTAAGATCTCAATAAACAACTTTCTAGAACATATGAACTTCCTAGGAGTGATTCTTAACACCGCTTAGGTAGTGCTTGCGTAGCCGCAAAAGCGAAAAGTTTCCCGAATTTTTTTTAATTTCATTTGTTTTTTCTTTACTTCAACATTGAGATACTATGCTATCTATTACAAAAATAATTTAAAAAATATTATTTAGTATTATGTTTATAATGTTGATGGCCCTGGACTTGCAAATCGCACTCTCTTAAGTTGTGGATCCAGATCGTCGTCCGAATCGTCCGAATCTGACTCTGATTCAGAACTTATGGTGTCCACAGGCTCGTTGCTTCCAGACTGCCCTCCATCATCAGCTTTTTCTTCTTCAAATACTTCATTAACATCATACAGGGTGATCTTGTGACTCCACCAACATACCTGAAATGAATTAAAAAAGAAATCAAAGGAAGAATGCAAAACAATGCATCAGTAAAATTGATATTACCTCTGCAAGCAATACGTCGAGTTTTTTGCCTTTGTACCGTTTTTCCATGGGCATTGTGGTTTGGTGAAAACGTTCTCCTTGCTCATCGGATTCGGTAGGGAGTTGTTTGATAAAATCCTCAAAATGAAAATGAAGAAAATGCAGCTTTAATGTCATCGATGTGCCGATTTTCTCAAAATAATACAGCATTTCTTTCATCCATTCTCTTGCTTCCGGTTCCGCGTCTCGATTCCCTCCCAAGACTCTAGTGCATACACGCTGAAGATAAATCCATGGCATTGAATGATTTTCATCAAGCGATGAATCAAAGTTGCTCTTGAATAGTGTTACGGTCTCCTGGTTTGGAGAGAGCACCAAACAGTTACCCGTTTGCGTGGGGATATAAAATAAAAAAACAGGCTTTTCTGTTTTCATGACGGTTTATTTGAACAGATAGATTGACATATATTTTTACAATAAAAGACATTTAGATAGACATATAACATATAACACATTTAGACAGATCATAGTGATATTTACTAGGAAATAAAATAATTATAAAAATACGTATTCCTATATATATATTGTTTCAAGGTCAATTTTTTTTCTTACACAATGTTCGCAATTCACTTACTATATTATATTCAATATCACGCACTTGGCGTGTATTCCATTGTGTCTTTATTTTCTGATATAATGGCAAAGAATTGTACTTTTGTTCGCCACTTAACACACGTTTGTGACTAAACGTTTCGAAATGCGTTTTGTTCAAATTAGTTCAATATATGTGGCTTTGCGTTTGTCCTTAACGTTTTAAAGACGTTTATTATAGACGAGTCGTTTTATATCTATGTATGTATTTCAAGATCGAATGATCTGTCTCTGCTTTTAAACCGGTGGGCGGCCGGTTAGGAGCCGAACAAGTCGACCCTAATATTCTTGTACTTTTCGTACACAAAGCGGTTATCCGAAGAAAGTTAAAGAACGTCGTCGTGGTGAGGCCGGTCAGTTCGAGACGACGACGTTCGGGTAATAGAATTTATGCTGTATTGCTTTCTTCTAACGCGCTCGCCTCACCCAAGTAAGCGACAATTCCAGGGAACGTTACTCAAGTAGCCGGTCGATCCTTTTCGACTTGTAGCCTGCGTAATGGGCCACATGTATGTAGTCGACGCTTGATAAATAACTCTTTGTACGTTCGTACTGGAGCCGATCGACGAAGTTTCTTTTATCTGTATGTTAAGGATTTTCGGTACGCATTATCGAAAGCGTTCATTGTTTGGCGGCGATGAATTTAGATAATGTTTAACCTTTCTATACTCACGCATACGGTCTGTGAGACCGATTCATATAGTATAGTATACGTCTTTAATTTTGACGTGAGTATAGTAAGGTTAATACATAATACAAGCATTTACAAAAGTTGGAACATAAAACTATTCTAAATTTAGTACATACATAAACAGAAATGAATATTAATTTTAACACATTGATACAAATAAAAACAACTATTGCAATTAAAACAAATGAATAATATTAATATATACAAAAACTATTAATTTAAGGGTCTATTGAAAATGTCTTTAAATCCTTAACAAATAGCTTTCTAATGTCAGGGCCATTAAGTACGCCTGCTAAATGAATACAAAAAATAACGACAGAAAAGAAAACATTAACATAGTGTAAATAGTACAATAAGGTGAACAAAAATTCGTTTTAAATTTATTACAATACCTTTTTAATTTTGTCATCGCTACGCTTTGGGAAAACGCTTTTCAAATGGTCGAATGCGTTTGGACAATTTACAACGGCCACTTCGATGAATTTTTTAACAATTCCCAATTTTATGTGGAGCGGTGGCAGCAAGATGTCTTGAGTATTGTCAATTAAAGGTGCATTCTTCAGTCTATGTTGTTTCATTTGATCCTCGACACTTCCTCTTGGTCTCCACGAATTACATTGGAATTGATTCCGAGGTGAGCGCGAATCCCAATTGCAAAGAAAACAAAAGAATTTTGGAAAGCCGCCCTTATCGATGATCCCTTGCAAAATGTTGATGACCTTCAAATCACAGCAAATCTTCCATTTATTTTCGTAGTATTTGATTTTTTCATTATATCTTTCAATGTTTCATAGCTTTCTTTCATGTTAATAATACCCATTGCTAGCGGAATGGAAAGTTTTCAGTTGGACACATGCAACAACACTGCTTTCAAGCTTGAAACAGAACTATCAATAAATAATCTCCACTCACTAGCGATGTAGTTCATTCCCATTTTTACCATCAAAGCTTTTATATCGTTGCAGTAAGCGAACGAATTGTCATCATTTAGAATGTAGAGGCTCTGAAATTCAGCTTGCCGTTTGCGGTACGCCGTAGAGTTAACATTAGCATGTGTGAGTTTTCTTTGCTTTAAAAACGCTGTCAAGAATAGGGCAAGTCGCTGCGATAGTCCCAATATGGCCACAATGAAATCCATTTCCATTTGTGTTATTAGTTGTGGTCCATCTCTTCCCTGTTGGGGCTCATAATCGGTATCAAATGGATCTTCATAAATAACACCACTTGCTCTAGTCATTCCTGTAAATTCTGTCCTACGATCTGGAGTTGGCGGCCTTGGTGATACAAAATTTTCAGGTGCAAGCACTGGTAGTGTGGCTGTTACAGTTGCTTTATAAATTTTCTTCTTCTCAGCATGTCGATTTAGACGACCTGTATAATTTACGCATGCATAGCAACTGGTTGCATCATGATCACCTGGGTGATTAATCCAGTTTACCAGCGTACAATACTTCATACTATCTTTGCCTCCACTCAACCATGCCATGAGATTGTCATAACATTGGCGACACACTGTATTAGGTGTGTAATTTTCACCGGCAAGTCTACTTCGTCGAAAAACAACTTATATGCTCTTTTGAATTCATTAGTTACAAGATTCTTTTCCTTTTCAAATCTTGTAGAACTTTTTTTCTGATTTGATGACCGCAAACGTAGCAAAATAAATCAATTTTTTCACACTGCATATTGAAATTGTCAGTTGCCAATGTTGTGCGCGAATTATGCTGTAGCACTTTCTCTATAACTTTCACCGCCGAGCTCTCGTTGACGTCGCGCTGTATAATGCCTCGATGTGAGCGTCGTGTCGCTTTTACAGTGTGTGCTGCGTCCCTTGATGCGTGTGCTGAGCTTACTGCTTTGCCTGTGCTGCTGCGGTCGGTGCGTGATCGCGTGAGTTGTTTATTGAGATCTTAGGTACATTTTTGTAGTTGATTGTTTCCTTGAATTTTGAACGGTTTGCTACCTATGGACCTGAACAGGGGAAAAAGGTAAAAAAATCAATTTTTTTCCGATTTTGATCTTGAAGATGAAGTTTTTTTGATTTTATATGTTCACAATTTTTGTTCTTTATGACAAGAGCTATAACTTTGCCTCAGAGAGTAAATCAAAATTCCGAACGGTTTGCAAGATATCAGCCTGAGAAAATGATCAGTATTTTGCAAAAATGACACTGAGGCCCCAAATCTTTGGGGGGCCATAAAAAAGTGCATGACTTGGAGCAAAACTGGGAGACACGGATCTTCTTTTTTGGTCTTTTATCACGTAGTGGTGTCCGTATATGGTTATATTTTTCGTGTTGCATTGTGATATTGAACGAGAAAGGCCGCTCAAAAACTGCAGCCTGTGAATAGGAGGAGTGATTAAGTCACGTCTCCAAATGTTAATGTTATGAACATCAGTACCATATCTAATCCTCCTTACTAAATCGGCGGGTGTTCGATAAACTAGTTATTTTTAATTAGTCTTCTTATAAAATACCGCTGTATGCAAATATTTTGCCCTCACCATATTCCATGTAGTTTATAAGATACACGGCAGTATTTACGAATACCATAGGTAAAACGCAGGCAAGCATTCTGCACCCTCTGAATCCTGCAAACGCTGTCAAGGCACGGGCCATATAGAAAATCACAATAATGAAATTTGGACAATATTAAAAGATCACATAAAAGCAATTTAATTAATAGTAGTAGCCTAAGAATATGAAATGAACGGAGAATGAGCATCGAAACATGAGTTTACAATACCCGCGATATCATCATCAATAATTTGCTCAGCACTCCTAAACTTACTTGGTTTGAAGGAATCATAAATTTGTGTGTCGTCAGTGCTAACTACAGCGACGCAGACATTTGCTTAAGAATGCTGTGTAAATCATGTAAAAAAGTGGCCCACAGATACTCCCCTGCGAACCCCGTGCATGATTTTAAAATGTGATGAATTATTTGTAATGAACTGAACTCGTTGGGTATTATTAGTTAAATAATTTTTTAAAAGCAACACTGCAGGCTTATCCAACCCAATTTTACCAAGTAATGAGATAAACAAATCATGATCAATCATATCAAACGTTTTGGAGAAATCGAGCGAAACTAGAGCAACCATTTTGCCATCCTGCAGAGAATGAAGCACATCATCAGCGATATTTACCAAGGCCGTGCCACACGAGTGCATAGATCTGAAACCGAACTAGAATTCCGGCAAGACGTTATACTTAATTAAAGGATTCCGCAGTTGTGCTACAATTATCCTTTCCAATACTTTCGATAGGACAAGCAAGACTGATATTGGTTTCAACTGATTGAAATCATTAGGCCTAATAACCTTGGATACCGGTGTAACTCGAGTATTTTTCCAACATTATGGAAATACACTATCTGAAATACAGAAGTTAATAATGTGCGCAATGAAAGGCAGTATAGAAGGACAACAATATTGGATTATGTCAAGAACAATCATATCCAGTCCAGAAGATTTGGATTTAACAGTAAAAATAACGTGAGCAATATTATCTTCTGAAACCATATTAAACTTCAAGAGCGAGAAAAATTCAATAAGCTTATTTCTATTGTAAACATCAATGGAAGTTGAAATCATGTGATGCCCCACAGTCGGTGTGGTCGTAAAATGATTTATTTCGTCAACATTCTGTAAGTGCCCCGGAATTAATGATTTGGGTAAGTTGTATATATTATATCTCCCAACTTCATTCCGAAGTGCCCCATGAAATGAACTATTAGCTAGGAATTTATTAAAGCATGCTTTTTTCATTACGGATAGCGCAACTGAACTGATTTCTTATTGACTTGTAATACTCCTATTTGCCCTTGGTTTCATGTTTTTATAGTCAAGAAATGCTTTGTTTTAATGATTGCATGAACGTGACTGCTTCGTCATCTAGGGAGAGTACGGTCTTCTAAAAGTGTACGTTATAAGAGGCGCATGATAGTCAAAAATCGAGAGTAGGCCATTATTGCAAAAGCTCCTTGTCATCAATAGATGTGAAAGAAAAGAAATGGTGCCAAAAATTAATTAGTCGGAATGGAATGCATTGTAATTAAAATACTTGAAATTGGGAAAAGTTCTAGTTGAAGGTACATGTCCAGGCTCATCCAGTATGATATCACAGTATATTAAACTGATCAGATGTGATTAAATGCTACAACACCACCGTCAAAGATCTCGAACAATAACAAGGTCCAGCAATGCACCAATACAAGTAGGTTGATCAATAAGTTGTTTTAGGCCTAAAGTTGATAGCATTGAACTGAAGTTCATAGCACCAACGTTGACATCAACTCATCACAGATACCAATAACTGCAACAATAGTATCATCAAAGGATTCAAGAAAGAGACCATTGCTGCGACCAGGCGGCCTATAAATAACGCTCATCCCGTAAGTTTAGATTAATTACGTACACATAATGAACAACATTTACAAAGGCATTTTTTATGAACAAAAACAGATGAAGATCTAAGAGGCTTATAACTAATAAGGTGTCCAGTAGCCATTATTATGCATGCTTTCTGCTAGTTTCTCCGCATAATTACCTTACGATGAGCGCCATATCTCCTTAATTTTGGGGCATTTGGAGATTTCAATTTAAAAATACGAAAATACCACGTAGTTTATTTTTCAACAACGATTACAAATTGTTGATCCTTTTGGTGCCGGGTGATTGTGATGCCAGTCTAATACCTGGATCTTGTTCTCATCGTTCCATATACCATACATAAGGCGTAATGGTCCACAGCCGAAAGATCATGTACCTTTACTGGGTATATCGCGGCTGTTTGTAACATTTGTCCACCGTGAGCTGTCAATGCTTTCTTTCGCGGAATTGATCCTCAGAACGGTGCTTTATCTAGAAAAATAATCTCCTATTTTCGGTTGAGATTCTCTTACACCGAGAGTTTAAATTTTCGATATAACGTTCCGATAGAAGAGGGTGGCATTTTACACTGCCACTGACTTTTATTTTCGCGCAATCAACGATGTATAATCATTATACTGACATGGATGTTACGTTTAGCTAGTCATGGCTGAGCTTCGTTCGGGT
This sequence comes from Chrysina gloriosa, assembly GCA_038088585.1. Lineage (NCBI taxonomy): Eukaryota > Metazoa > Arthropoda > Insecta > Coleoptera > Scarabaeidae > Chrysina > Chrysina gloriosa. Next base: position 14,089,301 of record CM076095.1, on the reverse strand, counting down.
ATTGGGCGCTTCGTACTACGGTTTGGTAGATCATCCACATTATTTTATATTTGATATCTTCTTAACAAACGCTTCTGATCTATGGATATACCCTTCCGCTGGTTTGAGAAAGATACGCGTGCTTTCCCGGGTGTATGCACAATGTATATAGGTGAGATTAGTTGGGCTTTTAAAACGCTTATAAAACTTGAGGAGAGCGATAGTTTTAACGCTGAGATAAAGGATTTAAGTAACTGAGTAGAAAATTTACCCACGAAGCAAGCTCCTACAATTAAATCAATTCTTTGATGAACTATTTTAACAAGTGTAATGATGCTTGCAAAGATCAAGATTTTCTAGTGACAAAAGGCATTCAATTTTGTTCAATTCAAAACATTTACTTTTCTTCTCTTTGAAAACGAGCACGTTCGATTGTTACAGGCAGGTCCATAGCAAATTCGAGCTTTAATAAGCGAAATCTTCTGGCTAGTTAAAGAACGTATTCGAAATATTGTACACAGTTTTCAGAATTACTTTTGGAATAACCCTAAGTTTATATAGCCTATCGTGGTTCAGGATTAGGTACAACCTTCACCTCCTTTTAATTTTTCAGATATTAACTAAGCAGGTTAAGTTTGATTGTTAGCTAAAGATGGAAAAGACCGTGGAGTAAAGTTTCAAAAATGTTATATTTATCTGCTCATATATAAGTTTCAGTACTAAAATCGTCTAGTTAGAACTCTTATCAGATTTTGCTAGAGACTAATTTATTATGGCATTAAGACGATACTACACGAACCAGACGCATTATTGAAAATATCATTTGGAACTTCATGCTGCATGATCTCCACTTTAGAGGTTTCTGGATGACCGGAATTAAGTCTAGTAAGAGCCGTTTAAAATGACTTTTAGGTAACGTTTGTTTTACGTGTGAAGAACTGAACACAGTATTGGTAGAAGTAGAGGTTGCCCCATTATCTCATTCCCCTTCCGATACCAACAAGCTAACATCTGTTACCACCCGCTCACTTCTTAATAAGAAGACCATTAATTAATATTTCAGACCCAGATTTCAAAGTCAGTCATATCCTGGAAGAGATGGAATAAATAGAGTAACAGTAAAGATTCTGAACGGTGAATTAAGGAGAACTTATTCGAAAATGTGGCCTCTCCCGAAACCTATGAATGATTTGGAAAGCAACTGTGGTCTAACTAGTAGCTTTCTACTTAGTTTTGATCTTGTGCTTATTTCTTTTTGTATATGTAATTTGATAGTACTCGTCACTATATATGTAATTGCAAGAAGCAAATTGTAAGTGTTCTGTATTTACGTAAGAATTTGAGGTAACACACATAAAACAAAAGCATATCATAACACTTATTTCTATTCGATTCTTACAGGTTGCTGTCTGATATGTCTGACTTTGTTTTCTCCTATTGGATGTTGTTTAATATGCTCTTCTTCCATCTTGCCAACTCCATTTGCTCCAGGTCCTTCACCACTTCGTCTTCTATCCACTTTAGCCCGTCTCGTTGCCTCCTTCCTCTAGGCTTACATTCAGATATGGTATCTTTCCTGAATTATCCTATTTTCTCTTTCGTCTTATTCTTATTATTTTCGTTATCTTGGTTACTACTTGCCTTTTTTATATTACATCTATTCTGCGTTATTATACAGTTTTCTGTATTCTTTTCCGTTTATTTTAATATGTCCAAAAACTTTATGCCTCTCTTCTTCTGTTTTTGTTAAAAGTGTTGCTTCAGTTGCACCTGTAGTTACAACGGATCTTATTGTCGTTTCCTATACCTTCAGATATATTTCTGCTTATATTTATGTTTTTCGTATATATTTTACTTGGTGACCCGGCAAACTTCGTTTTGCCCAAAATTTTTTCGATTTTTCTTTTTCCTAAACTTTCGCGTAGCAATTACAAACAAACCAAACAAAGTTTATTGTGAACACACCAACCGCTAATAGTTGCTAGATTCTCTTGTATAAGCCTGGCGTCATGAAAGGATTCAATTCTATGAAATATTTTTTAATCATCTGCAAACGCTACAAAACGGCATGTCAAGAGGTCATCCATAAATACCAAAAACAGCAGCGGTCCTAAATTGGAGCCCTGTGGGACGCCAGATGTTGTTAATAATTGCTTGGAGAAAAATCTTTGTAAGTTACATAATTGATTCTGCCAGTAAGGTAGGATGCCACTAATCTCAGAAATGAAGCGGAAGAGCCGATAGCACTCAATTTCTGAATCAATAAGGAAAAGTCAATAGAATCAAAGGCTCTCGTGAAGTCAGTATAGATGACACCCAACTGTGAGCGCTGATCAATAGTCTCGCAAATCGTTTGTATTATGCAAGCCAGATTACTAACCATTGACCTACCCTTCATATAACCATGCTGGTGCCGAGATAATTTGATTTTGATATTACTGTAGATAGTATCATATAAAATTTGTTCAATAACCTTTGAAAAATTACTCAGCACAGAAATAGGTGGATAGTTAGTGATCATCTCTGGTTTGTTTTTGTGAAAACTGGCGTAATTCTACCAATTTTCCTCCATTGGAAAAACACCGGATTTTATACATAAGTTATAGATAGCACATATTGGGATAACTAGAACCATACCACAGTCTTTTAGGAAGAATGAAGGAATTTGATCCTCACCAGCAATGACACCACTTTTAAGCTAACGACGCTGTTAACGACCTCTGTCTCAGTAATAGTGTGTATTTGAAAAGAATCATGAGGAGAGCAAGTGTAAAAAATACAGATCTCCTTGCTAGGTACAAAATTTTTAGTAAATGCATCCGCAAATGCATCAACTATTGTTTGTGTTTCGTTGAACTTTGTGTCACCATGAAACAATTGCCCTGGAATGCGTGACTGACTCTTTTTGTATTGATATATTGCCAAAATGTTTTAGGGTCAGACCTCCGATTAGTTTGAATTTTATTAAGGTAGGCTGCGTGAGAGATGCTTATTTCTTGTTTAGTAAGTTTACGTAATCGCGCAAAATCTACATAAAACCTAGGACTGTCAGTAGTTACCCACTTTCGGTGATAGTAACTCTTCATTTTAAGTTTATTAATTAGAGGCTTGCTGAATCAAGGAGGATAAGAGGTAGGCCTATAGTGAGTGGTCGGAACAGATATACTCACTAATCTGTACAATCTTTGATAAAAAAGGTCGACAGCTGTATTCACATCCTCCGCGTTCCAGTGGCCATTGAACATGTCACTGTAGAGAGTATTAAAATTAAAAAAAGTTGAAGCGTAGATTGGTATTCGTCGGAAAACGTTTAATTGTTGATGCACATGGAACGCTTAAGAAAATATGCAACGTGAGTCCTCAGGAACAATAGGACCAGTGCAGTGATCGACTAGCACGTGAGAATCAATGTTGCAAAACACGAGGTTAAGAAGACGTGAGTTAATATTGAGAATGCTATTAAATTGGTTAAGGCCTATGGATGAAGTAAAATTGTTTATAGATATATATTTAGAATCGGTAACGTTTGGAGGAAAGTAACTTCTTATATTGAAATCGCCGACCAACATCAGTGGAACATCTGAAATTACCAGCTCAAGAGCTCATCATCCGCTGATAAATATGGTAGTACATGCACTGCTACAACCATGAAGCGGAAATTCCTGTAAATGCACCTAGTGATAGTAACATCAATCAGAGGACTAAAGAGGACTAAAGAGGACTATCAGAGAAAGCATACTCAACGATTTCACATGATGTAGTTGCATTAACCGCAATAAGAATACCGCCTCTCCTACTCAACCCAGCAGCCTCGCAATTTCTATCGTTATGAATCGTTATCAATATCAACAGATAATCAAGTCTCAAGGGGAACGTCAAGGTTGTGAATAACGGATTTTGATGAGTCTCGGTTATGTTATAGAGAGACCTCCCCGAGTACCTTGATACCAGCTTTTGTAGCCATTCGTCCTAGTTCTCGAGAAAATTGCAAAAGTTTTCCTGACGTACTTTGTATACCGTTAATGTTAATAATTTTATAAATAAGTGAGTATAGTACAGTGGGTAAGATCTAGGCCTACTACGCTGGCGATTCGTGTTCAAGTTCTCATCTTGCAGTTTTCTTTTCACAATCTTATTGCTATGATATTAACAAATATATTTAATTTTATGTAAAATTGTTCAAAAATAATATTTTTCACACTGGTAATTTTATTCATAAAATTAATCGAAAGCAAATGTGCATCATGGTGCGTATTTTAAATTATTATCACTAGTAATAAAAGGATTTAATTATAAGGTTTGATTGTGAAATTTAAAGTATACACAATGATGCACATTTACTTCTGATTAATTTTATTAATAAAATGAGTATGGCAAAAAATATTTTTGAACAATTTTGCATGAAATTAAATATATTTGTTAACATCATATGCAATGAGATTGAAAAAAGAATAGTATAAGGGAAGGAGGGGGACTTCAACACGAATCGCCAGCGTAGTAGGTCTAGACCTTACCCACTGCATTATAGTCACTTATTTGGGAAATTATTAACATTAACGGTATACGCAGTACATTGGGAAAACTTTTGCAATTTTCTCGAGAACTAGGGCGAGTGGCTACAAAAGCTGGTAGCAAGATACTCGGGGATGTCCCTTTATAATATATTCGAGACCCATCAAAATCCATTATTCACAACCTCGACGTTCCCCTTGCCAATAAAATTATAATATTGAAATTGGAAACAAAACAATATTCATATATTAAATTAAGTTTAGTCCTAATTTCACGTACATTCTGATAATATATGCTTAATGGTGTGTCAATGTTACTGTCGGGGCTAATTAGTTTCCCTGTGACAAGTTGCTAGAAGTAACGACTGGTACACCGTTTTTATATTTCACCACCAAATCTGTCTCGCCACTCTCTAAACGTCGTCCACACTCGGACTTAACCAATTGGTATAATTTACGCTGCATCAGTGTTTTGTCGCTAGACACTGAAATATTGCGAAATTTTTCGAAGTTTTTAAACTTTTTACAATTGCGGAAAGCTGTTGACACAGAATCGGCAGATGAAAAACGAACCTTAATACTTCTTACCTTAAAACTTACCTAAGCGAATTAGTGCAACATCATCGGTGGGTATACCTAAGTGATTCAATATTTCTGTTACGGTCTCCTCTTTTGGAGAAAGCACCATGCGGTTACCCGCTTGCGTGTGGATATAGAAATTAAAACAGGCTTTTCTGTTTTATGCCGGTTTATTTGATAGATAAGATTAGTAATACATTTAATACACAATAAAAGAACATCTCATCAGATAGGTATAATTGACACAGTTACTATATAACATTTCTACAAACAGATATGATCGACACTCACAATAACAGAAACGATTGTAAATCATCATTTCAAGGTCAAATTTTTTAGATAAAAATGTATCGCAACTTATGCTTATAATGTGTATCACGTCTAGCGTGTACTGTGTTTTAGCCCATTTGACTTAACGCTTATATCTTGCATTTAAGTTGGGTGGTGAACGACGGTCTGTTACTTGAATCCGAAGAATCGGATGGTTCTCGCTTCGGAGAAAATTTAAAATGTATTTGTGGCTAAACGTTTTAGAATACGTTTCGTTCAAAACAGTTCAAGTATTTCGTCTTTGCGTTTGTCCTAAACGTTCTAAAGACGCCAGCCACAAACGTTTGCGCCTAAGCGCGGTAAAAACCGGCGAAGCCGTACCATATATGTCTCTTAGGACGGAGACGTTAACATACGTTTGTCTTAAACGTTTAAATTTACTGAAGACCGAAGTCTACACAAAATTTTATGCGGCCAGGCGATCGCCGAGGTCTGTTAGACGCTAAAATGAAGGAACGTAAATTCGTATAGTTTCAAAATACGTTTGCCCCTAAACGTGTGTGCAGTCGCAAGTCGGATGGCGGTCGCCGATGCGTATACTTTCGTTCATCGTACGACGGAAGACGGACGGATCTTCTACGGTCTCGCTAGGAGATTTGTACGTATCTGGTCTTAACGTACTTAAAGCACTATGAGATGTAGATCGAACGTCTGGGAAGGCGGTTCAGTTCTAAGACGTTCGGGTGGTCTTATATCCAGCTCGCATGTCCCTGCTTTGCTATATCTACATCCATATCTGTGTGCTTCGCCTTCCCTATAGTACCGACGAAGCCACAGAATGTTTATTTGGATGATTAGTCGATTCCTTTGAAAAGAGGCCTAATGCAATGGGTTAAGATGATTCACTCGGCGCTCGATCTTTTCAGACGGGGACTGCAGACGATTGACTTGTATTCACCGATGGTGACATTCGATACTTTCCATCTTCGCGCGGTTAACAGACCGACGTATGGTCGTACGTCTGAACGTATGTTAGAATACAGGCACGCACTGTCGCTAGCGTTTAATACAATATAAGCACTTACAAGAGTCAAAATATGAGATAAATTTAAATGTGGTACATATACGATACCTATAACACATATAACACAAAAATTGAATATAGTTTTTAAAATATAATAGTAAAAAGTAAAAGGAACAGTTAATGAAGTTACAAAAATTACAAATCTTGATATATAGCAAATATTGAAATAATATTACATATAAAAAATATATATATATACCTTAATTCTACAACAAATGTCTAAGTCTTTAACAATTTCATTAATTGACAGTTTCTCATCTATTTCCTGATCCTGACCTAAGCAATTGAAAGGTCTGCTTGACATAAAAGTTAAGTCCGTATTTTAATTTGTAACTGCTATTAGTTACGTATTTTTCGCATATCATCAGCACAATACGGAATAACTGATATTCCGTATTCTGCTGATGATTTTTAAATAAAAATCATTTTAAAATAAAATTATTTGGCGAAGCGTTGTGTTGGTTATTTTATTAAATGTCGTTTATTCCGATTGCTTCGCAAACTCTTTACATATAAGTTTCTATTACTCCTTTATCTTTTACTAACACTTATTTTATAAGAAAACAACTGATAATGTGATATTTTTTATGCAGGTTACAAGTCGACCAGCATATTAAAACTCCATCTCATGCTGCAAAACTATCAAAGAAATTGGTGAAGAAGGGTCAGCAAACATTACCGCAATGTTTGCCATCAACCTTCAAAAAATTGGAACAAGAACAATTTAATGAAGATTTGTGCCTAATGTTTCTGTCGGCAGATATTCCACTACATAAAATAAACAATTTAAATGTCAAGTTATTTTTGCAAAAGTACACCAGTAAATATAATATTCCCGACGAGAACATCTTAAGAAAAATTATATTCACCGTATCTATGCAGAAACATTGAGTAGCATTAAGAAGGCTGTGTCAAACAATTACCTTTACATATGCGCAGATGAAACTACTGATAGTGCGGGCCAATACAGAGTTCATTTAATGATAGGTATCCTTAACATATCGGTTCCAGCAAAATATTATTTAATTTCATCCAAACAGTTGGAAAAGGCAAATAATTAGACAATAGCAAGGTTTATACAGGAAGAACTGGCAACCTTTTTCTTACCGGAATCGATTCCAACAGAAAAAATTCTATTGGTTTTAACGGATGCCGCACCATACATGGTGAAGGCAGCTTGCAACTCGAATATCTTTTACCCAAATTTAATTCACACAACTTGCTTGGCGTACGGACTAAATCGTGTTGCAGAAGAAGTAAGAACCATTTTCGCTTGGTAAATACTTTATGCAAATCATAATAAAAAAATCATAATACTTCATACAAATCAGATACACAATCTGTGCTAGACGCCCAAAAGGTGTATTTGAGTAAAGAAATACCTCTACAGTAGGCGTTTATTAAAGCCAACTACAGTTTTATTTTCACTTCTATATTGCAATTGGAAAAACAATTTATGTCGCTAATTGAGAGCGTTGAATAAATAAACAAATTTGGAAAGTTATGTTTTGATGTTAAAGGAAGGGTGGGAAAATCCGTGTATGAAAAATTTTTAAGTGTAATAGAAAAAATGAGGGTTTTAAAAAGCTAAAGGATATTGCTAAAATCTTGTGTGGTGAGTCAGTAGAAAATATTGAGTTGACAATAGAGGATATTTCTAATTTGAAATATGCTCCTATAACAAGCGTGGACGTAGAACGAACAACATGACAAGCACGACAATTTTTCTATTGAAAACTTTGAGAAATATGTAATTGTAAATTGTTTCCATAGTTAATTATGTTGTAAAGTGTTATAAATAAACTTGTAGTAAACATAATAGAATATTCCGGTATGTTCCGTGTGAATCACACCTTTGATTAATTAAACAGCGTTCCCAAAAATAGTGTTTGCTTAAAATGGAATTATTCATATACATATACATACGCACCTACTTTGTCCTTGAAACAGTTTCTAATTTTACCTACAATTTATAGGTCTATACATAAAATAATTTGTTCATTTAACAGGTAATTTGGTACCAACAGTTTCAAATAAGTCTGTCGATAGGAGTGGCAACATTAAGTACCGTTACGAGCATATATTCAAACATCCATATTTGGACAAATGCAATTTAAATGTGAATTACATAAACACAAATGCATACACAGCATAATTTCTAAATAAGATATTTCTTACAATGCGAGCTAATAATAGTCCACGGAGGATGCCAAACTTAATTGCCGAAATCCAAGTTTGTCAAATTCGAGATGGTAAGAGCTAATTTATTTATAATTATGTTAAACCACAAGCACTCCTATTTTTAACAATTAGAAAGATATTTAAAATTAATAAATTTGAAGAAAACATTTTTTATGTACCGCGTTCATCATTTTCAATTCGTTCACCAGTCGGCTAGCTCCCTGAATTCTTATTTGGAATGCTTGCAACATTTTACTAAACATTTGAACCAGAGATTCTATTAGAGAGGAAAATAAATACTAAATATTTAACTGCTGGGAACTGCAGAAACTGACAGAAACAATAAAAAAAGTGTCGCAACGGTTGAAAAAGAGCTACACTGTATTCAGTAATAAATGCGAAGTCTAGTGAAGTAACATATAATAAACAATGTTCTTCTTTATTTCTTATATAAATTATTTTAAACATTGTTTGTTGGTTATATATTACCCTTACATCATGGACATATAAGCTTAACACATCATATATTGTACTTAAGCTATCGAACTGGATATAGGGTTTCCCGATGACAGGAGGCTGACGTTTGACGTACGTCATGATTAGTACTAATTATTTTATTGTCAACTAAACTGCATCGTTCCGTGTTAGATAAATTGTGTTCCAAATAAAGGTGTCTTGTTACGTTACTTTTGACTACGTCTGTATTTCGCGATTTTTCCGATGTCTCGATGTTGCGTTTCTTGTGCTTCATGCAGCGTTCCGTACTCGAACTTTATTTTGTTGTCGGAATCTGTAAGTTTTACTTTAATTTCTAACTCCTTGTTAAATTTATGAAAATTTAGTTTGAGATCGAATTCATGTATGATGTTGTTTCTCTTCCGTTTTGCGCTTTCTTTTCCCTTTTAATCTTCAGTTTTTAGTTTCTTGGTTTTTGTTCGATCCGAGCCTTTATATAGCACAGTCTTGGATTTTCTCGCCCCACTCGCTCGCAATTTTTCGCTGCTCAGATAGCAGATTATTAGTCGTAAAATTCATTTTTCGGAAGCCTCTGATTCGGGTTGATTTTGGAGATTGGATATATTGGAGAGGCATCCGCCGGAAATTGTTCGGATCTGGAATTAGGCTAATATTTATAAAGGGATATTTGCAGTATTTATCGCTTTTCCCACTGGGAGATCTAACCTCTATCGAGACACGTGCAGGGAGAATTTCTTTAAAGCCGTCCAACACCTTAGGTATGTTTCAGCTTTATTTAGTAGTTTTCCTGATTGGTGATTTTGTTTTAGGCTTTTTTTCTTTTTTTCCTTTTTCTTTTCTTTTGGCGTTACGTTTTACTTTCGATCGGAATATCGGAATCAATTGGGATAGGAGTTTTTTTGCTGTCCTATTTCACTTCGCCGTTTTCCTGTTCCGGAGTTGCCGGCTGTGCTGTTATTTTGGAGACCGAAACGGTACAATTGGGTGTCAGAAGTGGGACAGTACTTACCTGGAGCCGCAGAAAACGGTTGGAAAACGGAGAAAAATGGACACAAGAAATACGAAACGGAGTGCCGAAAGGGAAGACCAGGAAAGTGGGGCTAATTTGAGTGAGCCAACGACTCCAGAAATCGACCCTATGGTAGCGTTGATGGCCATGATACAGCAAGTGGCGCAAAAGATTGAATGTGGGATGTCCAGGAACGGTTACGGATGACATTGGAGGAAAAACGGAAAAAGTTCAAGGAGGAGAAGGACAAGCGGCTACAGGAATAAATAACAAACTTAAGAAGTACGGATTCCATTCGTAATGAAGGACATTCTGTGCTGCAGTAAAAGTGAAGCGGCCGACGTTTGACGGGAAAGGTCAGTGGTCAACATATCTAACACAATTTAAGGCTGCCGCGTCTACTAATGCTGTTTACCCAATACGGACAAGGCTACGGCAGTAATCGTTCCATTGCGTGGGGATGCAATTCACACCTTGCAAACCGTCCCAGAATGTCAATACCATGACTACCAATCTTTAACATCAGTCATAGAAGCCCGTTTGGCGATAAGCACCTTAAACAGGTCTACCAGGTGCAGTTCAAAGTCAGGACCCAAGAAAGGAATGAATGCTTGCATGAATTCCAGATACACATAACACGACTTGTTCGTCTGACATTTTCATCTGCTCCTGAACATGTTCTGTAACAGCTAGCCGTACAGGCCTTCATTGACGGTGTCAGGGATAGAGAGACTCAATGGGGTTTACGTCTCGGCCGGTACAGAAACCTAGCAGTGCTCTATTCCATGCGCTGGAGTATGAAGCGCCTTGCATTTCAATCTGGAGCGTACTTCTACAACAGCATGACCCATCTGGTAAACCCCAGGAGGACCCCGCTGATGCTCTAGCAGAGCTGCTAAAGAAACTGGGGGAGTGTCGTACCAATGGAGAAGCTGGTAGCTGTACGACAAGCAATAATCCGAGAACACCAAGTCCGACGGTTTGTTGGATTTGCGGTAAACCTGGGCATTTCAAAAGCCGCTGCCGGTTGAAGCGACAACAAGAGTTCAGGATTGATCATCGGAAAGATGTGCAGCATGGTAATGCAGACGCGTTGTCCACACGTCATTGTAATGAAGATTGTCCACACTGTCAGAAAACAGACAAGGAAGGACTTGTAATAGATACCTATTTGCCAAAGAACCAATGTAGTGGTTGCTGACCTATGACAAGATCAATTGACAGATGAAGAGTTGGGCACCATTTTGACAATGATGGAATCAAACCACAGCCGGCCGTAGTGGAATGGATTCTCCAATAAGAGCGCTGACCTGAAATGCTATGGTCCAATGGGACTCGTTTATAGTGGAGAATGGAGTCCTGAAACGAGTTTCTGAAAGTGCTGATGGCAACAAGTGAGACAGGTAGTGATACCACAGGCGAGGACCCCCGAGTTATTGCATGAGTACCATGACGGTGTTACAGGAGGACAAAACACTAGCAAAGATTAGGGAGCGCTCTTATTGGCTGAGATGTCGTGCTGACGTGGACAGATGGTATCGCAACTGTAACGCGTCTGCTGCCAGCAAGGGCCGATGACACTAAACAGAGGAGCAATGAAGCAATATCTGGTAGGCGCTCCATTCGAAAGGATCGCTATTGACCCACAATCCGATGGTATGGTCGAAGGGTTCATCAGAACCATCGAAAACTATCTGCAAACGGCAGTTAACGGTCGCCAAGATGATTGCGACAGGCATCTTCCGTTCTTTCTATTCACCTACAGTGTGCTACAAGTGCTGTCCATGAAACAACCGGAAAAACTTCTGCCAATGTTCTATTCAGAAGAGAGTTACGTCTTCCTGCCGACCTACTGTTCGGAAAATCGGAGGAACCTGTTCAAAGAGCAGATGAGAACGTGGACAACCTACCAACAAGGTTAGAAGATACACATCGTCAGATTAGGACAAAGATGTCGTTTGAGAGTTAACGAATGAAAACTCGATATGGCCGAAGAGCGAACAACTTCGGCTTCCAAGTTGGCGATAAAGTTTGACGCTACAATCCGATCCGCCGGACCTTTAAATATACTTATCTTATATGATAGTTTTCTACCATAATTAGGTCAATTAAACAAGAGTGATTTAAATAATAGTTATATTTTCAAAACGTTTACAAATATTTTCGGAACACCTTGTTCCTGTTTAATTGACCTAATGGTGGTAGAAAACTACCATCATCAGATATTGTGGATTATTAAAGGGAAACAAAGCTTACGTACCTTCCAATGCTTGTGTAAAATTTAATTGGTTTCCCATCTTTAGGGTTGCTTGAATATTTTTTGCAACAATCAGGTAATATGATCAACATCTTTTTCGATAATGGCCGCTTTTTAGTTTAACAGCTCGAAAACTATCGTTTGACCCATTAGTTCCCGCGGTTCTCATTTTAGTACGGTAAACTGTACCCAAGTGAGTACAGCGGGTACTAATGGGTTAAGGAAAATTGACGATGCTGAAATTCATTGTATTATCGCCTTATGGTAGCTAAGAAACACGACTTACCATCAAACACTCGACTGGTTTCCTGAAAACGTTGGTTACGGCCTAAGCCAAGTTTGAAATTGTAAAAATCATGGGTCTATAATGTTGTCTGTTCAATTCAATAATTTCGTATATAAACGATGTCCTTACACTTATGTAAAAATATTCAAGTATATTTGTCAACTGCCAGAGTTATTAAACTGTTTGCCGCAGGTATAAACAGCAAGCTCCAAACACAACAGCAATACAAAAAAGGTATCGTACGGTAGGTGCCATATTTATCATGTCGCAGCTAATTGAAGAATCAATAGGCTGTAATCACTTGATTTTGTTAAAAAGGTGGTGCCGACAGTGTCGCACCGCATAAAAGTAGATTCATAATATACAATATTAGTGAACAATAATATTGTTACATTTTGCTGTCGTTTCGATGCCCACTGTGGCAATAGGCAGCCGCCCTGGTAAGCTGCGTAGAATTGCAACATCAGCAACGCTTCCACTGTCGATTCAATCAACCGTCGATGGCGTTGTGAATACGTTGTCGAATACTTCGAAAATGATCGTTCGATATCCAGTGAAGTTAGGTTTGCAAATGTCAGATATTCCTTTTCCTCATCTGTGCACTCTTGATTTTTAGTTATAGACCGAACCTTTTGTAAATCGGGATTTTTCGTTTAAACTGCACAACATTTTTGAGCAACATCGACCCCTACAGTGTTCGTTTTCTAGAGCGGCTTGTAAATTGTTTATGCAATTTAAATGTATATATATATATATATATATTTCGTGACCTTTTTATACTTATCTTATATGATAGATCTCTACCACTAATAGGTCGATAAAACAAGGCTGGTTTGAACGATACTTATATTTTCAGAACGTTTACAAACGTTTTCGGAACACCTTCGTCAGTGAAAATATAACTAGATAAATATATAAACAAATATTTGTTTTTTATTTGGGAACTATCAACAAAATAACTAATGACTAGGATTTCTTGATATAGAGGATGTGTAACCAACTTTTATATATATATAAATTATAAAAACTAAATTAATGTGTAAACATACATGCAAATTAAGTAAAACCTTGTATCAAAAAATCTTTGTCGAAATCTTAACAATTTTGTTCAAGGACTAGGGAAAACCCAAATTTAAAAACCTAGCCAAAGGTTTCCTTCTTAAGAAATGCAAATGTCATTTTAACAAATTGCTATATACATTACTTAAATTTTGAATATCGGTTCTGAAATTAATAGTTTTAGTGTCTTTTTGTATATTTATCATTTCATATATGTCTTTTTATAATTATTATCTGTTTTTAATATAATTGTGTTTTCAAAATCAAAGTAATGCCCAAGATCTTTGTAATGCTTTGTTACAGCGGTCATTGCACCAAAATCATTATTTAAAGAATACTTATGGCTATACAACCTTTTCTTTAAATATTATTTCGTCTGACCGATGTAACAACCATCACAGTCTTTACAGTTTATTTTATAAACTACATTACTTTGATATTGTAATTATTTTAGATTTAGTATTAGTAAAAAGAGATCGGTTACTACAATTTGGAATGAAAGTAATGTTTATGTTGTTTTTATTAAACTCTTTTTTTTTATTTTTCGCTTAAACCTTTTTATAAGGAATAGCGTTATAAGATTTATTGTTATTATTTTTAATTCCTCTATTGTATAATTTGTTAATTCTATGAAATTTGAATTTGAAAATTCTATGTTTTTATGAAAAAATAATAAAAAATAGAATTAACAAATTATATAATAGAGGAATTAAAATTAATAACAATAAATGTTATAACGCTATTCCTTATAAAAAAGGTTTAAGCGAAAAATAAAAAAAGAATTTAATAAAAACAACATAAACATTACTTTCATTCCAAATTATAGTAACAGATCACTTTTACTAATACTAAATCTAAAATAATTAAACAAAATCAGAGTAATGTAGTTTATAAAATAAACTGTAAAGACTGTGATGGTTGTTACATCGGTCAGACGAAACAATATTTAAAGAAAAGGTTGTATAGCCATAAGTATTCTTTAAATAATGATTTTGGTGCAATGACCGCTGTAACAAAGCATTACAAAGATCTTGGGCATTACTTTGATTTTGAAAACACAATTATATTAAAAACAGAGAATAATTATAAAAAGACTAATATATGAAATGATAAATATACAAAAAGACACTAAAACTATTAATTTCAGAACCGATATTCAAAATTTAAGTAATGTATATAGCAATTTGTTAAAATGACATTTGCATTTCTTAAGAAGGAAACCTTTGGCTAGGTTTTTAAATTTGGTTTTCCCTAGTCCTTGAACAGAATTGTTAAGGTTTCGACAGAGATTTTTGAGGTATAAGGTTTTACTTAATTTGCATGTATGTTTACACATTGGAGGGAATTGGAGGGAAAGAGAAGGAGGGGAAGACCGAGGAAAAAATGGAGAGAAGCAGTGAGTGAAGACTTGGCAGAGAAAAGCTCCGCGAACTGGAGAATAATTGCAAGGAACAGGGGAAAATGGAAACATTTTACAAAGCAATGGGCCTAGAAGGCCTGTGAACGCTGCTATATATATGTATATGTTTAGACATTAATTTAGTTTTTATAATTTATATATATATAAAAGTTGGTTACACATCCTCTATATCAAGAAATCCTAGTCATTAGTCATTTTGTTGATAGTTCCCAAATAAAAAACAAATGTTTGTTTATACATTTATCTAGTTATATTTTCACTGAAGAAGGTATTCCGAAAACGTTTGTAAACGTTCTGAAAATATAACTATCGTTCAAACCAGCCTTGTTTTATTGACCTATTAGTGGTAGAGATCTATCATATAAGATATGCAATTTAATGCGTCCCGTGTATTTACTGTTTTCTAATTGCTCAATAGCGTGTGCAACTTCAGAATAGTTCATGGATATTTCATGTATTTGTTGTTAAACATCCGAATCGGAAATTGCCGACTATCCCGAACTGCTGCAGAATCATTTGAATCAATTTTCCAAATGACATTTTTCACTTGTAAAAAATATTTCTGATAGTAAGATGTTGGCTGCAGCCATGCTCCTCATCGCGTTATTACAGGCTCAGATGGTACCGGCAATTTCGGATACAATTCTTTTAATACACGGATGTGTTTGGGAGATTTGATGAACACTTTTTGGTAGATGCTATTAACTTATCCGCCATCGGATGGTTGGAATGATTTCTGCTACGAGGTGACATGTGTGTATGAGGTATGTTATGTGAAGAAGAGCATATTTTCCACATCCTACCAACTTTCAGCATTGTTCCCGCACCGTCAGTAACGAACATTGTGACGTGGGTTGCTGTGATTTAACGAATCTTTTATTATCTTGACAACGATTTCTGCATCACTTTTCTGAATCCTTTTACTGGATAACAATAATGAAGCTGGTGGACCATCACGTTTTAAAGGGCGCGCTACAACATGAATGACGCCGTGTTTCTGAGCATCAGTTGTTTCATCCACACATAGGCAGATTTTCTTATTTCTCAACTGGACTTTTACACATTCCTTTATTGTACCTTGATCATGTGGCAAATTGTATCGTCATTGCATAGATGTTGGCAACTTCCCATGAGGGAGCCCGTACTTACCCCAAAATAGACAAAAGTGTTCATTAAATGCTAGATGTTATGGGATGTTGCACAGAGTTAACGTAAAAATAAAATCATATATAAATTTCAAGTATGGAATACTGTTACTTAAATTGTATACATAACGTTTACATTTACAATGTTTTCTACATTCACAGCTGTCGCGATTTAGCAATCCGCTATTGTATATTGTGCAATAAATATGTGGATTTCTATCTTCTAATCCAGAGGAATGCCGGAGATATTTATTCACATTCGAAGGGAACGTTTGGGCGTCCCATCTCCCCGTACTTATTTAGCGTGCAGCGTGCAACGTCCTGTCGCTTTGAACTCTCTCGCGGTCATAGATAAAATACTAATAAGATGTGTCAGCATAATGTTAGGTATTTTAACTTTCAACAGCGCCGTTGCGGCTGGATTCCATAACTATTTAAAGCGCGAATTATTTGAAATAGATGAAAAGCGTTTATTATATTAGAAGCACATATAAAGTAACTATATATGATTGTATATAATTACTTTATTTGTATTTTCGAACAGCAATTTAAACAGAATACATGTAAAATGTTTCTCAATATAATACTAAATAAAATTGTTTATGCTGATGAAATATGAATAATAGTCAATAAAATAGATTCAATAGGGCAAAGAAATAAAACAAGGTGGAAATTATAGTATATATTTAACCAATACAATTGTTAGTTACGAATTTTTTTTTAAATACTTTTGATACGCCAACAACAGCATTGACCTGTAGTTATTTTTAGATTTATTTTTATCTAATCCTTTCAAGGATCTATTAATATTTCTTGTAAAAACAAAAAATAAAACCTAATAATGAAGTAATTAAACAAAGAATAAATATCATGCTTCGCACAATTTATCGATTGAAAATCCAGCGGATTAAATATTGTCAACAGTACAGACTTTATATTTTTCAAATGTCCATATTGATTAGTATAGACACTTAAGTTGTGTATATATTTTGCGAACAATTGCATGAAAGTAGTATTAGGGTAGAGCAGACTTTTGTAGGTAAACTGTTTAATTTTAATCATATGGCTTTCTATATTTAAAGCCCTTCCAATTAAATTTTCTTTACAAGTTGGACAATTGTTGTTTTTTTTTAATAATCTTTTTAGCTAAGAAACCAGCTATATAGCCCTTTAAAGGCGTTGTATCCTCTGGTGGATTTAAAATGTCTAGAGTCAGGTTCATTGAGACACACTCAATTTTCCGACTGTGTTCTATAAGACTCCCTAGTGTATCTAGGGCACCTTCGCAATTGTCCATTTCACATTATCCTTTACTGGAGGAACAGAAGGTGCTAATTAAGGTTGGGGCCGTAGGCAAATCGAATTTGCTTCGGTACTCTCTTCATTAAGATCTTAAAATTCATTTGATTATCACAGGCACTTCTTTTTGGAAAAAATAAATACAGTAGAAGCCGCTTATTATAATCACGGTTAATGTTATCAAACGGTTATTGTTATCGAAAACCGTTGGTCCCAAATCACTCTATTTAAAACTCATTGAAAGAAAGCCGCATATTGTAATCAAAAGCCGCTTAATGTTATTAGTTATGAATAGTATCCTTTGTCGGAAAGTTTCTTCAGGGGACGGTGTCTGCAGCGCTACTCCTTTGAACGAGCCGCTTTTTCTCGCCGATTTCAATTAAAACTCTCATATCGCATATTACAATCTAACGAATTGTTATTTCTATATTATGAAGAGGTCATCTTTTTTGATGTACTTTATGTATAAAAGGTCCGTTCGCTTAAATGATATTCAGTTTCTCCTATACTCTTCTACGAATCTCACGTTCTACAGTCTTGTGTACGGGTAAATTGTTGAAATTTCGCATAAACCACCGTGGTCATGGCAGAAGTGAATAAAAAACGTCGCGATCTATCGAACGAAGAAAAACGACAAATTCTCGATAACTTCGATAAACTTCCGAAAATGAGTCAAAGGAATGCTGCGGTACAATTAAAAATTTCGCAACCGCTGTTGTATAAAATTTTAAAAAATCTTACAGAAATAGAAACGTGTGCGCGTTCGAATGAAAACATAAAACGAAAAAGGGAAAGATCTGGAAAGGATAATCAAGTTGAATCAGCTTTAAAAATTTGGTTTACAAATGTTCGCGAAAAAATGCCTCTGTGAATGGTCCTATCATGCGTCAAAAAGCAGAAGATATAGCCAAAACTATGGGGAAAGAAAATTTCATTGCAACAGACGGATGGTTCAATCGGTGGAAAAAGCGAGAAAACATCGTTTATAGACCTCTGCACGATGAAGAAAAAGTGCTGATTCGTTAGCAGCCGCTGACTGGATGCGTTCGGAATGGCCAGAAATTATTGCAAAATATCCGCCTCGGGACATCTACAATGCAGATGAAACAGGACTCTACTTTCGCGCGATGCCTAATCATACTTATTTGTTCAAAAACGATAAAGTAAGAGGTTGCTTATCTTCGCAAGAACGAGTAACAGTGTTATGTTCTGTTAATATGGAAGGTGAAAAGGAAGAACTTCTAGTGATAGGAAAAAGTAAGAATCCTCGGTGTTTTAAAGGTGTTAAAACTTTGCCCGTGGAGTATTTTGCTAATGCGAATGCTTGGATGACAAGTGTCTTGTTCAGCGAGTGGTTACTCAGGTGGGACAAAAAATTGAAACGCCAAATCGTCTTATTAGTAGACAATTGTACTGCGCACAAAGTGAATGCAGTTTTGACGAACATCCAACTTATTTTCTTACCTGCGAACACTACGGCATTGATACAACCATGTGATCAAGGAATCATTCGAACATTCAAAGAATACTATCGAGGGCAAATTCGAGCCCAAATTATACAAGAACTTGATGAGAATCGAGATGCACCTACTGCAGATGCGATAGCAAAAAAATCAGTCTTCTAGATGCGCTGCATTTGCTGGTGAAGTCATGGAGGCAAGTTCAACCAGAAACGATCCGAAACTGTTTTCGAAAAGGAGGTTTTTCCAAAACTGGTGATGAAGAACCTGATCTCCATGAAACGTGCGCTGACATTTTAGAAGGTATGAAAAAGAACTTGTTTTGTACATCTAACTAATATTTTTAATATTTTTTGTAGTTCAAGGTCTGTCCAAAAGCGAATTTTCCGATTGGGTGGATATCGACAATGATGTTCAAACAGCTGCCACAATGACTATATCAGACATTTGTCGGGAAGTTGTGGATCAATCGTCCGAAGGAAGTAATCCTGAATTACCCGAAGTAGGAGAAGAAGAAGAAGAGGAAATGTCTGAAGAGCCGCCAACTAATGGCCAGATGCAAGAAGCGTTAAATATTCTCCGACGTGGTGTACAATTCCGAGAAAGTAATTTTGATAGATATTATGATTTTGAAATATACATACAAAATCTTATTAATAAAAATAAACGTCAAACGACGATCGACCAGTTTTTCGAATGAAATCGTAAAGTGTAAATAAATGTACCTACGTATTGTATCGATGATAAAAAATAAACAAATTTGGTAAAATATTAAAAATTGTTGATTAATCGTTAATTTTTCCTTTGAATTTTATTTGTAAGTCGTTAAATAATTTGATTACATACATACATATGTATTATCGACTACATCAGCATAGAAAAATACATTTATATTTACCTTCCGCTTACTGTTATCATTCGGTTAATGTTATCAAAAAGGGTTTGTTCCAAATTGATTACAATAAGCGGCTTCTACTGTATATACTTGGCAAATTTAATGTTGGCAGACTTCGTTCCTTTATACGCTTTTTATTATTGTAATGATGCACTGGCAACTTACAATAATCGCTGAAGTGTACATCGCATATCCTATATACTTTATGTACATGGGCAGGACTGTGTTGTCTTAAAGTTGCATTGTTTATTCGGTCTATCCAAATATTATACACCTTCAAAAGATTTTGTTTATAATAAAATATAATACATATTATCAATACATGCTTTATTTATGTTTAATTACCTCAGAGTCTAAATAAGGAAACCGATGTAGAGACGCTTCTTTACTCGTATTGCCGCAAAATTTCACACATCGATGCACCATTGTTTTTTCGGTATTTTAATTACAATAAAAAAGAAAGGATAAGTCAGGGATAACTGCTATAATTGCAAAACCAAACCAAACTACAAGAAACCACACTGAAACTAACAACCACTAACAACAAAAAACACAAAATAAGATGGCGTACACATCACGTGATATTTCTATTTTGACGAACAGCGCCGTTGCACCTGGGGGCGGAACTAAAGAAATAGATGACCTTGGTCGCAAGTGATAAACGACTCTGCTCGTGGTACTGTCGAGATCGACTACGAGTTGAAAATTACCCCTAGCCACGCCCCAACCGCTACGCTACTGCCATCCGCGACCACCTCTTAATAAACTCTATTAATCACCCATTATATGTTGTACATACCCATTGTTTGTGAATTTCAACAAAACGTTCGATAGACTGAGAATTCTAGAGTTTCGAACTCAACTCGAAGCATGTTACTGAGGGATCGAATATTGAGGAAAAGCTTAAAGAATTTGCAAGTGTTTCGCCGAGTACCGAACGCGGGTGGTTATTTATATACAGCAATCACTCACACATACTTTTCTATTTATGTATATCAGAAAATAAAGAGATAACGGTACTTTCCTTGCCTTGCGGTGAAAGGTCAGGTGGGTTATTGAACTTCGTACTTGACCTACAAGATAATGCTTGCGCGATGATAAATATGTTTGGGTGATGTATTTAGGTTTACCATAAAGAATGAAATACAGAACAACAATATAAATTTGTTATTTACATTACTGTTTTACATATATGTATGCATATGCATATCCTACTAGTATTAAAAACAAAACAAAAAATAATTAAATTTTTATTCTACACTTCCAATGATACAGTAATAGGTATAAAAATATAATTTATTGGCCGAGAAGAGTTAGGTTACAGTAGCCTCCCCTGCGCAAAAAGTCACGACTAGCCACTGATAAATACATATATCCAAAAAAGAGTTAGAACGTGGTAGGTGGTTACTGAAACCAGGAAAGTACATATGAATGTATAGATTTCGCATGCCTCCAGTAATTACCCAAATTCGAAATTGGGTAACAATCAATTCTCATCTGCAAAACAACAACTACCCATACAAAAGCACCTCCGTCTATTGAATTTCACGGGTCCGTGTCTTGGTAGTCAGATCCTGTCGATCTGGGGACGGGATGCACTCACAAAACTATACGGGATTAGGCGGAAATCCCCGAACAATTCAATTAAAGCCGAACACGTTGCTTTGTATTAAGGTTGGGTTTTCGACACTGTAATCAACGAAACTTTTTTAGAGCGTTTTGTTTAGATCTATTACGTCATCATGTGCGGAGCTGTGATGTAAACAGGATTTCTTCTGTAATGGTGAACCAGACTTTTCCATATTTTATATGTTAAGTAGTTCTGACTTGAACGATATAAGGTTTTTATGGATTCTTTTATTTAACACTATTGTAATAATGTGAAATCGAAATCACAATGGATTTTTCGTACACACAAAATAATTTTTTAAATTTATTTGGAATAAGACAATGTTAATTAAATGCCTCGTATTTTGCAACTGTAATTGTACTCACATCGTATAAATCTCATTTTAATCTGTAAAAGCGATTCTCATACTGTTATTTATTCATACCCATTTATCCTACTTAATGAAGGTACAAAGTCATCGCCATACACGGGAAATTTTCCGCTTCTATTTTAATGCGTACAGGAAATAATTACAATGGAGTTTTTTACAGTAAAGGAAAAATACATGTATTGAATGATGTTTTTAACTGGAAAAAGTATTGGTAACAGTAGTTGTTATTGTCTTCGTCAGTTAATATATGCGGGTAATTGACATGAAATATTGTCGCCAAATTTGCCTTTAATCAAAACCGGGAGTAAACAATTTCGCAGTGGAAACATTTTGCCAACCATGACCTGAAATAACGTCATACGGAGCGACCCGGCACAATTGTAGGAAATTAAGTATACATATATCAAAGCTCGCCTACACTAAAGATATCGGAAAATAAGATTTAGAGGGCATGTGACCCATCCGTTTGCTTTTATTCTGGAAACTTTCTAGTTATATATTGCCATACGTAGGGAGAACGACTGAATTGCAGAAATACTCGTTTACATGACCTATTATTCAGGAATTTTCTTCTTTGTGTCTGGTACTTTGAAACTTAGATTATTCAACGAATACAAATCCTCATAATTTAAACTAAATTGAATTTACGAAACAGAAAATACGAATGTGTATATTTATTTTGTAAACGTTAGATACGAGGGGCGGTTTGGATATTTTTACAAACGACCACCTAGTGACATTGAGATGTGTCATTACTATTTTTTGTAAAATTTTACATTTGTTACTATGAAAACAATGACAGCTTAGATATTGACCGAGTAGTTTGTTTACACCGAACATTTAAAAAATGCAATTTATGAATGAATGGAAACTTTACATCAAGGTTTTCGCCAGATGATTTTTTACGATTTTAGTGAAGGTCTAACTCAACATCAATGCATAGAATGGCTTTGTTCAACTGTTGGTAATGAAGCACCACAAGAAAAAACTGTTTACAATTGGCTTGTAGAATTTCGTCATGCTTGTGCGTCCGTCAGTGATGAACTGCGTGAAGGTTTCTATTACAAAAAAACATTGATTCTGTACGCAGCATGATTTAAGAAGATCGCTACAGTGAGATCGGGGCATTCTTAAACATATCGAAAATTACAATATATTCGATTTTGCATGAGCTTTTAGCTGTGAAAAGTATCCGTTCCTGATGGGTTCTGCACAATTTGATCGAAGCTCATAAAGGACTCGTGTTAATGGGTGTAAGATAATGTTAAAAGAATTCAACCGATAGACTGCAAAATTCGTGCACAACATTGTAATAGGTGACGAAACTTCGATATATTTGTATAAACCAGAAACTGAGCAACAATCCACTGTTTGGGTGTTCCAACATGAACTAAACCCCACAAAATTAGTTCGTTTACGAAACACTTCCAAGAAAATTATCGCTTGTTTCTTCAGTTGTTGTGGACATGTCGCAACCATTCCTTTAGAGCTGTAGTCGTTTTAGCCTAGTTCCACGCTGACCCTTCTCAAGGACCATGACCTAGGTAGTTCATCCCTCCAACATACTGTAGCTTTTAATGCTAATGGGCAAGTGCCAAGGACATACCATTGCGGGAGGGGAGGGAGGATATAACCAACGCGCATTCTGTACCTTACGTTTTACGACTACTTACGATCATGCTAAATGTATAGTGCGTTTTGTGATTATAGTTTATGAGTGAAAATTCAGCATTCTATTTATCCAAAACCGCGGGTCGTAATAAGTAGTATTAATTGACATTGTTTTTACGTGCTCGTTGTGTGGATTTGTATAAATATGGAAGAAACAAAAGGAAATATAGATAGTGAGAGTAGAACATTGAAAGGGTAATGGAGATATCGATATTTCAGTTGGCAGTAGTCTACAAATTGAATTTATGGAAGCACGCTAATAGAATTCCACGTATGAACGTCTTCACACTTACGTTGGTTGCCGAGTTAGAGAGATCTTATACGCATGTATTATACGTTATGTCAGTGGCGCCTTTCTCAAGGCAGTACTCTGCCCTTGGCAGAACCCTTTTGCCATTTTTTAATTCTCAGCAACTGCATCACCCACGATAATGGCCAACGTATCACAATTTGTGCCGTCCGATTTCTTAAAGTAGCATGCGAGTGGAAGAACCGATACGAAGTACACTAGTGAAAATTTAAACTCAATTCGTAATACACAGTATTAGATATTGTAATAGCTGCGGTTGTAAAATTTTGAGCATGCAATACTCTGATTGAATATAATTCAAATAAAGAAAATAAATGCTGGTAAATTAATAGTAACTAATCAAAGATTGAGTCAAGTAATAAGGCAATGTGTACAATGTGCAATGAAACAGTATCAATTCTCACAAAATACAATATAAAACGTCATTATGAAACTTAATATTCTCAGAATTACACCAAATTTACAGGAAGCCTACAGTTAGAAAAGATGAATCTTTAAAATGCGAGTTGAAATCTCAGCAATTGTTGATTAAGAAAGTAGATGCTGACCAAGAAGCAACAACTCGTATTAGTGACACATTCAATAATGAAACATGGGAAACCATTTACTGATGCCGAATTAATCAAAGATTGCATGATTGCATCAACAGAAGATACTAATTTATTTAGAAACATCAGTTTGTCAGCAAGCACCGTAGTTCGAAAAGTAAACGATATTGCAGAAAATGTATTAACCCAATAGTCTGTTAAAAATCGCCACTTAGAGTACTTCTCTTTGGCCCTGGATGTGTCAACAGATGTCTTAGATACTGCCCAGGGGTTACTTTTTATTCGAGGAATAGATAAAAATTATAAGGTGTGTGAAGAGCTTCTTGTCGTTCATAGCATTTACGGCAGGACCAATGGAGAAGCTATTTTTAAAGGTGTTGGGAATACTGTTCAGAAAAATAATTTCCAATGGAAAAACTTGAAGTGTATCACTTACTGATATGAATGAATATTACGGTGGTTCAAAACCATTAATCATAGATTGCAAATGACTTACTATATTATACTGCAGCATGCTGGCTTAGCTGCGGAAAAGTTCTAACGAGATTTTTTGAACTTGGAGTAATAATCAATTTTTTTTTATATGTGATTGGAGATTGAAGAAAAAAACAGCCCTCGTTCATAAAGATGCTTGTTACTAAAAATTCATGGGTGATAGGCAATTTCTGGTTTTAAATTCATTTTTGGGGTGCAGAAATGTATCAGAAATGGCCAAAAATTTCAATGCCACAAAATGTATGATTAACAGTGTTATTTGTCTCGCTATCGTAGTAAGTATTTTATAACGAATCAAGCATTCCTCCAGATAAGACCCTAATCCTATAATAAAAGTATAATGTCTATTATTCCATATATTTCCGGAAATAATTTACCTGGAAAACTATCTTATTTTCATTTATAGTTTCTTTAGTTATATTCTTTAATAGTTTTCTCCTATTAGATTAGTTAATTTAAAGTGATTTGGCTTGGTAATGTTCACGTAAGTTGTATAGTTATGGTAGTGATCGCGTGGTTATCTATGGTATGTTCCATAGTATCCTTATTCCGGAATTGCGGAAACTTCTTCGGGTAATTTACGGTAAATTATAGTCATTAATTTTGTAATTTACCGCCTCATATCCTCTCATATCAAGCCGTAGAGCAGACTGTCTTCGGACCCACCAACCGCCAAGGGCAGGGTCGTCCTAAAATGTTTTGGCGCCCGAATGCTACTAACAATAATGCGCTTCTTTTCATAACATGGGAGAGAAAGCAAGAGCAGGTGGACCAATGAAATTTTACCAAAGTCAAACTGGTTTGAGCGCAATCAAAACTGTCGCCCGACCAGGCACCCTAATGCTTGAGCCCTGTGATTCGGGTGCTACTGTGCCGGCTCACTGTTGTGTGAGGCTAGCCCGCATGAAAGAGCGCATAAAGAGATATTTAGCATGGAATGCATTATTCGCATTTCTATTGAACTGAATACGCATTGCGGAAGTGCCGAACGTTGCGAGACATTTTATTGACCATATGTGGCAGTCTTCTAATCGCTTAAATACAAACGGATATGTAAAAGTGCGAACGAGAAATATTTCATCGGCGAGCTCGTTATGAAACAATAGACCGTAGTTCGTCGCCCGAATAAAGAGTACGTTATATGCGGTATTAAAACTAAAACGGGCAAATACAATTTTTAAACACAATATACGTAGAATAAAATAAGAAGCAAGTGCAGTGGCTTTTTAACCACAATAGAAGGGAAACAGCAATACATTTATTTTAATTTTATATGACCTTCACACAGAAACTTGGTCAAGAGAGAAATTATACATGAAGTACAACATTTGGATGAGAGGACGTCTTTTGCAAAACAACAATCGACATCGGCCAAATCCCACCAAGGCTATGGAGAGTCGCACATACACACTCCAATAATTCTGGCAGAGTAAAAATGCGTTCACAAAACAAGAATTAATAAATCAAAATCACTGCTGCCAGTCGGATGAATGTTGGTACTCTACTAATGATTTTGGCGCTAGACACTAGAATAAATCTATCTGGGAGCAAGTACCTAAACTCGGCAAAAACGCGGTCCTCAAGCACCGGCTAATACCAATATTTGATTGAATGTTGGATCTACAAAATTTCAACTTAACATATATACGGTATGTTAAACAGTTTTCGTAAAAACTTCGTCAGTTTCATAAAAAGAATTTCAAGCATATCGGTCAATAATACGGCAAAATGTTATTGAGAAAAATTGTTCAGAATATGAAATTTTGCAAAAGTTTACACATATTGGACTACTTTGACTGAATCAGTATTTATTTTGTATTATTGCTTTATAACTGCAGAAAAATAAGTGTGTTAAGAAAAATACATAACAATTACTCACTTTGAATTTCTTCACCATCGGCACAATTGATTTGAAACAATTTTTTTAAGATTTGATTTTAATCTTACAAGGAGAAGGCAAGGTAATCGGATTTTTGTAATTTTTTATATTTATGGTACGTGTAGTTTGGACCTTAAATAATAATATTTTGGAGTAGTTCGACGCAACGTTCATAAATTACCGAGATAATTGATGTTGAAGTTTCACCCATCAGTTAAATCCAGTAGATATAATACGATTGTCAACTGGACCCGTGGCCTAGTCGATAACGTTTTGGTGCGATACTCACGAGATCGCTGGTTGGTGTCTCGTCAGGGGATATTTCTTTCTCTTCCATTCAAAGCGAACCATATGTCTTTTTCATTCTTCTTCTCATATTAAAAATTATGAACAAACGAAATATATGAACTATATGCAGGAACATTCTTCAAGTACTTCATTAAAATGCACAATCGGTTGAGTTGATAAACAATGTTTATTTTGAACAAACAATAAGGTTTCTTCAAAAAAAAAAAAAAAGCGAACGGAGTCAGGTAGGAAATAAAAATTTCTATTATTTTACATCTAGTATGCGACATTTTACGCAGTGTGGCTCGAGCCAGAATGGTAGTTATCATAGAAACATGGGAAGCAACATTTTTGTATTATTACCTTATGGTTAAGTTAATTCAAAATGAATATTGTGTATCAACCGATTGTGCATTTTAATGATGTACTTGAAGAATGTTCCTGCATATAGTTCATATATATTCGTTTGCTCATAATTTTTAATATGAGAAGAAGAATGAAGAAAACATATGGTGCGTTTTGAATGGAAGAAAAAGAAATGTCCCGTGACGAGACCCGAAACAGCGATCTCGTGACTATCGCACCAAAACGCAATCGACTAGGCCACGAGTCCAGTTGACAATCGTATTATATCTAGTGGATTTAAATGGTGGCTGAAACTTTAACATCGATTATCTCGGTAATTTATGAACGTTGCGTCGAACTACTCCAAAATATTCTTATTTAAGGTCCAAACTACACGTACCATAAATATCAAAAATTACAAAAATCTGATTACCTTACCTTCTCCTTGTTAGATAATGACGATTCAATGTATGTTTTGTTTTACTAATGTTTTAAATATTATTCAATTGCTTACGTATTATGCGAGTTTTCGTTAATTAAATTAAAAAATTTAGAATAAACTGATTAAATTGAGTAATTTTTGTGTATCTTTTTTTTTTTGAATAAATTACTATATAGAAACTTACATTTCTTTTACAGCTTTTACAAAATACTTGTTTTTCTGCTGTTATAATGCAAGAATATAAAACAAATGCTAATTTCGTCAAAGTGATCTGATATTTGTCAAATTTTGCATAAGATCATCATTTCATATTCTGAACAATTTCTTTCACTAATATTTTGTCGTATTATTGACCGAAATAGTACTCACTTGAACAGAAAGTGTTTTCTCCCAATTGTCACGACGGCCTACATTTAAAAAAGTAAAAATGTGTTCGAAATTCTTTTCGGACCAAACAGAGCGGCATCCCAAAACATTAAAATAGAATTCCAATTTTTTTATCAATTATAGCTATAGTGAAGTTAATTTGGGGACACACTATATATAAAGTTTACTCTTCTGTAAACTCACAGTGAAAGAATGTGTACTAAAGCTATGGTGGTAATCTGGTCATGCCGCAAATTTTTAGCATCACTCGGCCATGGCAGACACTTACTCACCACTTTTCCCCCTTCCACAATACTTCCCTTTTAGAATCTCACGAAAGGAATGCATTCCTTAGTCAACAAAATGGTGAGGATATTTGGTTTGTGAAAAACGACCAACTGGTAAGGACAAAGAAAAGTGCCAGAAAGGGATACCTACAGAATATTGGGAATTAGTAGATTAGTGTAGTCATCTGAAACCGATAGATTTGCATAAATGAGAAAATATTATAACGCAATATATCGTATTGTGCGAATTTATATGACGGTTGTCATATTTTATATTTTCTTCAAAGCTCTAGGAAAAATATTCCTGGCTAAATTCAATAAATTTGTTGGAAAACTCAAGTGGAATAATTATATTCCGACGATCTTGCAAAGAATGCAGGTGGCAACGCAAATCGATAACACACGTCAAAAATGAATTGATACCTAAACACATAGTGCACATTATGTACTTAAAAGGGAAACTGACCTCGATACGGGTGAGATGTATCGTAGCGTTCCACATACAGTCGATGCGTTAAGTAACTTTGTACAGTCTCCTGTATATATCGCTTAAATCCACGGTGAGCAACAGCCGGCCCGCTGTATGATTTGATCCGGCCCGCGAGACATTTTGAAAACCCTAATTTAAAGAAAAAATTAAAATTACACTACTTACTCAAACTCACGGAATCAAGTAAGCGAGCAAGCCGAGTGTCGGCGATCATCAAAGAGTGAGGCGGCAAACATCAAAGCCTTCGATGTTTGCCGCCTCACTGGCGGCGCAACAAAAGATTATTTCTTCTCAACTGTTCTACACTAGACGATTCTAGATCATTCCTTCATTTTGCCTATATAAGCAGGTGGATGGCCCGAACTTCAGTTCAGTTCTACTTGAGCTACCGATATCTTTGCACAATTTTTATCTTGCACAATGGCAAGCCTATTTGTTTGCTGTGTAATGAATCCATTTCAGTGATGAAAGAATTCAATATAAAGAGGCATTACTCAACTAAGCATCCTACGCTGCAGTCACTGACAGGACAAATAAGAAAAGACAAAATCCAGAAGCTTACTGCAAATTTGGAAAAGCAGCAGCAAATGTTTCATAAACAAAGAAGACTACTTGATAATGTTGTGAAAGCTAGTTTTATAGTTAGTTCAAAATTGGTAAAGTCATTAAAACCATTTTCCGAAGGCGAACTTATCAAGGAGTGTATGTTAGAAGTTTGCAGTGTTTTGTGTCCTGAAAAGAAAAATGAATTTGAAAAAATTAGTTTGTCAAGACGAACTGTTGTCCGACGTATAGAAATGATGGCTAATGATATAAAAACAACATTGACTGACCGTATGGCTGGTTTTGAATCATTTTCCATAGCATTAGACGAGAGCACCGATTTGTCGGACACAGCTTAACTGGCTATATTTATTCGAGGTATTGATAAAGAGTTCACTGTTACTGAGGAATTGCTTGCTTTACAGCCGCTAAAAGGAACCACTACAGGAGAGGACATTTTTAATGAAGTTCAAAAGGTATTTACAAGTTTTGCCTTGCCATGGTTAAAATTAGTTGGAGTATGCACAGATGGTGCACCTTCTATGGTCGGCTTACGTAAAGGTTTCATCGGAATTTTGAACGAAAAAGCGACTGAATTAAATGTGCAAAAAGATGATTTGATAGTCCTTCACTGCATTATCCACCAACAGAACTTGTGTTCTAAGTCCATTTGACTCCAGAATGTTATGAATGTGGTAATAAAAACCATCAATTTTATTCGATCCCGAGGGCTTAACCATCGTCAATTCAAAGCGTTTTTGGATGAAATATCAGCCGAATATGACGACGTAACATATTATTCTGAAGTCAGATGGCTAAGCAAAGGGAAAATGCTGAAACGGTTTTACGAGCTTATAAATGAGATAAAAGACTTTATGCAAATAAAAGATAAACCACTATCTGAATTGAGTGACCCAAAATGGATATGTGACTTAGCATTTCTGGTCGACCTTACTGGCTATTTGAATGATTTAAATTTGAAACTTCAAAAACAAGGACAGTTAGTTAATGATTTGTACAGCCATTTGAAAGCGTTTCAGAATAAAATCCGCTTGTGGGAGGCACAGATGCTGTCTGGAAACAGTTACCATTTCACCACGCTCTCTGCGTATGAGAATATTGCTTATGCTCAATATGCTGAAGAACTCAAGGTACTGTCGGAGCAATTTTCGAACAGATTTAGCGATTTCAGAAACATGGAAGACTGTTTCAATTTATTTGCTACTCCAACAAAAAGTAATGTACAAAATGCTCCAATACACTTGCAAATGAAGTTGATCGAGATTCAAGAAAACTCACTCCTAAAATCTAAATTTGAAGACGTGGAGTTGTGTGATTTCTACAAAAAATACCTCGAAGAAGACCATTTTCCGCAGCTTAGAAAATTCGCAAGAAGATTGATTTGTGCGTTTGGCAGTACTTATAAATGCGAACAGTTCTTTTCACTGATGAAAGTTAATAAATCGAAATATCGTACAAGGCTGACTGACGATAATTTGGAAAATTCTTTACGTCTTTGTATCAGTGGAATTAATCCAAACATCGATGGATTAGTTTCCCAAGTTCAAGCTCAAGTGTCTCATTGATTTCGGTATCGCTATTTAACTTTCGTTTCGTAAATTCCAAATTTAACGATTTAATTATAATGATATTATTTCATTTTTTATTATTTTCATAAATTGATATTATAATAACATTGTCGTATTATTTCATGTCTGATATCTATCGCAAAAAATTATGAACACTACAACACTACTTTAAAATGTACTACTTTTAAACGCGGCCCGCGAACGTATTTGCACACTAAAGTTTGGCGGTCGTGTTCTTTTCCTTGTGCGAGTTGATATAAAATAAAAGTAGTTTCTTTTATAATAATTATTAGTCTTTATTTATTACCCTATCACAACAGAACCTAAGCCTTCCAAGCAAACTGTAAATGCGTTCAGTTTATGCGGTACTGAGGGTTGGACGTCTTACAATTGAAAAACGTCTTGCTGTTATTACACCATCCACGGGTTGTAAGGCAGTATAGACATACATATATTGTTTACTTGTTCGGTGGCAGTTTGTAATAAAACGTGTAACGTATGAAACTTAAACCACATGATTCCAAACTTAACAGCATATAAAACGTGGTAGACAAAATAAGTAACAATGACCAAATTGGATAAATAAAAAGCCGTTTTGATTGAAAAATGAAGTACTGTGTTGTAAGCTTCGTTGGACCGAACGGTCTCTTACGCAATTCTGGAAATTTACTTATTACGGCTAGAAATTACATGATATGATAAAGTATCCCGATTAGGGTTATTGTTGCTAACTCGACTACAGTGATGATTGTTCTATGAAACTAACATTAGAAACTTCAGCGAAGTTAAATGCACACTAGTATAACTATTGTCATATTGTTTCTGAGTAAAGTTGTCATACATTTTCCATTCTGAACTTAAGATTTAAGATTAAACGGTAAATGTTGCCCGGAATTTGGGTTATGTTCGAGCAATAATTATGAGTAAACAGCGGTAATTGCGAAATAAGTTACGACAACCTGCATGTTGTAGTACAGTAATACTCGAATGGTTAATTACCATTAGAAAATTCATCATTTATTACAATTCAGTATATCAAAATTCATAGTTAATCTTGGCGTTATGGTCTTCAATTGACATTTGGTTTATTTTGGGGTTCTATTTAAACCTTTTCGACACCACTCCCACCACCCTTTGAGCATTTTATTACCCTGCGGGTGTTAGCTTCTTATTTTAACTCCAGCCAGAGACGTTTAATGGGAAAAGAAACGTAACTAGAAATAAAATTAATAATAATTATAAAAAGCATCGATTAAAAGATAGAAAAGCATTGTAAACATTCAGACACATACATACAACACTTTTACATTACAAGAATTAATAAAAACTAGTATCGACCGATGGTCGAAATTCGACCACATCTATATATAAATACGAAATCAAATACAAACGATCACACCTGATTTGCATTGAATCTTTATTGTATTTTAGAGTAAAATATAATAAAAATCGCGCTCTACTTTTTGAGAAAATCGTTGAAAAAGAAATTGAAGTTTCCCATTTGTCTCTTATATCGTTAATTTTAAGTGCTGTTCAACGAAGAGATCGTAGCGCGGTGGATAGGATCTAGGTTTTACACCCCTGGGAATGTTGTGTTCAAGTCCTTTGTGCACGAAGAGATTGGAAAAAAAGGACATGAGGAGGACTTGAACACACATCCCCCACGGGTGTAAACCCTAGACCTTATCCACTGCACTACGATCGCTTCGTTAAACAACACTTAAAATTAACGATATAAGGGACAAATAGGAAACTTCAATTCCTTTTTCAACGATTTTCTCAAAAGATAAAGCACGTGAGAACAAAAGCTTATACCTAGATATATAACACCCATGAAAATTCTGGTGTTTCGCTTGTTAGCTTGGCACGAACGGATGAGCTGAACATACAATTATTTTACTCACTCGCAATGTATTGAGACGCCAACTTAATCTACTTAATCTACTTCTGTGCAATCAATATTATGCCACACAATTTTTGTCCGTTTCTCGAACGTATTTACTATAATAATATGTCATTACTTGACGTGGTTGCCGTATGTATATATATCACGTTGCGTGTGTCATTTTGACATTTACAATATGTAATATATGCAATATGTTACAGACTCTCATCTGCGTTCACTGCACGTATCGCAATGAAACATACATTCGACAAATCTGCATTGTAATACGAAAACAACGATATATGTACCATCGCGATACATGGAGGGAACGCTCTAAAATATGTACCAGAAGACGACCCACTCCGTATTAATATATAAAAATTACTGGATAAGTAACCAAAGATACATAGACATTCAATACAGGTTTCCATAACAACGTATTATGCCTGGATGAATTGGAGTCAAGGAGAACTAAAGTTTTCGTTTCGTGGATAACGAAGAAATAATGTAGTCTAGTCCTGGTTCCAAAGAAAAATAAAAAGTTGTTTGGTTAAGGACGGAGAAAATTGAAATTACGCACACAGCACTAGGTAATTATCTTGATTTTATGTTAAATATTTCTCAAAATTTATAAATATAATTTGCTATAATTTATGCTTTTTATATCATTAATTAAGAGCTAGGCCGGTGCAATTTTGTTTAAGAAATTAACTAAATTCTCAGTACAATATACACAGAAAGACACGCATACAGCGCACTGACTAGAACGTTGTGTTTGTTAATGGTATAACATTAAATTATAATGGTGCGATATCTTACATGTGCAGTTAAGGGTTGTGAAGGAAAGGTCTCCACAAGGCACAATTTTTGGCCCAAAGAAGGATATGACTAGATTCGAGTTATGGATGAAAGCGTATCTTAACAAAGAGCTAGCACCCGTGGATCCATCAGTTATATACAAATTAAGAAAAACATGCCACATACATTTTTTAAAAGAAGATGTTGCCACAAATAACTATTTATGAATTCATTTGCCACATGAGCTTATATCTCTTGCACAGTCCTATGTGGTAACTGAGATTCCTGGTAAATTATACGACATTGATTAAAGTTTATATTTGCCTACACTATTTTTGAAACTTTTAGATTGATTCACTGATGTTATTTTTGTATACACTAATATGGAATGATTATTTCAATGTTATAATTGATACTACAATCGTGGAACCAAGTATTGCATTGTGTGGTGTAGAAACTTCTGGTCGTACCATGCTGCGGCTGGCATCAATGTCACCATCAACCTTGCAATGTAAGTTTCAATTCTTCACATCTTTATCCTTCTGAAGTATATATACATATTATATATATGCATATTATGCCAAAACTAATTTTAAAATTAGGTATGTTAAAATTTAGTTTGCTTTATCACTAGTCATAATTATTATGTTACCTATAAATGATGACATGATGACATTTTTAGCTCCCCTTGTGACAGAAGTCACAAGGGGGCTACTGTCTGGACTTGTGTCACCAAAGACTAAGTTTCTATACAATCAGGCAGCCCACTATAAAAAATTAAATATTACCCTCGCAAAAAAAAATAATCAAAATATAGGAAAATAGAGGAAAATTCAAAATATTTGAGGGGATGCCAAAAAGGGAGTTACTGCACTGTGCAACTAGTTCCTTGCCAGAGTTTATATGAGAATGTATAATGAATCAGTTATATGAATTTATCTGGCAAGAAACCAAAAGATAGAAGATATTCTTTAAATGAAAAAATATTAGGTTTGGTTTTATATAAACAAAGCCTACGAGCCTACAGGTTGTTATCAAAAATGCTCCCCATGCCCAGCAGAAAAACTATCATGAATAAATTGAAAGGCCGGCATTAGTGATGTGGTGGTCATAAATTTAGAGGAATCTGTGAAAAAGCTTAATCCAGTAGATCGGTATTGCGTAATAATATTTGACGAAATTAGTATCTGACTAAGTGGGGAGTCGACGATGCTGTCGTAACTTCTTTCGTAATTGTACGCTGTTACCGCTGTTTACCCAGACTAATAATTATACTTATTATTTTGGCAAAACCGAAATCTGCCGTCTTGTATTGTGACTAAGGTTCGACAAACGAGTGCATGGTAGGTTATCATTAAGTAGTGTAAACCGGACAGACGCTGTTACTCTACCGATTGCCCGCACGTGCAAGGCGCGACATTAAACTTCAGAGGAGTAACAGCGTCACTCCTGATTACACAACTTATCATGCACTTGTTTGTCGAACCTTAATTATCACATTTAGTTTACTGAATAGAATTTCATTTTATTATGCAAAAACGTTGTCTACACTCACTACTCTGGTCATAAATGTGGCTGGATTAGTACAAATTCGATTGATCGTACATTACACTTAATGCATAGGAACCGGTAATTGTAATGTGTGTAATTACTTAAAATTTTCATTTTATAGCTCATAATAAAATTTTAAATATTGTCAATGTAAATATTTTCAACGCTTGAGTGCGGCAATAGATGCAACGGGATTTATGACTTCTGCATGCATTGTTGAATCAATCGTATAATTCTTACATTCTTGGAACATTAGTCTACATCATCGCAAGCACAAATCGCGAATTTCCGAATTTTCTTCTCCATTAGTCACCATTTCATTGCTGTAGAAAGTTAAATATTTGCTATATGATTTTGTATAGGAACTTGTCTAACATAAAGATCTTAATGTATGTACTCATCCGAGGCCGATGCCTTATTACATCTAATAAAATCCGCCGTAACGGTCTCACGAAACATTAATTGCTTGCATTGAATGAATTTTACGATAGTAAAATCAATAAACTTCTTTTTCTTCCGGCGCCAATAACATCTTGTATTGTTTGCTCGAAAACGTGTTTTCGTTCAGTTACAGAGCTAGCGAGAAGCGAATTTTTCCTGTCTTTAAAGCGTATTTCACTATCACTTTGAAAGATTCATTTTTCGCTTTGTTCACAAGTTGTTTACAAAGATCAAGTTCGAACTTTTTAAAATTATTGACTTTTCATATTCCTTTCGTGTCCTTTCTTAGCCTTTTTGGTTTTGCGATTGGTTTGCTAGACCAATGCACAACTTGCATTTTTTATTTATATTTCTATTTTTCCATTTGGCGTACCTTTCTATGTTTTACTGAGTATTTCTGTTGTAGTTCTTTTACATTTCCTACATTTAGATAGTATTTTATTTCTCCCCACCTTAGTTCAATTGATTATGTTCCTGTTCTTTATAAAGGAATTTCCAGCTGTTCTTTAGTTTCCCCTCCTTTACCTTTTGAATTATAATCCAGAGCTTGTCCCGTTATGTTGCTGGTTGGCTTCCGCGAGGAGTCTCCTATACATCTCCATTTCTTCCTTTTAATAATAATAATTGCTATTGGATCCATTTAAAGTAAATCGTTCTTTATTGTGCTTTCCTTTCTTTAATTACCATTTCAGCAGGTTCTTTCTCAGTGATTTTCCCAAAAGGCCCTCGTTTCTTAGTTTTTTCAGTCGACATCTGCTGATGAATGTCTGTTTCCCTTTTATCGTACACGATTCATCGCCATATAACAGTACCCTTTTGAAGTTGCTACTTGGTTGCATTCGTGGTACATATTTTTCGTACCTGGTTGAAGGCCTGTTGTGCTTTTGTTATTCACTTTTGAACATTCCGTTTACCATCTCCACTTTTTTTCTATTATTGCTCTCAGCTATGTTAAGTGTTGTATACTTTCCACTTCCTTGCCCTATAGTTTTGCACTACTGGTTATTCTTTTAGTTGCAAGTAATTTTGTTTGTGCTTATGTTAAGAACATTTTCTTTTGCTGTTTCTGCTAATTTTGTTAGTTTATTCTGCCTCTGCTTATCATTTCCTAAAAACAAGCGGACATCGTCCACAAATACCAAATCTCCTAATATAGTCATTATATTTAATCTTACTCTTGTTTTCTGGTCTATAGCTAGTTTCATTGGCCAGTCAATTATTATAAGAATCAGTGTAAAGTATAAAATTCATCCCTCTCACCCCACTGTGTATCTATAATGTAATGTAATGTAATGTGGTGGGGTCTGGCCCAAAATGGCTCTTTGCACTGCGACCACGTTGATCTATTGTGCTTCCCGTTGTTTTTATTTGTTTAATACGTCTAGGAACAGGATCAGCTCCTTTAATGAGAGTGTTAATAGGTTCTCTTCACTCAGCGTAAATGTATGTAGTACTCTGTATCTCCTGTGGCACAGTGCCCCACAATTAGTGATCAAGTGTTCCATTGATTCCTCTTCTTCACCGAAGGATCTGCTAGTGTCCGTGTTGGATAAGCCCATTTTGTATAGGTGCTTGTTGCAGTTGTTGTGTATCTGTATATTCTCCGTAAATTTTCCACAGTGTTCTAATATTGCTCCGTAGTTTTCGTTTAACAATATCATCATTCTGATGCAATTGTTTGGTACTCCGCACATCCTTACCATTTTCCACATGCTCCTATCCACTTTGTCGAAGGAATTCTCGTAGTTAATAGAACTTACAGCGACATCTTGTTGATGTTTATATGTTTGTTCTAGTAAAATCCTTAGTCTGTATATATGATCCACAATTGGTCGACCTGTTCTAAATCCTGCTTGGTTATCTCTCAGTTTCTTTACTCTGTCTCTCTCTCTCTCTCTCTCTCTTTGAAAAAGGAAAAGGATAAAACAACAAATAGCTCACCAAAGAACTAACAACGAAAGGAAAAAAGGAGGGGAGAAATGGAGGCGACCAGGCGACGATGAAGGACATGAGTAAAATTACAAACAAGAGAAAAATAAATATATAGTCTAAGAAATTAGGGCAAGAGGCGAAAAAGATAAAAATAGGGACCTGGAATGTCAGAAGCTTGAAGGGAAAAGAAATGGAAATAATACAGGAAATGGAAGATGGCATATCAGAAACTAAGAAAGAGGGGACGGGCATGCAACAGCTGACAGAGGATTACGTGATGTGGTGGTGCGGAGTGGAAGTAAGAGAAAGAGCAAGAGCAGGAGTAGGAATTATCATGAACCAGACTAGAATTAGAGAGATTGTGAAGGTTCAAGACGTAAACGCAAGAATCATATATGCTCAAATAACCCTTGGGAAAGAAGTATTCTATATAATAACCATATGCACCAAGCGAAGATGCAAGCAAATATGAAAAATACCAATTCTATGACGATCCGCAAAAGACTGCGGATGCTACACAAAGCAACAACATAATATTATTGGGCGATTGGAATGGTAGAGTAGAGAACAAGAATAAAGGAAAGAAAAAATGGTTAGGTCAAGAGGGCGAAAAAATAAAAAACGAAGCTGGAGGAGAATAATGGATTTCTGCATAGAAAATGATCTCATAATAGTGAACACAACACAAATGGATACATAAATATACAAGGAAGGAACCATCTCGGAATGAAAAGTCTATTATAGACTACAGGGGTATTAGACGATATATGAGAGATGTTAAGATAACGCTAAAGGAAAAAGAGGACACAAAGAGAAAAATAGTAAAAGCAAAGATTAATTGCTACAGACTAAGAGAGCCGCAAATAGAAAGGAAATACCAGGAAATACTAGACATAGAGTTAGGAGAAACGCAGACAATAGGAGGCATAGAAGAAAAGTGGAAAAAGCTTAAAGAAAGGATGATAGAAGCAGCAAGAAGAAATTGCAGAGTAACAAAACTAACAAACAGGAAAAAAGAACGGCAAGGTGGACAGAAGATATAAAAGAAGCAGTAAAGGATAAAAAGCAGCATGGAGAGCTCACACAAACGCAAAAGATGTAAGAAATTACGAGGAATACAAGAAGCATAGTAAAAGGGTGAAAGAATTAATAAAGGTAAGCAAAGAACAATCCAGGAGAGAATTCGGGGAAAAAATTACTAGAAACTACCAAGAAAATCAAAAGCTTTTCTATGGAGGGATAAAAATATGGGGAGACCAAAAAACTATAGATTGAAGAACATGAAGGATGTAAACGATAAGGTAGTGACTGAAGAAGACAGGATAATGGAAGTATGGAAAAGATACTTCCAGACACTACTACAAACAGGGCAGGTACAATAGGACATAACAAGGGAAGAATTAATAAAAGTTATACAGCTGATGAAGAACGGAAAGTCACCGGGACACGACGAAATTACTGTGGAAATGATAAAGGAACTTAGTGAGCTGGGATTAAAACAATTACTGGAAATACTAAACAATGTCATAGTAGAGAAAGTGACATCCGAAGATTGGAGAATAGGAATTATATGTCCAATTTACAAAAAGGGAGATAGTCAACATCGTTCAAATTACAGAAGCATAACCATGGGCAGCTCAGTAGGGAAATTATATGCAAGAATATTAGAAAGTAGACTTAGGAAAGAAATAGAGCACACATTAGAAGAAACACAATGCGGATTTAGGAAGGGGCGAGGGACTCATGATGAAATATTCATTTTAAGACAAGTAATAGAAAAAGCAATAAAAACAGGCGGAGAAATACATACCGTATAAAGGGAAATGATGTATGGAGAAAGTTACAGACAAGAGGTGTGAATGAGGACTTAATAGAGTGTATGAAGAGTACATACTACAGAACAATAAACTATGTTAGAGTAAGAAACGAAAAATCAGAGATATTCATATGCAAAGATGGACTAAAGCAAGGCTGCGCGCTGAGCCCGTTAGTATTTAATATAATTTTAGACGAAGCGATTAAGAAATGTAAAAAAACAACTGAAACCATATAATGTAAGATACTGGAAAATGGAGAAAATACAAATAACTGACAATGACCTAAGCTATGCGGACGATATGGTGATATTAGGAAACACGGAGAGACATCTGCAAGAAAATGTCAATATAATAACTGAACAACTAAAAGAAATAAACATGAAAGTTAATATGAACAAAATAAAAACAATGATAGTAAGCAAAGAAAGTCTAACACATAATATAAAAATAGAAGGACATAGAATAGAACAAACTAGCGCGTTTAAATACCTGGGAGGGATTATTAACAGCGAGGGGTCCTTGGAAGACAAAATAAATGAAAGAATATCAAAAACTGCAAAACTCAACAACATGATAAAAACTCGATTCTTAAACAGAAAAGAAATATCAGAAACAGTAAAGGCAGAAGTGATCCGCAGGGTAATAAAACCAGTACTCACACACTCGTGCGAGTCATGGACTACAAACGAGGGACAAAGAAGCAGAATGAACAGCGTAGAAATCAGATTTCTAAGACGAATAAAAAATAAAACTAAATTGGATAGCATAAGGAACGCAGTATACAGGGAGGAACTCAAGATGGAGTCAGTCGAAACAACAATACAACAAGGACAATTAAGACGGCTTGGACATGTTATAAGAATGGGAGAAGAAAGGTTGGCAAGAAAAATATGTGAATCAAATAAAAAATAGGAAAAATGAGAAGAGGAAGACATGGGAGCAAGAAGTATGTAGTGCATACGAGGCAAGGACAGAGAGGTGAGAGGACATGAGAGGAAGATGCAGGATAGAGAAAAATGGAAACAAATATGGAAGAGAGAGCCAGGAAACTCAACTCCACACAACCCGACACTTCACAGTCGAACGGTTTTCGGGATTAAGTAAGTTTTTGTCTCTCTGATGATCTCCGTTTTCATTCTCTCTAGTATTACTTTGGTGTAAAGTTTTGATGTTGTGGAGAATAATGTAATAGGTCTCCAGTTAAAAAGTTTGGTTGGTTCCTTTTCTTGTATTTTAACTAAGATTCGGGTAGATTGTGGTAGTCGTTCTTGTGTCCATATTTTATTAAAGAGCTTATATAATACTTCATTCGCAAGGTTTATTTTTGCTTTCAGTAACTTCATTCCCTTTCCATCTTTAACGCTATGTATAGTTTCTCTTGTTTCCTCTGTACTAATTGCCCCTATATTTCTGTTCAGTTCGTTGCTTCCTTTATTGTTTATAATAACTCCTTTATGTCTTCTTTTTCATAAATTTTTTCGAAATACTTCTTCTATCTTTTTATTATTTCCTAGCCCGATTTTAAGTTTTGCCTACCTTTGTCTATCTCCGTTGTGTTCAACGGTTTCTTGCTAGCCAAGTTCCGGATTACATTGTATTGCGTTCTTAAGTCAAACCTTTGGATTGCATCCTGGGGTAATTTTAGCATGTTATTTATGTAGTTTCTTTTGTCGTTCCTGGTTTTTTGACCTGTTTGTTTTCTTTTCTTTATATATTTCGTCTAATATTTTCTTTTTCCTGTTATTCTTTTCTGTAACATTTGCTCTTTCATTTTCCTCCTTTCTTCTGTTACTTTAATTGTTTTCGAACTTATCCTTATACCTTTTTGCTTAATTTCGGCGCTGTTCTAGTGATCGTCTCAAAGTTATTTCACGTGTTCTCTATATTTCCCGTTTTGTTGCTATTTCTATACCTTTCTTCGAATTCTTTTTCAGATTTTGCTATACCTTTTATCTGGTTTTTATAAGTATATGATCAGACCCTATATCCGTTCCTCTTAGGTTTCTACCATCTCGGTGCTAGTTCTTCTACTTCAATTCTACCGGTCTTATTCTGCTTTTTAGTGCCTCATTCATTATCCACGTTTCACTTCCAATTGTGAATACTGGTCTGTAGATCGCCTTGTATATTTTTATCTTTGTACTATGTTTTATTCATTCTTTTCCTGCTATAGATTTATTCTTCTTCTTCTTCTCGTCAATCCGTATGCCTTTCAGCGTCGAATT
The DNA here is from genome assembly GCA_038088585.1 of Chrysina gloriosa. NCBI lineage: Eukaryota > Metazoa > Arthropoda > Insecta > Coleoptera > Scarabaeidae > Chrysina > Chrysina gloriosa. The sequence continues at coordinate 14,047,488 of CM076095.1, read as the reverse complement.
ATTTCTGGATCCTACGACGATTTAATCTATTCTTTCCATCGTGTCTGGTCTGTACTCATTTTCCTCATTTCTTCTATGGTCTTCCCTCGCTTTCGTCCTAATTCGTTTACTCTATCAATCCATTTTTTCCTTGGTCTTCCCTTTTTTCTTCTCCTGTTGTTTTTGGCTTCTATTATTTTCTGTGTTAAACTCTTTTGTTCCATTCTAATTATGTGGCCGTACCAATTCAGTTGACATTTTTCAATTCTTTTTGGTATATCTTCTTGATTTATCATATTCCTTATCTGTTCGTTTTCTATTCTGTCCATTTTTGTTTTCCCCACGATCTTTCTCAAAAATTTCATTTCCATAGCTGTTATTTTTCTTTCGTGTTTTTGCTGTATTGTCCAGGACTCGCTTGTGTACATTATTGTGGGGGCTACTACTGCATTGTATACTATCTGTTTGATCTTGAGTTCTATTTCTTTTTTCCAAAGATGGTTTGATTCAGAGCGTAGTATATGTTTGTAGCTTCCCGTCCTCTTTTTGCTATGTCTAGATCAATTTTTCCATCCTTCGATATAATAGTACCTAAATATTCGTATGCGTCGACAATTTCTTCTTGTTTATCGTTTATTTTAATTATTATATTACTTGGTTGGCTCTTTATTATTTATCACCATTAATTTGCTTTTTTCTACGTTTATTTCCATCTTCATCTTTTCTATTTTTTCTGTCCATATTTTTGTTAGTTTTTCCATTTTCACATAACTGTCAGCTATTAGTACCAGATCATCGGCGTACAGTAGTGCATCCACAGTTACAGGTTCCAGTCTGTTATATCCCATCAGTGTCTTCACAGTTTCGGTGCGTTTCCTCGTATTTTGCAGGGTTCTGTCCATTACTATAATAAATATTAATGGACTTAAGCTGTCTCCTTGTTTTATTCCCACTTGCATTTCAAAATCTGCTGATCTTTTTCCATTCACTTGTACTATCCCCCTAACCTGACAGTATAGACTATTGATTATTTGGCGCATTTTTCTTGGAACCTCTAGTTTCTCTAGACAGATATGTATACTCCCTCTATCTACTGTATCGAAGGCTGCTCGCAAATCTATGAAATTGAAGTAGATTTCCTCCCCTGTCTCAATTTTACGTTCCATGATGTTTTTAATTATGTGGATATTATCGTTCGTTTGTTTCCCTTTTCTGTAGGCTGCTTGTTCTTCTCCCAGTTTGTCTTCTACTAAATGTGTAAGTCGTTCCGCTATTATTTTGGTATAGACCTTAAAACATACTGTCGATAGGCATATTCCCCTATAGTTTTCGCACTGACTTTGATCGCCTTTCTCATATATGGGAGTGATGAGGTTGTTTTCCCAATCCGCAGGAATTGTGTTCGTTCACCATGCCTTGCAAAAGAGATCAAGAATCCACTCCTTTCCCACCTGTCCGAGCCATTTTACCATTTCCGGTTCTATATTATCCGCACCGCAGGCTTTTCCTGTTTTTATTCTATTCAGGGCGTTTTCTACTTCTTCCATATCTATCTCTTCAAGTTCTTCGTTCATTCCATGTTCCTACTTCTGGCAATATATCTGAATGATCTCCTACATCTGTGAATTTTTCGTGAAGAATTTTTCCATATTTCAAGTATATCTTCTGTTCTTGTTTTTAGTTCATTCGCGGTATACCTAATTGGTTTTATTTCTTTCTTTTTCTTTCCATTCATTGATCTTATTAGGTTCCAAAATTTCCTATTATTTGTTTTATATTCCTTATTTATATAATTTCCAAAATCTTCCCAGATTTTGTTCTTCGCTTCTTTGATTCTCTTCTTAATTTCGTTTCTTATTTTAACACATTGTTCTTTGTATTGCTGTTCCCTTGTTAAAACGTATTTTCTCTTTTTGACTTCCTTTTGTATTTCCTTAGTACACCATCTTGTTCTTTTCTGGTTTTTCCTGTATCTGAATTGACCACATACTTCTATTGCAGACTTATAAATAGTTTCCTTGAAAATTCTCCACGTCTCCTCCAGTGTCATTCCTTTCTTGTCATGTCTCTCTAGTAAATCGTTCGTTTTCTGTTGGTATTCTGCTCTTTTCTTCTCGTTTCTTAATTTGCTGATTGCTATTTTATGATACTCGCCTATTTGTTGTTCTGTGTTGATTTGTTCTTGGAGTTCTGCCGTTAGCAATCTGTGTTGAGTTCCCATTTCAGCTTCTTTTTGTGTCTTTATGTTTCGTATATTGGTTTTCATACTTTGGGTGTAGACTATGTAGTCTACTATACTCCTCGCGTTTCTCTCCTCCGCGACAAAGGTGTATCTCTCTTGCAGTGGTTGGTCCCAGAAACCGTTCCCTATTAGGAGAACGTTACGTATGCAAAAATCAATCATTTTCCAACCATTTCTGTTTAACTTTTCTTCTTCAAATGCTCCAAAGCAGCCCAGTCCCTTATTTGAATCTTTACCAACTCCACTATTCCAGTCACCCATAATAATTACCTCCATACTATCTTCCCCTAACTCATCCAATATCCTTTGTAGGGTTTCATAAAATTCCGAGGTTTTCTGCTCTTCCGTACCTTCAACTGGGCCGGGTGCTTACCACCTCTTCCAATTTTAAGCTTATTGCAATTAGTCTAGGAATTATCGGCTGGATCTTTATGACCTTATGACTCATCCTTTCACTAACTATAATCCCCATCCCCTCCTTTGCTCTTTCTCCTACCTTCACTCCAGAAAAGTATGGTTTAGTTGTAGTTAGTTGCTGTCAAGTGTCTTATTTCCCTCTCCCACCTTCTTGGTTTTACTAATTCTCAATATATCAATTTTGTATCTTTTCATTTCTTCTACTATTTCCACCTCTTTTCCATATATACTCGTAATATTCCATGTACCTAGTTTTATTATTTCTTTATCTTTTTGCGTTTGCTTATTTCCATTTTACCAAGTCACGTTCGTGTTTTGTTCCCTATCCGTTTTCATTGCCAGGTACGTCTTCCCTTTTCCTTGCTCGTTCACTTCTTCTAGTTTTTGATCTCTGTATCTGTACTAAGTTATCCTTCTCCCTGTCCCATCTCCATTCTTTATTTCCGATGTACAATTTCCGGAACCCAATTTTTGTTTGTTTTCCGTGTCCCTCTCGGTTTTAGCTCTGAATCTAATTTGTTCCTGTATCTTCCTATCCCGTTTAGATAGACCATCGTTAATAAAAATCCTTTCTCCTATTTTTGTTCTTAGTTTCTTCTTGTTTTTCATTATCTCTACCTTATCCTCTGTCCTGTCTAATTGAACTAGACAGGTTTTTTCACCTAGTTTTATGGCTTGTTTTATCTGTACTCTTATCTGTAACTCTTTGTCTATGAGATTTTCCATTGTGTTTTTTAGTTTTTCCCTATTTTCTGTATCTATTTTTCGACCCTGAATCACTACATTATTCCGTCTTTTTTCATTCTCTACTCGTTCTAATCTGTCTTCCATCTCCATTACTACCCCCTTAATGGATTTATTTTCCCTTTTGAATTCCACAGTTTCTTTTCTTAACTCTGACATTTCTTTTCTATATTCTCTCTGTTCTTCCCGCATCTCTTTTATTTCTATTGATAAATTGTTCATCTTCGCTGCCATTTCCTCAATCATCTTCATCATTACTCCAATGTTTTCTTCCAGCTTTTTCTGGGACTTCATAGGCGATCTTATTATTTTTTTACTTTTCTTGAAAATATTTTCGCTGTTCTCTTCATCCTATTCTTCCTCTTCTCTTTTTCCTTTTCTCTTCTTATCTTCTGAGCTGTATTCCCACTCCGCCCCTGTTCCCTACGGATATGTATTTTTGTGTTTTCTTTTCTTATCATATGTATTTATTCAGCCAATAAAACAGTTTGTTGTGCCAAGTCTTATATGGGAATTCGCAAGTATTTATATTGTTTGACTTGCTCTATTTCATTTTTGTCAATCTTAATATTCATTTTCACTTCTTGTACCAATATTGTCATCACTTTAGTTTTATGCCATGTTCTCTTAGTACCTCATTTCCCACAAATAGTTTTCTTGTAGGTCTTCTTGTCGGTTTGCTAATATTGCAATGTCTTCTGCAAACGCGCATGGTTGTATTAATACTTGTTTCATGTTTCTCTATCCAGGTCTCGTTTTTCTGTTTACTTCTCTTATTATTAGATCCCTGCATACAATAAAAAGTAGGGGGCTTAAACTACCTCCTTGGCTAACTCCTTGTTTAGTTATAAATGCTTTGGATATTTTGTTTTTAGCTATAATTACATTTCTTCTTTATTTATATATACTTTGGCATATTCTTATTAGTTTTTCGTTTACTCCCATTTTCGTCAGCCCTTTCCATACTCTTCCTCGTGGTGCTCTATCGTACGCTTTCTCTGTATCCAAGTATGCTATGAACATTGTTTTCCTCAGTTCCAGAGTTCTGTTATTATCGTCTTGAGTGTGAATATATGATCTTGTGCACTTTCCGTTGGTCTAAATCTACTCTGCGCTTTCGAAAGCTTGCCGTTTTATCCTTTTTTCGATGATGTTTTTTGTTTACATTATTACCATCTTCTTTGTTTGCTTGTCCCGCTTTTCTGCTGCTTCTAACACTACTGTTTTTAATGTTCTCCATTCTTCGTTTATATTCTGTTGTTGCTCTTCTTGCAGTTCTTCTATTGCTTTACTAATTTTTTTCGTATGTTATAGCTACCTTTTGCTCTTTGAATTAACATGCTCTTATCCCCTCACAATCAGTGTACGTTTTCGTTTCTCTTTCTTCTTTTCCTGTTTCTGTTTCTCTTCCTTCTTTTCCTGTTTCTGTTTCTCTTTCTATTTGCGCTACTAATAAGTAATGGTTACTCCTATCTCGTACCCTTTCTTGACTCTAGTATCTTTTATTTTGGCTCTGTTACCTTTTTTCCTTAAAATGTAATCTATTATTGACTTTTCTTTTCTGCTTCTTTGTTCTCTTGTGTATTTATGCATTTCTTTGTTAAAAAATGTGTTGGTTATAATCACGTCTTGCTTTTCACAGTGATCGTGTTCCCACAACCAACCCTTGCATTGAAGTCTCCTAGTATATATAATTCTTCTTCCACTTTCTCCCTTACTTCTGTTCATTGTTACCAGAAAGCATATTTTGTCCCTTTGGTCTCATCTTCATTTGGTCCTTAGACTCCAATTATTGTTGTTATCTTTCCCTTCTTTTTCTCTTTAGTGTTACTTGTAGTATTATTTCACTTATTGCTTCCCATTCCTGTACTTCTTGTTTGTGTTTTCTTTGTATAATACATACTGTTCCGGCTCCTACTCTTTGGTCATGTTTTACTCCTCTGTAAACTGGCAAGTGTTTATTATGTGCTCTTTGCATTTCTCTACCTTTCTTCGTCTCAGTAGTTATTGGTATATCTAATTCTGCTTTTTCGAATTCTCGTCCCAGTTCTAGTTCTTTTTTGCCAAATATACTTCGCATGCGGCATATTCCAATTTTCCATGTGTTCCCCTTTCCCGATTTTCCTCTTTTTGCTAATGCTTTCCTTTATTTTCGTTTGCAAGCTATTTATTTGTCTTCTGTTATTCGTTGCTCTAGTTCCTGTCGTGATCACTTTACTTATGTTCGTTGCATTTTGTGTTATCCGTGTTTTGGCTGCTGTTCTTCCTTTTTGAGTCAAAACCCCCATATCGTTTTCCATTACCAAGGTCGTCGTTGATTTTCCTTTCGGCGTTATTGCTTATGCAATTATTTATAAACGTTAGGTTCCTACTTTCTCTACTTTAGTCTTACTTTTTATCCACTGTAAACACTAACTTCAAACCACAAAATAAAGTGTCACTAGTCACTATCGCAATAAAGCTCGTTTCACAAGTTAGTTATTGCCGGGCGGTTGGTCACTTGCGTACTCTTTGCGATCCGAGACTCAACTCCTAAAAATGCTTCTTACATTGCTTAAATCCCATTCTTTAACTTCTGGATTACCGAATTCTGTTGAATTGAATTTTTGTCTTACAATTAACCTAAAAGTTAGTAGGGACAACTCAAAAGGTAAGTATTGAAGAAGTTGCTCCTTTATTTGAAAGGGTTCAAAGAATATTAGAGGAAACCCTGTTAGGGAAAAGACATGTATATACGCATATATGGTTGCTTCTATATTTTTTCATATCCAAATACTTTTGTATATCGAGGAATACGTTCAAATTGTTAAAACGATTCAGTGTTTGTTCAACTCACATACAACGGCTCATTCACCGAATCCATTAAACGTACGGAAAGTGTTTCTTTCTCATTGAAAATATCGTGTTGATGTATAAGATCCTTTCTACGACCTTCAATCGTTTCGATTATTTCTTAAAGCATTCAGGATGCAAAACAGAAACTTCCTTTTCCATAGAACTAAAACTTAGCAGTTAATAAACAGTCATTAAACTAAATGACCTATTTCATTGAAATGTAAAGGAATTTCTATTTATGTTCAAAATAATTTCCTTCTTTTAACATGGCATAGTAAGTACTTATGTTTATGTATGCATACATGTACAGCGTAAACGTGCCCTTGTCTTTCGACATGAAACATCCGCAACATTTTTTTAAAACTAGGTTATGTAAACGATTCTTCATGGGAGATAAACGGTTGTGACTGGCAGTAATTTCATTTTTATTTGACTGAAATAATCTTGAAATACGTTCTTATAACAGTTTGTTTGTTTTGAATTGATGGAAAGGTAATCGTTTTGCAATAATCAAGTCGTGTAGTCTAGAAATATAAATATAATATAAACTTTGAGAGCGAACTAAATTTGTGGTTCGTAACAATTTTTCTCATATGTATATTGAGCTATAGATAAATAATCAAAAGTATATCTATAGTAAATATTGGTACAAATTCGAATAAATAAATCAAGACTGGGAAAAATCCGAAATGGCGTTAAACACAGAGATAGCGTGTGTTATCATTAGTTTTATTGAATGTATTTATGAGGGTGACGCACAAACTAATCATGTATGACATGATTGACATGAATCAGTAATCTACTATATGCCTTTAGTTTTCTATTATTATTGAAGATAGAAGGAAACTAATGTCCGACCGAAACAGGATTTGCAGCCGAAACCGAAACCGAAACCGAACTTTCGGCCTCGGTCTCAGTTTCGGCCGTAACCGAAACCGAAACCGAAACTTATTTAAACATATTAAAATTTCAATTGTATGCTGAAATCTAGTGTATGTTTTACATGTTATATAGTTCATTTGTGTTAAATGAAATAAAAAAACAACAATTACCGTATGTAGGAAAAGGAGATATTTATGTATTTAGGTATTAACTTGCTGACTCTGACAATTACGAGACACGAACTCGCTCGAACGAAGCACGACAATTCACGAACACTGAGTTTCGGTGCGACCGAAGTTTCAGCTGAGTTTTGGCCGAAACCGAAACTATGGTCGAAACTAGATTTTTGGCCGAAACTGGCCGAAACCGAAACCGAAACCGAATGTTCGGTCGGCCACTAAAGGAAACATAAATTAGCAACCGGAAGTGTCAGTTGGCAATACTAAAAACCCTAACTACGAATATTTTTGTTTTCCAAGTTATTCGACCTTGTCCTTCCGCTGTTTCGTCAGTTTCGTCCCGTTGTTCGGTATTTTTGTTTCTTTTTATACATACGTTTCTGCGTCTCCTATCCTATGATCCTATTTACCACTGAACAAGACGGCTAAAAATAACAGATCAACATACTTAGCTCACAAGGGAAGATCCCGAACCCGGAAATTCAAAAAAATTTGAAACTTTGGGAATATATACAACATATATAGGTGTGCTATACGCAATTTCTTTTTTGTGCCGACATTCACTTTGAAGGAGTGAAACACCCCATCGAAAATTGACGGATTTTCAATTTTCTCCACACAACTCCAGTAAAAGAAAGATAGAAGATAGGTGTAAATGCAATAGTTGCAGCATACATCAAGATCTTTCAAAATATGTGACTATCATATATACAGAGTGTTCCGTTAAGCCTTGCGCTTATACTGCAGATGTTTTTCTAACAATACAAAGAAAAGTTTGAGATATAATTTGTGTGACTTTTAATTCTGCTTAAAACTATGTAGGGTGTTCTAATGTACAGAGTGTTCCAGAAGTAAATATCACCCTATCCTTGGTTATATCTAACAGAACTTCATATATTATATTATAATATATATGTATATATATATTATTAAATACTTATTGCAAGGAATGATTTCAATCCCGCAAATTTAAAATATGAAATTTGAGAATATGTAAACCACATATAGAGGTGCGATACGAATTTTTGCTGCAAAGTTAATGAAATTTACTGTATATCTTTGCGGTACTATATTTATTAGATAAGACATTGTTTTGTGTGATAATAATATTCGAAGTTTTTATCTAATGGTGTAAACATGTTTTTATAAAAACGCAATAATCAACCAAATGCAATGATAAATGATAACGTTGCTTATATAAATTCCCCACCTGACATTAATAGTATTTGTTGTTTGACTGTGTAACAAACCTGTGGTGCTGAAAATGGTTGTCGTAAATATTTTAAATGTAATTCGCTTGCTCATGGTAACATTTGACGTTGCCAATAACAATAATCCAACACCTGTGAATAACCACGAAGTGGAACTACACGACATAATAAAGGATATGCTTCTTGACGTTCAAAAAGATACTTCATTTTCGCTGGAAATTGACACAACACTAGAATTTTTGAATCCAGTTAGACCACATTCCGTACACTTCGTAGATGATGTATACGCACCTACACGCGAAGAAATTTTAGAAGCGATGGAAGCTGAAGACGAACAGTGTGTTCCAGAACAAGGCGGTATTGTCACTTTGGAATATAAAACCAAAGCTGTTGAATACTGGAAAAGTGGGAAAACGAAGCGACTTACGTTAGCAACCGTCCAAAAGAAATTTCGAAAAGTTTCAACTCTCCAACAATTGTACAGGTAAACAGTGAACTCCATTTAATATAACAACGATTTGTCTTTATTTTCTTTTATTTGTTCTAGATGGGAAGAAACAGTAAACCGGGGAGGCACACGACGGGAAAAATTGCTACAAATTTCGGAATCCGTTTATAATAAGTTTGTAGAGAGTATTGATTCGGGTGATATTATTCATGATTTGGACATTCAAAGATGGGCTTTGCAAGCTAATCAAGGAATAGATTTAGAAAACTTTAAAGCATCCCGGCATTGGGTCTGGAATTTTAAGAAAGCGTATAGAATAGTTTCAAGAAAAATAAATAAATTTATTACGCGATCATATGGTACAGATTCCGAAACGCTGAATGAAATCGCTTCAACATTTGTTAGCCATGTAAAAGATCACATAAAACAAGTCGGAGAAGATAATACATTCAATGCCGATGAAAGTGGCTTTAATCTAGAGCTTTATTCTGGTCGCACGTTTGCTGTGCAAGGTTCAAAAAGGGTTACAGCAGTTGTGCAGTCAATATCCGCAACAACACATAGTTATACCATACTTCCCACAATATCAGCTTCTGGAAAACTTCTTTCCCCTCTATTTATTGTCATGAAAGAACAAAGTGGTAGTTTCGGTCCGCATGTAACACAGTCTTTGTTTGAACCGTGGAATGTTTCTAAGGGCTTCAACGTCGGGAAAATTAACAAAAGAACAGTTTAATGAATGGCTCACCCGTGTGTATGTGCCAAATGTGGGAGCTCAGAGCGTGTTATTCTTGGACTCTTGGACTGGTCATTGTCCTGCTACATTGCAAAAGAATATACCATCAAACAAGCATGTTGAAATATTGACGATACCGAAAAACTACGGCAATGATACAACCACTAGATGTATATGGTTTCCGCATATGGAAAAATTTTGTAAGAAAATTTTCCGATCTTGTGCTACTGTTTGATTATGATATTGTATTGCATGAACGCAATAATGTTATCAAATTACAGTCCCTTATTCACGACCAACTTTCGGCACCAAAGTGTATTTGCTTATGCTTAGTATAAAAGTGGATACATTGATCAAAAACCAAATAAGTTTGAAAATCCGGTAGCTTTTGCTTTTAGACAACAGGATTTTATACATCCTGCTAGCTGTTCCATATGCGGTGCCCAGGTCATCTTACGATGTGCGTGGTGCAACGAATTCCTATGTTTTAAACATTTCTTTGAAGAATTTCATCACCATACAGAATAATTATTCATTTGCCAGTATTTCACTACATAATAAATATGACCAAAAGATGCAAAGTGTTATCTACAAAAATTTCCTATATATCTTATACTTTATGACTAATCAGCTAATCACATATAAATTATATTGATGTACTTATCAATATTTGTATTGCTTAAAATGTTAAAAATATTGATATATTTGTTATCGCTTAATAAAATCGATTAATTGTAAGATATAACTTTGGTCTAAAAAACTAACCTTTTCCAACAGCGAGTGATTAAATCAAATTAATAAATTGCGCATTACATATGTCTTCTACATATTTCCAAAACCAATACTTTGGATGTTATTATCAAACAAAACAATGTCTTATCTAATAAATATAGTACCGCAAAGATATACAGTAAATTTCATTAACTTTGCAGCAAAAATTCGTATCGCACCTCTATATGTGGTTTACATATTCTCAAATTTCATATTTTAAATTTGCGGGATTGAGATCATTCCTTGCAATAAGTATTTAATAATATATATACATATATATTATAATATAATATATGAAGTTCTGTTAGATATAACCAAGGATAGGGTGATATTTACTTCTGGAACACTCTGTACATTAGAACACCCTACATAGTTTTAAGCAGAATTAAAAGTCACACAAATTATATCTCAAACTTTTCTTTGTATTGTTAGAAAAACATCTGCAGTATAAGCGCAAGGCTTAACGGAACACTCTGTATATATGATAGTCACATATTTTGAAAGATCTTGATGTATGCTGCAACTATTGCATTTACACCTATCTTCTATCTTTCTTTTTACTGGAGTTGTGTGGAGAAAATTGAAAATCCGTCAATTTTCGATGGGGTGTTTCACCCCTTCAAAGTGAATGTCGGCACAAAAAAAATTGCGTATAGCACACCTATATATGTTGTATATATTCCCAAAGTTTCAATTTTTTTGAATTTCCGGGTTCGGGATCTTCCCTTGTCAGTCATTCATAGACCAGTTTTCTGCTGAATATCCTAATGAGCGGACTAATTACGAAACTTTTATCACGGATAAAGATAGATTAGCAAGCATTTTTATGAAAATAGGCAGCGTTTCAGAACTGCTGCACGCGTTTTAACAAAGAATGTACTTGAGGATGTATCGAATCGAATATTAGTCCTAACTAATCTATTAGAAAATTGCCGGAATAAACATACATATTAATCAGCTTATAGGTGTGCATTGAGAGGTAGTAGTAATTATGGAAGTTCATCGCAATTATTGTCAAGGAAAATTTAGAATTGATATCCTATTCTGATGAGAGATCGTAGCGATCATACAACAACCAACATGATCAACGGAAAATTGATGACATGGCAGATAAAGAAAGAAAGTAAGAGATGTGGCAGCAAAAGGAAGGAAGGAAGCAAGAGCAGTCAAGATGGGATATACAGAAATCATAATCGATGAGAAAATACGGAAATAGGGCGAGAAGATAGACAACTTAATCGAACACCTAAATAGACTGATTGATTGGCGTAATAGAACTCAAGAACGAAGACTCAAGTATGCAAAGATTGGTCATAAGGAAATTTACAGATCAACAATTGGGAACACTGTCCATGCAGTTTACAATAATAAACCAATTACGTATTATCAGCATGCACCTTCAGCACAGAGCTATACATCTGGCAACTTGGACGACCCCAAATCTAAGAATAACAAATCAAATTGAGAGTGTATCGTGGAGATACACTCTGTTAGCGATCACTTTATGCTGACAATTCGAATTCGTGAACTAAAAGTTTGGAAGCCAGAGCAACCTACAGAATTAATAACTACGAAAGAGAGAAACTGCTAAGCCGAGAAGTAGCTGACAAGACTGCTGACAAGAGTGCACTTAAAGATTTGATTAGTGAACAGAACTGTGAACAAGAAGGCATGCAAATTGAATGGGGAAACATACAGAACAACGTATAACAAGCGGCAGAAGCGACAAAGAACAAACAACAAAGAACGAAATAGTAAAATGGAGGGATGGTTTAATAGTCACTGAAAAAAAGTGCTTAAATTGAAGAATCAAGTAAGTTTGATTGCGCTCCGAAAGGGAAGCACTAACGAAAGGAAGAAATATATAGGATTGAGAAAGGAAGTAAAACGAATCTGTGGACTACGAAAAAGACGATACTACGACAAAATGCAGGAAAACGTGGAAAACAAATTCTACCAAGTTGTAAAACGAGATCGAAAGAGATATCAATCAAAGTTGCTTTATTGTCGAACCAAAGAAGATGAAATGGCAAGAGGACTTGAAGAAAAGGTTAATCTTTGAAAACTATCTTTTGAAACACGTTTAAATGAACCCTTCGATAAAATGGAAGATAGTCTGAATCTCAATGAGACACTACGATCACGCTATTCCTATTGATGCAAAAGTTCAGAGAGAAATTACGAAGCTGAAGAATAAGAAGTGCGATGGTAAGAATGGGATCACCGTAGAGCTTATAAGAATAGGAAGCAATATGTTATACATGTAACTTTATAATTTTAAATGTAGGATTTGGAAAGAAGAAACAGTGCCGCAGGAATGGTCAGAAGCGATAATATCGCCAATTTAAAAAAAAAAAGTGACAATACAAAGTGTGAAAATTGCAGGGACATTGCACTACTACATGCGATTTATAAAATCTTTGCCAACTACCTAATAGAAGAACTGCTATTATTCATAGAAAGTAAACTAGATGATTTACGGCCGGCTTCATAATAAACACCTTAAAGTGCCTTTAGCTAAAGTCTACTTTAACTTAAAGTTGACTTTAAAACGGATTTAAAGTATATGGGTTTCATAAACGAAAGAGTGGTCACCTTTAACTAAAGTCGACTTTTGTGTAACGTTTGTAGGTTGGCTGTATTGTTGTTTAGTTTTTTCGTTAGTTCTCTAGTTTATGTTGTTTCTCTGAATAATTTTCCCCGCGTTTTTATCGTTTACCGGGTTTCTTACCGCTTCGTACACGTGAGATCTTTTGTATTTTGTTATTATTACTAAATATGGCCAGTAATAGTAAATAGAATAGGGGATATAATTTTAGTAAAGAGGAAGAATTATTGCTGATCGAAGAAATCCGAAAGGAACAGCATATTGTTGAATGCAAGAGCACAAATAACATTTCTGTTGCGGAAAAGGTGTGAGGAAACCGTAATTAGAAATATTATATTGAATAGCACTATTTCTTGTTTACGGGAAAGATCTTGGGAAAGAATTACAAGAAATATTAGTATATATACATATATTTATAAGTAATTATATTTCTAGGTACTGTTAAGATGTGTATATATTTTATTGTTTCTTTTATTTTACTATTGTTTAGAATATGTTTATTTTATGTATAAGTAAAAACACATGTAGTTAGAATATTTAAACATTTATAATTTATCAACAAAAATAGTATTTATTAAAAATATGTTACATTAAAAAAAAACTGCACTACAAATTGGCAAAATGCTCTGTAATCAATAATCTTCTAATACCCTGTCCTCCATTTTCATTATTTCCAATTGCTTCTATATTATCTAATTCGTGGTTACCCACATGTAACCAGTCCTCAGGGATATCTTCATTCATATCTATAGCTATGTTATGTAAAACTGCTGTGGCTACAATTACATTCATTGCTGATTGTAGATGCAATTTGATACCCAAGCTTAGAACGGGAAACTTCCTTTGCCATAATACATGCTGCCGTTCCTCAACATTGCGAGATCTAATTTGAAACTCGTATAAATTTTCTGCAGCTGTTTGTGCTTCTAGCAATGGTGTCATAAGATAAGGTTCAATTCTATAGCCACTATCCCCTAATAATAGGTATCGACCATACCTTCCAGCTACAAACTCTTGCTTTAAATTTGAATTATTAAATATTGTGTGGTCATGGCAACAACCAGGCCATCTAACGATTGTGTTCCTGATCTTCAAGTTTGCATTAGAAACAGTTTGAACATTTCGTGTAAAAACATTTCCTTGATCTGAAGATTTCAACATCATTACCTCCAGGTGACTGTATCCTTATTAGGGTACAGTCAATTACACCAATTGCTCTTGGAAATCTAGCAATGTTGTAAAATTTTTCAGTTCAGTTACCCATTTCAGCATGATCACGAGGCATATAGATGTACTCGGGCAATACTGGACAAATTGCAGTCGTAACTCTTTTAACTATTATACATGCCGAGGCTTTTGACACTCCTACGAAATCCCCTGCCGAAATAAACATACTGCGTGTTGAATAAAAACGCAATGCACGTAATAGTTGACACATTGCTGGTATGGATCCTCCTCTATAAAATATTATTTTTAGTGAAAGTGGAATGTCATTGTCACGAAAGAACTTGCCGATTTGTTGGGAGTGCGATTAAATGCTCAATTTGATCTAATAATGCGGCAACAGTTTCCTGTTAACCTGAATCTCCCAAAAAAATTCAGTTTCATTATATTTGATGCAAGACAATTTATCCTGGTTCTGTAAACTTTCGGTCTTCTTACAACTATTTCTACTTCATCGTCTGATGACAAGCTTGAACTCGTTTCTAATAACCTGTTCATTTTTCAAGTAATATAGAAATAATATACTCGTTATAATAACCGGAGAATAACCAGAGTGCACCGGAGTGATAAATGACATGTTTTAAACATAGGTTATGCCACAGGTTATGCATAAGGTTAAAGACTACTTTAAGCGTAAAAGTGCCAAAAACGGGACTTTAGCTTAAAGGACCATTAAAGGCTACTTTTAATTTAAAGTAGTATTATGAAACCGATTTGGAAGTCGACTTTAAGATTTAAAGTCACTTTAATTTCATTATGAAACCGGCCGTTACAGAGTGGTTTTCGCCTAAGTAGAGATTTAACAAACCAAATTTTTATATTAAAGTGGAATGGAATTGCACAAGATTTTCATGGATTTGAAGCAGGATTGTAACTCTATAATAATAATAACAATTTATTAAAACTATCGTATAAGCAGGTTTTCATGGGTAGTAAAGTCAAAAATTTATATAAATTACAAAATTTGTACAATGTGTAAAAGAATATATCTAAATTATAAATGACCAAAAACAACCACAGAACACGGATACACACAGATTAAACACTAATGATAAAATACCCCTCAGTGCTGTATGAAACATTTGAAATCGGCAGCCTCTTTATATTTGACCTAAATGCAAGTCGTGTGTGTGAATATTTTTAGTTCTTTGGGGAGTTAATACAAAAATTTATATTCTTTATGGTACATATGCCTTTGATATTTGGCAGTAGAATGTTTTCCGATATTAAGACATCTTAGATTAAATTAGATATGATAATTACGGTTCAGATGGCAAAAGTTATTTTGGTTATCATACGTAAAACACAACACTTGGTATACATACAACGCATAAGTTTTCATTATGTAAATATGCTTAAAAGAGGATCTACAAAAGTCTTTAGATGCAAGCCCAGATACTGCTCCTACCGCCTTCTTTTACACCAAAAACACGCGTTCAACATTAATGTTTGCAGTACTATCCCATATTTTAAGACGGATTGAAGGCCGCCAAAATATAACGTTTTCAGAATTTCAGTAAAACAGTAGCTAGATAGGTTTCTAAGCGGAAATACTACTACGATCAATATGTGCATACCAGGTTAATTGCGCGTCTATATTTAGACCTAACATTCTTGCTGCGGAGGTAACCTTCATATTAGGATTACATAAATCGAAGTGTCTACTACTCTGGATTATATTACAGAACAAAATCACATTTTGTTAATGTGTAAATGATTGCGCATTACCCAATTATCTACTTTTTTCATCGTTGAGTAGCCTTAGCTGCTACTTCCGCATAATTACTTCCGATTATTACAATATTTATGTCGTCGGTACAATTAATAACGATCATATCATCTGAACGAGTGGCTCGGCCCATATCGTACATATAAATTAGAAATAATGTCGGATCGAGTACGGACCCATTTTTAGGCTTGATAATATGCCGCCATTCCCTCTCACGTTTTGCGATCTGTCACCCAGATGACCCGTAATAGCAATTATAACCCTGCATTGTGATAATTAATAAAACAGTCCCGCAAAACGTCTAATGAAAACATATGAAACATGCGGCCCACTTAGCATTTTCCTGCGGCCCGAATCAATTTTAAAAACAGCCAGATAGGGCGGCCCGCGAGCATGTTAAAGACCGTATTTGCACACACGCAGGTATCACGACGATCGATTCGGCCTATCTCGGCTGTGATCGGCCGCACTCCTCTTCCACGCCCGCCGCGTTGTGTGCCGCTGCCCAATCGCTTTATTGTCCGTGCCCCTTAGGTACGTACATAAGTGTCCTTCTCGCTTGTTCCAGAAAGTTCTATCGCGCGAAAACGCAGCTGACGCTATCTGAACATTCTAGAAGAGAACTGTGGAGAAATCACATTTCCGCATATATGCCAAGACCGCTCGGTTGAGTTTAGTCAGTTGCTATAGAATTGCGAGTTCAGTTGCGTACTTATTGTTACAACACGTAACAGTACTTATTGTTATAAATAATAAAGTTTTCAACATGTCTCTTTCAGAACCAAGTGGAGGTAAGGGGAAACTCGTAGATGAGCATCGTATCTTTCAAGAAAAGTGGGAATTAGGCTTTTTTGCTGTGAAGTAAAAGATAAAATTATTTGCTTGATTTGTAACAATACAGTTGGTATCAGTGTTAAAGACTTAAAGACATTAGTTTTAGATTTAAGATTTTTTGCTGTTGTTGTTTTTGCTTTCGTGTTATATATGTTATATGTATCGTATACGTACCACATATAAAATTATCTCCTGTTTTGCCTGTTCCAAGTGTTTATATTGTGTATCAAGCACTAGCGACAATGCGTGTGTATATTCTGACGTACGATCAGACGTACGAGCATACTTGGTGGGTTAACCGCGCGAAGATGGAAAGTATCGAATGTCACCGTCGGTGAATACAAGTCAATCGTCTGCAGTCCCCGTCTGAAAAGATTTAGCGACGAATGAATCATCGTAACCCCTTGCGTTAGGCTTCTGTTCGAAGGAATCGTCCAATCATCCGAATAAACATTCTGTGGCTTCGTCGGTACTATAGGAAGGCACAGATATGAATACAAACATAGCAGAACAGGGACTGCGAGCTGAGTTCACTCGAACGTCGGTTGAACTGACCCGCCTTCCCCGACGTTCAGGTCTGCATCTCATACTGCTGGTACGTAAACCAACCTATACGTACAAGTCTCCTAGCGAGACCGAAGAAGATCCGTCCGTCTTACTTAGTACGGTAAACTACCGCATACGTACAAGCGACCGCCATCCGGCTTAAGACTGATATACGTTTAGGGGCAAACGTGCTTTGAAACCATACGATTACTTACGTTCTTTCATTTTAGCGTCTAACAGACCATGGCGACCGCCCTTCGCATAAAGTTTTTGTATAGACCTTTCGGTCGTCAATGAATTTAAACGTTTAAGACAAACGTGCGTTAACGTTTACGTCCTAAGAGACATGTATGTTACGGCTTCGCCATTTTTACCGCGCTTAGGCGCAAAACGTTTGTGGCTGGCGTCTTTAGAACGTTTAGGACAAACGCAAAGACAAAATATTTGAACTGTTTTGGACAAAACGTTTTAGCCATAAATACATTTTAATTTTCTCCGAAGCGAGAACCATCCGATTCTTCGTATTCAAGTAACAGACCGTCATTCGCCGCCCGACTTAAATGCAAGATGCAGACATTAAGTCAAATGGGCTAAAACACAGTACACGGTAGAGGTGATACACATTATAAACATATGTTGCGATACATTTTTTATCTAAAAAATTTGACTTTGAAATGATGATTTATGATCGTTTCTTTTATTGTGGGTGTCAATCATATCTGTGTGTAGAAATGTTATATAGTGTGTCAATCATAACTGTCTGATGAAATGTTCTTTTATTATAAATGTATTACTAATCATATCTATCAAATAAACCGGCATAAAAGAGAAAAGCCTGTTTTAATTTCTATACCCACACGCAAGCGGGTAACCGCATGGTGCTTTCTCCAAAAGAGGAGACCGTAACAGTCAGTGATCAGATGAAAACAAAATCAGACTCTTTCTTTGCATTTTCTATTGCCTGTGACGAAAGTGCAAATGTGTGTGGTGTGGCGCAGCTCACTCGTTTTTCTTCGTGCTGTTGATATCAACGTTTATGAAGAATTACTGGAATTTTTACCATTGTATGATACAATAACTGGAGAGAATATTTTCATTGCTGTTTACGGACTTCTGCAAAAGTACAAACTAGATTTGTCAAAACTGTGTTTCGTTGCAACAGACGGAGCTCTTTCCATGGCTGGAGTAAATAATGGCTTTATTAAAACGTTACAGACAAAGATCAAACCAGATTTTCATCATGTGCATTGTATAATCCATCAAGAAGTTTTATGCTAAAGTTGGAAAGCGTTTTAAAATCAGTGAAAAAATTATAAACTTCATAAGGACACGTGAATTGAATCAACGACAGCTTTTTTGCGTTTTTACGTGATTTAGAAAGTGAGTACTGGTTTACCTTATTATGTAGAGGTGCAATGGCTTTCGTGTTCTATGGTTCTAGATCAGTTTTGGAAACTTAAAGAAGAAATACGCCGTTGTCAGCTTATTATTCCACGTATCCTTTTTACAAGATCTTTCATTTATGGTAGATATCACAACAAACTTGTCGGATTTAAATATGGGACCACGTCAAGTTATAATAGATATGCATGATCACGTGAAAGCTTACAAGTGTAAGATGGGGAAAACAGTTAGCAGTGGATAATCTGTCACATTTTCCGACTTGTGAGGCGTATCAGGAAAGAACGAGTGTACCAATATCATACAAAATGTATACAGAAAAAATGGAAATCCGTCTTATAGAATTTTAGAAGCATTTTCGAGATTTTAAGTACCCAGAAAACAATTTTTCTTTATTTACTGGTCTTTTAACTGTCGATATTGAAAATTTCCCCTCACTTGCAGATGGAAGTAATTGAGATTCAGTGTTAGACCCATTTAACACAAAAATTTGATAATGTTGGTACATTCGAATTTTATGAGTACTTGCCTGTTCAGTACCAAGAAATAAAAAAATGCCTGTAAAATCCTGTCAATGTTTGGAAGTACCTATAAGTGTGAACAATTATTTTCTTTGATAAAAGGAAACAAATCTCCCGCAAGACCACCTTCGACGGATGCACACTTGGTCGCAGTTTTAAAGTTATTTCCGTCGATAAAGTCACACCACAAATGGACAACTTAATTAAAGACAAAAGATGTCAAACATCTGGCAAAAGAAATATCACTTACATATGTGAGAAATGATTTAAAAAATAAATGATAACTTCAATAAGTTGGGTTTGTTTGTTTCCTAATTTAAGTATAACCGACGCACCCTCAGTCTTTCACACTCAAACCCTCTATCCCCAAGATTGTTCCGCATTGACTTTTTATAAAGTTGGCCGCCTCACATAACATTCCAACCTATCAAGCAAAATATGATGCAATATACAGTCGAAATCCTTGCTAGAGTCAATGAGAAGGCCCAAAGGAATTAATCTCCTATCTAGTGCTGAGACCATTCCATTTACAAAGGGTTCCAACGCGGTCTAAACACTTCTACTTTTTACAAAACCATGCTAAAAAATTTGTTCATTTTTCGTTCACGATAGTCTGTTGAATAATTCCAGAGAAAATACTAAAAGCCTCATCATCACGGTTTGATTAAAAGCCAATTCCCAAGACTACACAGCAAGGGCGTCTATAATAAGAGAATTAATTTTCGAGATAATGGAGGAATTCGGTATACTAACAAAATTAATACGTTTAATAAAAATGGGCCTTAGAAACGTAACGAATAGAGGGAAAATGGAACGTCAAACCTTTGAAGCTTGTCCGAGTAGACGAGGCGTAAAACAAGACAACCCATTATTCATACTACTTTTCAATATTGTATTGGAGAGGATTGCGAGGAACTGCGGAGTGCACTCTGAAGCTATAATTTTTGGGCATAGACACCACATACTCAGATGATGCGAATTGTAGCCAGAACTAAAACTGAGCTTGTAGAGGTTTTTGTACGAATGCAGAAAGCTACGAAAGAAATGGATCTAAACACAAACGAGACAAAAACAAAGTACATGGTGATTAGACGAGAAAATCAAACAGTATACAATCTTCTGCGGGTGAAGACAACTGATGGGTCCTAATTTCTCTCATTTTTAGTTTCTTTTCTTTGGCAATCTTACTCTTTACGAACTTTTATTTGCTGAAAATGTCTTATTAAAATTCATACACATATTTCAATAACTGAGTGGTCATCTTCGGATGGAGAAATCGCGGTATTCATGTTTCACATGAACTTGGGCGAAATGCCCACTGAGCATGCACGTAGTTCACACAATGACAACGGATCACTACGCACTTCACACGGCCGCTCTTTACCTGAACACACTCGAAACTGTATGTTTAGTTTTTGAATTAACACGTAATATGTGGATTTTTCACAAACTTATAAATTATACATTACATGTTTACATTACGCTATTGAAAATGTTATTCTACGTTGAAAAGAAGTACTATACAGATGTCATCATGCCATGTTATTCTATGGGGATTACAATTTAGGAAATTTCGAAATACGAGAACATATGAACACACTGAATACACCTGCGAAATATTATTAAAAAATTATCTACGTATTCTGTCAACGGGCAAGATTTAACAATCATATAAATATGTTACTCATCAAAATTTTAAATGAGTAATTATGCTATCTATATATAGGTGTCAATTAATTCGTGTTTAGTTTCGGAATTAATAAATCTTATGAATGTAACACTATACTTGCTTATAGTGACAAATTTTCCGTGTAGATATTTTTGCATTATTCGTATAACTTTATAGCATGCATGTAGCAGCATTTGAATAAATTCATTAGTGATTGCATGCTATTGTTTGTTTCTTTGCTCAAGTCTTGCCCGTTTCGATGATTATTTTATTTAATGCATTGTCCCAAGCTTTTCTAGGTCTTGCACCCTTTTTCTTACCAGAAATCTTTGCTACCCATATTTATCTCACTGGTATTGTTCCTCTCATTTTCTGCGGGTACTCCCACTAACCAGGGCCTGCTACTCCATTAGTGCTGCTGAGCTGCTGAACCACCAGAACAAATCCTCAATTTATGTATTAAGCATTAAATATCAACATTTAACATTTACTGAGTGTTTCATTAAGAATATTAAATTTCCATAGTTTCATCGTGTGTAACTGACATTTTAATAATTATTTGCTCTTACTTTGCTCTTAAAATGCCACAGCTGTACAACGCAACGTTCCGAGAAGGTCGTCTCTGCAGCGCAACTCTGCAATACAGATACATTCATACACGAAGTAAATCGAGGATAGCCGACAGGATGTTAATGTAAGCATCGCGGGCGTTTAAAATTACAATTATGTGTCAATATGATATACACATGGATATTGGTTTTAAACTCAGCGAAGCTAATTGTAAGTTTCAATACCTTCACTTTCAATAACAACTGGTAATAAAAGGGCGTGCACGTGCTCTTCTTGTGCTCAATATTGAAGTGACCGGTAGAAATCGTGGAAAAACATAAAAGACAATTTAATAAAAGCATATATCTTCGTAATAATTGAATTTGTGACCGCGGCGAAAAAAAAACGCTTTTTTTGTTTTCCGTGTGCATTGTCCGGAACTGATTACGAAGGAAAAGTTTGCCGGGAAAAAGACGTACGTGATTTAATACATTTAAGCGAAAAAGTGAAAAAACATGAAACAAGCCGTGCGCATATCAGCAATCAAATCAAATTTGCATTATTTGGGAAAGTGAGTATTCAAGCTCAACTTGATTCTGCTTATTGGATAAATATACAAAAGCACAACGAGGAAGTAACGAACAACAGGTATGTGTTATCGAAATTTATTGACTGCATAAAGTTTTGTACGGCTTTCGATCTAGCCTTAAGAGGACATGATGAAAGCGAATCATCCGGAAATTCCGGTAATTTTCGGCGTTTGGTGAATTTTACGTCAAGACTTGATAAAACACTTAATGAACATCTTAAAAATGCAATGGCTTTCAAAAGCAGCTCAAAAATGAGGCAAAATGAGATTTTATATTGCATGCAAATGTATCGTGAGCAAATTCTTTGCGAAATAAATAAAGCCCCGTTGAAACTACACACGTTTCCCTAAATTTCAAATGGAGACTGTTCTTCGTTAGGTTACCAAGGAGGGAAACCCGGTAGAAAGGCTCTGGACTTTTTCCTTCCCAAAAATCATAAAGCTGTGTCATTAGCTAACAATATTTTTAATGTTGTTGACCCTATTTTTAAAAATGATAAAAAAGCTCATTGCTCAAAGTTATGACGGGGCAGCTGTAATGAGTGGAATACATAGCGGAGTTTAGGCAATAATCAAAGAAAAATACGAAAATGCACATTTCGTTCACAGCTATGCTCATCAATTAAATTTGGTGATGTCAGGAGCATGTTCAACTAATTCTCAACTACGTGTTTTCTTTGGAGATTTACGTGACATACCTTTAGTCATTCGCCACAGATTCGCGGTTCTGAACCAATTCATAAGAAAAAATGTACCCCATACTACACCTACGCGCTAGAATTTCAATATTGGTACGGTTAATGCGATTTACGAACACAGAGATTCTATTACAGAATGCATGAAACATCTGGAAGAAGATTCAAATGCAGTGACGTGTAAAGAAGCAAGAAGTATTCGACATATTCTAGAAGATCCAAATTTTACTTTTTGGGTGACTGTTTGTCATTATATTATGCCACATGTTGAAGTTTTAAATAACCAACTGCCAAAAAAGGACATGAATCCAAAAATCCAAAAAACGTGGTAAATAATTTTGAGAATAGCATTAATAACGTTCGAAATCAAATGCAAGCTTCAAATTTTAGTACAGTCCCCTGTGATGCAAAAGGAAATGTTTAAATAATAGCAAAGAAGACCACCGTATTGCATGTATATGTAGAAGTTTGTGATGTTATTACAAATAATGCAAAAAGAACGTCTGTCAGTTTTGTATTCAAATTTTCAGTACAGGGCATTGAAAGGTGCAGTGCCTTTGTTAAAATTTATACTTTCTAACAATTTGGAAGAAACAATGGCAGAAACTAAAATTGTTATTGGAAATTCTGACGACTACTCTCATGACCACTGTTGAAGCCAACGTAATTTCTCCACCTTAAAGCAAATAAAAACTTTTCTTAGTAATTCAATGTGTGAATATCGTCTATTTGCTTTATCGATGCTTTTAGTAGAAAGAAAAACATCACGCACTTTTCCTATCGCTCTGTTTTCCAGTAATTATTAACGTATTGTTTGAATTTATATATTGTAATTTATACTGGCAAAACGTTTAAGTTGTGAGCTACACAGTGAAGTAATTTTCGTCTTTACTAAACAGGTAAGTCAAGAAATATTACGTGATATTTGATTCAGCTGTAATATCGTATGTATTTTTACTATAAGCACACGTATTTTCTTACGTTTCCAACAAGTTTTTGTAAATACTGTTTTTTTATATAACTTCTTGGGGCTCGGCCGCACTGTAACTTTCGGTATTGTTACTATATTGCTTTGTCAATAATTCTCCTTTGTTTCTCCATTCTACACCTATCCGTGGTCCAGTTTCTCTTTCGGTCTATAAGTCACCGCGACGGACCGCGCCGGTGTGAAGAGTTGTATCCTCGCCCTTATCCCTAAATACTTTTGGAATGATGATTGTTTGCAGTTGTTGTGGGAAACAAGATGAACCTCACAGAGTCTTGAATTGTTGTGTGTGTAAAATTTTTTTACTATAGATTGCGTTTCTGTTTCTAGTGCCATTGCGAGACAAATTCACTCCGATTCTGGCATAAGCTGGTCATGTAGCACTTGAATAGTGATATTAATGGTTTGAAATCTGTAATTTTGGATCTACAGCGGGAAATCGCTACATTAAAACAAACTATTTCTTATCCGCCTCGTGCTGCAATTTCCGTAGTTGATACTGAAAATATTATCCAGGAGATAATTGAACGCGATAGATGTAATCTTTTATGGCGTTCCTGAATGTGCTCAGTCTAAGAGAGATCAGATTGTAAGCGATACTAATTTTGTGCAGGATATCGTTACATTTTTGTCGGTTTCATCTAGTAATTTGTCTCTTCCTACACGTCTGAGCAAGTATGATCCCACCAATGCAAATCGCAAAAGGCCGATAGAAGTTAAACTGGCTGCTGAAGGGAATGTTCTATCACTTTTGCGTAGTTGTAGACGAGTGCGTAGTTCTACTTGGTCATTGTCTCTGTTTCGCGGGATCAAACTCCAATGCAACGCAAACTATATCGGAGGATCAAGTCTGAGATGCAACGTCGCGTTGAGGGCGGGGAAAGGGATTTGCGCATTAAATATCATTTTGGCGTACCGACAATTACAAAGATTAACTCGGCAAACTAACCCAGCCCAACAATAATGATAACATAATTCTAAATATTTATTATCAAAATACCTGCAGTCTTCGCTCCAAAACCCATTAAGCTTATATCAACGTTTTGAATTCAAATTTTGATATTTTTATATTAGCGGAAACTTGGTTGAACGCCTCTGTAACAAATGATGAAATCTTTACCAATCAGTTTCATGTTTGTCGCGCTGACAGGAAATTTAATATAGTAAAACTTTCCACTGGTGGCGGGGTTTTAATTGCACTACATAGTGATATTAAGTTTGAGCTTGTGGACGCATCCGCTCTGGCTAATATTGTTTCAATTATTGATATTGTCATCTGCAAATGTACTTTTCTACTTATAAATGTTATATTGTTGGTTTGTATATTCCTCCACGTGCTGGCGCGGAGGATTACACCTTGGTTTTTGAGACACTGGAAATGTTGCTCCTAGGTTATCCTGTTTTAATAGTTGGGCATTTGAATACGCCGAATTATTCCTGTCCTGCTTCTGTTGATGCCAAGGTCAATGCAATTAACAGCTTCTCCTACTCGCTAAACTTATCTCAGCTTAATAACACTATTAATCATCCGGGAAAATTGTTAGATCGTCTTTTAACCAATGTTATTCCTCAGATTGTCGTTGGCCGTGAGCTGTGCTCAGTGGTACCTGAGGACCCATATCATCCAGCACTCTATATACATAACTCTAAAGCTCCCTGTCTCGGTTAACTCATTACCCTTTCCTTCAAATAGTAACGTCCGCTACAGCTTTCGCAAAGCTGACTACGTAAACTTATACAACTGCCTATTTTTGACTGACTGGTCCTACTTGCTTGTTTACTGATATTTTTTGTTTTTAGTTATAAATATTGTCTATATTTTTATTCTCGGGTTATTATTATTATTATTATTATTATTATTACTTTGAACTGGTAGTGGTTCGTGCAGAGCACCCATCTTGAAATGTCGGCCAACCGCCACTGCCACCAACCCAACTTCTTTATATATACATACTTCTTCACTGATTCTATTTGTAGGTCTTGTCTGATTTGTAATTTTCTATATTTGACTACTCTAGTAGTAACTTTTACTTACATAAGAAACTTTATATGCGCTTCAGATCCTTTTTATTATTTCAGCTTCATGGTTTCCTGTCTCTTCTAGAGTAACACTTAGGTAACTAAATTTTCCGACCTATTCTATTCTTTTTCCTTTAATATGTATGTGCACATCGTTCTTTTTAGTTACATTATTTTGTTTTCTTCAAGTTTATTTTGATTCCGAGAGTATCATTTCATATGTCAAAGTTTAATTGTAGACTCATCTAACCATCAGCAATGATTGCATTGTCGGCAACTACACATTCCGCTATTTCTACTTTTTGCATATTTCGGTATCCAATGTGCATCTAAACTGTGGTAGTTTAAATTAGTTGTAGTTTGTTATAAACTTTGTATATCTTGTATTTTTTCATAATTTTTTGCGCACCCTCTTCGGTCACCTCCTCTTAAGTGCGTTGCATCCTCAGTGGGCTTGCAAACTCTACCAAGTCTTAGTCAAATTGGTGAGCTACACCAGAGGGCTTTCCGCTTTGTCATTGTCTGGCACAAAGCTTCGTCTGTCTTTTAGAATTTGAAGAATTGCTTTTTTGGTAAAACAGAAATAGAAATTATGTTTACGTAAAAAGTAAAAAGCTTTCTCGGAGAGCTGCGTAATAAACGTACCTCAATTACTAGGACGCTTTGTAGACAGTTAAGCTTTCTTCCTCTTCTTTTTGTTTCACCCATATCCACTAACAATGTTAGACACCTGTTTTGAAAATGCTGTATCAAAGCTTTCCAATACACACCGCCGTCAGTCTACTCGCTCCAGGTTTTATTCTCCTGTCAACAAATATCAGCGACTCACTAGCTTTCCAGCACCCATTGGTGTGAAGCAAGTGAAGCTGATCGAATGCCTGATTCATATTGAATGTCTATATTACATACATACCAATTTTTCTTAATGCGCTTTTCCAGGATTCTGGAATCGTCTTCGTATATCGTCCACATTTAAATTGACGAAGTCAGTGGCTGACAGTGGATAATAATAAAGTTCCTAAAGGCTCCTACTAAACCTATATCTATTTAAAATTATTGCTAGAAAACCACTTGGCGACAATTCCATCATGTGAAGCGCTGAATCCTACACCTATAAACAGTAAAAATCTGTATGTCAACATATTCCTTGTAAAAATATCTCGAAATAATTACCACAACTTACCAAAGAATTGAGATTTATTAAAATGTAATTGATTTCGTTTTCAATGACAAGTTTAGCCTATCTTTTTATATTTAAATAAAAACATCTGCAAAATTCAACTGTAATATGAGTTTTATTAAAAAAGAAAACTACATTGAAGTAAGTTTTGAGACACCTTTATATCCTTTATACGTTTCATGTAAATCCTTGGCAAGACTGAAACGTTTCCGGCACAGTTCTAAAATAACAACATATGTAGTTGTTTACAATATATCCACTATGCAATATATTCATTTATATGTGTGTACCCTTCGTATTCATAATCTCACTTAAGTGATTTCCTGTGCTATTTGTAACATTTTAGTATTGACAATTTACCTGATTAAAGCTATTAAGCTATAAATTACTTCTGTTGATCGAAAGATCTCTCCTGCCTTTATAACTTCAAGGTTTTATGTCTTTGTTGATCAGTTTTACAGTCTAAGTCGTAAATCAATTGTGACTTACTCGCTATTGCCTTTTTTAAAGGAACATTTACAGGCACGGTGACTTCTGATGTGTGTATGTGTATATGTATTTATGCTGTTCGATGCTGCATAAAGACAGTTTTTTTGTGTCTACATCTGTTTTGATATTGTTTTCAGTGCACCAGAAATAGAAACGTCAATTTTATTGCAGACCTCCAGTTCTATTTTAATCTATTTACCATAGCTATTCGACTTTGACTTATTGCAATATCGATATAAGCAACCCTGACTTAATGCGTTAGTATGTATTGTAGAGTATACTATGGTTTCTTTACACATCTCATTACTGTATCTATACCTTATATGCTCATTTCCGTGAAGATTGTATTGTTGCAATAGGCTGTGCTGTGTATCTTTATACTTTGAGACTTATGTAATAAATATGATTTTTTACTTTGGCTATGGATTACCTACTTGTACAAATACATATGACACTAACAATAATAGTAATAATAGTACCACTTTATTACTAATTATATTATTACCATATTACATAGGTAGTACATGAAACAAATCAATATAATGACAAGTATAACTTATACATATATGTAGGCACGATACTACACAAATAACTGAAATATTAAAAAAATCCTTAATAGCATAACGGCCGATTTCATAATGAAATTAAAGTGACATTAAATCTTAAAGTCGACTTTAACTTTCAAAATCGGTTTCATAATACAGTAGAAGCCGCTTATTATAATCACGGTTAATGTTATCAAACGGTTATTGTTATCGAAAACCGTTGGTCCCAAATCACTCTATTTAAAACTCATTGAAAGAAAGCCGCATATTGTAATCAAAAGCCGCTTAATGTTATTAGTTATGAATAGTATCCTTTGTCGGAAAGTTTCTTCAGGCGACGGTGTCTGCAGCGCAACTCCTTTGAACGAGCCGCTTTTTCTCGCCGATTTCAATTAAAACTCTCATATCGCATATTACAATCTAACGAATTGTTATTTCTATATTATGAAGAGGTCATCTTTTTTTGATGTACTTTATGTATAAAAGGTCCGTTCGTTTAAATGATATTCAGTTTCTCCTATACTCTTCTACGAATCTCACGTTCTACAGTCTTGTGTACGGGTAAATTATTGAAATTTCGCATAAACCACCGTGGTCACGGCAGAAGTGAATAAAAACGTCGCGATCTATCGAACGAAGAAAAACGACAAATTCTCGATAATTTCGATAAACTTCCGAAAATGAGTCAATGGAATGCTGCGGTACAATTAAAAATTTCGCAACCGCTGTTGTGTAAAATTTTAAAAAATCGTACAGAAATAGAAACGTGTGCGCGTTCGAATGAAAACATAAAACGAAAAAGGGAAAGATCTGGAAAGGATAATCAAATTGAATCAGCTTTAAAAATTTGGTTTACAAATGTTCGCGAAAAAATGCCTCTGTGAATGGTCCTATCATGCGTCAAAAAGCAGAAGATATAGCCAAAACTATGGGGAAAGAAAATTTCATTGCAACAGACGGATGGTTCAATCGGTGGAAAAAGCGAGAAAACATCGTTTATAGACCTCTGCACGGTGAAGAAAAAGTGCTGATTCGTTAGCAGCCGCTGACTGGATGCGTTCGGAATGGCCAGAAATTATTGCAAAATATCCGCCTCGGGACATCTACAATACAGATGAAACAGGACTCTACTTTCGCGCGATGCCTAATCATACTTATTTGTTCAAAAACGATAAAGTAAGAGGTTGCTTATCTTCGAAAGAACGAGTAACAGTGTTATGTTCTGTTAATATGGAAGGTGAAAAGGAAGAACTTCTAGTGATAGGAAAAAGTAAGAATCCTAGGTGTTTTAAAGGTGTTAAAACTTTGCCCGTGGAGTATTTTGCTAATGCGAATGCTTGGATGACAAGTGTCATCATTGTTCAGCGAGTGGTTACTCAGGTGGGACAAAAAATTGAAACGCCAAATCGTCTTATTAGTAGACAATTGTACTGCGCACAAAGTGAATGCAGTTTTGACGAACATCCAACTTATTTTCTTACCTGCGAACACTACGGCATTGATACAACCATGTGATCAAGGAATCATTCGAACATTCAAAGAATACTATCGAGGGCAAATTCGAGCCCAAATTATACAAGAACTTGATGAGAATCGAGATGCACCTACTGCAGATGCGATAGCAAAAAAATCAGTCTTCTAGATGCGCTGCATTTGCTGGTGAAGTCATGGAGGCAAGTTCAACCAGAAACGATCCGAAACTGTTTTCGAAAAGGAGGTTTTTCCAAAACTGGTGATGAAGAACCTGATCTCCATGAAACGTGCGCTGACATTTTAGAAGGTATGAAAAAGGAACTTGTTTTGTACATCTAACTAATATTTTTTAATTTTTTTGTAGTTCAAGGTCTGCCCAAAAGCGAATTTTCCGATTGGGTGGATATCGACAATGATGTTCAAACAGCTGCCACAATGACTATATCAGACATTTGTCGGGAAGTTGTGGATCAATCGTCCGAAGGAAGTAATCCTGAATTACCCGAAGTAGGAGAAGAAGAAGAAGAGGAAATGTCTGAAGAGCCGCCAACTAATGGCCAGATGCAAGAAGCGTTAAATATTCTCCGACGTGGTGTACAATTCCGAGAAAGTAATTTTGATAGATATTATGATTTTGAAATATACATACAAAATCTTATTAATAAAAATAAACGTCAAACGACGATCGACCAGTTTTTCGAATGAAATCGTAAAGTGTAAATAAATGTACCTACGTATTGTATCGATGATAAAAAATAAACAAATTTGGTAAAATATTAAAAATTGTTGATTAATCGTTAATTTTTCCTTTGAATTTTATTTGTAAGTCGTTAAATAATTTGATTACATACATACATATGTATTATTGACTACATCAGCATAGAAAAATACATTTATATTTACCTTCCGCTTACTGTTATCATTCGGTTAATGTTATCAAAAAGGGTTTGTTCCAAATTGATCACAATAAGCGGCTTCTACTGTATTACTTTAAATTAAAAGTAGCCTTTAACCGTCCTTTAAGTTAAAGTCCCGTTTTTGGCACTTTAACGCTTAAAGTAGTCTTTAACCTTGTGCATAACCTGCGGCATAACCTATGTTTAAAACATGTCATTTATCGCTCCGCTTATTATAACGGGTATATTATTTCTATATTACTTAAAAAGTGAACAGGTTATTACAAACGAATACGAGCTCGTCATCAGACGATGAATTAGAAATAGTTGTAAGAAGACCGATAGTTTACAGAACCAGGATAAATTGTTTCATCAAATATAATGAAACTGAATTTTTTGAGAAATTCAGGTTAACAAAAGAAACTGTTGCCGCATTATTAGATCGAATTGAGCATTTAATCGCACTCCCAACAAATCGGTAAGTTCTTTCGTGACAATGATATTCCACTTTCACTAAGAATAATATTTTATAGAGGAGGAACCACACGGCATGTAAAATAGTTAAAAGAGTTACGACTGCAATTTGTCCAGTATTGCCCCGAGTACATCTATATGCCTCGTGATCATGCTGAAATGGGTAACTGCGCTGAAAAATTTTGCAACATTGCTAGATTTCCAAGAGCAATTGGTGCAATTGACTGTACCCTAATAAGGATACATTCCCCTGGAGGGAATGATGGTGAAATCTTCAGATCAAGGAAAGGTCTTTTACACGAAATGTTCAAACTGTTTCTAATGCAAACTTGAAGATCAGGAACACAATCGTTAGATGGCCTGGTTCTTGCCATGACCACACAATATTTAATAATTCAAATTTAAAGCAAGAGTTTGTAGCTGGAAGGTATGCTCGATACCTATTATTAGGGGATAGTGGCTATAGCATTGAACCTTATCTTATGACACCATTGCTAGAAGCACAAACAGCTGCAGAAAATTTATACGAGTTTCAAATTAGATCTCGCAATGTTGAGGAACGGCAGCATGTATTATGGCAAAGGAAGTTTCCCGTTCTAAGCTTGGGTATCAAATTGCATCTACAATCAGCAATGAATGTAATTGTAGCCACAGCAGTTTTACATAACATAATTATAGATATGAATGAAGATATCCCTGAGGACTGGTTAAATGTGGGTAACCACGAATTAGATAATATAGAAGCAATTGGAAATAATGAAAATGGAAGACAGGGTGTTAGAAGATTATTGATTACAGAGCATTTTGCCAATTTGTAGTGCAGTCTTTTTAATGTAACATATTTATAATAAATACTATTTTTGTTGATAAATTATACATGTTTAAATGTTCTAACAACATGTGTTTTTACTTATACATAAAATAAACATATTCTAAACAATAGTAAAATAAAAGAAACAATAAAAATATATACACATCTTAGCAGTACCTAGAAATATAATTACTTATAAATATATGTATATATACTAATACTTTTTGTAATTCTTTCCCAAGATCTTTCCCGTAAACAAGAAATAGTGCTATTCAATATAATATTTCTAATTACAACGGTTTCCTCACACCTTTTCCGAAACAGAAATTTTATTTGTGCTCTTGCATTCAACAATATGCTGTTCCTTTCGGATTTCTTCGATCAGCAATAATTCTTCCTCTTTATTAAAATTATATCCCCTATTCTTTTTACTATTACTGGCCATATTTAGTAATAATAACAAAATACAAAAGATCTCACCTGTACGAAGCGGTAAGAAACCCGGTAAACGATGAAAAACGCGGGGAAAAGTTATTCAGAGAAACAATATAAACTAACGAAAGAAAACTAAACAATAATACAGCCAACCTACAAACGTTACACTAAAGTCGACTTTAGTTAAAGGTGACCACTCTTTCATTTTTGAAACCCATATACTTTAAATCCGCTTTAGAGTCAACTTTAAGTTAAAGTAAACTTTAGCTAAAGGCACTGTGAGGTGCTTATTATGAAACCGACCGTAACAAGTAAAACTTAATAAGAATTTCTTTAAGCTAGTTTTAAAATATAACTTGAAAGTAATTTATTAAATAGCCGATAAACCATAAAAAATAGGTTATTCCGAAAAAAGAAGTTTTATATTTTAATGACAGAAGATTTCTAGTATTATAATCATCAGATGTATTTTGAGGAAGCTCTGATATTTCTGAAAACGAAGCACATGACTTTAAAACAAAGATTAAAACAATTCTGTGCTCACTTTTGCAAGAGAGAACATCTATTGCAACCAACACTACATCCCGAATAAATAATACCACAACTCACTTTTAAATAGATATTCAAAAATAGAAAGTTGTGAAAACATGAAGGTTGTTCTAAAATTATAAGAAGCATATCATGTCTGGGGGAAACGATTGTAGGTCTTACCTATATGAGGAGTCCATTTCAAATCTTCATCAACAATACTACCTAATAACTTTGTAGATGGCACAAAATCAATATGTTTGTTAGTTAGGTGAAAACCGGATATGCTGTATCTCCAGCCACTACTAGAAAGTACACAAAGTTAGTTTTATCGAAATTCATAGCTAGTTTCTTAGTCCTCATCCAGTGACTTATTAATAGCTTAATGACTTATAAAAGCATCGGGTTTAAAGCAGACCTCTGCGGAGCGCCAGACGCAAACGGGGCTAAAGAAGAATAACCACAATTGTAAAGTATCCTTTGAAAATGATGCCCTAGGTAGCTCTCCAACCACGAAATCCATACATCTGCAAGTTATGTAATAGAACGGAATGATTGACACAGTCAAAAGCTTTTGCTAGATCGGTGCACGTAGCAACGCCTTGTGGAATCTATATTCATAAAAATTTGCTTTAGAAAATTGAAGAAGACAGTATTAACGGACCAGTTTGGGAGAAAACGATTCTGATGATTCAAAGTAAGTTTAAATTTAAGAAAACAGTCAACAAACAATAATAAGGAATTCGTACAATTTAGAAAATCTAGGAAGGATGCCGATGGAGTGATATGATTATCTAAGTTATTGTGAATATTCTCCTTCAACATGGTCTTGATAGTTCTAAAGATTAAGAAAAATGGAAAAACTCGTTGTTCAAAGAAGGAGTTGTAAAGGTGTTAAAATATATGTGGCAGATTTCTTTATGATAAATGAAGGTAGATTGTCATCACCACAAGGCACTAACGTGATTAAGTAAGCGATTAACCGTTACTAACAATAAGATATCACTTACATTTATTAGAACAAGAAACAAAGAATTACTTACACGTTTGCAGTAGTTATCAATGGCGTCGAAATATACGCTTATCTATCACTGAGATCTTTTAGCAGGGCTAAATTGTTTTTGCAGTTCATAATCAGGTGTGATCCAATTACTGTTGTTCTGAATAATACCTAAAAATGTTAATGAAAGGCTTTCTCAGGACAATTGCATTCGCAAACAGTAAACCAAGCTTCTTTATTGAAATACTCGTAGAACGCATTTAAATTATTCCCACAAAATGTACGCTTTAAGAAAGGACTGTTGCATGTTGATGGTAAACTGACGTAAGTAGTAGTAAATTGGAAAAGGCGATCACAAAGGTAATAATATAATATACGGTATTAATTTTTCAATAAAAATGGAAAACTCTGAATAGGAGGTCTGTATAAAGTAATACAAACAATATTGACATCGGTTGTAATCTCTATACCACAAACTTCTGTAACATTGGAAAATGATAATTTATTAATACAACTTGAGAACTTGGATAAACAATCCATATGCACTGATTGCAACATCCCCATGTTGTTCCATGTATCTAAGAGAGAGTCCAAATTGCAATTTTCGGAGATTTTATCTGTAAACATACTTATTTTCCATTCTTCAACATTTTGTGGTAGATTAAAGGTAGTATACGAGAATACTCGGTATTGTTTTGCTCTTTATATTCTTTTTGGAGAGCCTAGTATATAAC
This sequence comes from Chrysina gloriosa, assembly GCA_038088585.1. Taxonomy (NCBI): domain Eukaryota; kingdom Metazoa; phylum Arthropoda; class Insecta; order Coleoptera; family Scarabaeidae; genus Chrysina; species Chrysina gloriosa. The sequence goes on along the minus strand of CM076095.1, from coordinate 14,013,110 downwards.
AATAAAAGCTACATAAGAAGTACTGCACTATGCATGTAAACAGAATTGACGTTAGATGATACATTATGATGATATAAAAATGTCAAGCCACTCTCAAGCTTATAAACTTCAAAAATCACATTTGTACCAAATGTTTCTCTTCCTTTGTTACGGCCAATTTGCCACAGCGTTCGGGTTTGTTACTTTTGGCCTCTCGCTTCAACTTTTGACGTATAGATGGCGTCCCGTTTTCGTAGGTTTTTATACGACTCGCGCCTTTTGGATGCATGTGTTAGGCATTCTACTTATGGCGTTCAGCTAAACAGGTCGTTCCCCGTGAACAAGTTCTGCCGTTCTCGCTTTAAAATCTCGCTTGTCGGGAATCTGCACGCGAATTCCACTCTGGAAAGTTTAATACTATGGTTGTGTGAACTGGGAGTTACGCTTCCCCAATTTTAATGTTCGAACTATCGGTCACGTTGTGCGTTTGCTTTTCCCTCTATTGGAGGTGAGTTTTTCTTTTGTTAATTACGATGTCGTCAATTTTCTCTTTCACGTTATTGTAGGGTGCTAGTAGGTGCTAGAAGATTATTTGAGAACATCTAAGAACATTAAGAACATCTAAGAATTATCGTAGAAGCTAGAAGGACGTTGGTCTTGAGTCACCTAGTACCGACCCTTAGCTTTATATTGCCGACTTAGTCTTAAATTTACTGTGTCCGGCTGGATTCCCGACATTTCAACACCTAGTGCGAGGGACACGCTATCTTTGGCAACCTGCCGTCTCGACGGCGACTACACGCTAAGTCACGTCGTTAGCTCGTTGAGCTTTTGGGAAAATTAAATTAGATTTAGTAAGTCGGAGATTTATTTTCAACTAAAAACGGTTTTCTTGCTTTTGCTATCTTACCATTAACAATTTAGTTAGATATCTGTTGACCGAAACATTTAATTCTTTTTAGTATTTTAAGAGGGATCACGTTTAATTGTCACTTGCACATCTTTTTCTAATAACGTTCTGCTAAAGCTGTAATCTAACCGTGAAGCCTCTGGAATTCCAATGGTTACCGAGAGTGTTGTAAGCATTATTGAAGTACGATGCGAAACTAGCTTATTTGAATTTCTTTTGACGCTTTATACGCCCCAAGGGTGCTTTCAGTGATAAATAAATTGTTGTTCAAAATCTTTCTCTCGCCTGAATTTATTTAATTTCTTTTATTTTCTTTTTAAGTAGAGTTTTAGAGTAACTTTGCTGGTCGCTTCACAATCTAATAAAAGAATCCGTAACGTAGACGGCTCGGATAACCTCGTTCACTTACCAACGAAGTTGAAGGGTCTCTCTGACTCCAGAAATTTAGATGCGATTCAGTTTCATAATAAGAGAGTGGCGCCTTGTTACTGATAAATTCTCGAACTTGAATCTACGCCGTTTCCATTGAGCTAGTACGGCATGGATCTCCATCTTTATAACCAACTAAGTGGGTTATTCGAATTGCAATAACTAACTTCCGTATCACGTTGCCGCCTTTTACTTTATTATTGTCATTTCTTTTTCCTCTTTTGCCACAATTCAGTACCAAGAGCTTGAAGCCTGTAACACCTTTTCAGTGTTTATTCTTGTTACAAATTTCATCTGGTACTGCTCACTCTACCTGAACGACTAATATAAGAAACTTTGGTAGCACTAATTTTAATAGATTCTGGTAATAATTTCGAAGTATTAGAGCTATTACATACTGACAGGTTAATAGTACTTATACTACTGTTAGCGTCATGCTGCGCATCTATTTGCTTTCTCATAACACTTTATTAAAGGGATTTAACTTGTGCCATTAGCGTCTACTAATTTTTCAAGCAATCAGTTATAATCACAGTGGTCAATCTGTAAGCTCAATTGGCATTTTGTTCTTTTACCATAATGAATAGATTTGATAAATTTGCGAAATTTATGATGAACTATCCGACTTACCGAGCGATTTTCAACGCATAGAAGATGGACGTGAAGCAGGTGAAGATGATGACAGTGATATTGTTCCAATAAAAAAGTTGCAAACGTATTTTATATGAAAGCGAGAGTGATAAGTAACTCTATATCAGAGGAGGATGAAAGTGAATCAGAAATTGATGTTAGATGCTGTGTGGAACGGTATTGATACACCACCACGGTTAGAATCATTTGAACGAATTCCCAGTATGGCGATAATTCAAGAATGTCTTGATAATATGTTCGATACAGCTGAGCTATTTTTTATTGATGACTTCTTTTCGCATCTATATTATGAAACAAATAGACAGCATAATCAGAGAATAATTGAGTATAAAGTTCCCAAAGAAGCATTAAAGTAGATCGATGTTACTACAAAAGAAATTAAGCGGCTTATTAGGCTTATAAATTAATAAACTTAAAATTCAAGACTATTGGTCAAAAGATCCCTTGATGGATACACCAATACATATTTTCAAAAATTATTTTTTTATGTTCTTACACTTTAATGACAACCCCCAAATGAAACAAGATTTTCACGTACCCTTAAGAAACTAAAGCCGATAAAGTATCTAAGGGGCAAGGAGCGAAATACGATATATATGCAAATTGTGAAGTACCGTTAAACAAGGGAAGCAGTTTCACTAATTATCATACTAAAAACAATTCTAATGCTACTTGTACAACCCTTAAAAATTTCCATAAAACATATTAATTATGGCAGTTTTAATGTTGAAATATCTGTATATCACTAAAATACCTCGATTTATACCACGTTTTTGGAAAAAATAAGCCGATGCGAATGTGTTGAGTGATTCGTGTGCGGAACAGAGCATATCCGGCAGTTCATTCCTTAACGCAGCCCATTCTCAGCATCACTGGAGTGAAAGCGTCAGACTTCTGCTTCGAGTATGGTTATATCAATCACTCTTTGTTATAGCTGATTATCGTTTTTTTGGCGCTACACCGAAGGTGGTTCCCTAGGGCATTCTTACCCTTACTACCTTTGTCGTTGTCAATTCTTTTCTTTCTTGTACCTAAGGTTTAAGTGTGTCCCGTTTTGTACCTTTTTTGTTTATTATACTACTGATCATCGTGTTGATACACATATTGTAATCAGTTTCTTTCTATTAACCGTAAATTTGGCTTTAAAGACAAGCTCCAGTTTTTGTTATTCCATATTTGTGGTTTTTGCATTTATATTATATGCATATTTTAACAGTTGATAGTGACATTATACTTTAGAACATTTTTCATTTTATGTTAATAACTTTTAAGCTGTTTCCACTTAACAGTGGAAGAAACTTGTTTTGCCTGTTTAACACTATTAATGGTAAGCTAAACATCTGATGATTGTGATATTTGACCCTAACAACAATTTTACCTAATATACACACACTTTCTTCAGTGACTACTTTTAACTTAAAAGTTACAGGATTTAATTTTAGACGTGTAACTGACACAATCTCCATAACAAAATTCTTACTCTCAATTATTAAGCCAACTTCAAAACTATCACTTCCTCTGGATCTGATTAAATTGAAATTATATGCCTTACTGTAGTGGGTATCTTCTTATTGCCAGCCCAGTTCTAATGAATCCTCTTCCACTCCATATATTTCTTCACTAATCTATATACTCATTTCATACATACGAGGGCGGATTGATATTGAAGCTACCTAAGTAGGAAAAAAACATTTTTTTCGAAAACCATTTATTTCTCAACATAGTCTCCTTTTAGCTCAATACACTTAGTAAGACGATATTCCAACTTTTTATACCATCTGAATAATACGATTTTGAGAACCCCTCAAAATACGCGTTAGTTTCAGTAATCACTTCTTCGTTTGAGATGAATATTTTCCCTGCGAGCCATTTTTTCAAGTTTGGAAAAAGTTACTAGGAACTAAATCTGGACTATAAGGTGGATGATCAACCAATTCGAAGTGTATTTCACGTAATTTTAGCATCGTATCTAATGCTGTGTGAACCGGTGCGTTGTCTTGAAGAAAGAGCACTCTTTTCTTCTTTAAATGTGGTCGTTTTTCTTGATTGCGTCAATCAATTGATCCAATAATGCACGATAATACTTTCCTGTGATTGTGGATCCTTTTTCAAGGTAATCGATGAGCAATATTCCGTGTGCATCCCAAAATACAGTGGCCATAACCTTGCCAGCCGATTTCACTGTCTTCGCCTTCTTCGGAGCACTTCCACCAGCTTCCACCCATTGTTTCGATTGATTTTTGGTTTCAGGTGTGTAGTGGTGGACCCACGTTTCATCAACAGTTATTAATCGACGCCAAAAATCAACAGGATTACGCTTTATCATGTCCAAACACCGCTGTGAAGTGGTCTGTCGAACTCGTTTTTGTTCGACACTCAACAAACACGGCACCCATCTTGCCGATAGCTTTTTCATATGCAAATGTTCATGCAAAATGTTGAACACACGTTCATATGATATGTTTACCATTTCAACAATCTCACGTAACTTGGCTCGGCGATCATTCATAACGATATCGAGGATTTTCTTGATATTTTCTTCAGTAACCACCTCTTTTGGCCTTCCTGTTGATGGTATTGTTGCAGTGCTTGTTCGGCCGCGTTTAAATTCAGCAATCCAATATTTTACCATGTAATCTGACGGGGCAGACTGACCGTAATGTTTATCGAGCTTTTCTTTTGTCTCTTTCGCCGTTTTCCCTTTCAAATAATAGTGTTTAATCACTGCACGAAATTCACTTTTTTCCATTTTTCAAGAAACACAAAAGTTGCTTACTTCAAACGACTACAACAACTAAACTAATAGATGAATTTGGGTGAAATTTTAACAGCTGACGTTTGACAGATCGCAATTTCTAAAAAAAAAGTTTTTGTGTTTGTGCTGCCATGTAGCGCTAGGTAGCTTCATTATCAATCCGCCCTCGTAACGTAGACTTCGCATTATGTTCTATTTCACTATATAAATAGCAAGTCCATTTGACTGCAGGACATAAGTTATTGTCCAAGCGGATACAAAGGCGTCTTTTGTACTATTTTGTTGGACTTTTTGTCCTGAATTTGATAACACCTTCTTGTTAGCTGTGATCTAAAGTTATTCTGGGTTGTACTAGACTACTGTTTGGTTAAACTTTTGCTATTCTGCTAGAATCCATCTTTTGAGACTGTAATGATTTATAGGTTCCTTTTAAGATGGTCATAGCGCGGTAAACTAACAAGGGGAACACCAGGATTGTCCGACACGGATTTTCATGGGTCTTATATAATTATGTTTTAGAGGGACCTCTCCTGAGTATCTAGGTACAAGCTTGTATCCTAACGCGCTCTACTTTTTGAGAAAATCGTTGAAAAAGAAATTGAAGTTTCCTATTTGTCCGTTATATCCTAACTTTTAAATACTGTTAAACGAAGCGCTCGTAGCGTAGTGGATAAGATGTAGGGTTTACACCGCTGGGGGATGTGTGTTCGAGTCTTGATTCAAAGAGAGAGATTCAAAAAAGAGCACACGTTTTTGAATCTCTTCCTGCACAATATTGACAAATATATTTTATTTCATGCAAAATTATTCAAAAATAGTATTTTTTGCCATGGTAATTTTGCATGAAATGAAATATATTTGTTAATATTGTGCAGGAAGAGATTCAAAAAAGAACATAAAAGGGAAAGTTTGAGCTTTTGAGGAACCTAAGAAATTTTCTGGAATTATAAAAAATTAAATTCAGAAGATAAATGTCAAGTTTAGAAAATTTGATTTTTCGATACATTTCCAGAAAATAAAAAATAAATAAAATTCTGAAAATTCTGAAAATTCCAGTTAATTCTGAAATCTTGAAACATTTTGAAGTAGTCCGAAATTTCTTTTGTCATGGAATTCTTTTAAACTTTCCAATTCGATAAAAGTTTGGACAATTTGAATTTTCGATAAATTTCCAGAAAAAGAAGAAATAAAATTCTGAAAATTCCGGTTAATTTTCGAATATTTTAAATTCATAATACACACCATAACGCAGATTTGTTTCCAATCTATTTCTTAATAAAATTATCATGGCAAAAAATATTATTTTTGAATAATTTTGCATGAAATGAAACATATTTGTTACTATTGTTCACGAAGAGATTAAAAAAGCACACGAGCAAGATTTGAATACCCGTCCCCTAGGGGTGTAAACCCTACATCTTATCCACCGTGCTACGATCACTTCGTTGAACAGGATTTAAAATTAACGATATAAGGGACAAATGGGAAACTTCAATTTCTTTTTCAACGATTTTCTCAAAAAGTAGAGCGCGTTAGGATAAAAGCTTGTACCTAGATACTCAGGAGAGATCCCTCAATAACATATATAAGACACATGAAAATCCGTGTCGGACAATCCTGGTGTTCCCTTGTAAGCGCTATACTATATACTTTGCCTCCCTAAAAGTTTGCAGTATTGATGTGCCATTCTGTATTGCTTACTATCAGGCATCGTATGTTTTCTTCTTTAATAGTTTGTATAATATATAAATACAACTTATTATTATTTTGATTACAGACTACTAGCACAAATATTATTTTTATAGGTATTATACTCAGAATAAGAACTATATAATTATATAAACAGAATATGCTATAATCTTAAAATTGATTTTGGCATTATTGTTAGTGTCAAATTTTCAAATTCCAAATTCCCTTTTGGTGATATAGCAACCACTGTATATTCTTTTTTTACCCTGCGCATTCTGAATCAGTACGCTTTCATTCAACGTTCATTTCTCCTCTAGCCTTTTTGGCTACCATGATTTACCGATCTTTTAACACCACAAATACAAAAAAGGTCTTTCAATTCTGGTGAGAATCCGCCAATTGGAAACGAGGTGTGATCCAACGAGGAAGGAATTGACCGATTTGGCAGTGCGTTGGGACAAAACGATTTAGTTTATGGGAATAATTTCAGTCCGAAAGTATAAATCGTCGGTTTATTCCGCTTAGTCATTAGTAGCTTCTTAGGGTTCTACAGAATACTGTCATACTACTCTGCAATTCTTATTTAGATCACACAAGATAGTAGCGCCGATCAATGTAGTTTTGCGCGATAGAACTTTCTGGAACAAGCCGGAAGAAAACTTACGTACGTACGTAAGGCGCAAGGACAATAAAGCGATTGGGCAGCGGTACACGGCGCGGCGCGCGTGGGAGACGCGTGCGGCCGATCACAGCCGAGATAGACCGAATCGATCGTCGTGATGCGTGTGTGTGCGCGCGACTTATTGCAGCGCGCACGTTTTCAAATACGGTTTTAGCACGCTCGCGTGCCGCATTATCTGGCTGTTTTCAAAATTGAGTCGGTTCCTTGTTTGACTTGCTTGCCGTAGACCCATTTCTTTAAAAAGAAGTGTTGTTTTCTCTCATTTTTGTGAACCGAGGGAACCAAACTCATACGTAGTTATTTTCTTCAGTTCCTCTTTACATCTTGTTAGTAAGGTGACCTGTTTATTCCGACGTCGCTGATTATTTTTTCTAGTAGTACTTTAAACAAGATGGATGACAACAAATCTTCTTCTGTTAGCTCCCGGTTTATCTAAAAATTTTCTTTTATACTTATTTGAGTTGTAATCATATTTTCGGTTTTTTGTAAGGTCATTTCAACGAGCTGGACCAATTTCTTTAGTATCTTCAGTTTCATTCTTTCCTGCATTTCTCTCAAGTTGAAAATCTTATCCAATACCGATTTTTCTTTGCGGAAAGTCTGTTTGGTACATCGCCAATGCTGTCTCTACTTTCGTTGTTAGTTTATTCTTTAGGTATGTTGTCATTATCTTAAAAGCGAGGCTCAGTAGTGCAGTCCCCCTATAATTCTGACATTCAGTTTTTTACCCTTTTTTGTGTACACATTAAGGGGTATCTGGCCACTTTTTCTTCTCTCTATAATTTCACAATTGGTTTGTACATAGATCTAATAATTCCTTCCCCTTCTTCTTGTATCATTCCTGCCTCTAGACCATCATTTCCTGGGTTTCCATTGTTTTTTCTTCTTCGGTTGTTCTTCAATGTTTTCATTCTCCATTTGGTTATATTGTCGTGTTTGTTATTTCTGTTGCAATCTGAGTTTACTCTTCCTTTTATGTGTCACCTCCACTAAGCCGTTCTAAAGTGTTATATGCACATTTCCTGCACTTTTTCCATATCATTCGCACTTATCTTTCTCTTATACAGTTTCTTACATCTGTCCCATTTCACTTATATGGCTGGCTTTTCCTGTATTAGATTTTGTAACATTCGAACTATATTTTTGGTTGTTTCTTATATTTCTTTCTGTCATTCCTGGCCAAATCATTATGTTTTTTAGGTATCTTTTTATATCGTCTTTGTTGAAGCTTGTATTATTAGTTCGATGTTTTCAAGACGTTTATCTATCCCTTCTATTTGTATTTGTATTTGTTGTTGATCCTTATTGCAAAAGCCGACTGCAATGTATTCTTGTAGTTCCTATTTGCTAATGTCTTGTTTAGGAATCTAATTTTGACGCCTACCATGAAATGATTTGTATCGGTGGTTGGTCTTCTGTACGTACTTGTTTTTGTGATACTTTGTTGATCTCTTGCTTCAATTAGTTCATGATCAACTGGGTTACAATGGTTTCCATTTCTTTTGTATTTACACCCTCTGTCCCAAAAGTAACCGCAATAGTTCGAAATAAAGCACGCTATGTATGTTATGTCCACAAAAATCATTGTATTTATTCGAAATATTCTCCATGTGCTACAATACATCGATTTGCACGGTCAACGAGTGCTTCAAACGACTTTTTCATGTCGATCTCTGGGATGGCCTTTAGGATGCCGGCCGTCGATCTTTGAATGGCGTCTACGGATGCATAACGAACTCCTTTCTGCTTCAAATGAAGACGAGGGAACAGGAAATAATCGCATGGGGACAGATCAGGCGAATACGGTGGGTGCTGTATCGAATATATTTCATTTTTCGCCAAAAAATCGGTGACAATCGTTGCTCGATGACACGGTGCGTTATCGTGCAGTAATCTCCAGCTGCCTGGCTCGCGATATTCGGGCCGAACACGACGAATGCGACCCAGCAAACGCCTCATAACATCGAGGTAATATGCACCATTAACCGTTGAGCCGTATGGAACGAACTCCTTATGGATAATTCCCTTCGAATCGTAGAATGAAATCAGCATTGACTTGATTTTCGACTTCTCCATTCGTGATTTTTTCGGATTTCCTTCTTCTGGTGACCTCCACTCTGCGCTTTGACGTTTGCTTTCTGGTTCGTATTGAAAGCACCACGTCTCGTCACCAGTCACAATCGTTTTCAAGAAGTTTTCATCTGCACGGGCTCGTGCAATAATGTCTTTGGAGTGTTCGATTCGAAGCGTTTTTTGGTCGTCGGTCAATTTGTGCGGAACAAACTTCGAATTGACTTTCTTCAAACCAAGGGTTTCAGTCAAAATGCGCTGAATAGTTGTTTTAGGGATGCCAAGCTCCATTTCCATAAATCTCACTGACGATTTCTTCGAAATTTTCACAAATTCGCGCACTTTTTCCACATTTGCCTCGGCCAAAGTTGTCGAAGGACGACCGGCTCTTTCGTCATCGTTAACATCTTCTCTGCCTTTACGAAATCGTCGATGCCACTCGAACACTTACCTCTTCGACAAACAATCGTCGCCATAAACAATTTGCAGCATTTCATACGTCTCGGTTGCAGTTTTTCCAAGTTTAAAACAAAACTTAATATTGACTCGTTGTTCGTGACTCATTTTCTGACCGTTTACGAAAAACACTCTCACAGGATGCGTGATGTATCAGCTGACTATGCACCAAATGTCATGAAAATTTGTCAGGTTGGTAAGGAAGAGTCCCACTACAATAATCAATCAACTATCAAGAGATGACGCCACTGGTTTCTGATTTATAGACGCATTGCGGTTACTTTTGGGACAGAGGGTGTAGAAGCTACTGCTTTTTACCTTCTACTCATAGCTGGTTCGTTATTTATATTATTGTGCAAAATATGTTCCTCTAATCAGACTTGGGCGTTACCAATTACTTTTCTATTACCAATTACATTAATTGTAATGGGTAATTGAAAAATACCAATTTCCAATTACTGGTAATTGTAATTGAATTTTGCCAATTACAAATTGAACGATATTTTGTAATTGGCAATACTCAATTACCAATTACAATTACAAGTATTTGGTAATTGGCTTTTACCAATTACCAATTACACAAATGGTAATTACATTTTAATTTTTGCTTCACATAAAGGAATTTTTAAAAGTGGTTCATTCACTGAAACATTGAATATATCGAAAGAAAAAAAATAGCATAATGTTCTCGGCTCTTCTGTCATTGGCCGTATGCATTATGTGATGGTGAAATAGAGAAGGTTTAGAAAAGAGGCGTGAACTTGAAATCGGAGAACCTTGAAATGGATTGAAACGTTATGTCATTTTGTAAAAATAAGATATTTAGTTTCAGTTGGCATTTTTTCTATTTTTTTATATATTGTATAATGGAAGATTTTTGTAATCATTGTATTTCTTTTAATAACTACTTTAAAAGTAATCATTATATTATTTTCATCAATTACTCTAAATTTCAATTACATTTTACCCATTACATGTAATTAGTAATTGGCAATCTCAAAATACAAATTATATGTAATTGGTAATTGTAGTTCATCAATCACAAATTACACATAATTGGGAATTGGCAGTCACCAATTACAAATTAGATGTAATTGGTAATTGGATTTGACCAATTATAAATTACATGTAATTAGTAATTGATGATTGCCAATTACTAATGACACGTCATTGGTAATTGGTCGTGTAATAATTACAAAATGTAATTGCTAACGCCCAAATCTGCCTCTAATATAAGTTAATAGTATTGCTTCTTTCCAATTTTCACCTTTGCATTTTCATAGCGCATCAGTTCCATCTCTTAATTCTAGAGCATGACAAAACGGAGATGGCAACCCAAAAAGAGAAATCTATAATTAGGGTCCGGGTTGTCCCGTATCCTAATTCCACCCAGTCAGTTTGAATGATGTCGAAAGGAGACACCAAATTATCACATGCTGTATTCAAGTTTTAAAGATTTTTCCTCTATAACTACTTTTAGTTTGTTTATTTATTTTTTAAAATATTAACGCCATTAAAATATTTCGTTTATAGCATTGTTCTCTAAAACAAATATTTAAAAAAGTAGTGCCAATTTTCTCCGAGTATCTATTAATTTTTATTTGTATAGGCACTTTTTTATTTTTATGATAATTGCTAGTTGCGCACCAATTTGCAATAAAAAGAAACGGCTAAATCAATTACAAAAACTATAAGTAATTATACAATAATATCTGGTATTTGTTTTACTTTATGAAAATATAAAATACTAATTGTAAGTATTAAAAATAAAAGACAATAGAACGAAATAGTTTATAACTATATCTTTTTTAAATCTGTTGAAATTCCATCGTGATCTAAAGTGATATAAGGTTTGTAAAATAGGCACCACTCTATTGATGAAGTGATAAAAAAATAACTAAGCTGATTTAAGTACAGATATAAAAAACAGACACACCGATCTTAAATTTCATGATATGTACATATGTATATACTGTGTGTCTAGCTAAGTTCGCGACAAATGGAAAACTTTTTTATTCTTGGGTTTATGAAAAGAAGTTATTCTTTATAAAAAGTCCTGCTTCATCCAAAACTTGAATTCAAATTGTTAGATTTTAATATTTATTAGTCATATACGAGATATGACAAAAAATATGAAATTAGTATAAGAGTAAAGTACCTTTATTTTCAATAATACTTAAAATGTTATAAGAAATAGTCGTTCAGAATTGGAAATTATACAATTTAAATACCTTATATGATAGATCTCTACCACTAATAGGTCAATAAAACAAGGCTGGTTTTATTGACCTATTAGTGGTAGAGATCTATCATATAAGATAAGTAAAAGGTCACGAAATATATATATATATATACAATTTAAATACAGCATTTACACAAAAGAAAGCATTGAAAATGTTACACAACTAATTGTTTGTGGAGTTATTTTACGGATTTCTTCTCTAATAACACGTTCTAGATGGCCTACATCCGTAAACGGCGCTTGAATATAAACATGTTCTTTTAAATAACCCCACAAGAAAAATCAAGTGGGGTCAGATCTGGAGACCGAGGTGGCCAACGTATTGTGGAAAAGCGGTGTATAACCCTTTCGTTAAAACAATCTTCAACATATTGCCTTACGTCCAACCTGCTATGACAAGGTCCACCATCCTGTTGAAACTAAATATGTTGGCGTTCCAGCAATGGAAGATTATCGATAAAATTACTAATTTCACTTTGCAAAAAATTTAGATACCGGTCGGCATTCAAAGATTGGTGAAAAAGAAAGGTCCAATTACCTAACTTTTGTAGATCCCGCACCATACATTTGTCTTGAACGCATATTGACTTCGAGTTTTTATTGTAAAATGTGGGTTGGCATCTGTCCATCAACGGCAGTTTTGACTCGATACAGTTCCGTTCGATGTAAATGTTGCTTCATCGGAAAATAAAATTTGTCTCGACACAAACAGTATTATCTGCTAATATTGCCTGAATGTCGGCACAAAACTCCAATCTTCTGTCATTATCACCTGGTCTTAGAGTGTGTACAAATGTAGGCTTGTAGGGATGAAATTTGTTTTTTTAGAATTTCAGCTACCGAATCTTTGCTTATAGTGTTTGACATCAACAATGCTCTTTTCCGCAACGAACACCTCGGTTGTTCTATTGCTGATAGCATCACGTCTAGTTCCATTTCGTTATCAGCAACATGGTTTTGGCGTTTGTTGTTAAATCTGTTTTCGACATTTCCGAAAGTCTTAAATTTTCTTAAAAGTTGTCTTACCGTCTCGTGGTGAATATTCTTGTCAGGATGCCGCTGATTAAAAATAGTTGCTGCTTCCCTGAAAGTTTTGTAATTATCGCCCACTATTAAGACGATTTCAATTTTATCTTCTTTACTTAATATTACAGGCATTTCTACTTATTGTATTTTGACAAGCGTAAACGATGATAGTGACAGATTTAGTCAAACATTGTTTATCAGAGTATTCTAGATTAAGATTAAAAATGTGTACATCAAACTGTTGACTTTGTAGTTGAGAAAAGTGTAAGAATTAAAAAAACTAAATGTAAGTGAATGTGATTGAATATTCAAATCTGACAATTTGAATTTAAGTTTTGGATGAAGCAGGACTTTTTATAAAGAATAACTTTATAAACCCAAGAATAAAAAAGTTTTCCATTTGTCGCGAACTTAGCTAGACACACAGTATACTTATTTGCACAGTACGATGCAAGGCACTAAGCGAAGCTTCATTCATATCCTTTACATCGGATTATTACCAAGTTTGTGTTCTAACAGTTGCCTTCACTATTTGTGGTAATTCGCCTCTCGAAAGAAGTACTTACATACATACTTACAGTACGTATATGCATGCACACGTTTAGTTTTTCCTATGCGTTCTTTCCTCGTTACGAATTCAGGAATGCACCAGCTCAAATACTACTAGACCGAGGATAACTGGTTTTTGTTTGAATTGGGGACTACATTGAAGGATTGTGCAATATAATTGCGTCATTTCAAATATACATTGCGCAACCTGTGAAATATTGCGGCGCTTGTAACTATCGCGCTATATTGAATCAGTTCGGTACAAGGTTGGAAGGTGATAAGTGTTAGTATGAGTTCCTCAAAATTTAATAAAACGGATGAGAGAGCATTCATTCTTGAATGCATAGAAATTTATAGAAGTTTACCTGCATTATGGAATATCAGATCGAAAGATTATAGTAACAGACAAAAAAAAGATGAAGCTTATTCAGTATTGGTTAGTAAATATCAAGAGAAATATCCACAAGCAACCAGGGAAGATGTTACAAAAAGTTTAATTCGCTCCGAACGAATTTCCGAAAAGAACTAAAACGTATAACTGATTCTAAACAAAGCAATAGAAGTGCTGGTGATGTAAGAGAGCCTACTTTATGGTACTTTGAAGAATTGAGTTTCCTTCGCGATCGAGAGAGAAGTGAAACATCAACTAGTACAATAAATGATTTGGAAAAATGCGAACAGGAAAATAATTCTTCAGTAAATGTAAGTGATTTATACAAACAATATTTTATGAACTAAATTTATTTGGCCAAGGAACTTTCCCTTCGCTATTAAACTAATTATAAAATAAATTTCTCATTATTCTAATAATTCCATATGCATTTCTGAAATTGAAAACTTCCAAGTCTATTATTGTCTACCGCACTTCCACATTTCGATAAAACTACAGAGTCTAAAAGAGCACCTTGGTATCAGAACAACACCATTTTCTTTTTCTGCGGAATTCTCAGATTTCGGGGCACAGCCCCCGCCAAATTTGAATAATTTCTTAATTTTTGTAAATATTTCGGAAACTATAACAGAGGTCTTCCTTTTTGTAAAATATAATTCGAAGTGTGTTACATAGTCCCAAGGATGACGCGAATAATTTTCGGAATAAGTTAGTAACGGGGGACCAGGTACCCCATACTCCCATTTTGTATTTTCTTTTTATTTTTATTTTTCACAAATAAAGTATATTACATAGTCTCAAAGTTAACGCGAATTAATTTCGAAGAAAATAAATAACGGAGAACCGAGTACCCTATGCCCCCATGTTCTTAACGTTTTAAGTAAGTCAAAAAGGAAACGTTTACCAATAAATAGTATCAAAAATCCTTCTTTACTGTAAATTGCAGCTATCTCTATCAGCAGATATCGAACAATAACGCTTGTTTGTGGAATAAAAGTGCAAATTTCTAGAATCTTGTGAAGACGTATGAAGCATGATACAATGTTTTGATGTTGAGATTTTTTATTCAGAATTTCATAAAGGCTCGGTCAAACAGAAAGCGGACAGTCCGCGCGAACTCTGTGTTACGTGTTATTATATCACCATGGTTAAACAAAATGCGGCAACCGCAGCGGACTAATCAAGTCCGCGGCGGTCAGATGAGTCGTTGTTAAATGTACACAGAGTCCGCGGCGGATTAGATGTAGATGATCCGTTTTGATATTCTAGGTTCTAGGAGAGTATGTAAATTCTCGAATTGTTCTCGAGACATTCGAAAATATGTAAAAACCGATCTTCGAATGAATTTAATTCACAGCACAGGCGGCGAAATTCGCCAAACTCCTCTCTTCTTTCATTTATCTCGTGTACCCATTTTCGCTTTGCTCGATTCAGAGCTAACAGAAGAAGAAGTTCTTCTTCATCGGAGGAGCTGCTCGACGCACTTGGTCGCAACTGTTTTCACACTGTTCTGCCTAAGTTGTCCGCATTTTGTCCGCGTGGACAGTCCGCTTTCTGTTTGACCGAGCCTTTAGGGATTATATCACGTAAATGTTGCTATATTGCCACATTATACACACCCAATATTTTTGTATTGTATGATAACATTTACCTATTATTATTGTTCTTATTATATTTATATTATTTTAATAGAAACAAAAACACATAATTACACTTACTTAATCGTAACCCTTTCTACCTGTGGTGTGAGGCTGGGAAGCTGACTTTTGTAATGTTGTCTCTATTGTTTTCTATCCTGTATTATTGTACGTATTTCATTCCGTAGCATTCCTCTTCTCTGATTCTCTTTTTGCGGTATTCGTGTATCAAACACAACTCTCTTGATCCTGTTTTCCTTCATTCGGTTCACATCTCCAAACCACGCCTGTTGATTTTCTCCTTGATGGATTCTACCTCTAGGTTCTGTCCGAATATGTCGTCTCTTATTTTGTCTTTACTAGCCTGGTTTTCTATTTTTCTTAAAAACCTCATCAGTATTGCATGTACACGGGCTTGCTTCTTTGTTATAGTCTACAACTCGCTGTGATCTGATGCAATTATTTGCTTCACCTATTTTGTCACCAGCTCGGTTTTTATGTTTCTCGACACCTTTCTTCTTCTTTAGAAAAGTAGTCCTCATCTTATTGAACGCATTTTTCAGTCTTCTCAATCTCCATTTTTCATTACTAGTTTTAGATTTTTAGACATTCGCTCCGCAAAAATCCTGATAATTGATTTTTGATTGGATTATGTTAGAGAGTGTCCTCTAAGTATGAAACCAAGTTTGTGTCGTCCGAAACCGCGAGCGTTAGCCGCTACCTTGAAAAACGCCTTCTTGCAAATATCTCGGAAACGGTGAGTTTTACGTTAAAGATTGTGAAGACCTTTTTTGTAGAGGATACAATTTGCCATCTTTTTTATTTGAAACTTTCTTCTATATTGTTAATATTTGCCGAGATCTAGTCGATTAAGAAAAACCAAATCTCTATTTTGGAAAATATCGGGATAATTTTTGGAAATACGAAAAGAATATAATAATCAAAGTTGTAGAGCATAATATTTTCTACAGTTTTTGTATAAAACTTTTTTTATTAAATCGATAGTTGCTGCGTTCTAGCGCAATGAAAGTTGCCGTCAGGTAAAGATAAACAGCAATTATTGGTAATACGTTACTCTAGCATGCCAAAAAAGTGTAAGGGGACCCGACGTCGATCTGCTAATATTGTTGACCGCATTGCGCACAAGAAACAAAAATATCTATTTCCGCAAGCCCGGAAAAGGACGCACTACAGAATCCCTATACAGCCCACGTTGTCTGAAGCTGGAGTATGGTGAAAACTTAAGAGAAAACATTTTATTTTTACATGCATTCAGCGGTTGCGACACAACGTCAGCTCCGTTTAAAATTGGAAAATACGAAGCTCTGACGACATTAAAGAACCACGAAGAATTGCTGACGGCTGTGGCCTTGTTCAAAGATAGAAGAAGCGATCCCAACATGATTGCTCAAGCTGGCGAGCGTTTGTTTATTGCTTTGTATGGAGGTAATAAAACCGAACTGTCCATCGACTCTCTTCGATGCAAGAACTTTAGCAAGCTAGCTCGGAATACCAAGCTCAACTTAACAATTGTACCACCAACGCAGGATGCAGCCCGTTACCATTCCTTCAGAGTATATCATCAAGTCCAAAGTTGGCTGGGATTTCACCATGACCCGGAAGAATGGAACTGGAAGCGCGCCGCGGATCGCTTATCACGAATTAGAACGAAAAAAGCTCCCGCGTCGCAAAGTTTGCTGCAAATAATATCTTGCAAATGCGGAGCTGGTTGCGGATATTGAAAGAGTGGCTTGGAATGTTCCATAATTTGTTCAAATTCCAGTGGCCAAACATGCGATAACGCAATCCCTACAGTGGACGATAGCGACGAAGAGGATATTCAAAATGAATCGTTCACAGATTCTTTTGCTGTTCATGGCTTGAACATGGAAGAAGAAAACTCACAAACCATCGAAAATCGCCCTTTCTGTTCCAAACAAAGGAAACTGTTTTAAATCTATCATCGACGTTTAAAATTTGACAAGAACAGTCTTTTTCAAACAATTCGTCAAAATGTTTTTATTGCGCAAACTTTCCTCCTATCGTCCATATCCCTCCTATTCATGATAAATATTATTGTTAGCGTCGTTATTATAAAATTATTCGATTACACTTTTTTTAATCGACTCTATCTCGGCAAATATTAACAATAGGGAAAAAGTTTCAAATAAAAAGGTGGGGAATTGTATCCTCCACAATTTTTAACGCAGAACTCACCGTTTGCTAAATATTTGCAAGAAGCCGTTTTCCAAGGTTTCGGACGACACAAACTTGGTTTTATACTTAGGGGATATCCTATGACATAATCCAATCGAAAAATCAATTATCAGCGAACTCGTTTTTGGTGCTAAAATTCCTGGACTATACGGGTTGTATAAGAGCACATTTTTCTACATACAAAAGTCAATGTAATTATAGATATATTTTTAAAAACGATATTTAAAGTTGAAAATACGATATTGTAAAAATAGAGAATAGGGAAGATATAGTTAAGATAAGAATAAAACTAATAATAATATTAAAGGATATTGACGACGACATATTTCTATATGAATCACCACGTGTGTATTAATTCTACTTCAGAAAATGCGCGGCAAGGTTTCAATAAAGAAACGAAGCTTTTCCAACAATCATTTTATCACAAAACAACTTCAAATGCTCCCGAATATTTTTCAAGATTTCATTAAGTTGGAAAATTAGAGTTATAGCGTTGCTTATTAAACGAAAATGCATGCTACAACTTCAGTCAACTGAAGAGTCCGACTAAGGGAGGCTAGACTGTGTTCTTCTCTTTATTTTCATTAACCTTTCTGTTTCCGTATTTTCATCATCACTTTGACCAGCACTATGATATGAGCTGATTTCATTTTCTTTAATTAATTGTATGAGTAACAACAAGCCAAATATTTGCTTTTTCAGGTCGTAGAGCCTTTGCCACATCGGTAAACTCCTCACCACACAATTATTTATTTAAATTCGGTGATTCGTTTGATAAGGTACGGTTTAAAGATGCTAGCCTCGTTATTAGCAAAACACGTGTCATCGGATTTCATTAAATGACTGTGGACTAAGAAATTCATCCATGTTATATATTGTCAGTAATACTACACCCCACCTCGTGCATTCACTATCAAATCAATACTTCCTTCCAAAAATTTGAATAAATGACATTTTTTTCAATTACACTACGTGTGAGGCTCCTTGCTTTAAAGTAGACAATTTAGTTCAGACAAGGTAAAAAGTCATCACTTGGGACACTTTTATTGTCGTTTGATAATACGTCTGGAGCAGGGCTATTTAAGCTATTTGTTCTTAGGTAAATGCACAGATTTCAAATTATTTAGGACTCCATTGTTAGATATGGCGCCATTCATTACGATATTTACCAAAATAAACTCATAGTTACAAAAAGGTGATCCTCAGCCAGGTGACTTTTTGTTTCGATCGTGTTTACTGGCTAAAACGCCGAGGTAGTATGAGAAATTACATTATTCTTTACAACCTTTACCAACTTCATTTCATTTTTCTATAGTGCTACGTATCCCAAAATAGAAAAGTAATATATTCCACAATTATAATACGAAATATTAATTTTAATCATTATTGTTAATGAACAAATATATTTCTTTCAGATGAGCCAGATAGAGCAGGAAACCGTGAAAGAAAGAGTACCAATGAAAAAGAAAAAAACAAACGTGCAAGACGAACTGATGGTTTTCTTAGCGTATGAACACCTTAAAAGCAGTAAAAATGAGTATGATAAAATTGCAAAGGCCTGGGCTGTGGAACTCCAGAAAATGTCATCACAACAACAAATTTACGCCAAGAGAGCGATAAATGAGATATTGTTCGAGGGTCAACTCGGAAATTTGCATCGGACTTCGGTGCACATTAATCCGTCTTCAAGTAGTAATTCTACTCCGATGTACAGCTCGGGGTGTGCAGCAAGTTCAGTAGAGTTTTATGAAGAGGAAACGAAGGTTTTGCAACAATCACCATTTTATATTGAAACATCTATAAATGCTCCCTAATGTTTTTCAAGATTTCATTAAGAAAAAATTTTACACGTCAGTTAAATCTTTCTTTATTTATTTTACTTTTATAAATCACTAGGGAAAATTTTCTGTAAATAAAATATATAATAATTTCCAATAATGTCTCTTCTTGACCTGTATGATATCCTATTATTTTGGTGCGAGTCTCTAGTGCCAATGTTTGGAGATAGCATAGTAGCAAGGTACCGCAATGTAATATACAGTGTGGATGAATAGATCAATAGATTTATTTAATTCAATAATATTGTACAACTGTGATTATGCAATACAATGCGTTGAACGTGTGAACAAATAATAGAATACAATAAATATAAAACGAAAGCACAGTACACACACAAACAAAAAGACAAAGATAATTAAAGTATATACATATACGAGGGCCATCCAGTAAATAAGTTTCCCTATTTTTTTCTGCGAACGAAACGTTGTAAAAATTAGTTAGTAGTGTAAGATATGGTGACTAGGATGCGTTGGAAGCGCGTGACCTTCCACATCACGCTATTCGTACGCGCAAGTCCGTAGCGCTTCAGTTGCCATGGAGCTACCACTGGTGAACGTGTCCACGTGCGAACTCCGTTCTGTAATTCGTTTTTTCACGGTTGACTACCTGCCCCCAAGCACTACGGTTAACGCTGCGAGGTACATGACAATGCTCGCCCCCACGCACCTCGAACGACCCAAACGTTGCTGAAAAACTTCAAATGGGAAATTTTCGCACATCCACCTTATTCTCCGGATCTTGCTCCAAGCGACTTCCATCTCTTTCCAGCACTCAAGTTGCACCTTGGAGGCAAGCACTTTGCGAATAATGACGAAGTGAAGGCGGAGGCGAACCACTGGCTACTAAGACAGGACACGGCTTGGTACAACAGTGGTAACAAAAAATTGCTACAACGGTACCAAAAATGTTTGGGCAGAAATGGTGATTATGTAGAGAAGTAGTCTATGAGTTGTATAATGAAAATAAAATAACTGCATAATTGTAAATAATGTTGTTTATTGGTTAAAAATAGGGAAACTTATTTACTGGATGGCCCTCGTATGTGTTCCTATCATAACGCACTGAAATTAAAATTTCTTGGAGAAGTATTCATTTACGCTGTAGTATACTCCATCAGATAGCTCTTTGTAGAGAGATTTCTTAAATAACCGAGTGTCCAATCGCGTTAGTGGCAAAGGTAAATGATTATATACTTTAACAATTTGGGTTATAGAATTTTTATTGACTAGCGTTTTAGTTGTCTGTGGAGGAAGGATATGCTCGCCATTCGCTCCGCGTGTGATGTATTGATGTCATAATTCCTGGTCATCAAAAAGGTGATAATTGCTTCATACAAGCAATGCACACACATATACATATACATATATATGCGATACGATACGATACAATGTATTTGTTAAAATAGTGTACATTTAGCTAAAAGGTCAGAAACATACTGAAAAAATGAAATACATAAAATACAACACACATACGTTACTATACATATAAAGAAGCATCCATATTTAATCAGAAAATATTACACCTACATGTAATAGTCATTATAAACAAATACAATGATAAAATAGGAGAAATATATATAAAACTGAAAAAAAGAAAATGAATTTAGAACATTAAGAAATGTATATATTTTGCATTCTTTAAATTGACTAGAAAATAAAACCTTTCATATGAAATTCCAAAAGCAGTCACTGAAATTAACCGAGAGCGTTGATTTTGAAGAAATCCTCAACTTCGTAGGGGCAGTTGTTCATCAAGAGGCCGGTGCTCGTTGCCTTAAATCGCCCTCACATTGCTTGTCTGAGCACGTCCTATACGATGGTAAGGTATGACGTAGTTCTTTTTCTGCCGTGTATGGTAAGTTTTGTCATCTGCGTGAGTGGGAAGCTATCGGACTCAGCATGGATATAAAGGAGACAGGCTAGTACAAAAGGGATGGTATCGTAAGGATTCTTAGTTTTAAGTGACTGGTCCTGCTTGAACAACTGTGGTAATGTGGATGATTGTGTTGATTTATTTTATGAAATGCTCTATAACATCCTAAATGAATTTGTTCCTCTCCACTCCGGCTCCCGTCGTAGTGCGTTCCCACCGTGGTTTACTAAGTGTATCACAGATAACCTTAAACTAAAGAGATATTACCATCGAAGTTGGAAATGCACTAACCTGGTGAAATTCTATAATGAATTTTCTCGATTAAGAAGAATCACTAAAGACCAGATCAGTGTTGCCTATAAAACTTTCTCTAGTAGGGCCGAATCTGAGTTGCGACGTGATCCACGAAAAATTTTGGAGTTTGTTCATCTCAAACAGGGGACTACGCGTATTCCACGGGTGATGCATTGTGAAAGATTAATTTGCGACAACCCTGAGGACATAGTTCGTGGCTTCGCCATTGTGTTTTCCCAAGCATATTCTTCTGTTGTGCGATCTGATATATGCGAGCAATTTGGTGTTGGGTCCTCCGTTACCGATACACTTAACATATCCTACGTAACTGAGAGTCAGATCTTGTGGAGCATTAATAAACTTGGTTCCAATCTGAATGCAGGCGATGACCAAATTCCGGCTCTACTTATTAGGGACTGTCGTATGGTATTCGTCAATCCATTAAGGATTATATTTAATTTGATTCTGCGAACAAGCACTTATCCATCAAAATGGAAAATTACTCGAATTTGTCCAATTTTTAAGAAACGTGACAGAACTGACTTAAAGAATTATAGGCCAATATCACTATTATGCAACTTTTCTAAGATATTCGAGCAGATACTCAACAGTCTCACTTACTTTGTTGTACGCATGTTAAATCAAAATTGTCACCTGGTCAACATGGTTTCACACCTTGCAGATCGAGCGTAACTAATTTAATATGCCTTACCCAGGAAATTTGCTCCGCTCTCGATGTGTCTGGTCAGTTGGATGTCATATACATAGACTTTGCTAAAGCTTTTGATAGCATCGATCCCCGTTTGTTATTGGGTAAACTTAATTACTTTGGGATCAGTGATCGCTTACTCTCCCTATTCGGTTCATATTTGACTAATAGGTATAATTATGTCCAGTATAATGGCTTTAGTTCATCTGAGTTTCTGGCTAGATCCGGTGTCCCTCAGCGATCGAACTTGGGTCCGTTACTATTCCTTTTATTTATTAATGACCTCTTCAACGTATTAACGTGTTCGGCATTAGGTTACGCTGACGATTTGAAGATATTCTGTCGTGTTGAAAGCCTTGAGGATACATGTGTACTTCAGGAAAATCTCGAGACTGTATGAGACTGGTGTCAGAGGAATCACATAACACTGAATATTGAGAAGTGCAGCGTATTCAGATACACTCGTAGGAGAACTACACTGGATTTTAGATACGATATAAATGGTCAAACATTATCGGTGAAGCAAACTATCAGAGATCTTGTAGTGTTATTTGATAGCCAACTCACTTTTGTCGAACATATTACCGAAACTTGTCGATCCACTTCGGCCACCCTTGGTTTTATTCTGCGAAATTCTGTTCATTAGTACGCAGTAGATTGGAGTATGCGTCTGTTGTATGGCATCCGAACTACACCTGTCACAAACTCAAATTAGAAAGCACTCAGTGTCGTCTGCTTAAATATCTGAGCTTTAAAGCTACGGGCGCTTATCCGGAACGTAATTGTGACCACGCCTTCCTATTGGGGGTTCATAGATTGCAACTCCTTGACACACGCAGAGAAATAGCAATAGCTCATTTTCTCCATGGGCTACTGCGTGGCACAATCGACTGTCCCATGTTCTTGGAATTAATTTCAATCAACGTTCCTCGCCTTTCATCTCGGCACTGCGCAACCTTCGTCGCCCCTAGGTGTAGAACCAATTGCATGGTCAGAAGCCCCCTCTATCAGATGTGCAAACTCGTTGACGTATATTATATAGATATTTTTTGATCATAAAGTGAATTATGCACCTTTCTTTTGTTTTTCTCTTTATGCGATTTACATTTTTATTTTTATTTGTTGAATATATTATGTTTATTTTATTTTATAATGATGTACCCATTATATTCTGAAGTGTACACGACCTATGTATGTACTATATGAATGCCTAATTTTGGTTTTATTTTTAAACTGTTGGGCAGAATAAAGACATTCATTTATTTATTTATTTATTTATAGTTGTTTATATATTTCCTTACAGCTAGTTCTGCGTCCCGCTCCAATTACCGCTCTAACTGCTTCTTTTTGTTGCAAAAATATTCTTCGAGAATGAGCCGAACCAACCCACAATAGGATACCACATGTCGCTCTGCTGTGAAAAGCACCAAAATAGGCCTGATGGGCAACCTCCATTCCAGCAACTTTTCTAATTATATCAATCGCATACATGCTATTCGCCAATTGGAGTTGCAAGACATCCACGTGGCTCTTCCAACAAAAGGAGAAGTCGAAGCGCACTTCCAAGAAGTTTAAAGAATCTCTGTCGTTGGTCTTTGTGGTGAAGAGCATCGACTGGGTTTTCTGATCATTGACTTTCAATCCGTTGGCACTAAGCCACTCCACTGAAAGTTGTATCGTCGACATACATTAGTGTCCAGGAGTAATTTATGTTTTTAGGCAAATCATTCACAAAAACCAAGAACAGAATGAGCCCCATTTCATTATTTTCGTGTCCATATGCACATGACTTTCGCTCCTAGGTTGAGTTTCCATTCGTATTATATCCCAGATAGCTTTGCTTTTGCTTTTTGGTTCAGCCTTCTGCATATATTTAACTAGAGCTTCAAATTTGCCTCCATGATTTTTTTCCTGTACTCATTTCGTGCTTAATTATACAACTCTTGTGTTTGTGTACTCCTGACTGCTTTATTCATAACATCAAGCCCATCTAATATGTTATTCAATTGTTTCAGTTGGCCAATCTATTTTAGGACAATAACGTTTGTTTACTTGCACAGATATTTCAGAAAAAAGTTCTGGATGTTATGTATTAGTTGCCAATAAAAGATGGCAAATCCAGAAACAGGATCAACAAACTCTAGATCCGCCCAGTTTTCTATATTTAGTTCTCTAATAAATGATTGAATATTTATGTCCTTTATGCTACTTTTCTTTTCATATTTCTTGATCACTGACTCTAGGTTATTATAGACTAATTTTTATCCTTGGTGGTCAGATAAATGTGGCTGTACTGTATATGTTTTTGTAATATGTTTCATCAATGTTTGTAACGACCTGGTCTATACAGATGGCTGTATTAGTCGTTTCTTGCTTCTATAGAGGTGTTATATTTCCATTGGAAGTTCTATATATTGCTACAACCACTATATTCAGTGCTTTTATATACAAACCCATAATTTCAATTTGCATTTCTGTGGAATATCTTCTACATGTACTTATTTCAATGGAATTTAACCCATTCTTAATCAAGATCATCACACCACCATGTTGTGCTTCGTCTCGACAGTACGCCACAGCTACACTGTAGCCTTCAATATTTAGTATATCCACTGCCTCTTTCTTCATCCAATGTTCGGTTATACAAACTATATCAATAATAGACTTTATAAAATAAGTAAGGCTATCAATTTTGTTATTCAAGAATTGTAAATTAATATTTAGTATTCTTAAATCATCTTAGTGTGGGTCAGTCCTATAAGTGCTTCCGGAAAATCCTTTTTCTTATGGTATCGGTCTCTAGTTCTTGCTCTATAATAATGCTTATTTCTTCGGAATTTTCGGGGTGTTCGAAAAAAACGAAACTTACTGACCACATTACTAACAGGCCATTTTGCCGATTTATACACCTCATTTTTAGATCCTTACTAACACCAATTTTGAAACATTTATAACTTTGTTCCGATGTTTTTGATTTATGTTCAAAACCATAGATTATACATTTGTTTCCCTCGCCAAATGCTTGTTGCATATAGTTTTCCAAGCTATTCTCTAAGATTTCAGAACTAAATTTACGTACGTGCAGTCAATGCAGCCAGCAATGCGCCGTATATGTACATTTATGCGCATTTAAATTCGACAAATACGATCGGATTCAAACAAAAACGAGCAAAAACTTAATTTTTAAGGAACATTTCTTGGACCTTGTTCGAGATCAACTTCTTTTCTTTAAATTGTAGATTTTAAACAAATAGGTACAACTGAACATGAATAAAAATGTTAAGAATACTCAAAATATTCTTTTCGTAAAAATCTTGTTATGTAAACCTATTTCAGAAATCAGCATTTTGCTTGCAGAAAAACGTTCTCCTTCAAACGGCGCTATCAAAATTGAGGTTACCAATTAAAATAAAAGGAGGTGACGTCATATCTGCGACAATAATGACATTTTTTTTGTAAAAAATTTGTTGTTTCACTATTAACAAATTTTCCTCTGTTCTCTCGTAAAAAGGCCAAATCCATATTTTCATACGTGCAGTATAAATTTCGTTTCAGTCTAATATACCAACACACCAACATCATTTTTATGTAAATCGGTTTTCTTTGCAACCCTCCAGGAAACTCAATAACAGTAAAAAAACATTAAATTAACAGTACAAAATCCATATATTATATTGGAACCTCGAATGTATAAATTGTATTGACAAATGTTATTGATTTTGTTCCAACCTACAGGTCCATACTGTATAATATACATATGTAACATAAACGCTGACTGGGTGGAATGGCATCTCGCATGCAATTATCGCGTTTCTTATTCTTAGGTTTAAACACAGTTAATAGGTTTGTAAATATTGTACCTACTGTCCAAACACTCAACTATTTCAACTAATTTTTATTCGTAAATTTTGGTCTTATGTATCATTTCTTCACCCATCTTTTCTCCTTTATTACAAGACCTTATGTAAAACTGCAGCGAAACTTTTCAGTACAATAGGTTGCACGTAGAAGTATATACACTGTGCCCGCGGATGGGGGTACCCATTAGGGAAAAATCTTTATTATTCATTTTACGACCAAAAGTCATTCTTTATAAAAAGTTTTGCTTGTTGAGAAAATGAATTGACGATAAGAAAATTTTAAATCACATGTACAGGGTGTTAATAAATTAGGGAAGTATGAAAATGCTTCAAGGGATAAGTACCATTATTTATTATTTTTTACAAAAATGTTATAAAACAAAGTTGTTTATAAACCAACGTAAAGTCTAAATGCACACTTTGAAATAAAAATTCGAATTTTTTAAAATTATTCTACTTAGCTACCTCCCAACTCGACACACTTTTCCACTAACTTAATAAATCTACCATACACTTTGCGAATGGTTCGCGGCACATTCAGATCATGGATTGCTTCTTCTATGCGTTGTTTTAATGTTTCCTTATCATGGGGAAGATTATCTGAATAAACCTTGTGTTTTAAGGCACCCCACAAAAAGAAATCTAATAATGAAAAGTCGGGCGGCCTAGCTGGCTAATGGTTTGGGCCAAACCTCCCTATCCATCTTGCGCCAAAATGAACATGTACCCATTGTCTGACCAAGGCTGTGCAATGAGCAGGGCAGCCGTCTTGTTGCCAAATCAAATTATTACGTACTTCTGGCTCTAACGAATTAAGAAATGGTAAGACAAAATGTTCAAATACACGTGTTGGTTTCAATTTTCCTCTATAAAATATGGGCTAATTATCCGGTCATAAAAAATTCCACACCATATATTAACTTTTTGGTAACGTTGACTTCGTTTGTTTATTATGTAATTAGGATGCTCGTAAGCCCAGTGACGATTATTTTGTGAAGATACGTGCCCGTTTGTGCAAAATGTACATTCATCGGTAAAAAAAAATAATTCTATGAAATCTTTGGCTTTGAAGGAAATTTTCTCATATCCATAAACAAAACTCTAAACGTCTCTCTTCAACACCAGGTTCAAGTGTATGCCGCACATTTGGCTTAAACGGTTTAATTTTGTTTTCCTTAAAAATTATGTGTAATACACTTTTGCTTAAATCCAGTGTTTTTACACGCTTCCTTAAAGATAATTTCGGGTTATCTAAAACTGACCCTATTGGTAACAATGTAGCTGCATCATTTTGATCGTATTTTTCTTTGATTTCTGTACATTCATCACCGACCCAGTTTCATTGAATTTTTTAATAATCTTCGCAATGTTTTTTTTTGATATCGGCGTATTATTATCAATAGCGTATTGATAACACACATATCCAATACCATAACATTGTATTAAATAAATATGCTCTTCTTTGGTTAACATTTTCGAAAATGTCTTCACGAAAACAGTATACTGACACATGTAAATAAGATTCTGATGTAACATGAACGTATAAAAGAATCGGTTATCTTGATTTTCTTGTGAAATGCAAATAAATAAAAACCACTGTTATTTTATTTTTAAAAATTCGAATTTTTATTTCAAAATTTGTATTTAGACTTTGCGTTAGTTTATAACAACTTTGTTTTATAACATTTTTTGTAAAAAATAATAAATAATGGTACTTATCCCTTGAAGCATTTTCATACTTTCCTAATTTACTAACAGCCTGTAGGTGTGATCTAAAATTTTCTTATCGTCAATTCATTTTCTTAACAAGCAGAACTTTTATAAAGAATGGGTGGTCAGCTGCTAGCCTATGTAGGGGAACAACGCAGTGCTTCCACGAACACTGTGCCGAAACTGCTAGGCTATGCGGAAGTCCGGCTATAACCTCCTCGTGGTGACCACCGGTAACAGGAGCCTCCGTACGGTCATATCTCTGCTGGGGTGACTGGCTAATATAGTCGGACTAAGAGAGAAAACTCTAAACAAACCCCAATCCAAGAGGGAACAGCATATCTCGAGGGATGAATGGCTAGTGGGTTAATCTAGTCTCAAATATGCGGACTTGGGATGTCCGGGCGAGGTCCCATTTCAATAAATGCCTTACTGCGCTACCGGGGCTCTGGCGTAGTGAACCACCCTTTCCCCTTCACTGGTGGGTACATAAATGGAACACAATTCAAATAAACACAAAGAGGCACAAACACCTCAAAAGCAACAAGAGGCAGAAAGGCCCTCAACTGACACTGGGGTGGAAACAACTCCCAGCGAACCAGTTCTCAAAGAGAGGCCAAAAAGACTCAGTGGAGCAGGAAAAAGAGGTTGGCTTACCTGCTCAAAAAGGTCTTAGTAAAGAAGAGGCCTACGCAAAGGCCTTGCATCCTATGACCAGAAATCCAAGGACACAACATCCGGTCCTAAACGGCAAAGGTCTGAAGAAGAGACGCCACCTGGGGCTACTGCAAAAAGAGGCCAAAGGACGAACAACCGTCCACCTCGCGAGCTGCAAAAGTAAAGCAGCATCACAAACCAACAAAAACCTCGATATCCACTCAGAGGCGGCCCACTGCCTCATACAAGGATATCGCAACTGGTATCAAGATTGCGATCCTAGCAAAGGACTACCCTAACATGTCCCTCACGACCCAACAAATGGATTCTATCCAGAGCATGACGCTCGAAAAATTATAGCTGCAAAGGATCAGGCCACAAAACCTGCCTTTCTGAAATGCACCTATAAGGCAGGATACCTAGTCCTGCATTGTAAGGATAGCGCGTCAGCGGAATGGGCTAAAACGAACATCGGCGTCTCAACACCATGGGAAGGTGTCTCGCTGATGGCCACAGAAGAACATAAGATTCCTCACTCTCGGGTCGCAGTGGGCTACTTCCCAAATTCGAAAACGCTGACTACAAATAAGATCCTGGATCTGCTACAGGGGCAAAACAAAGGCCTCGTCGTCGAATCATGGCGACTGCTAAAAAGAGCCGAGAAGGGCTCGCATGTAACAATGGTCCTTGCGGTAGACCAAAAATCAGCAGGCAGCCTGATGCTAACCAACGGTAAGGTAAACTTCCGTTTTGGCCAAATAGCACTCAGGCTGAAAGCTGAGAACGTCAGCGCGGATGCGCTGGCCCAACAGATGGAGGCGGTGGAACTGGAAGAAGAGGACGCTAGCCCTCCTTCCATTCCCGTTACAGAAAAAGCAGAATGAAGTGCCTCCAAGCAAATCTCCATCATGCTAGGGCCGCATCGGCCGAAGTCAGCAGGCGGTTTGCTGATGGGACCATCAACATAGGGCTCATCCGAAAACCCTGGATATCAAGAGGCCGTATCCAAGGCCTCAAGACACAAAACACTCAGGTAATCTATGATACGCGTGCAATCAAACCAAGAGCTGCGCTTATCATGAACACTGATATCAATTTTTTGCCTCTTACAGAATATATGGACGGTGACACTGCAGTGATGCTAGTTGAGTTGGAATCAAACGGAGATAGGAGAGAGGTCGTGATCGCCTCAGCCTACTTTCCGGGGGCACGGACGAAGCACCACCTTCAAGTATCAAGGGTCTGGTGGAACATTGCAGATGCCGGACCATAATTATCGGCTGTGATGCAAATGCCCACAACCTAGTCTGGGGTAGCACGGACACAAACAACAGAGGTGAGTCACTCCTAGAATATTTATTACTTACTAACATGGGGATTGTAAACAAGGGGAATGATCTCACGTTTATCAATGCCATGAGGGAAGAGGTTCTTGACTTGACCCTCGTAACCAACAAATCCTTTGATATGATCAAGGACTGGAGGGTCTCTGAAGAGGTCTCCATGTCGGACCATAAACATATTCTTTTTGAAGTGAGGGGATCTGTGAAGAGTCAATCGCTCTACAGAAACACCAGGGCAACAGATTGGACGAAATATTCGGAAGATCTGCAGTCAAAAATTAATGGAAACACATTTCTTACCACATCAATTGGGGAGCTGGATTCATCAGTCGGAAAACTAACTGATGCAATCATATCCTCATTTCAAGACAATTGCCCACTCAAGATAAAATCCTCCACGAAGAGGGTACCTTGGTGGAACAAAAATCTTGAAAAACTACGCAGCACAGCAAGACTGGAATTTAATAAGGCCAAAAAATCAAAAAGTGGGATAGGTACAGAGAGGCCCTAACCACATATAACAAGGAGCTAAGGAAGTCCAAAAGAAAATCATGGAGGCTTCTCTGTGAAGAACTTAGAGATGTCCCGGCCACGGCCAGGTTGCACAAGGCCCTCTCAAAAGGAGCCACAAATCCGGCAGGTACACTAAGGGAGACAAATGGCACCTATACAAATAGTTTCAACGGAACACTAGAACTTCTTCTCAGAACTCACTTCCCTGACTGTAGACTTGGAGCGTCGGGTGCTGATGCTCAGGAAACATCACCCTATGGTCGGCGCGGGACGACGAGCCAGGTCATTAGGAACATAGTAACCTTTGAAAACATAAAATGGGCTGTAAACTGTTTCAGACCCTACAAATCACCGGGGCCGGATGGCATTTTTCCGGCATTACTATCAAGGGGAAATGCTACCCTCTTTCGGTTGATGGTCGACATCTTCCGATCAAGTTTAGCACTGGGATATGTTCCAAGGATTTGGAGAGAAGTAAGAGTTATTTTCATACCCAAGGGAGGGAACAAACCCCTGGAATCTCCCAAGTCCTACAGACCAATTAGTCTATCCTCCTTTATATTGAAGACAATTGAAAAGTTATTAGACCAATACCTTAGGGTGGAGGTACTCTCTCTGAGTCCATTGCATGGACTGCAATTTGCCTATCAGAAGGGCAAATCAACTACTACGGCATTACATAAATTAGTCCTAGATATCGAAAAGGCCTTGAACTCCAAGGAGATAGCCCTATGTGCATTCATGGACATTGAGGGCGCCTTCGATAATGCGAACTTTCTTGCAATGGAAACTGCGCTCTCTAACAGAGGAGCTGATGCAGCGATAGTAAAATGGGTCAGCTGCATGGTGAACCAAAGGCTGATTAGAGCCTCACTCGGATCTACGGACATGAGTGTCACTGCGGTTAAGGGATGCCCACAGGGTGGGGTACTATCTCCCCTTCTATGGTCGGTTTTAGCTGATGACCTGATTAGGGTCCTTAACCGGAAGGGACACAGAACCATTGGCTATGCGGATGACATCTGTGTAATAATTAGAGGTAATCATATAGGGACGATTGCCGAACGTATGCAAAATGCCCTGAACACAACATGGGAATGATGCAGGCTGGAGGGGTTATCAATTAACCCAGAGAAGACAACCATCGTACCATTCACTAGGGAAAGAGGGATAGATATCCCCACCTTAAAAGTAAACGGCATCGAGGTCGTCCCCAGTGATAAGGTGAAATATCTGGAAATTATCCTGGATAAAAAACTTACCTGGGAACTGCACCTCGAGTCAGTAATAAATAAGACCACAAAAACCTTTGGACCACTAGACAACTACTAGGTAGATCCTGGGGTTTGACCCCGAAAATGACCTACTGGATATATACCCAAATGGTTAAACCCACAATACTGTACGGTGCTCTGGTATGGTGGGGTAAAACCAAACAGAAAGCAGCCATATCGAGGCTAGGCAGGGTGCAGAGACTTCCGTGCCTATGCATCACAGGGGCTATGAAATCAACCCCAACGACGGGCATGGAAGTTCTTCTGAACCTGACACCGCTAAATGTGGCCGTGCAAGAGGAGGCAGCTACGCAAGCAATCTCCATCTATAGGAAAGAAAAGCTTAAGGCAGGGACGCTTACCGGTCATCTCACTATCCTGAAGGAAATCGAAGGCATACTTTGTATGTCTCTTGCAAGCGACCACATGGATCCCATGCTCTGCTTCGATAGGAAGTACGGGGTCGTTTTCCCGACAAGGGATGAGTGGTGCGCAAACCCGAGATGGTTACGGGATGGATCGCAAAAGTGGTACACAGATGGGTCCAAAACGCTCCACGGAGTGGAGGCAGGAATAGTGGGGAGATCAATAACTTTGAGCAAGAACACCTCAATCTTCCAAGCGGAACTATACGCAATCTTGGAAACTGTAGGAATCCTATCCGAAAGGGGACACAGGGGAATACGAATCAAAATATTCTCGGATAGTCAACCAGTCCTTAAGGCCCTGAGCAGTTGTACAATTACGTCCAAATTATTATTGGAATGCCGCAACATGCTTAATGGCCTGGCCACTCAGAACCAGATCACCCTGGTCTGGGTGCCAGGACATGAGGGGCACGGGCGAAATGAGATGGCAGACATCTGCGCAAAAAAGGGGCTGAGAGAAACTTTACTGGACCTACCCCACCTTTTGGGTTTAACAAATGTCTCCTTAAAGGTGAGATAAAGAAATGGACAGCGTCCATTACAATGAAACACTGGAATGAGACCAGCGGGCTGGAACATTCCAAAAAATTTCTGAGCTTCGACGTTAGGAGGGCGGATCTCGCCCTAAAACTGGACAGGGGAAGCTTAAAAACACTGACAGGGGCACTCACAGGCCACTATACCTGTAACAAGCACCTTCACAAAATGGGCTTATCCAACACGGACACTTGCACATTCTGCGGTGAAGAAGAGGAGCCAATGGAACACTTGATCACTAACTGTGGGGCACTAGGCCACAGGAAATATAGACTACTACATGCATATACGCTGAGTGAGGAGGACCTATTTACACTCCCATTGAAGGAGCTGATCCTGTTCCTCAGCGTATTAAATAAATAAATAAAACAAACAAGGGGAAGTACAATAGATCAACGTGGTCGCAGTGCAAAGGGCCATTTTGGGCCAGAGCCCACCTCATTACAATACAATACAATACAATTTATAAAGAATGACTTTTGGTAGTAAAATGAATAATAAAGATTTTTTCCCTAATGGGTACCCCCATCCGCGGACACACGGTATATGTGTATAATAATGTTGCGTAATCAAGTCGTTTTACCGGCTATTACGAGACAATTTCAAAATAAATTTATGTCGTAGTGATCGTCCTATGGATGTGACAAAAAGCACGAACAGTTTCGGTGAAAAAAGTGTAAATAATAAATGTTTATAGGTAAAAAGACTTTGTAAACAATATCTTTTTGTCTGTCCCTGCACATATCGTCTTTCTTTCTTCCATTATCTCGTCGATGGCTTCCTACCTACTTCTTCTCGGTCTTCTAGGATTTCTTCTTCCTGCAGGTTTCCAGTTTATAACTTGTTTTGGAATCTGAGTCTTAGGCGTTCTCTGCACATGTTTATACCGTATGAGTTGTCTATTTTTTGTCTCTTCCACTATTGTATGTGTTACTTGCATAATCTCTCTGATTCGCTCATTTGTTACTCTTTCGAGTCTTAACGTTCCCGCGACTCTTGTCCAGAAATTTATCTCTGTAGATTCTAACATTCGTTTCGTTGTTTCTTGAATTGGCCATGTTTCACAGCTGTATGTGATTATACCTTTTATGATAGTGTTATACAATTGTCCCCGGATTGAGTTTACAATAGGTATGATTGACCAAAAATTTTCGAATTGGAATTTCATATTTTGGAATTCCGCCCTGCTTGGTGTGAAACTTATTTTTAGTTTACTTTCGATTTTTAAGTCAAGTAGGCCTTTACAGTTGAGCAAACACTATTTTGGGTCTGGGTAAACTACCTTTTCTGTTCACAGTGCGCCAAAGTGTTACTAAGAAAAGTTGTTCAGAATGAAAAGCTATGGCGTTAGGCAAATTTTCAGAATGATCGGCCTCGCAGCCGTTGAGCTTTAATATATCTTATAATATTTTCTCCCTCAAGTTGATCCTCTATTTCTTTGTTAGTTTTCGGTCTTATTACGCCCCGTTCTGTGAAGTGCGGCCCTAATATTGTTCTTAAAATATTTCTTTCTGCTATCTTTATATGTATGTATATGTATGTATGGTCGATCGGTTGGATCTGAAACCATTTTGATAATCACCAAGGTTTTTCTCTGCATGTTCTTTCAATCGTGTATTCACCAGATTGGCCAGTATTTTGTAAGTGACGTTTAGCAGCGTTATTGGTCTGTAGCTCCTGCAATTTTCTTTATCTCCTTTTTGATAGATAGGCACTATTACTCCGGTGCACCATTCTTCGGGCATACTGTTTTGCTTCTAAATTTCCTTAATCAAATTGCTCATTTGTGTTTGTAGTTGTTTGTCCTCCGTACTTGATTAATTCCACTTCTATTTCATCTTCACCGGATGGTTTGTTATTTCTTCGCCTGCTGATTTCCTGCAATATCTCCTTCTCGTTGGGGGTTCTTCTTTCTCGTCTTGATTTTTAGTTATTTGTTCATCATCCTCTTGTTGTACTTTCTTTTCCTTCCGTATACATGGCCTCTTTGTAGTATTCTCTCCATATGTTTCCTATTTTGTCCTGTTCTGCTTTGCCGTTTATATCTTTCACGCTTCTTGCTCTTACTGCTTTATTGTTTAGTTGTTTCATATTTCTATAGAATTGTCTTGTGTTATGGCATCGGCTTAAATGTTCTATCTCTTCCAGTTTTGAATTTATCCACTCATTCTTCTTGCTTTTATGTATCGTGTTTGCTTTATTTCTCTCCGTTTCATATGTCTTCCTGTCCTCCTGTTCCATTCTGGCCACATTCTTTCGTTTTCTTGCCTTTTCACATCCTCCATCAAACCACTCCTTCGTCTCTGCCTTTTGTTTCGTTGTTTTGAGTGTTTCTTCAGCTGCTTTGGCTATATTTTTCTTCAGCCCCTGCCATGCCTGATCTATTTCCTGTATGCCTATTGTTGC
This sequence comes from Chrysina gloriosa, assembly GCA_038088585.1. Classification (NCBI taxonomy): domain Eukaryota; kingdom Metazoa; phylum Arthropoda; class Insecta; order Coleoptera; family Scarabaeidae; genus Chrysina; species Chrysina gloriosa. The sequence continues at coordinate 13,977,985 of CM076095.1, read as the reverse complement.
ACTTTGTAGACTGTTTGTAATTGTTTCTTCTAATTTTTGTCTTGTTTCTTCGTTTTCTAATAAATCTACCTCCCATTTCTTTGTGTTCTTATTTCCCCAGCGTTCGTGCTTCTTGTTTATGCCTTGTATTATTGCCACCACTAGATAATGGTCTGTTTCTGCTTGTGGCATTATATGATTTACCCACTCTTTCCCTACGTAAAATCCCACTCCCTTATTGCCCCGTATCTCTTCCCCGCTGTACAGAAATGTGTACTTGTCTTTTGTTATTTCACCCGAGCCTTTCTATCTAATTTCTTGTACCGCTGCTATGTCTATATCATACTCGTCTAACTCTCTTGCAGTCTCTTCCATTCTCCCTGTTTGAATATTCCACGTTGCTATTTTTATCTGTGTTTTCTTCTAATATTCTGCTTGTCCTTTCCCAATTATCTGTTTAAATTAACCTTTTCCAATTTCCTTTCCTTTTCCGTTTCCATCTCGTTTGCCATGGTCGTCCCCGTTCTTCCGCTCTCGCTTCTTCTTTTTAGTTTTTTGAGTTTCTGCCCTCGTTTTCCTGTCCGCTCTCAAACAGGGTCCCTTTCTCTCTATCCCATCTATATTTCCTTCCTTCAATTGTAATTCTTTGGTATCCTATCTTTACTTTTTCCCGTCTTTTCTTTCTTTATCTCCCATTTGTTTAAGCTTCCTCTGTATTTCTTGTTCGCTTTTTGTTAACATGTTGTCTGTATATATCCTCTCCTTTATTTGTCTAAGTTTACTCTTATTTTTCATCACTGCGTCTTTATCCCTAGTACTTTCCAACTCCATCTTGTATACTGCCTCTGCCATCTTTATCACTTCTCTTATGTTTACGTTTACCTGTATTGTACTTTTTATAAAATTCTCTAATCCTATCCTCATATCATGCTTATCCTCCGTCGTTAGCTTCATTTCTATCATCACCACATTATTCTTTGATATTGTCTTCTCCATTTTGTACATTCTCTTTTCCATATCTATCATTTGTTTCCTCATTACCTCATTTTCTGTCTTCAATTTTTCATTTTCCCCTCTCAGCACTTTCAATTCTTCCTGGTACTCTTTCTTATCTCTCTTTATTTCCTTCACGTCTCTCGTCAGTTCTCTCATCACATTCACTAGCTCCCCTTCTCCATCTTTTCCTTTTTGTGGTCTTCTTGCTAATTTCTTGCTTTTCTTGAATATTTCGTAAGTCTCATCATGCTCTCTTCCTCTTTTTATTCCTATATCCTCCGATGTATCACTCTGCATATCTTAGTTCTTAACTTTTGTTTAGCCCCTGTATATATATTTATACCCACAAATAGAGATAAGTGTTCTTATCCGCTTTTTGCTCAAGTTCGGTGTGACACCGCGTAAAAAGCCGTCGGTCGGTCGTCCCGTCGGAACTTGGCTTTTATCGGTGTGCTTTATAAATGATTTACAAGAATTTTTATTTAGGATGACTCTTTCACTTTATTGCACTGTTCACGTACTCATTTGTGTTTTAAAACACTCATGAACTTCCCGTATTTTGGATTTACTTACGCAGCCAATTCACCATAGACTGTACTCTGCGTCACCAGAACCGGACTCCATTACATTATGTACATTTTCTTGTATTTCTTCCAAATATTAATAACAATTAACCATTTCGTCTTCATTATTTATTTAATTATATCGCTTTTACTTTTGATATTCCTTCGGGTTCCACGAACGATACTATTGCAGAGCTTTGCGTAAACATGTGGATATCTCCTCCCTCTTATACCGATAAATGGGTTCGTGTGCAGACGGTAGACTATACAAATATTGAAGAATAAATTTTAACGTGTAATTATTTAACCTTCCTATACTCACGCATACGGTCTGTGAGACCGATTTATATAGTATAGTATACGTCTTTATTTTGACGTGAGTATAGGAAGGTTAAGTATGGAACACCCGAATTTTGTAATATTTTAATTACATTACACAAATTACTATGAAATTGACCTCTCCCGCTTTTTAAATTTATCTTTTTAGTGTTAATATAAAAAAAGTGTTGTATTTTATACCTACATACATCGTTTTTAGATACGAGAACTTTGTATTGTATGACATAGTTTTTAATACATACCAACGTTATTTGCGGATATGAATTATTTTGTGTAGTTGTTATAAAAAATTAATTACGATTACTGAAACCGTATTCTAATTATATTTATTGAAGTGAATACTTCTTATGGAACACCGGACCAGCTCGAGCGTAAGCGCAACCGTAACCGTAAACATAAAGGCAAACGTAAGAGCGTTAAATTTACGCCGAGCTTCAGTTCGTGTGAAAGACAAAGAAAACGGGGAGTATGATGTGCGAGCGAGAGGCGAACCTCCAAATAAGATTTTATACAACCTAATCATAATGACTTCCGAATCATTCTAATTTAACGTATAAGAACGAATAAAATAAAACATTATACATAAAACATCCGAAAAGATTTTCTACAACCTAATTCTACTGATTTCCAAATCATCAAAAAACACGTGCAACGAAAACGCGATGACCTCCAAGTAAGAAATACGATAATTATTGGGTATTCTCTTCACACGCGCGTAGACCACACACACGAATTTCTTTTTATTCATAAATCTTTAGAAAATAACAGATCGGAGGCAATAATAAGAAGTATAAATAACCTATTAATTTAGTACTATATTATTTTATTCGTCGTTTTTTCCTTTAAAATGTCATAAACTCTTTTTATAATACAAATTAAATAATAACATTTGCTACTTTAAACTACTGCTTGGTACGGACCAACTGAGAGTAACCTTGTAGATTTTCGGTTTTGGGACGGACGCACCTAGGTCGATTTTATATAAAAACCTGGCCAAAAACAACAATCACAAATTATTGCGTTCTAAGTAAGGACTAGGTGCAACAGGTACCCAGATAGTGGGGAAACAATTGGACGCTATTTTCTCTTTAACGGACGCAAAGGGTTTGGTACAATTGGGTATAATCAGTTGTCATTCTAATGTCTTGCTAAATTCGTGTAGCGTTAGACTTTACATGTTGTGAATTTATGATTTTCGGTTTACTCTTCAACAAAGTGGGAAGCGAAAAGTACTCTCGTTTACCGTGGAAACTTCAAAACTAGGTTGGTACTTTCAACTATAGCTATTTTTCTGTTAGTAAATGCTAGGGTTGCCGAGGTTGTGTAGTAACTGTAGTAATTGGATGTACATAAAAATAAAAAGTGCCCGAAAGTATCCGACGATTTTTAATCTTACTTTAATTAACTGAAAGATTTCCCAAATATCATGGCCATCTGGGGTCACAAGAGTGACGCGGAAAGATATTTATTATATGGCGCAACCAAATCATGAAAAATATTTTGCAAAAAAATTGGGCTGACATAATCAATAAATGAGATTTTGCCAAGTAATCAACAAACTACCATTTCTTTATGAAAGTATTTTCTCATCTGAAATCTGAAATTAAATCGAAATGGGATGCAGCAAAAAACAAAGGGAAATTTTTGTGCTGGTTAACCAAAAATGGCTTAAAGGTTCGTAATTAACAATATACAATTATGAGATATCTTCATATTAATGTTATGTACTGTTATTTCTTCTGTGTGGAGGGACTGTAGAGATACTTAGGCTGAATAAATGTGCTCCTGGTGGCTCTGAGAAATCATTCACGGAATCACCAGAACGTTCCAAACGTCGAAAAACAGAAAAAGTGCGAAAGAATTATTGTACGTGTCCCAAATGATAGTGGGAGAATCTGGGAACGCAGCAGCTGCAACAGTGGTAAAGGATACCATAATGTTATCAACACGAGCAGAAGTGTATCGAAAAGCATTGAAGAAACGTGAGATACTAACATCAAGAAGGCAAATGCCAAATCAAGCACTGGCAATGTTTGTTAAGGCACAACTAACTCGCAAACAATATGACATTATTAGAACTAGTTATCTGAAATTGTACCTTTGTTATGATGTTTTGCTTAGGGAGAAGAAAAATGCAAAATCAACGGTCATTTTCACCCCGGTTCTACAGGCCAATGAGAATACAATTTATTGCTGAATCAAAGGGGGTAACAAATGAAGAAATATCATATTTTGAGGATCAAATCGCTATCCTCCAGAATAAAAGAATTCAGAATGATGCATTTAACATTTCAATAAAGTACACTATCTGCTTTGCAATGGTTTATTGCAATATAGCAACTAAAACAGCATTAACAATGCGGTGCTATATCTGTAACTCAGAAAAATTTCAATGATTTGGAAAATGTAACAAAAGAAGTGGAACTAGAAGGACTTAAATTTGAGCTGCCTGTACTACACGTAAAAATCCGATTTTTCGAATCGTTCTTACATCTGTCATATAAAATACCAATACAAAAATGGCAGATTCGAAACTAAAAAGACAGAGGCACTGTTAATACTAGGAAGCAAGAAATTCAAAATAGATTTAAAGAAGAACTTAGACTAATAGCAGGTATGCTAAAAGCTGGATTTGGAAGTACAAAAGATGGCAATACTAGATATAGAATGCAGATGTTTTGATAATCTAGAAGTATCTTCCGCGATAATCGGGGTTGGCCTTACTTTGGTTCTTACCAAAATAAGTAATAGCAAACACCCTTAGGTCCGCTACTATTTTAATCTCTAGCGCATATAAACTTGGTGTTTAAAAATTTGACACCTATTGCAACGAAACGGCCAAATTATACATACGAAAATACAATTGGCATCCAATGACGTCCACAGTGCACAAAATTTTAATGCATGGCCCCGCTATAATGCAACATGTCGTGTTGCCTATAGGCATATTGTCAGAAGAGGTAGTAGATGCAAGAAATAAACATTTTCGCGACTACAGGCTACGATACTCGCGAAAATTCTCTCATGATCAATGTATGTATGATGTCTTTCATAGGCTTTTACTAACATCGGACCTTTATTTGAGTAGTATATGGTCCAAACTCAAATGAAATGTTAAATGGTTTACTGTTGATGCGAGGAACATTTTTGTTTCTACCGAAGAACTGCAGAAGTGCTTCGAAGACGATTACGATGCAAATAAAGAAAATATGGATGAATTATCCAATGAAGAAAGCTGCAACACTTCCTCGGAGTAATTACTTTCAAGTTCTTGTTATTTAATTAAGATAAAGATTGTTTGAACTTAAAGAGGTAAAAAGGGAGCATCCTGAATAATAAACATTGAATGTTGTTTCTTTGTTTGTAAATAGTGTATATAATAATGTTAAGAATAAAATTGATCTTTGTTTTTACAGCAAAACTTTTCAGTTTATATGACTGTATTGACTCACTCAACACTGATAAAGTTAATAACACATTATAGAACACCATTCTCGTTGAAGATTCATGATGGAAAAACTAAGATTTAACTTTAGACTTAGAGAAGCATCGGACGGAAAATCTAACATCTTGGGCATAATATCAATTGAAACACCGGACGGGCGCATATTTGAAATTCCAGACGAACATCAGCCAGCAGCTAAACACAAAACCATAACAAACGTACAAGCTTTTGCCAAAATGAAGAAAACTCTCCAAAAAGAAACCAATTTAGACAAATATGGATTACATTGACACAAGAGATCCGGGATGAATATTTAAACGAAGATGAAAATCTTCTTGGTGAATATTTTCTAGAGGAAATAACAAAAGAAAACATGGCGGCGGAAATAATTACTGCATCAGCAAAAACGATGGTAAAATTACTAGAAAAATTAATTGAAACAGATTAAAAATCTGAAAACAAAAATATAAGTAAAATTGCAAATGAATTTATGATAGAGAAATTTACCAGTAAGAACTCAAATGCAAATCAATGGATAGGTGAGTTTGAGAAAGAATGTGAAAGATTTGATATAAATCAAGATGAAAAGAAAATTGAAATTTTAAAATTCTTTATGGACAAGGCATGTATGGATTAGTATAGCTGCATGCTATTAAAGCTAACAATCAGAATGAAAAAATGGAGAAAACGCTTCTGTGAAACATTTGCAAACAAAGGATGGGCCCCAATAAGATATGCCTTGACATTCATATACCAATCTGGATCCCTGTTAGAATATACAGTGAAAAAGGGAAATTATTGTTAGAGGTTGGGAAATCAATTGATACAGGTACCTTACTTGACCTCATTGCAGCTGGGCTGCCAAACTTTGTAGCTGATATGATTGACAGGAATACACTAAATGAGACATAAGATCTTTACAATGAAATAGAGAAATTAGAACATCTCGTTTATAAAGCAAATAATAACGAAGTGACAAGAAACAAAGGTTATAATACAAAGGAGAAAAAACTCCATGCAAAATTTGCAAAGAAAAAGGAAAAAGCACACGCTTTCATCCCGAAGCTAAATGCTGGTTCAGAAACAAAGAAGATAAGATAAAAACCATTAACAACTCCATACCAGAAGCGGAACTTAACAACCAAGATCAAAGAAACTAGATATTATACCATTAATCACATTAAAAATAAGGTTGAATAATACTGTAGATGTAATTGGAGTCTATGACTCAGGCTCAAACGTCTCATTAATTAATTCAAAAATAGTAAATACAAAACAGACGATTGATAAGAAAACAGAAAAAGTCAACAAAAGAACGATTAATGGTGTGAACAAAACAGATGGATTGATAACAATAAAAGCAAAAATTTTAGACATGGAAGAAACTATAGACGTGTTTATAGTTTTAAATACGATTTTTTAATTGGCTCAGATTGTATAAAAAAATTCAAACTGATACAAAATGAAAAACTAGAAATAGAACAGAAAACTATTGATTATACAAAGAGTATAGTTACAGAAAAGGATACATTCCAAGAAAAGAAAAAAGAATTCCTAATTATGGAGGTGCAATAAATAAACAGACTGACTCTATAAGTAACAAGGAAAGAGTTACTAAGAATCAAGAGGAAATAAAAACTCAAAAAGAGAAGAAAGTTTACCAAATAAATTTTAACGAACACATAAAGATAGAAAATTTAGAAGCTTTAATAGGTCATTTGAACCATAAGAATTAATAATGAGATAAATAATAAATAATTATAAACATATTCTTCCCGAAGATAAATACGACATAGGTATAGATGATGAAGCAAGAAGAGATTTGATAATTGATAAATATTGTACTAAAAGACCATACAGATGCACTATTGAAGACAAAAAAGAAATAGAACAACAGATTTCAGGGCTATTAAAAGGAATCTCATAGAGGAATTATATAGTCCTTTTGTAGCTCCAGTAACGTTGGCATATAAGAAAAATTAACCTTCCTATACTCACGCATACGAATTGTGAGACCGATTTATATAGTATAGTATACGTCTTTCATTTTGACGTGAGCCTATGCTCAGGTTAAGAAAGAAAATCAAGATTATGCATTTCCTTTAATTGAAGACTTGGTAACGAAAACAAGAGACTGTAAATATTTCTCGAAACTAGACATTAATTCAGCATTCTGGTCCATTCCATTACGTATAGAAGATAGAAGAAAAACACACAAGAAGAACACTTTCAGTGGATATGCTTGCCGTTCGGATTAAAGACCTCGCCAACCATCTTCCAAAGAATACTGAATAACATAATAAGAAAGCACGGACTAATAGATTTTACTCTAAATTATATCGATGACATGTTAATATATTCAAAATCGTTTGAAGATCATATAGACCATTTAAAGAAATTACTAAATCCAATTATGAAAGAAGGATTCAGATTGAAACTTTCAAAATGTAAATTCGCATCTGACTCAGTCAAATATTTAGGACATGTCATAAGCTACAATACAATTACCCCAATGAAGGATAACTTAATTTCAATACAAAACTTCCCTGTACCAAGATCACAGAAGTATATTCGTCAATTTTTGGGTAAGATACATTTTTACAACGAATACGTACCAAATATGTCTATAACACGAGAACCACTACACAATTTATTAAAAAAAAATCAAAAATTCATCTGGTCACAAGAATGTCAAAAAGCATTTGACTACTTGAAAGGGTTTCTTTGCATCCAACCCGTCCTAGCAATTTATGACCCAGATTTACCAGTGCATATTTATACAGTTGCTAGTCTAGAAGGTGTAGGAGCGGTGTTAAAACAACCACAATTAGGCGAAAACGGAAAGAAAAAGAAAAACCAGTGGCTTATTTTTCAAAAAATAAATGAATCCCAAAAGAGGAAAGAAGCAGTATACTTAGAATGTCTGGCACTCAAGGAAGCAGTATACGAATATATATGCGAATATATACAGAGGCAGTGTAAAGCGTGGGCGGTGTGGGCCACCGCCCACGGCCTCACGGTGCAAAGGGGCCTCGCGCCTCAAAGCCGAAATAAATTAAAAGAAAAGAATGGAAAATCCAAAAGTGCACGCCACAAAGTTTTTTATAATTAATAAATTAGAAATTCTCAACTCCATCTATTTTTCGCCATAAGATATCAAAAAATTGACATATCGATATATTTTTTAAAGATATTCTACTCTTCGGCACACGAAAGCATATGAATGAAAAATTCGTAATATTTCTTTAAATTAATTAATCAAAAATTTCTGATCTTTGTCGTTTCTGCTCATTCGTTTATATTGAGTCTGACAACATTAGCTGGTGTTAAGCTGCTATCGCGGGGAGTCCCTAGTCAGAAACGGGGCATAACTCGGGACTTCCCATTATTAGAAAGCCAATTAAATTTTAAAGAAATTTACCCAAATATTTACATTGTCATTCAAATTTTAACAAATACAAAATTATTTAAGAAATACAATGGGTACGTATAGGTCGGAGAGACTTTCAGCTTTGGCAGTTTTATCTATTGAGGCAGATATAGCAGCTAAGATAAATTACGAACCAATCATTAAGGAGTTCAGTATAACTAAAAGTAGACAATTTGTTTCTTTAATTTTTTCATTTTTGTTTAATGTGCCAAAGAAGTATAAGTAAAAAGTTTAGTTTGTTTCTTTATGATTAAAAATTTGTCAATTTCAAGTGTTTTTTATTTTATAAACCCCTCTTCTTGCGCCATCAGAGGGCCTCGCGAAATGTACCTTGCCTACATAAAGTTTAGATCTCACGCCGCCACTGAACATATATATCTACATATACCTTTATCTTTATATATGTATATAATTCTACTGTACGTGTGTTTGTCACTGAACTCCTCCTAAACGACTTGACCGATTTGAATAAATTTTTTTGCATGCGTTTGGGTGGTTTAAATTCACAAATCAGCCCGGCACATTTAAAAATTAAGAAAAAGAATTAGAAATTAAACAAATTAACGACGTTTGGTGGGTTAGGTTATGACAGTTGTCATGGTGCGCGCAAAGACAATTAAGGTTATGACATTTGTGATGTGCGCGCATGAATAATTGTTATGTCATAATAGAAGTAAAGGCAGCAATATCCATCACAGTCTTATTTACAATGCCGCGAGCGAGAAGATCGAATCTTTCACAACGAAGCCGTAATGCAATTAGACTGCGGAATATGGGGAATGACTCCACTGCAGATGAACAAAAAAAAAGCGCACGAGAGACGGGCGCCGTGTTAGTACGGCCCAACTTCGTACTTCACAAACACAAAAACAAAGAGAGGCCATACGTGAAACGGCCCGGTTGGCAATGAGAAATCGTCGAGTAGAACACAGTGATCAACAACGTCGAGCCGCAAGAAGAAATGCTTCATGTTAATTTGAATGGAGGAGCGTTTCAATACGATTCCACAATTGACTACAGCTCGCATCCTTTCGTTAGAATTGGCCTTATGGAGGTTATGTGGGGTGTTGGGATGCATTGAAGTTCGCTGGAGAAACGCCTGGATTGTGCTGTCTCAGTGGAAAGATTAAATTGCCATTGTTGCCTCCGCCACCTGAGCCATTGTATTCATTGCTTCATGGCGAAGCTCAAGAATCACGACATTTTCTTTCGATCGCCTAAAGGTACAACGCATGTTTCCAAATGACTTCATTTGGAGCAAATATTATTGAAGACGCAGATTCAGTCCGGCATTCAAGGTAATGTTTGTTAATAAAAGAGTAACCTGTATTTTTGGTAATCATAAATTACTAATTATTACTTTCCTTTCGACTATAGGGATACAAGGACAAATTCACTATAGAATTGGATCATTGCAGCCGGTTGAAGACGCACAGCATAAAATTGTTACAAATTTACTTCATGGCCAATATGGAGAACCAATTTGATCGGCGTCAAACGATCAATAACGCAATGAAAAGAGAAATTCTTCAAGATTTGCAGCAAATACTTCATGAACATCGTGCATTGATTCGATTGTTCAAAACTGCGTTGGATCGCAAGCCGTGATGACCATAAAGTCGTGATCAGAGCAAATAAACGCGCCGCTAGAACACAAACGACAATTCAAGGCTCCGACAATAGATAAAGTCGCAAAATATAGTATATTACAAGATGCTTCAATGAAGATAATGGACACGAGTGCAATCCATTCAGCAGTTTAACAAAGCTGTACTACAACGATACGCAAACATTTGGTTTACATTCAATAAAGCAAATGCTTTGCTCCCACGTGAATTTGCTCTTTTTTAACTTTTATTCAACTTAATTAATTTTATCTTAATATAAACAAGTTAATTAACTCAGGTAATAACTTAAGACATTTATTGATTCTAAGGCGGTACGAAGTTCGCCGGGTCAGCTGGTATATATATATATATATATATATATATACTCGTATAAGTACGAGGATATCAACGAAAAAATCACAAAATAATTTTGGTCAAGTTTTTAGTTAAAATCGACCTATGCGTGTTTAGATTGTGACCATCGGGTGTATGCGATTAAAATGGGGGATATTTAGAGTTTTCATGAGTGTACATCTTTAAGTAAGTATTGAAATGAAGATGGGATAATAATTAATATGTATACAGTTAATACTTTCTGACCATATTACTTCCTCCACATAAATTTTTATTTAAACTAAATAAACGTCAAAGTGTTTACTGTTTGTCATCGTTGGAAAACTTGTGAACGGTAAAAGAATTGAAGATCAAGAAGAGAATCTTCAATCCTTTTCAGCATTCGAGGATTCGAGCGTTCCGTGTTTAATACAATGCAGTTGCACAAACAACAAAAATCACTGTGCTCCATAATCCATATATAAAGCTTCTGGATTCTCCCGGTACGAGCCCTGCATTGGATGGAATAAAATTTCGGGAAAAAACTATGGTCATTGAATAAGCGCATGGCCATCGTTCCTATACGACATGATCGCGTAGCCTGAATACATATTATCCGGCGATTGTACGGTCTTCGGGAATTCGCAGCACAAAACAGAACCACTGCACTACCGTAGGCAATTCAATATAAAGAGTGCTAGCGGACCAGTTCCGCCAGTTCAGTTGGCTTATAGTAGTGTTGGAGTGCGCGTCGTGCTTTATACGTAAGCATTTCAACAGACTCGGTCAGCTATTAAACCGAATCATCAACTACAATAAAATAAAAACTACACGCGACAATTCTCGTATACTTTCGTGACTCGAAAGAACACAGTGGAAGTATTCGTAAAGGAAAGTATCATCCGCGATACCCTCTCAGCGATGTGTAGTTATTTTAGTTTGTTCCTTTGTTATTTGTTGAAATGTGTTACTCAACTCTGAAGTAAGAGAAAAGTATTACGTGAGACCACAGAAGGCAATGGTGAAATCAAGACAACTTATTTTAACGTCATCAGTTTCTACAACACATTTTCAAAGGTAAGAAATAATATTAGGTCGTTATAACTACAGTACATCGACAATTTAACTTTGAATTTCAATAAAATGTTGTTAATCTAGTATTCCATATTACTTCAGTAAATCAATGCATCAGATACTATTCCGTTTTTACATATCTGCATAAATTTATTTCTAAAGAATCATCAAACTTTAGGGCTTACAGTGTGGTGTGGTGTGACTATGAGAAACTGTGTCAGAATATCATATAAAATCTAAAACCAGCCAAAAAACCAAAGGACATAACACTAAAATTGCATCGATTAACGATGCCGCAGATGTATTGTACATAATAACAAATGGTTGAAGAAATATATAAAAAAGTTTGGGAAAATTTATTTTGTGGTCATAGCGAAATACAAAAATAACTTGTATTTTCAGAATAATTTAAACCAGCTAAAATTAGTTTTACTTTCGAATTTTTCTCATACTATTTCCATGAACTTTACATATGCTATTGATTTAAAAATTACCAAAAGACGCTTAAACTGCTAAAATATGTATACACTCTATACATATACTACATGTATAATATGTATATGTATATTTTTGGGCATTGTATTATTATTTAATATGAGTATTATTATTATTATATTCTACGCCGGCGTTGAAATTCGAAATTTAAGACTTTAGTATTAAGCATCCATAACCAAAAGGAATTAAAAATAAATATCTACAAATTCAATGACATAAGAATGTAGTATCGCAATATACATATGTGTTTAATATTCCTATAGTTCTGGTAAATATGTTAGACAAAAATGGAATTCCGCAAAAGAATCTCATTCAAGATGTCAACTTATTGGCTCGAATTTAATATAAGATAGTATGTCTGGGCTTGGCTGGGTTTACCCAAATCTATAGTTGCAATTTTACATTCTTCCAAAAGGGAAGAACTTTAGGGAATCTAAACATTTCTGAAGTTGTTTCAATGCAAAAGGAATATACAAGGATGGTGTTACAAAAACTAGTTAATGTAATAATTTTTTTTTTTTGAAAACGTTTATATTATTGTTCCAAAGCAAAAATCATCGAGTGTCGTAGCTAATCTAGTAGAATCATGCGGGATAAAAATGAAATGGCGAATATTTTGGGTATAAATAAGACAGCCTTTTATTTCACGAAATAAACAAACTAACTGAACGTCACACCCGGAAATAAAAAGGTTTATTATTAATTTTAAAAGACAAAAATAATATTGTATAAAATTTACTTTAAAGAAGTGTTTTATAGCATTTTACAAATTAAAAGCTTTTTAGTAAACTTATAATTTTTTGTTTCACTTTTCCCCGCTCTGCCTTATAGTACCCTCGGTTTTTGGACAAACAGTAAGACATAGTAAATACAGGTGTCTCATTTTTTAGTTCGGCGTTTCATATTTACCCCTTTAATGCGGAAAAAAAAATTAAACACATATTAAGTATGTATCGAAATCAGCTTGTTGAAGGCTTCAAACTATAAAATAGAACTATTCTAGGAAAGATATTTAATAAATTTAACGTATAACCCATTCAAAGGTGTTTTATGTAGTTTTTAACAACTTAAAATAACAAATTTTCGTCTTATAATTATCCCGCCTCACCCGAAATCAGGCAATAAAATCATCTGGATAATTTTGGGAAAAAGATGTCGGATATGTGTTAAACACCAACAATAATATAATGACATTTCGACTACATATATGCTTGTAAATCACGCATGTAGGAGTTAATGGAATACAGACATTTTCCCATGACGCTGAAGCTAGCAGAACATTCGGGAAAGGAGTGGCAATACATCTTATTATTGTTTTCGCAAAATGGTGCCGAAAAGCTAGGAATTTAAGAAACAAATCAGTTTAAAATAGTGTGAAGTAATCTATATATGTACATATATAAAATACAAAAAATGTTTCTATGTCCCTTATAGCCTTCGAAACTATCCAATCGATGTGCCCCAAACCGGGGTCATTAGAAAGGCAATAACGCGAGGATGACTTTAGACCACTAAAAAAATGCATTCGATCCATTCATGAAGTGGATTTTCGACTTTTCCTATACAATAATTTTTCCGAATACAGACTGTCAACACAAAAACACTGATCTGTCACTGTCATCAGAAAGTTTTATCATTTGTGGTTATCGCATCGACTATGTCAAATAATCGAATTAGAACATATTAAAAATCTCATAGACAGTAAGAACGAGTAATTTTGGCTCCGAAGAATGATGACGTCAACAAAATAAATCATCAAATTTAATTCAAGCTACCCGGTGAAGTTGTCACGTACAATCAATTAACACAGTTATAGATGAGGAACAAGCTGTCAACTTTCTAATAGAGTTTCTTAACTCTTTGGAACCATCTGGAATGCCGCCACATATCTTTACACATAACTTTAAAAGTTAGTTCACCGTTGATGCTAATTCACAACTTATTGTTAGACCCACCGAAATTGTGCAACGGAACAAGATGGTAAGTGTTGCTGGTTTGAACTTAGAAAATTCCTGTTTTTCGCACGGCCAATTGTATGTTGCTTGCTCCAGAGTTGGAACGTTGAAAAATCTTTATGTTTACACACCTACCGAAAAAACTCAAAACACGATGGGTATCTGCTAGTAAGCTATAAAGTTGCACATAACAAATACTTCAATATAACAAATAAATAAATAAAATATTTAACAAACCCCAGGACACGAGCTAGGTGTCTACAATTTTTAAAGTGTCTTCTCCAATAATCACCACAAGTTTCGTAGTGAAACACGCCGTGATCGTAAAATAGGACATCTTTAAATAAATAAATGGTGCATCTTCCCTAATGTAAAATACTGCAGAAGGACCAGAATACGAGCCTAATGTTCAAAATTTTGTACGTATACTCCTTAGGGATCACTAAACGTACTTGCAAAACATTCGTAGTGAAACGCACGATAATTGCAAAATAAAGATGTTTAAATAAATAATCAGTCATCTATAATGTTAAATACTGCACAGGACACTAGCAAAATGTCTAAAATTCTATGCATGTACTCTCTAAAGAAGACTAAACACCACTAAGAAGGATTCGAATTGATACGCGTCAGAGTTGCAAAATTGCAAATGTTTAAATAAATAATCAGTCATATATAATGTTAGGTGCTGCACAGGCACTGGACATTACCGAAGTGTCTAAAATTATGTACATATACTCTCTAAAGGTCACCAACGACAACTAAGAAGCAGTATAATGATCTATATTTTTCACAAAAACGAGTATTGTCGAGTTACTTTGACTCACTCAGAAAAATTAAGTGCGGAATAAGAGTATTCGGAAAAACGTACCTCCCTGCACACAATTACTAGAAAACTTTGATTCAAGTGGAGGAAAACTAAGGACAAGCAGAGGTTGCTAATAGAGAAGGCTGATATCCGCGCTTTGAGAGTGAATTATCTGGATAAAATAAAATATAGAGGTCTTTTTAGAGGAAACTTACATTCACGCAGACCACAAAAGTTTCCAACAATTGGACCGACAATACCACTAATGGTTTTGTTATCAAGCACATCTATAAAGGCAATCCTTTAGTTATTGTTCAAGCCGGTAGTGAAATGGGTTTTATAAAAAAGTGCCCCTTGATTTTTAAATCTGGAACCAAATCCGAGATTATCACGACCAAATGAACTCATGAAATTATGAGAAATGGAGAGAAGCTGATTCCATATCTTCTCCCGAATTGTGTTATTGTAAGTAATAATGCACCCATATACAAATAACTGGAAAACTGTTTTCCACGATTACCGGCAAATCATGGAAAACAGATACGATCTACTGGTTGACAATTAAGGGTGTTTGGTACTTTTTTTCAAGATCGCTTAAACTTAATTTTTTTATTGGTTCCAAAACTATCTTGAAAATTGTATATTTGATCTTTAAAAGTAGTGTGTGTAACGATAAAATGCTAGTTTTTTACAACGTTAAGAGCCTCTACAGCTTTAATTTTTCTGCGATCACAAGTGCGCCATCCACTGATTCAGCCATGAGTGCTTCAATTTCCTCATCAGTTAATTTTGAAAAATTGAAAATTTTTCTTTGTGAAAACATTTTCAAACGGTTAATTCCTTTCTAGAATGTTTGAAACCGAAAAATGTGAATGAATGAAACGAAAAACACTATGAACTAGAGCAATGTGTATGCAAAAGTAGCTTGTAACCGCAGGTCCGTCTTTAGACGGTGTCCAATTTTCACCGCCTAAAAGCTAAGTTTTGCTAGAAACCTGGTATTAAAAACACTGAACACAAAAGAATATATATTTACCAGTATGAAAATAATTTTTTACACGCAAATTATGAATTAACAGGATTTTATACTTTTTTCAAAATTCCACTTGATACACAAATAATTATTTTACACACTTTGTGAAAACAATAACTTAAGCACTCAACAGTTTGCAATCAAATGACAAATGCTTGCTGCTATTTGCCTCAATAAGAGAATTGTTTATTTCTCTGCTGAAATTTACCGTTAGAACAGAGTTTTTAAGAAATAGAGCTGCATAGCAACGTATTTATTATACACGGTCTAAAGGCAGGCTCGCCGGTTAGAGGGTTAAGAGCGCGGTATAGGTCTTATGGAGAAACCATTTATAGTTATCAAATCTGAGAAAGAGAACTATAGCTAACTTCTGGTTGTTTAATATACCAATATACAAAATAAAATCTGAAATATACAAACAATAAGAAGTTGTTATAACCTCATTTTTCGCTTCATTTTTCTTGTTCTCAGAATTACATTACTACAGAACTTAAACTTTAAGGTACGATTATAGAAATTATATGTGTACAGTTATGTTTATAGAATACGAGCTTACCCGTCGCTCGTTGCTGCGACCTCCGAAGAAAGAAAATTAAAGGAATTATGATAACATTCAATTTACATTGTGTAATTTTTATTGAAACTTATCATTAGTCATTATTTACATTCAATTGAATTGAATTTGTTTGTATACACGGGCGCCATCTATCTATATCTATCTTTATATATGCCAAAACATTCGAGATACGCGCGCCACCTATTGTAGGATCAGTATTACATCTATGGAAATTCGTGGCGTTTCTTTTTGGAAAACGATTAAATAAATTGATTTGGAATTCATTGATGCCACTATGCCAGTAATCTGCGCGGGAGTGTACTCAACAACTTCCGAAAGTTTCATGGCGATCGGATGAATGGTGTAGTAATGCATAAAGGACACACAAACATACATTCGTTTATTGGCCGAAGAAGAGATGGTTGCCCTGGCTGTTGACGCGCTCGTAGAGCCATCAAAAAGATCCTCCGGAAAAGCATATTGCTAGTGGGCAAAGGCAAATGATTTATATTTGCAATTAAAGCAACAAAATTCAGTATCAGTTAACTTGATAAAACAACTTGGGATAGGAGAACGAACAGTGGAGATAGTGACAGAAATTGATTTTTCTAGAATTGTTAGTTGACCTCCTAGAAAACGTCTTCGTGAAACTATGTATCATTGTTTGGACGAAGCGCAGAAATCAGCTATTCGAAGCATGCACATTTGTTTTTCTCGAATGAATTGCCTACGTGTGGAAAAATAGTAAGAGTTAATATTAAATTGATGTTATATTTAAACCAATTGACCAAACTACTGTAGGCAATAAATGCAGATGATACTTTACATAAGTTAAAGCGAACAACACATATAACATCTCAATCTTACAGTAATTAGGTTTTAAGTGAGAGAATTGCAGCCGGAATAATGTCTTACTAGAATGACAAAATATTATTTTATGGAGACGTTATCTAACCAACATTAGAAAGTTTCATGAACAACGTAGAAACGTAGATAAATCTACTACTTAGATGAAACATGGGTTAATGCTAGCCCACCAAGGAAAATGTAAGGAAACATACAATGATACTTACTGCAAGACAAGCGCTTGTTGAAGGAGTATCAACAGGATTAAAGATTCCTTTTGGTAAAGGGAAATGCTTGATTATTTTACATATTGGTAGTGAAGATGGTTTTGTTGAAAATTGTCTACTGGTTTTTGAATAAAAAAAGTGAAGTCTGTTATGAAGATATGAATGGTGAAGTATATACAATGTGGATGACAAACATTCTACCATATTTTGAACCTAACAGTGCTATTGTAATGGATGATGCACCTTTCCATTCTGTCAAAGCCGAAAGACAACTTACCAAAGCATGGAAAAAGACACATTAAATGAATGGCTTTCCTCAAAAGGAATTATCGTTAACAGCTCTCTTTTAAAAGTTGAAATTCTTGTGCACGTAAAAAAATATTTACGTGCTAATCCAACACGATACGTAACTGACCAGATGGTAACACAAAGTGATCGTACAGTTCTATAATTCCCCCTATATTATTGTAATCTAAATCCAATTGAATTGGTATGGGCACATGTGAAACACCATGTTTCTGTCAATATCAAGACCTATAAATTAGCCGAACTAATAATTTTATTATATGAAGGAATTAACCTTGCAAATGCGGAAGAATGGGCAAGTTGTATGAAACATACCATTACAGAAGAAAAGAAAATGTATGTATGTATGGTCTGAATAATATAGTTGAAGACAAAGCGGAAGAATTCATTATTACTGTAAACAGAGGATCAGCATCCGAACTATCATCAGAATCTGATTTTGAATTATAATTAGTTGAAACCGAACGAACTATATATAACAGGTAGAATAATTTATGATCATTTTTGCTTTATAAACAGTGTATGGCGATAGGTTTAATAAAGATTTATTTATTTACTTGCCTCGATAACCATTTTTGTAATTGAAATTGAGAAAATGTGTATATATTAATTCCGGTTACAACCAAATTATAACAAAATTACAGCAGACGCTCGATAACGTGAACTAATTCAGACGAAGGGTGTTTCACATGATCGAAATGTTTACATTAGCGAAGGTGCTTATTAACAAGCAAATTATTAAAGGAAACTTTTAATACGCCAAAATAAAATACAAAAAATATTCGAAAAACTTTTTGTAAACACTAAGGATAACAATAAATCAAAATAGCATCTTATAATCGTGAATTAAAGAACGAACCTCAGCCAACAAAGTTGTAATTAAGCCTACTAGAAAACTATCATTGTTGATGTTAATTGTAACACCGCTTTGTGGTAACTAAAAAAACACGATTTGAGTGAGGTTAAAAACGTTTTTGTAAATACAACTTTATTGGTAAAATTTGTTTGAATAAAATATTTGTTTACATTTGGATAGCTCCCGACACGCGCCCGTACTCCACCAAACCACGAAAAACTTAAGATTCTTAAACTTTCTCTAACTTAAAAACTCGTTTTAGACAGTACCTTTGGATACACAGCGAACTTATGTATGAAATACACAACTGCAACTTCGAGATTTTTATTACAAAGTTTTTTAATCTATCGTTCAAGGCATTACTTCTCATCTTATTAACTGCCTTAATTACGTAGTACAGGATGAACAAAAATGGTCACACAGAGATTTTTTGCCATATCTTGTCGGTGTGCAGCGACTACATACATACATATTAAATTCCGTGATAGTATCCAATGATCGCTGGAGTAACAACTGCCAATTAAAAGAAACATCGTTTTTTCTGTAAGATAGTGTTTCCGTACATCAAATATAGCCTTTCCAGTGTGTCCGATTCTAATTGCCTTTTATACCAAATGCTCTTCTAGCCAGTTGTGAAGGTGTGTCTTATGGATCATTGTTTTGTGGATCTCTTGCTCTGCTGTCGCGCTCACATATAAAACATAGAAACTTTGTAAATTCCTTTTGTTGACCAACGATCATGCAAACAACTTTCAAATCTCCACACATCCAATTGCGAGCTGGATAGTTCATTTTCTGTAAAATCATGTCCAGATTATCGTAAGTTTCCTTCATATGGACTGAATTAGCAACAGGCAGTGAAGCATAAGCATTTCCATTGTGTAAAAGAACAACTTTTAAACTAGTTTTTGATGCGTCGATAGAAAGGCATCAATCTTCCTTCTTCTACCCAATGCCACACTCGTTCATTAGACTACTAATATGATGGCAGTAAACCAAATTCTCTTCTTACTTCAGAACCTGAGCAAACTTTCTTATTTGAATGATTCTTTAGCTTCCTCCATACCATGGATAATGCAAATCTAAAACCTTTTTTTCTTTTTTAGATCATTTTCTAAGATTCTCTACACAAAAATAACACACCTTGTTAGGAGCCCAACATATTTCTCGATCATCAATTTTTACACCATAATATGCATACTTTTTTACAAAGTCAGTACTGTTTCTTTGATGTTTTTTAACTACAAACTCACCACATATATAACAAAAAGTGAAACACTGAAAAGTGAGGTTATGTCTACTGGAGGAACACAAACCACCACCACCATTTACCAGAACTGGCAACCTAATAACATTAGATGTTACTGTAAGTTTCAATGTAATAAAATGCATACATATTATATAAAAAATTAACTTTTCACATATTGCATATTAAAATGTGAAAAATTGGTGGGTGATACAACTTTTTATAATCTTCGGACTCAGCACCTCAGAGAACATAGGAATTGGCTAAAATTATTAAAAAGTTTTTTATCGTTGGCCTCTGTAATCTGGAGTAACAAATACAACACACACAAAAAAACGGAGTACCCGATGACGTTAGTGGGCGAGTAAATAACCGTGTCGTGTGTGCAAAAAAACTTAACTGCAAATCCGAAATTAAACACTACACACGAGAGTCGAATATTACAAACTCTTACAAATTTTTAACAAAATAAATTTAAATGCGATGAGGTAGCGTTTCTAAAATTTATATACAGTTCTAAGCCTTTGTCTGCCGTGGCAATGCTTCCTCGGGGATAAGATACCATGTGTAGGATATCTCGAGAGGACGATAGTTTCAAACGTAAGATCTAGCGGTATTCCTAACTAGTATTCAATACGGTATTTCAAAGTGTTAGAGACGATAATCCTGCAGGTGTTTTAGCGGTATACCCAAAAAGATTCGCAGGAGTTCTAAGGAAGGTGTATTCCTTAAAATATTATATCCCAAAAATGTTCGTAAAGGCCCTTAAGAATTTGAGCCAACAAATATGATTTTATTTTTCCTTTCCGTTCGATGTGTGCAATCCCCACAAGGGTGATTTACAAATACCTGTAATCTAAACTTTTGCAACTAATCCAATTTAACAATCGATATAAACCTCCACAATCTTCAATAAAACTCCAAAGTCCAACAAATTAAGAGGTGTCCCAAGAAAATCCGAATAGTTGACGGAGCCAGATCTTCCACGGAAATATAGATTTCAAAATGAATGGTACAACATTTCATTGGAAGCTGAAAACCTAAAGAAAAACGTGGTAAACCACATTCGGAAACTTTCCAAAGCGGAAGTAAGTTCAAATGGAATGTGTTTCAAAATCGGAGCTTTTATTAACGAAATACCTAGTGAGAACACAAAATCTGAAGCAACTAAATTCATCACCATTAACTACATAGAACAAGTAACGATATCGTGCAAGGAAATGGTACTAAGAACACGGTAAAGTTAGGAATTGATAGATTTAAAATTAATGAAGTTCAACGTGTATAGTTCAAAGATCCGTCACCACTAAAAGTAAATCGCTGTAGGTACAATTACGAAACAAAACGTCCATACAGGCGCGGTCAAAACTAACGAAATACAGGTGCTGTCAAACAAAAACGTAACACGATGACGAAAGCAAAACATTTGCAGCTTCACTCTATTAACTATATTTAGGTAGTCGGTTCTAACTTATGAGAAAAATGCTCGAACTTCCTGATGCCATAAATGGACCTAAAACAAGAAGATTAAACCTTCTGAATTCGATGCGATATTACAGAATCAAGACTTAAATATATGTATATATTGAGTGATAAATAGGAAAACAATAATTGAACTGAAATAACCATTTGTACACACAGACATTCTTTTATCTCGTGAGGTTAGCAATGATGAAGGTGTGGAAAGATCTGTAACTTTATATATGCATCTTTAATATAGTTTAAAACCAAAACTGTTATCTGGAATCAATTCAAGTTTTCGACCACCGTGAACTATAGATATGCTACCGCCTTTAATCTGGACCTTGCACTAGCTTCTTCCTCATAAATTTTAGATCCACCAAAAAGAATTGAACATGCGGGTTTTGCTTCAGACAATGCTCGGTGAATGTTTTCGAAATAATACTACTTCAATTATATTGTCTTCCCAACCGGTTGAATGTCGTCTGCATAAACAAGTAAGCTCTACTATATTTCTTTATCGAAATATATCATACCGTTCCAGAAATCAATTTTATTCAGTAACAAAATTCTAATTGTTAAAGCGTCTACATTACCGTTTAAGGATAACACGTTGTTGAATCGGTGTATAATTGGTTCATAACAAACGTATTTGAAAGTATGCTATTTTACTCAATATGTTACGTCGCTATTAGGAAAAATATCTTATACGATATGAGAAACATTATATGGGAAGAGTAAGGGCGATCACAATTTTCGTATCATGATTAAGGTTTGACAAACGAGTGCACGATAAGTGGGGTTCGACATACAACTGCCTGATAAGTTATCATTAAGTAGTGTAAACCCGACTGACGCTGTCACTCCTCCGTGGGAACAAGTGGTAGAGTGACAGCGTCAGTTCGGTTTACATTACTTATCATTTGTAGAACCTTAACCATCATATAATTAGAAGAAATGATAACAAAAATTGTCGAAAAACTTACACAATTGTGATCGACATCATAATATGTAGTATACCTACAGTGAAAATATGAATACCAAAATATCCCAATTAGTAAGTAATCTGTGGTAATACGGAACTAATATTGTTATGTAATCAAATTAGGGAGAATTTCGGGTATTTCACATTTTCCTATGAATTGCGTGTTATCACAGGACACACCTCTATTACTAAATGGCGAACGCAAGAATGAAACCATTATTGATTATGAGGCGGTTCATTCATGGACTACTAAGACGTTAACCCTCCCTACAATAGTTTATAAAAGGAAGGCCAACTTCAAGGGCAAACCTTTATCATGAAAGTAGCTATAAAAGGCAAAAGGGTGCGCTCTCTTTAGAGAATTAACTTTATGTGTTACACCCGCTATCACTTAGTATGTGGAAATTGAAAGTATCAGATTCTACATAATCATTAAAGTATTTCTGGGATATTAGCCGATGAAAATTTAATTTCAATAGTAAAGATTACACACAGAAATGCGTATATAATTACAGGCAAGAGCAGTAATAACTGAAATTTGTTTCTTTCAAATTTGCAATTCTTTCGTATTTGTTTAGTAATGAATAAGAAAGTTATAACTGAAACTAAACACCTCCAATGGTATCAATACTTGAGTTTGATCAAGACAGCGTGTGGTATCCATAAAGCCACTTATTTTTGTTGCACATTCAATAATTCCTCAATTTATATAAAAAACTACTTCCTGTAGGTCGTCTAACCATATAAATGGTATCACTCAATAATGCAATTTTTTCTAAATCTCGCCTTGGTTGCCTCTTCCTGAGTTTATCTCTTATTATTATTAACAGCATGCTCGTATTCATTTTGAACATTCCGCAACCTCTGGGCTATTTTTTTTTCAAGTTCCGTTAGGTTGGCAATTGATACTCAGCTGTCATGGTGACCTGACGCTTGCGCAGTAGTGTTTAGTAATTTATATGTTTATCTGTACTTCCCAACCGAGTCGGCCATTACGTGGCGTAGTTTATATGTGAGCGCTGTTTTATCATGGCTACTATGATCGACAAATGTAGGATTCGCTCTGTGATCCGCTTTCTTCAAGCTGAAGGCAATACTGCGGCCGGAATTCATCGAAGATTGTGTGTTGTGTACGGGGAAACCATTATAAGTGATGGTGGAGTCCCAAAGTGGCGTAAGATTTTTCTAGGAGGACAAACTGGTGTCCATGATCAAGGAGGTCAAGGAAGGAAACTTGTAGCAACAGACGACATTGACGAAAAAGTGGAGACGGCGGTTCGAGAGTGCCGGCGGGTCACAATTGCCGAACTACCTGCTAAATTTCCTGAAATTTCTCGACCAGCACTTTATGACATCATTGTTACACTACAACTCGGCTACAAGAAATTTGTGTGCACTATGATTTCCTAAACACTTTACAGACGTTCACACTGCACCGAATGGATCCTGGACTAACGTTTTGTTGCCCTACAGTGACGAAGGAGAAGCGTTTTTGGGAACAATCTCATCGGGAGACGAAACGTGGGTTCAGCTGGTGAACGTCGAGACAAAAGCAATCGAAACCAATGAATACATACGAGCTCGTCTAACACATCAAAGAAGTTTGAACCAACCTTGTCCAATAGAAAGCGTACTGTGTTTTGGGACTGTAACACTCTTGAACGTTTACTGAGAGCAATACAAAAAACAAAAGAATTAGCATGTTGTCATCGGGAATTATCTTTGTTCATAACAATGCACGGCCTCATACAACAAGAACAACAAGGAAAGATATTCGGATGGGAGTCCGACAGTCTGGACTTGGCACCGAACGACTTATTCACCAAGATGAAAGTATGCTTGAGGACGCAACGATTCAACACTAACAAGGGGTTGAAAACCAGTGTGACAGATTGGCTGAAAAGTCAGGGGTCAAGATAGTACGAGGAGCGTATAGAAAAGCTGGTGGCCTGTTACGACAAAGACCTCACTGTCGGTGGCGACTACGTTGAAAATAGTTCGCATGTATGAGTGACTCTTGTGTATAATAAAACTTTTCTTATTTCTTGTATTTGTTTTTGCCAGCATACCGGAACTTGAAAAAATGCTCTCGTATTTGTTTGCTGTTCATCTAACTTTGGAGCTTTATTTACACCTTTAGCATATATTAGTTAATATAATATTATGCATAAAATATTCGTAGCTTATCGTGTTGGAAGATGAACTTTCTTCTTTTACTATCTAAACTGTTATAATTTTATTTTGTTCGGCTATGAACCAGACTTTCTGGTTTTGTGTCTTTTATATTTACACTATGCTCATATCTAGAGAAAACAAACCTTTGTCCATAAACCACATAATTGACATTGTGTGGTACTAATTCTTTTACTTTTTAACTTCTTGTTACTAGCTTCAAAACTCTTGGTAGAAAATGACACTAATACGACGAAAAGTCGCAAACGTGATCGATACGGAAGTTCGACGTTACAGTTCAAATTACTCCCTGTTTACTCGAACACAAATCTCTCTAAATTACTAAAAGATTCTAGGAATTTTTCCCAAAACTCAACGAGTCAAAAATAAAATAAAGGTGAGACTTTGCGCTTAAAATTGGGGAAGCGAACTTCCAAATGCACACAACGATAATATTTACTTTCCAGAGTCGAATTCTCGTGTATATCCTGGACAAACGAGGGTTTAAAGCGAAAACGGAATAACCTACTCATGGTAAACGACCTGTTCAACTCAACCCAACAAACAGAATGAATCACGCGTGCATCCAAAAAGGCGAATTGTATCAAGAAAACTATGAAAGCAGGGCGCCATCTACACGTCAGAAGTGGAGTAAGAGACCAAAAGTAACAATACAGAACGCTGAACAATCGGCCGTAACACGTGGTTAATTCGTGTGGCGTATTATTAATGGAATATGTAATTGTTGTTTTTGTCATCCTCGTTTTACCACACACGTCACTTATATTATTAACATTTCCTTCATAGATGTTTCCCTTCCACATATCATACCTTTAGCCGTTTCCGATGTGTTAAGGTCTGCTGAATGTCCGAGCCAACTTAAAAGAGGTATATGGCTCTCTACCAAAAAGCTTTCACCTTTTTTGGCACTTGAGATAGGATTTAAAGCACGGCAACAACACGTTCTTTAGGACATTTATATGTATATTGCTTTTGGCACATTGTACCTTCTCCAAATACAAAAAATCAGGTTCATCTCTGCTAATCACGCTCCAAGCCATTACCTGACGGATGGTTTACAGTCCGTGTGAGACGTTCGCCAGGTCGTTTCCGAACAAATTCCGATTGCAACTCTAACACACGCCGAACTCGTCCTTTTTATGTAGAATCAACACGTGTAGCCTATAAACCGATGTATTGCAATCGTTGTGGAGAGCGCATTCGATTCATATTTATTTGTAAAATTTATTACTTCTTTTACAATTATTTATTAAACTTATTACTAATTAGATCGGTGTTTGCTGTTGTTGACAACTTAGACTTCTTGCTGGTGTCTCGGTTGGTGCCCATTTAGTCATATAAAGTGTTCCAATGTTATACTATTCAACCCCTGACATGCCATGATGTTTCTTCCTCTTCTCACAACAGGTCCTACGAAAATAGTCGTCCACTAACGATATAGTGTGGAGACGTCTGTTGAGACAGTGGCCCGTCAACCATTCCACCGCCTTTAGAATTGGTTTTGTGCTCATTCGCAGCCACTGCTCTATTCTGACCGAAGGTTTGGCAATGAACAGGCAGTAGTGTCCTAAAACCGATGCGGCTATCTATTTTTACATACTGTTCTATTAGCCGGTCCTTCATCTCTTCGCATTGTGTGATAAGGAATTCAGCATGTAGGTTCGGACCCTAAGATTTCTCTTTTTTGCCATGCAATGAGGTTTGTGTTTCCGTTTAACTGTATCCCCCGTTACCTAAACACCCACAACATATTAGCCCTATTATGCTCTGCCAGACACACCACTACATCCCCATATTTTTGAAAGTCCTCGATTACATTTGAAAATTTTGAACCGTTTTGATAACTGCTTGGCTGTCTGTACTGTTAAGAACTGTTGTTTCTAATGCATTCCAGTATTATGATTTGCACACATGCGGACATGGCTATAACCATTGACTTAAAATATTGTCGCATGAGCTCCCAAGGTCATGCTATAGCTCCTCTCTGCTCCTAACCCGAACAGCTCTACTTCAATTCCGATACACATCTTGGATCCGTATGTAAACCAGAGCCTTTGAGTACCACAGTTTCAACTTTGCATCGTAATCAGCTATCAGCATCTGAAATCGTATTCTGTTCTACTTTTATCGGTTTTTTCTTGCTAGGATTGGGTTTTCATCCTGCTATTCGATGCAAAGTGTAATAAGGCAAAGTGAATTCCAATCGTATTGAGGTTGTATATGACGAGATGCATACATAGGTAATTATTTAATAGATTTTTTACTTGTAACCTCTTTAAATTCAGAAGCCTCTTCGTTGAGAATGAAGAGCGACTTTGTGTCCAAGCATACTTGTGCAAATACCTTCATTGCAGACTTGTGTTCAAAACAACTGATATGTTAATTAATTATAGATGGATATTATTCTCTCCGTGTGCTATTATTGTAAAGTGCTGTATATATATCATCTTTACAGTTTATAAAACCGGAAAAAGGAGTATAATTGTCGAAGTGGTTTATTTCAGTTTCTTTTGTCTTCGTTTGTTTCGGTTGATATAAATTCAATATAAATATTTAAAACTGAGTTTATAATTTTAACATAGCTAAAATATTTAAACAGAAAGTGAGAACACTATTTTTCATTTTTTAAGTAGTAAAACTAAAGTGACTGGTATTTCACCTTGTTTTGAAAAACAATCAAATATATACTACATATGTAATATGTAGATTTAACTATTTGCACTGCTAAGTTTTTCTGGAAAACAATAACAAACATAAACATTTTTACTGTCACTTAGTGTTACATTCGACATTAAAATTTCAAGCAAAAACCATTTTGTATACGGGGAACGTATTGAAACAACATTAAAAACATTAAAACCCAAATATTTCACGTGTACATAGTATGTATGTATGAATGTATGTAAGTAACAAAGTAATATTATCAAACAGTACTAATTTAACTTATTGTTAGTTGCAAAAATTGGTTCGAAAAGTGAAGATATTAGTGTATTTGAAAAATCAAGAATAACACTTCATAATGAAGGAAAGTCTTTGCAACAGATTGAAAGAATTGTTAAAAGACCATTTAGTGCCGTTCGTTATATTATAAACAAATATAAAAAACAGTTAGTGTACAAAATTTTCCTAGATCAGGTCGTCCGAAGATTTTAAATAATCGCGATTGCTATTATAAAAGAAATAAAAAAACGAAGAACCTAAGCAACTAATATCGCAGAAGAAAAAGGAAAAACTGTTTGTTCAGCAAGATAATCAGAAGTGGCCGACTATAATGGAAGAGTAGCAGAAACTAGTTTTTAAGTGAACAGAACCGTATAAAACGTTTACAATTTGCCGAAGAATATTTAAAGAAGTCAAAAGAATTTTGGAAAATCGTCTTATTTTCGGATGAAAGTAAATGAAATTTGTTTTTATCGGTTGGTAGAAGAATGGTTTATAGGAAACCAAACACAGAGCTGGAAACTAAAAAATCAATTCCAACTATAAAGCATGGAGAAGGGAACGTTCTTGTTTGGGGTTGTTTGTACAATGGCGTGGGTAATTTACACTTCATCGACAACGTTATGAATGCTAAACCTTATTTATTAAAGATATTGCGATCTAACTTATTTGAGTTGGAGAAAATGTGTGTGAAGTGTGTTTCAATAGACCAACGATTCTAAACATAGAGCATCGTAAAGGAGTGGCTTGTATACAAAGTAGGAAAAGCACTACCCCACCTACCCCAAAGTCCAGATCTCAATCCAATTGAGAATTTATGGCATATCCTCGATCTGAAAATAAGAAAGTATCACCTTTTAAACAAGGAGCAGCTAAAATTGAGATAGAAAGACGAATGGACTAAGATTTCTTATAAAATTACTTCAAGACTGGTAACATCTATGACAGACAGGTTACTGGCAGCACTGGATGCAAGAGAAATGCACACGAAGTAGCAATCACATAGAAAAAGTAACTCTAATAAATATTAAGTTTAAGATTGCAAATACAGTGTTGATATTGCATTTTCAATTCTTTTGTATCCTTAGAAATTACGTTTATATGTTGAAGTGAATCGGATGCTGACAGGCATAAGGATTTACGAGAAGAAGAAAAAGTTTTAAGTGAAGAATATGATTTTTATTTTAATATTTAATGTTAGGATGCAAAAACAAAATTTATCAGTCAGTCTCCTATAATTGTTCAATCAAAAATAGCTTCTAATGGTATATGTACAAAACTGAAATTTATTTCGTGGGAAATGAGCAATGTATATATTATAGTATTTTTAATAGTATTAGAATTTTCGTATGTGGTTTAACAAATCTTCGACAACAACCTGGTAAATACCATTGTTTGTTCATTCGTGTTAAAGTAATAAAGAATGACGTGCATTCTAGATACGTAAAACTATACGACTGCATAAACTAAAGAGTTTGAATTTATTCAGTTTATTTCTGGAAAGTCCCATTTTTATATAAACCAGTGACCACGTTTATCTCATTTATTTGTGTTATTGTCTGTTAAAATTCCTAAATGTAGGCATCATGAAAGATAAACGGATTACATACGTGTTTTTTCTTATTAACTTAATAAATTATGGTAATCTTTTTCTTTCCTAAAATAATCAAATTAAATTAAAAACTACGTGTAATCATTCAGGTTCGACAAGCCAGTACGTGATAAGTTGTGTAAACCGGACTGACGCTGTGTACTCCTCTGAATGTTAATGTCGCGCCTTGCATATAAGTGGACACAATCCGTGGAGTGGGAGCGTCAGTCTGATTTACTTAATGATAACTTATCATGCACCCGTTTGTCGAACCTTAGTAATGACATTTTGATGGCGCATTATTACGTCTAAAGTAGGTGGCGGCTTATTGAATACTTGGTTATGTAATGATGTTTAATAACAAAGATGAGAGCATTTATGAAATTATTGGGTTGTCCCAGAAGTAATTGCTGATTTCTTCCTAGGAAGTAAATAAATTTTTTCAAATACTTAGAGTGAATTTTAATCAATGATATATTTTTCATTTTGTTCGATGACTTTTCGCCATCTTTCTGGTAACTTCATGATTCCACATTCATAGAACTTCTGGTCTTTATCTGCAAAAACCAAACCAAGTGCGATTTCACATTGTCATCATCATTGAAAGTTTTACCATTTAAGGAGTTCTGCAAAGACCGAAAGAATTGGTAGTCAGATGGTGCAAGGTTAGGGCTATACGGTGGACGCATGAGAACTTCGTAACCAAGCTCCAATAGTTTTTGGCGAGTGACCAAAGATGTATGCGGTCTAGCGTTGTCCTGGTGGAATATGACACCTTTACGATTGACCCAATTCTGGCCGTTTATCGTTGATGGCTGCATTCAATTTGTCCAGTTGTTGACAGTAGACATCTGAATTAATCATTTGGTTCCTTGGAAGCAGCTCAAAATATACCACACCCTTCCAATCCCCACCCAATATCAAGCTTTTTTACGAGTCCAAGACGCTGTATATGATAATCGACTGTTGATTTTGGTATTTTTAACCTTTCTTCAATCTCACGCACAGTTATATGACGATCCGCCTCGATTAACACTTTGAACGAAATTACGCGCAATTTTTTCCTATAGCAAGCTAAAAGTGACAGCTAATAAATGTTAAAAGAAAACATTAATAACATCGACAGAAGTCGTTCAAGAAATGGCCAACGCCATCGGTATGTGAAAATCGGCAATTACTTCTGGGACAACCCAATAGATGAAGGTAATAATTTACTAAGATAAGAACATTTCAATTTAGCTATCGAGAAGTAAATCGAAGCTGAATTGAGCTAACTATATATAAACCACAGTCATTTAATTTAGTTTCCTTCCTATAAAGTGTAAATATTATTCTACCGACACATGTCAATATTCAGTCCGTATTGTTACAAAGCTGAATCATTTTTATCACCACAAAGGTTAATAAGAAAGCAATTAAACAATGGTAATTAAAACAAAGTAATTCAGCTAACGCAATAATTCATTCACAAGTGTTTCATATCTTTCGAAACAGCATTGTAATTGTTTTATGTGCTATAAAGTAATGAAAGGCCACCTTATTGAGAATACCGCTACAAAATAATTGTATATGATGCAATGTACATCACACAAGTTATGAATATGTAAGGTATTTTGCGATCTCACATATAATTACACTGCAATTAAACGTTTTCCTCCGTCTCCTGTTAATAGTGCAAAATTGCGTCGATACATTTTCCACGTCACGATTGCTTATTTGTTTAGCATCAACCGTCATCTGATCACACACCAGTTTTAATTACGTTAAATACTCACGCCCTAGAAAATGCGGGCAAATCCTTTCTAACTTATAAAAGCACTAACTGGAACATTTTCCGACAGCTATTAAAGAATTGACTTAATGTTCCACTGAAGAGAGACCCAGAAGTAATCAAAGCAGTTGGGCACTGACCGATAGCGATCTAGAATTGTGCTTGGCTGTGCAAAGTACTGTAGAATGTAAAAAACATGAAATTCAAGAACTGCCTACAACCTGCAACATCAACAAAGCAACTCAAAAATTGAGAAGATTGATGATGATAAAAAGGGCCGAATCAAAAATTACTTAATCAACCTAACACTCATAGAAGTTACTGAATCGTACTTCTTGTTGTATGCCACAAGAAAATTTGACCGCCCTTAAAATCGAACCCATCCACTTCAAACTGAAAATGGCCAATGGATCAAGAGATCTCAGAAAATCTCTTGGTTATGATCCCATTAGCACTAAGGCCTTAATGAGCTACCACTAAAAGGAATCAAATTACTAACAATGATATATCATTCTGCTTTAAAAATAGGACACTTCCCAACTCAATGGAACACGACAGAAATCATCCTAATACCAAATCCTGGAAGCCAGTGGAAGAGAGCTTATATAACCCCACAAGTTTCTTGCCTGTAATGTGTAAGCTACAGACAATTCTATCTTTGGGTCCGACTTTTCCTAGTCAGGTACCAGAACGAACGAACACCTCCATTTAAGATTGATTTCCATGTCCCACGAGGTGGTATCCTGGGTACGCCGCTGTACCTCATTTACAGTGTCAATATTCCAACAAGAAATAATTGCCTTACAGCCAACGTCGCCAATCATTTTACAAAATTCATCCACAAAACCGAAGCCTGATTAAGCAGATGACTGATCAAAGCTAATGAGATAAAATGAGTCCGTTACTTTTTCAGGCTGAAGAGAGAACTGCCGACCACTAATGCTGATTAATCAAACACTACCTTAACACAACGGTATAAAATGTTTGAGAATGCACTTACAAGGTGAACACCAGACGACTCCGCTTTCGATTTTGACGGGTCTTAGATATGTTATAGGAGGACCTCTCCTGAGTATCTGGTTAACGGCTTAAATCGCAATTCGCTCTGGTTCGGCTGCTTTTCGAAAAAATATACCTGTAACTTTCATGCGTTCTTTATATACTAGTAACGTTAAGCTGCGGCTTAGCGCAGTGGATCAAGTACAGAGCTACCAAGCTAGAAGTCCCTTGTTCGATTCCTACCCTTGCACTTTTTTTCAATGTTATTTCACACGATGTTTACAAATATATTTCGTTTCATGCAAAATTGTTCGAAAATAATTTTTTCGTCATGGTACTTTTATTTTATAAGAAGCAAATGTACGTCACGGTATGTATTTTAATTGTAAGTTTGAAATACCTTATTGGTATTC
This sequence comes from Chrysina gloriosa, assembly GCA_038088585.1. Lineage (NCBI taxonomy): Eukaryota > Metazoa > Arthropoda > Insecta > Coleoptera > Scarabaeidae > Chrysina > Chrysina gloriosa. Next base: position 13,945,538 of record CM076095.1, on the reverse strand, counting down.
GCAAGTATATCTAGGTATTTCCCCCTTCCCAAAGTACCGTTACGAACCGTTATAGAATTCCGCGCTCTTGAGGGCTCCTTGGGAAGCTGCGCCAGCCGCTGGGGCTTGTTTTCAAAGAATTTTGCATAAAACGGAATATATTTGTAAACATCGTGCGAAATAAAATTTAAAAAAGTCAGAGGTAGGAAAATCGAACAAGGGACCTCCAGCGTGGTAGCTGTGTAGTTGATCCACTGCGCTACGCTGCTATGCTTGACTTACAACTAACGTTACTAGTATATAAAGAACGCATGGAAGTCACAGGTAAATTTTTCGAAAACCAGGCGAACCAGGGCGAAGTGCGATTTAAGACGTTAACCAGATACTCAAGGGAGGTTCTCCTATAACATACCTAAGACCTGTCAAAATCGAAAGCGGAGTCGTCTGGTATTCCCCTTGTTAGATCAGTGATCGATTTAGAGAAAAGACATTTTTGCCTAAAGAATGCAATTGAGTTAAACTGACAATTTTTGATTGGCAAATTGGAAAAATCTTAGTTTTCTGTGAGCAACAAACTATTAATTAACCGTCTGAGTCTACGGCATTAAAGTTAAGTATTCAATTAGGTTAACTTAAGAAACCAACAAAATAGACAACACAAACTTACACAACTCAATCCTTAACTATTATCTATACTTACTAGATTTTTCAGCTATATTTTCTGTAAGATAAATCTAAGTTAGAGAAGATAATAATAATTTAATGGAAATAGTGAGTAGGCTATTTCTGGAGATTATTTATAATATATAATTGGCTTATTGCTAAGAATCACTACAGATTGAAACTACATGGCGGAAAAACAATATGCCTTGTTTTGTTTACAAAATCACAATCCACCGTTCTTAATCGTAGGGTCAATATACTTTTTCTTTCTACGCTCACCCACACATATTACAAAAGCGTGTCTTCGGGAAGCGAAGATCTGGAATTTTAATTTATCGGTTTATAACACATTACATCGACCTCGTAACGTTTAATTTTGGTGTTCACCAACCCATTTTAATCTTCTACGTCTATTCCACATCCCAATGCATCCGTGAAAGGACAGTTATTACACTAATTATTTTGTAACCATTTCTCTTGCTGGATATAACTATTATATCATGAACTGATATTATTACCCTTGGTCTGGCACTGCTTCTTTTTATTATAGAAAAAAACTACCATTTTTATTCTAACGTGTTATCTAATAGTCCACAGTCACGGAATTTGTTCTTACACTAGGCACTCACATGCAATTTTTTATACACAATCTACATAATTCCAATAGAATACAAAAAGTGGAGAGCTCATCAAGCATTTTAGAATGAGAGTTGCAAATTGCAATTATTGGAATCGCAATTGAGTTGCACTTGTGGGAGTAGCAACGTGCAATTTCAACTATTTATGTAAATAGTTGCGCAATCAAAAATTGCATGTGGGCGCCTGCCTACTTTTATTTGCTGGGAATTTCGGGGGTACTTTTACAAGCCTTGTGTCATGGTGCTATAGGAACATGCATTTCCGCACTTTTCAAATATTATTTTCTAATTGCCAGTCCAATACACTTCTTACAAGGGAACACCGTGTAATGTCCATCACGGATTTCGATCCTACTACGTGTGAGTGTTCTTTGAGACCTCAAATAAAAAACCTCCGAGTGTCTATCCGATTGGGTCTTCGTTCTTAAGAGTTGGTGATTTTGATCCTCATTTTTTCTCATTACAAACATCAATGGTATTGAATTCAATAATTAACCTTCCTATACTCACGTCAAAATGAAAGACATATATTATACTATATAAATCGGTCTCACAGACCGTATGCGTGAGTATAGGAAGGTTAATAACAATCGAAAACGATGTTTGCTTCGTTTCATTAACTTTCAATCAAGGACAGAAAGTAAAGAAAAAGAAGGCTTCCCTCATCCCAAACATCGGTGGTTCGAATGCAATAGTCAAAAACAACGAAAGTCATCTCAAGTAATGTTAAAATACGAATGGTTTGAATGGGTGTGAATGTGAATGAAACTTTGCTTTCCGTCGAAACAAAAATGTCTTCTTCTTCTTAATCTTTTTACCCTTTTCTACCTTTCGGTGTAAGGGTTCGGAGCCACCGAGCCGTATATGAACACGCATATACCATACCGCTCCTGGCCCGTCCAGTGGCATTTCCTTCATTTTCGCAGCTTATTAGAGGTACCAGATCCGTTTTAGGATTTTAAACTGCTACGCTCTGCCGCTACCGGGTCTCGAACGCCGACCCTTCGCACTGTGAAGCGCGAGGGGGTCGAAACAAAAATGTCAATTTCATAAAATAAATAAATAATAATAATAAATAATAAAATGTCCGTGGTGCGAAACTGATTTATGTTTCAAATGTTTTACTATAATTATCATCCAAAATCATGCTCACCGTATTTTAGCAGCAGCAGCGAAAATTAACTCGCAATCCGATGACGAATAAACTTCTACCTTTCCGCAAATTTGCTTTACATTCTCCAGATTTCCTTCCACTCAAAATCGCCCTTTCATTCTCGAATGGAAGTTTATTAAACAATCTTATATGATAGAGATCTACCACTAATAGGTCAATAAAACAAGGCTGGTTTGAGCGATAGTTATATTTTCAGAACGTTTACAAACGTTTTCGGAACACCTTCGTCAGTGAAAATATAACTAGATAAATATATAAACAAACTTTGTTTTTATTTGGGACTATCAACAAAATAACTAGTGACTAGGATTTCTTGATATAGAGGATGTATAACCAACTTTTATATATATATAAATTATAAAAACTAAATTAATGTGTAAACATACATGCAAATTAAGTAAAACCTTATATCAAAAAATCTTTGTCGAAACCTTAACAATTCTGTTCAAGGACTAGGGAAAACCAAATTCAAAAACCTAGCCAAAGGTTTCCTTCTTAAGAAATGCAAATGTCATTTTAACAAATTGCTATATACATTACTTAAATTTTGAATATCGGTCCTGAAATTAATAGTTTTAGTGTCTTTCTGTATATTTATCATTTCATATATTAGTCTTTTTTTATAATTATTCTCTGTTTTTAATATAATTGTGTTTTCAAAATCAAAGTAATGCCCAAGATCTTTGTAATGTTTTGTTACAGCGGTCATTGCACCAAAATCATTATTTAAAGAATACTTATGGCTATACAACCTTTTCTTTAAATATTGTTTCGTCTGACCGATGTAACAACCATCACAGTCTTTACAGTTTATTTTATAAACTACATTACTCTGATTTTGTTTAATTATTTTGGATTTAGTATTAGTAAAAAGAGATCTGTTACTATACATAAAATTAATGTAGTTACCGGTTTAGTTGATCAAGCGGTTAGATTAGCTAATCCTGAATTTAGGGAAAGAATTTAAACAAAGTTAAAGAAATCTTAGATAAAAATAATTATCCAAATAGTTTTTATGAAAAAATAATAAAAAATAGAATTAACAAATTATATAATAGAGGAATTAAAATTAATAACAATAAATGTTATAGCGCTATTCCTTATAAAAAAGGTTTAAGCGAAAAAATAAAAAAGAATTTAATAAAAACAACATAAACATTACTTTCATTCCAAATTATAGTAACAGATCTCTTTTTACTAATACTAAATCCAAAATAATTAAACAAAATCAGAGTAATGTAGTTTATAAAATAAACTGTAAAGACTGTGATGGTTGTTACATCGGTCAGACGAAACAATATTTAAAGAAAAGGTTGTATAGCCATAAGTATTCTTTAAATAATGATTTTGGTGCAATGACCGCTGTAACAAAACATTACAAAGATCTTGGGCATTACTTTGATTTTGAAAACACAATTATATTAAAAACAGAGAATAATTATAAAAAAGACTAATATATGAAATGATAAATATACAGAAAGACACTAAAACTATTAATTTTAGGACCGATATTCAAAATTTAAGTAATGTATATAGCAATTTGTTAAAATGACATTTGCATTTCTTAAGAAGGAAACCTTTGGCTAGGTTTTTGAATTTGGTTTTCCCTAGTCCTTGAACAGAATTGTTAAGGTTTCGACAAAGATTTTTGATATAAGGTTTTACTTAATTTGCATGTATGTTTACACATTAATTTAGTTTTTATAATTTATATATATATAAAAGTTGGTTATACATCCTCTATATCAAGAAATCCTAGTCACTAGTTATTTTGTTGATAGTCCCAAATAAAAACAAAGTTTGTTTATATATTTATCTAGTTATATTTTCACTGACGAAGGTGTTCCGAAAACGTTTGTAAACGTTCTGAAAATATAACTATCGCTCAAACCAGCCTTGTTTTATTGACCTATTAGTGGTAGATCTCTATCATATAAGATAAGTATAAAAGGTCACGAAATATATATATATATATACATTTAATTTATTAAACAATGTAAAGATTGCTTAAATTGTTTTTGACTATTGAATTCGAACCACTGATGTTTGTGATAAAAGAAACATTCTTTGTTTGCCTTTCTATCCTTGAATGAAAGTTTATGAAACGAAGCATACATTGTTTTCGATTGCTTTTAATTATTGAATTCAATACCACTGATGGTTGCAATGAGAAAAAATGAAGTCAATAAGAATCGAAATCGAAACCTCCAACATTCCAGCCGATCGCCTTGTCCGTTCGGCTATTTGGGCTTCAGCAACTTTAATTACGCGATTCGGTACTTACTCTTGTGGTTTGCGCACTTCATTCTTCGGAATTTAATATCTCCAAAACGAAGCGCCAATCGGATAAACGTTTGGAGGGCTTGTTTCCTGAGGTCTCAAAGAACACTCACACGTAATAGGATCGAAATTCGTGATGGACATTACGCGGTGTCCTCCTGTTGGACTAATTGCAATAATGGCAATTGTAGTACATGAGACTTTGTAATAACAGGGAAAATGTGATTTTTAAGAAAATTTGATTACACCACGATTAAATAAACTCGCTTGCTCTGTAAACATGATGTACATAATGTACAGTATGTTCATTTGAAAACTTCGTAGACGGTCTACATCCGAAACAAATAAAATTAATCAAAAATGCAAATGTGTTACAAATGGTATCATCCCGTTTAATATTTTTATGTTGCAGCTGGTGCGAGAGAGGAGGTTAAGAGCGGGGATAAGTTTAGTAGCATGATCAAAATGGTTTCTCCTCAAAACAAATGAACAACTTTATGTATGTACTTTATTGTACTACTTTCAGGGTCGCCCCACGCTTTAGAAGCCAAATTTGTATTGAGAATTTAGTTAATTGTATAGAAAGCAAAAATTATTACAAATAATATTTATAAAATTTTAGTATTATATTAACAAAATAATGAACAATATAATCAAAATATATTACCTAGTGTGTGTCTAAGTGTAATTTGTTTTCTAATTCTTAACTTCTCTCTCTCTCTCTCTCTCTCTCTCTCTCTCTCTCTCTCTCTCTCTCTCTTGAATTCTTTCTTCACTTCTTTTCTTTGGTCTTTTCCTTTATTGTACTTTTCTTTGGTCTGTTCGTCGTTTGTAAACAACAACTTCTTTTTTGATGTGGTCTGCTTCTTTTCAACCCTGGTCTTTTATATAACTTTTTATCTAACTTTTTTCGTCGACCATCCATTCCGTCGTTCATAAACAAACTTTATCTCTTTTCTTTTTCGGCACGTCGTTATAGCAATTTGGAATTCTAGATTTTGAAATGTTTCAAGTGGATGTGTGTGGTATATGTTTACAACGCCTTTCTATTTCTTAAAGAATGCTTTCTATAATATTTACATCTTTTTATTGGTAATTTTACTAATGGAGTATTACCATACTACATTATAGATACGTTGTTGCGTTAGCATTTGATTTTTACACAAAATTGCCACTCGTTGGTTTCAAATTTTCTGCTTAGGCAATGTATATGTACATACAACCAAGTGTCCTATGTAACTTGAGAATAATAGCAAGGACTGTGGTGTAGGTGTACTGTGCTATATTCATCCATGTTTGTTGCGTTATCATAATAATTTGTAATGGTGCTTTTAAAAGTGAAACAGGGTTTCATGTTTTGTTCAGTACAGTAATTATATGAAACTTCCCAATTTTGCTTGGAAAGAAGCGTCACCAAATCATTTATAATGAAAAAGCAACTCAACGAACTTCGTATTGTAAAATCAATGGACTTGATTACAGAAATAAGAAAATATATAATAGAAATAAAATTACCGTTAGCAGACTTTTCGGAAGTAAGTCCAGATGCGTATTTCGGTAACTAAGCCACCATCCTCAGTGTAAAACTAGGGCAATTAAATGCCACCAGCGATATCCGGCCAACGCCCAAAACGAACACCACGAGTACTGTACAACTCTAAAACACTGCACAATGAACATCACACACTGAACGCTCTCGCGAAACACATCAAAACACTGTTGACATTGAACTCCCATTATAAAAGGCGTGTATGTATACTAATTCTAAACTTAAAATTTATGCTCTATGGGCCGTGTCAGAACGGTTGATTAATGCTGTACTAGATCTGAATTTAATTCAGTCGCTCGTATAATTTGGAATTTTTAGTAGGCCCTTCATCTGCATTCATAATTGATTTGCTGAATCCATAAACATATTAAAAGATTGTACGGAATTGGTTACTTCGCACTAAAATACAGAGTAATACTAACGAATACCACAATCCCGAAAATATATTGCTTGCCCAAAATACATAAACCGGGCAAGTCGATGAGACCCATCGTATCAGGAATTAACTCGCCCACATATTTCATATCCAATTGCCTTGTCAAAGAGTTTAGAACTTTACTCGTAAATTCTAGAAGTTTGGCAGTAAATAATTCCTCAGAATTCATTGAGAAAATTAAAAATTATAAATTAAAAGAAGGCGAGGTTTTGATAGCTTTTGATGTCAGAAATATTTGGAAAACTTACTCTATAGAGAAGATATGAGCACGGCAGGAATAGAGGAATATATCAAACTAACAACACTCTGAATATCTCACATCTGTTTCCAAATTGAGGAGAAACATGTTGAACAAAAGCACAGGACTGGCATGGGTAATAGTTTGTCACCATTTATGGCCAACTTGTTTACGAGCAATTTTGAGACTCATTTTAAAAGGAATGCTAGGTATTTCCCGGGTGTTTGGAACAGATATATACACGACATATTTGGCATTCTTAACATTAGAAAGTATAAATTACAGGAATTTTTAGAGGAATTAAATTCTAAATTCAACACCGTAAAGTTTACGATGGAAAAGGAGAAAAATAACCAACTTCCATTCCTCGATAACTAGCAAGAATAACATCAACTTGGAGATAGACATATATCGTAAAAAGCTAACGTCAACAGGTTTGTAACTACAGTTTTCAACAAAAAAATCTATTACATCGGCTATTAAAGTTTCCCTTCACAACAGACTTCAGAAAGATTTCAAAGAAAACTTAAATATATAAGAAACGGCGGAAAGGAAAATTGATCAGGAATACGGAAATAAAATTTGAAAAAATTGATTAGGGAATCCACGAGGCTAACTTTGGATAAATAAAGCAAGAAATTCGTTAAGTTACCATTGTATCATTGCACTAAGGATCTACCCACAGTTTTTTACCAATTAAATTTACAGGTCGCATATGAATCAGTTAATTCATTACGTAATCTTTTGGGAAATGCCAAGGATAAGGGTAAAATAAATCAAAGATCAGGTATCTACGAAATCGGTTGTAAGGAATGTAGCATAAAATACATTGGCGAAACAGAGCGATCAATCCTAACACGATACAACGAGCACGTTGCTCATTTTCGATTCAACAGGCCTGAAAAATCAAGCGTGGCTCGATAATTTTGCCAATAAAAAGTTTAAAATTAAGTAAGGCCGTAGAAAATAGTAGGGAACTAGATAGCTACAAAAGTATATATACATATATTTATAAAAATAGAAGGAGTGTTAATGCAAATGAAGGACCTATTCCAAATTCCAAATTTAAGGAGCTATTGAATTAAATTCAGATTTAGTGGTGGATCATTCAACCGTTTTGGAACCCTCCATAGAGTATGAGTTTTAGGTTTAGAATTAGTGTAATGGGAGTACTTTGGTGTGTTTCGCACGGGCGTTCAGTGTGTGATGTTCATTGTGCATGCTCTGGAGTTGTACAGTGCTTGTTGCATGGTGTTCGTCTTGGGCGTTGGGCGGATATCGCCGGCAATACTCAATTCAGCCCAGTTTTCCACCGAGGGTGGTAACTTAGCTGTCGAAATACGTATCTGCAATTATTTTCGAAAGCTGTGGTAACGGCAATTTTCTTTCTTTTAGACACTATCTCCTTATTCTTATTTGAAATAAGAAAACCTTTTAAGCAATCGTGGGGTACCGTGTTTTAGGTATATTAATATAATGTTGTTTTAATCTGCACCTTATTATATCATTTTTTCCTCTCGAATAATAAATAGAATTTGTTTCTGTAATATCGAAGTTTTTATTATTTCACACGAAGTGCATAAAAATTACTTATATACTACTTATCCTAATTATAAATCGTACATGTAATATCGAATATCATTCACAGAGGATGTTTCTCGATTACTCGATCGCTCGATTACTCTGTTACGTTTGCACCAGCCACGTGTCACCTCCTTATTGGGAAAACGTCGCTGGTACAACTGGAGGCCTGACTTGCCGATCCAGTTTGTGCGCCAAGTTCAATAAGATGAAAGGATATTTTTCTTACATTAATTACAGAAAATAAAAAGTAACTTATTAAAGAAAGGAATAGAATAGACTAAAGCGGCAAAGGATAATTATCATGTTTCAATAAGAAAACTGAGTACCTCATTTGGTGTATCAAGAAATTAGCATCGTTTGCATGCGCAAGTCTATTATTAGTTCTTGTACTAAAAGAATTATTAATAAATTATAAAGAAATGGCAAGGATACATTTGCCGAACCCCGAGGTGTACCATATTTCAGTCACAGGGTCTTCGCAAGCTAAAATTTAACATTTGAAGAATTTATGATCTATATAGAGTTTATTAAGGTTGTACCTCATCTGTACAAAATAATATGCTATGGAGCAGCCATATCTAAAGCTTTACAAAGGTCTATATACACCAAAATACTACCTCTGAGAAAACATAGTTATAAACTGCAATATAGCTGTTATTGCATAATTTTCTTTATTAAGCGTGCTCTTCTGCTTATGAATCCCTATACCTCCTAGCGTCCGATTGTGTTGGGATTTGAAATATCTTTTACCCACTTCTCTTCTGTCCGGTCCCTACTAATTGTCCTCATTTCTTGAATAGTTTTCTCCTTCTTTTCTTTTTTTATTTCCTTGTGCTTGTTAAGGTCTTTTGATTCATTCTTACTATTTGCCCGTACCAACTCAGTTGTTATCTTTTTATTCAGCATAGTTTCTTAGATTATCATGTGTTGTATTTCTTAATTTTCCTATCTGTGCATTTTTGTTTTCCAAGTAATTTTCTTTAAAAATCGCACGTGTATATGTCATAACCATTCCTTCGCCTCTTGTCTCAACCATTGACATCATTTCTGGTTCCAATTTTTCTGCATCACAAACTCCTCCCAACTCAGTGCTTTCATAGCTTCCATGTCTATTTCTCTTAATTCTCTTTCTTGTGTAAATCTTGCTGTATGGAAATCTTAATTGCTTTTATTTCCTCTCACCTCCATTAATTGATCCGATGTTCCAGAATTGTGCACTGTTTGTGATTTAATCCTCATTTATATTCTTGTCACTCTTCTCAGTTTTCCTTTTTCGCTTCTTTTAACATTCTTAACTTCATTTTTAATTTTGGTGTGACGTTCTTTGTCTTAATGTTCCTTTGTAATAACCGCAGACTACGTGTGGAAGTGCTACTCTAGGCGTCTCGATCACACTTTCGATACATACTCCTCGCTACATCACGGCTTAGCCCGCCATTACCCCCAGTACCCCGACTGTGGTTAAAAAGTATGTTGTACACACATCTTTCGCTTTCTAATTTCTTTTTAAACCTCTTTATTCCACCACTTTCTCTTTGTATTCGATGAAGCCACACATATCTAGATACTGAATGATTTATATTATATATTCTTATATAAATATTGTACGTGTCTCTTCTTATGTCATCTTGTTTCTCATATGTTCGTAGATATTTCGTTGACGTTTTGTTAATTTGTTATCGTTTTTCATGTTGTTTGTAGCTATTTTGTAGTATTCATTAATTTATGCTTCTTTTTCCAATTTGCTTGTGTATTTTTGCTATTAACCCTTTGCACTGGGGACCCTCTTCCCTTGCGCGAACCAGCAACTCGAGACGATTTCGGCCAAATTCGGCAAACACTTTACAAGTACTTTAAAAACATTTATAAACAAACAAACGTAAACAAAAAATAGAATTTCACCAGTTTATTCATTTATGTGTCGAAAACAACAAACTTTGATATATGTATATTACACGCTGTAATTAGTTTTGGTGTGATATTTTGTAAAACAATATCCAAGATGCATCCTAGGTTTGGCAGGACACGTATCACAGTAATACGAAATTTTCCGCTTATCTCCAGGCGTGCTATGATCAGAACAAACCTTGCAGTCCCTTTTTGGCCCTTTTAGTATTACGTGGAGCTTCCCGTTTAGTCGGATTTCATCTGAATGCGACGTAGACGCTTGCTCTCGTTGCTGGCGATACGATCATCCAAAGCGGCTAAATCGAATTCGTCCGAACTCGACCTCATTTGATCCTCCTCCATATTTTTAGGGGTCAAACACCTTTTAGTTACTATATTTACTGCCAAGACTGTTTCAAGCGAATGCTACGCTGAGACTGACTAAACTGAACTAAGATTTGGCTACAATGACAGCGGGCGCCACAGCGGCGCCACTCGAGTTGACATTTCAAATCTGCCGGGCGCTGAAGCGGCGCCGGTCGAGTGCAAAGTGTTAACAATCTATTAGCTGTTCCTATTTTCATTTTTGTTTTTATGCTTTGTCTTTTCGTTCTTATATTTTGAGCATAGACCATGTAATCTGTAATCCTTACCGCCTTTTTTCCGCTATGAAGGTATATGTTTCTTCCAATTGTTAGTCCCACAGAGTGTTTCCTATTAGTAATTCATTTTGTATAGAGGATTCATCATTTTTTCGTCATTAAGATTACCTAATGAGGCTTCTATTTGATTACTTTTCTATTCTAATGTTGTATTGTTCATTAATATTATGTTTGTGTTTTGTTCCAAACAGGGTACAATTCCCTTTCAGTCAAAAACAGTACAATTTATAAATATTCTAATCCACATTCTAGGCAATTTCAGGCAAATATGTTTAATCAAACTTATCCCTAAATTGTTACTATTTGTTTTTATTGAGTATTTCAATATAAGTACTGAGTTTTTCTTACTTTATTAGGTTTTGTTGTAAGATTATGTAAATTCCAATGAATGAATTAAACAAACATTTATCCGATAAGAAATTTGTTTGTATGTGTCGAGCTAATGTTTGCCTGAATAATAAACTGTTGACATAATAGGAGCGTAAGATGAGTATAATAACCGTTGTATTAAAATTTTCCAAGCCGTTTTGCGGCATTCCGCTCGTAATTTGTAGACAATATTACGAGAGGAAAGTTACCTTGATTCAACATATTCTGCCAGCAATAAGTTAATTCTCTCTAACTTGTTATACAATGATTGTATATTTTCGTAGTGGTTTTTAGTTCTAATTTTTAGTTAGTTTAAAAACTGTCTCAATATTTTATTATTATCGACCTAATCAAAATAACTCTTCCCGCACTAATTTCCATAACTCCATGCGGGTAGGTATTTCGGAAACCAGGTTGTTATCCTCCGTGGACAAGCATCCAAAGGGAGAAAATCACTCACGAAATTTTGGTGAACTCTGATAAAGTGCTTCCCTTTCACGTGATTAAGGATGGCAACCTAGTATCGGAGAAATAAATGCCAAATGCCAAAAGTTAAAGTTATTAACTCGATATATGATACAATGGAAGTCATTTACGAAATAAGGATTGTACAGAGAAAATTTGATGGATACATTATAAGATTTATTTATTTGAATTATTCTCACTCCTACTATTAAAAGTTCAATATTATTAATTTGATAATAAATATATTTATTGACAGTTATGTATTTCTTGCGAAATAACGCCTGTTGTAGGATGGGAAAACCCGTTCTTTTAAAAGAACAGTTCCAACCGTTCTCGTTATTTTGAAATAAAGGTTCCAATATAGCAGGTCATTGTCGTTTCGTACTCGACAGTTCTATTTGATAATGCATCATAAAATTAATAAAATATGTCATGCGTACATCGCCTTTGGCGGTCTTTGCTTGATTTGATACATAGTTTGTTTTTCCCCGACGTTATACTTTCCCATCACTAGTTGGTACATCTTGGTGATCCCCCGAGTTATATGATCGTGTATTGATGATGTAACTGTATCCTACGTACATTAAGTTTTTCGTTAGAAGTTCCTATACAGTTTTTTTTCTCACGATTCAACGCTAGTTTACACACATGATATAAAAATAAATATAACAAAAACATTTAAGTCCGTTTTCATTGTGGACACATCCGTTTGCTACAATCCGTAGCTGATCTATCGAACAACAGCTTTATAGTTAGGAAATAGGAACAATCATCAAGTAATCACAATTCATTCTTCCAGGAGTTTCGCAGGCAAAATAATCATCATTGAGAAATATTTAATAGGAAAGAAGTCGATGATGTGGAATTTCTTCTTCAATCGCGTACGCTGGAGACCGTCCGAAAGGAACCATTCTTTGCCCAGCGAGACAGAACAGTTGCAACCGTTCTGGATTGAGAACGTTTCTAAAATAACAGATAGTTCAATAACGACCCATCACTAGTCTGTTGGAGTGTAGGGACATCATCTATTATTAGCTTCTCATTTCAGAATCCACTCAAACGAGTCTTCACCTTTTATCACTGTTATTATTGTATACACGACTGTATATTCTAGATATCTAGAAATCGTTTTTCATATAACGTTGTATAAAATATGTTTGGTTAAACTAAGCTTAGTTTTAGTTGATCTATAAATGAATCGACAAGTTCTTACAATAAATTACATAAGCGAAATGCACGCGTTCAGCATTCGTCAATATAAAAGCGTATGTTCATCGTTTCCATAATCAATTTATTTTGTTAGCTTAATATAAATTTAGCACGCTTTACAAAATAAAAAATTTCTAAATGTATTATTATACATATATGTATATTTAGCACCTATTAAATACCAAACTCGTAAACCTATTTAATCCTGTCAACTGTTAATATTGACAACTATTTTGTTTGTTGTTCGTATTATAAGCTCGTATCTAAAACAGTTTTAATTGCAAAATAAGTTGTATACATATAATTTTAGCACCATTCTTTTTTAATATTTTGAACTTCACCTAGATACTGCTGAAACGTTTTTGTTTTGTTTCTTCTCATATTTCTCTTTTTTCTTCTTTAGTTCTCTCTACAATACATTAACTATTTCGTTTGAGCAGATGACTAGCAGGTTACGCTAAATTTTTACTTGCTCGATTATCAAAAATGTGCGACAACAGTAGTAACAGTAGTAAACCACGCTACTATTGAAAGCAAAACCTTTAGTTTTATGAAATAAATATATAATAATGTTTCCAACACATATTAAAACGAAGTATATTATTATAGCGAGTTAAATAAATTCATCGCAGTGTCAACGCGCTGGAATGATGTTTACCGAATTTCATGTAATGATTTTCATATAATCATGACACCCCCTATCGCGGGAAAAAGATGCTCTGTAACTTTATTTTCGGAAAGTTATATAATTACACACTAAACTTAATTGTTGTTGGACTGAATTGTATTACAATTCTTTCGGAAAAAGAAAGTACTCTCGTAAGCCCGTTTTACATTATCATATTAAATTGTACCAAACAATTGAATACTATTTAATAGTACAAGATTATTGTATGAATTTAGACTCCATCATTCGTCAGGGCTATTACATATGTATTATGAAGTTGTACAAAAATTCTGTTTATGATTCTGTGCCATCCTCGTTTCAAATTGTACACCAGTGGTAGTGTTTTATATTTGTTACGGTCTCCTCTTTTGGAGAAAGCACCATGCGGTTACCCGCTTGCGTGTGGATATAGAAATTAAAACAGGCTTTTCTGTTTTATGCCGGTTTATTTGATAGATATGATTAGTAATACATTTAATACACAATAAAAGAACATTTCATCAGACAGCTATAATTGACACACTTACTATATAACATTTCTACACACAGATATGATTGACACTCACAATAGAAGAAACGATCGTAAATCATCATTTCAAGGTCAAATTTTTTAGATAAAGAAATGTATCGCAACTTATGCTTATAATGTGTATCATGTCTAGCGTGTACTGCGTTTTAGCCCATTTGATTTAACGGTTACATCTTGCATTTAAGTCGGGCGGTGAACGACGGTCTAGTACTTGAATCCGAAGAATCGGATGGTTCTCGCTTCGGAGAAAATTAAAATGCATTTGTGGCTAAACGTTTTAGAAAACGTTTTGTTCAAAACAGTTCAAATATTTCGTCTTTGCGTTTGCTCTAAACGTTCTAAAGACGCCAGCCACAAACGTTTTGCGCCTAAGCGCGGTAAAAACGGCGAAGCCGTAACATACATGTCTCTTAAGACGGAAACGTTAACGTACGTTTGTCTTAAACGTTTAAATTTACTGAAGACCGAAGTCCATACAAAATTTTATGCGGCGGGGCGGTCGCCGTGGCCTGCTAGACGCTAAAATGGAAGAACGTAAGTTCGTATGGTTTCAAAGTACGTTTGCCCCTAAACGTATATAAGTCTTAAGCCGGATGGCGGTCGCCTGTACGTATGCGTTAGTTTACCGTATGAAGTCAGACGGGCGGATCTTCTTCGGTCTCGTTAGGAGACTTGTACGTATAAGCTGGTTTACGTACTAAGCACGATGGATGGAAGGCGGGTCAGTTCAAACCGGCGTTCGAGTGATCTTATACTTAGCTCGCAGCCCCAGTCTAGCTTGCCTGCATTCCTCTCTGTGTGCTTGCCTTCCTATAATACGGACAAAGCCACAATGTTTATTTTGATGATTGGGCGATTCCTTCGAACAGAGACCTAACGCAATGGGTTATGATGATTCATTCGTCGCTCGATCTTTTCAGACGGGGACTGCAGACAATTGACGGTGACATTCGACACTTTCCATCTTCGCGCGGTTAACCGACCGAGTGTATGCTCGTACGTCTGAACTAGTGATGGGTCGTTATTGAACTATCTGTTATTTTACAACCGTTCTCGATCCAGAACGGTTGCAACTGTTGTCTCGCTGGGAAAAGAACGGTTCCTTTCGGACGGTCTTCAGCGTACGCTGTTGAAGAAGAAATTCCACATCATCGACTTCTTTCCTATTAAATATTTCTCCATGATGATTATTTTGCCTGGGAAACTTCCGGATGAATGAATTGTGATTACTTAATGATTGTTCCTATTTCCTAACTATAAAGCTGTTGTTCGATAGATCAGCTACGGATTGTAGCAAACGGATGTGTCCACAATTAAAACGCACTTAAATGTTTTTGTTATATTTATTTTATATCGTGTGTAAACTAGCGTTGAATCGTGAGAAAAGAAAGCTGTATAGGAACTTCTAACGAAAAACTTAATGTACGTAGGATACAATTACATCATCAATACACAATCATATAACTCGGGGGATCACCAAGATGTTAGAACTAGTGATGGGAAAGTATCACGTCGGGGAAAAACAAACTATATATCAAATCAAGCAAAGGTGGCCAAAGGCGATGTAGGGATGACATATTTTATTAATTTTATGATGCATTATCAAATAGAACTGTCGAGTACGAAACGACGATGACCTGTTATATTGGAACCGTTATTTCAAAATAACGAGAACGGTTGGAACTGTTCTTTTAAAAGAACGGGTATTCCCATCACTAGTCTGAACGTACGTTAGCATATACGCACGCATTGTCGCTAACGTTTGATACAGAATATAAGCACTTAGAACAGTCAAAACAGGAGATAATTTTAAACGTGGTACATATACGATACATGTAAACATATATAACACAAAAAATTGAATATAGTTTTTAAAATATAATCGTAAAAATAAGAGGAACAGTTACTGAAGTTAAAAATATAAATCTTGATATATAGCAAAGTATTGATGCAATATTACATATAAAAAAATATATACATATATATACCTTAAGTCTGAAGTAAATGTCTTTAAGTCTTTAACAATATTGTTCTATAAAATAGTAATCAACTTTTACTTAATATGATAATGTAAAACGCGCTTTAGGTGTTCCAATTCTTCTAATAACACATGACTCGATAAGTTCATAGGATGACATAGATGACGTGACTGACAAATCCATATGATTGTTAGTACCATCCTTCAAACGATACGTGTCAAAATGCTTAGTGACGCTGCTTTTTTGTTTTTAAAACAATATAAAAAT
Source organism: Chrysina gloriosa (assembly GCA_038088585.1). Lineage (NCBI taxonomy): Eukaryota > Metazoa > Arthropoda > Insecta > Coleoptera > Scarabaeidae > Chrysina > Chrysina gloriosa. The sequence continues at coordinate 13,928,963 of CM076095.1, read as the reverse complement.
CTGTATTTCGTGTGTTGTAAAACTAAAGTCTACAATTGCTATCAGCCATACATGCTACTTCCATGCTCTGAATATCCTCATTCACTGTTTTGACGCTTCACCGTTGCACGATAACTTTAATTGTTTGACTACGAAATAGCAGGCTCCATAATTGCAGAATATATCGATGTCTTTGTAACCTCCACCACTGAACAATTACAATGCATATCAATATCTATTTGCGCCCGACAGTTCATGTCATTTGCAATATTTGAACAGACTGGTAGTTCTTTTTCATCATTCTATGTATGTTTACCACCGTGTTCGATCGAATTATGGATGTCATGTAGCATATCATACTCTTCGATCTCTTTTTATATGGTTTAGGGACTACAGAAATTCTTGGATATTTCTGATTCGGTAGATAAAAGCTGTTCCTGTTTTTAGAAAAAAAAAACAACTTGCCGTTTTTATACGCGTTTGCCAATCCGGTCACACGCACTTACACACTTGCATAGACTTCGTGGCCATATATGAGCACACGTCAGACTGTTACATTTTCAACTGGGACCAGTTGACGTACGCAGGTATATAAATATTTTCCTTAATACTTGCAGGTCGAAAGCTTTTAGGTCGGTTGTGAAATTATGGGTTATAAATTTATGTGGATAACTAACAAGCCACAGATTAGAGCTGTATCGGTTGGCACCCAAATTATCCTTTATAGATGTTGTGGTTTATGTATGCATAAACTGACAGTGAAATAAAAATGGCAACAAAGTATTTATACTGATGAAGAGTTATCAAAATTGCTTGAAGAAAGTGATGTTCTTGATACTGAGAACGAGGATTTTTCTATTCAGGAATTTGGCGGAAGTGATAGTGATTCAGATTTTGATATAAACAATAATGTAAGTAATTATTCTATGCCAAGTAGGAAAAGAAAAATTATCCTACGAAGAGGGTTATATTTGAGGCATTAGATTCGAGCGATGAAATCTGTGTTAAAGGTAGTTTCGGCATAGAATTTGATCGTTTACGTACATAATGCGTGGAGTGCTTTAATTGTATGGAAGGTACCAATAATAATTCTGAGCTCCACAGTGTTTTATTCCAACTGGAGCCCTATAATATATATGCCTGCATATGTACATATGTATCTATTCTAACTGAGCTGAAGAAGATACTTTTTGCTTGTGGATATAATCACCAACAAAAGAGGCCAGCGTATCATTGAAAAAAACATATCAACGTCATTGGTAACCACTTCGAAATAAGGGAATAAATATTTCATACTGTTAATTACTATTTGGATGAAACTTGACAAAATGAAAACCTTTATTATGTTACTATTGTAAATACGTCTATTATAAAACCGAGATTGATAGAGAGGGTAGTATTAGCATAAATAGATTTGAATCAATTTTAGACTTTCTTCATATTTCTAATAATACATATCACGATAATTTTGACAGACTATACGCGATAGTAATGATGAATAGAAGGTTTCAAGCGTATTATAGTGAAAAACGTTCACATCCATGAGAAAAGGTTCCCGTTTTGCAATAGACTAAGGTCCCGTCAACATACTCCTTGAAAAAACATAAGTACATGACTAAGCTTTTCAACTTGTGTGTAGTTAGTGATTACACATTTACAATTAATATAAAAGTCTATGGTGCAAAATCAGACTAATTGTGTAATTATGAATCCCCTTTTCAATACCAGAAGAACAGTAGTAGCTGACAACTACTATACCAGCATTGTTTTAGCTCATACGTTCAATTCAGCAATTACGTATTTGCTCAGAACATTACGTAAAAATGGCAGATAAAAATCAAAGCCAATAACATCAGCAAAACTAAAAGAAAAGGCGAAATCAAACTTTTAGAAAGTAACACAAATGCGGTTGTCGTAAAGTTGAGAGATACGTGTTAAGTTTTGTTCCTTGCAACTAAAAGTGTTCCAGAAATTCGAAATATTATCAGTCGAAGAGGTATTTTAAGAAATATATAATTCTTCTTCTTCTTCTTCATATAACGTAACGGTCATTTACTGTTGTCTCCGATCAAAAAACTGCATATCCACAATTAGAAAAAGCTTCTTTCTGGTCAAATATCAAGAAAATAATGAAAACTAATTGTGTTTGAGAGTTAAATGGTACCTAAAAATATTTTTTAAGCAATAACAAACACAGCCGTCGTATATGCTTTCATCGTCTTGAAACGACTTGATAAAGAAAAATTATAACATTATACAGTTCCGTGAAGCTTTGGTAGTATCACTGCCTGTAATTCAGAAGGAAAATATATTGCCTAGTTTGACGGAGAAGAGCATAAGAGAAATCATAAGAACTGAAATTAATTTCATATAAACATATGTTGTCCGTTATTCAACTGAATATGTCTATTAGCCACAAGAAAGCGTTAAAGTGATTCGTCACCAAATCAGGATGTCTTTGATGTGAGCAATGTATGTAGCTTTATTCTCAAGCTAGTCTGGATAGAAAAACTTAATAAAAAAATATTTCGTTTTCGACACATTTTAAATACATATTTCGAATTACGTGTTCCAACAAGTAAGTTGTGATCTTCATTGAACTTGATCCAAAGGAAAAAAGCATACTTTCCGATTTTTCTTCTTCCTCGTTTTGTATCCTTTAGTCGGAGAAGTCGTAATCATTAATTATGTGTTAAACAAGAAAAGATATCTTGGGAATAAAGGTTCTTTTCTTCTGCTAAGGTAGATTCCGGTTGCTTTCCTCAGTATCAGGAATTTAGTTCTCTTCTGTAGTAGTTTTTATGGTAATACTTTTATTTTCTTAAATTGGTATACTTCGTATAACTTTATAAAATTCATGTTTTCCTATCTAAAATTATTTTAAATACGCTCCTGAATTATTTTTCTTAATGCTTTTAGTAAAAGTCTGTATATTCGGCTGAAGGAAAGACATTTCCAAACTTATTTTATAATTTTCCTGGTAGTACGCTTCACAATATTTCTGGCCGTTTCTATTGTGACCACTTGACGATAGTTTTCTGCATCATTTTGCACCTGTCTCCTTCACTTATACCAACGGTTACAAATTACTCTTATTGGCCGCCCGCTTCTCCAGGAGGTAACTTCTAAAGGCCTCGACTATTTTCATTCCCACGACCAACTACATCCTCCATTTCGTCGATCAATTCATCCACTTGTGCTTTTTGCACTTACTTCGCTGGATCTGCACTTTGCCCTTGCCAACAGAGCCCTTTTCCGTGCATCTAGTTCTACATGACATATTTTATATGTCCCAGTTGCTTCGAAACCTCATCTTCAAACTAAGGCACCACGCAGTAAATCATGCCAGTTTCTTCCTAATTCAATATTTTCTCTCTTTTCAATCATTCTGCACCAAAGTATAGTTACAATTTATTTCATTTTCTTTTTGTAATATATTGCACGACAAACGTAAAATATAAAACGTTCGTATTTATTACCCAAAAGAGCTGGATAACTGCGTATTAAATGCATATTGTATTGAGAATATAGTTAAATTTCTTAAAGGAAATTGCACCGGTGTAGCTCGTAAATAATGATATAAAAAGCATAAATTATAACAAATTATATTCATAAATTTTGGGAAATATTGAACATAAAATCAAAATATTTACCTAGTATGTGTGTGTGTGTAAGTGTCATTTCTATTCCGTTGACGGTTCTTCCTAAATCTCCTCTCTTCACTTCTTTTCTCGATGCAACTTTATGGATTCTTCCCTTTTATAAACTCTTTCTTCTTCTGTATGGTGAGGTTCCTTTTCTCACTAGTACTTCTTCTTAAAACCCTTTTATTTGAAATATATTTATAGACTTATTTATTGACTTATCTATATTGTCAATTAATACGTCATTAACCAAACAAACTTTTATTTCTTCGTGAAACCAGGACAACACTGCCGTCTTTCTCCGTTGTCCACGAAACGAAAACTTTAATTCACCTTGACTTCAGTTCATCCAGGTATATCGCTGTTATAGAAACCTGTACTGTACGTCGATGTATCCTAGGTTATTTCCAGTAAATTTATATGAATTCTTGTAATGTATTAATGTTGTATGGAATATGTTTGAATCTTAACAATGTTTTTATTATCCATTAATATATGCTTTTTATAAAATAGATAATTTAATTTCTAGTGAGTTTTGTTATACTACAATATCGTACGATACTGAAATGTATTGTGATCTTATTAATATGAAATACTTTAGCTCTAGTCATTGCGGAAATGCTTTATAAAAGTAGAGAAATCACTTTGCAAAATTTTTTGTCAAATTTATTTCTAATAGTGGCGTTTGCTTAGTAGGTTACTGTTTTAGATTGGATTATAGTCTTCATGGACGTCTGCGAGTTCTAATAAATAGTTAACTAGCCTAACTAGTTTAGTATTTTGATATTCCGATCCATGAAATATTTGGCAAATCATCCGGTAGTCAATTATATTTGGATAATACCTTTCTTAGAGTCTACTATACTTAATTGTTGATAACTGCATTTGTAATTTATCTTTTTGTTCTATTTTGTCTTTAATAAGGATACTCAGTTTCAGTTTTATATAATTAAGAGTAACAATACTTCAGCGTTGTATTATAATAGAATAGTTTTCTAATATTGAATATATGTACAGGCTTTAATAATTTTCATTTTGGAGGTAGATATCTTACTGTGTATTCCTTATTACATCAGAAAATATTTTTAAATCCTTCCTATAAATATTTTGGTGTATTGATAGTAACCTTTTCAATTAACATATGGGTTGAAAGCAAATTCCACTTCACACTTTAACCGAGTTTCGTGTACTGAACGTTTTACAACGTATAAATCATGTTTTATTTACTTCTATTCGATGAATCGGAGGAGTATGTTGTTTCTTTTTAAATTTCCTAGTTTTACGACCATTTTCAAATATAAATTAAACTATCGTATTCAACCTCATCTGTCGCATTGGAATTAGTTTGCTCTTAGTCTAGAAAGAAAGTTCATTAACGTTATCACATTTAATTAACGTACGCCACGTCAGTTATTCTCATAGATATGTTCTACACTAGCGGCCATCCACCCTCACAATATTACAAAATATTACTGTTGCCGAGCAGATTTTCGAATCTGTCGGTGGAGGTCGTACCACAAAGGCTCGATTGGATTGAGATCTAGACTTTTGAGGCGAGGGGGGCATTTCGTAGCAACAATGTTCCATCTGTGCTCTATTTGTTCTAAATACTCATGGCATATCATGGCTTTGAACTATTATCGTGTTGGAACACGAAGTTTTCACCGATGAAATGGCATCCCTCTTCAAAATCCCCCTATAGCCTTCTTTTCTAAGGATACCATCTATTTTGATCACATCACCTACAGAGGTATCGCTGAAACAACTCCCAATCATAACTGATACTCCTTCATGTTTGATTGTTGGTATAATACAGAATTCAAGTGCTCGTTTCTCTTTCGGACAGTGTGTTTTTGTTTGAACCAAAGGTAACAAATTCAGACTCGTCGGTCCAGAGCACTTTCTTCCAATCGTCCAACATCCAGTCTATACTCTCTCGCCTATGCTAACCGTTTTGCTTTGTTTTCCTTGCATAATAACGGTTTCCGCATAGCAATTCTTCCGTACAAAACCAGCTAGACGTAAACGCCTCTTTACTGTGGTGACCCTAAGTGACTTAATACGAATGACGAAATATTCATTTCGGCAGCAATTTCTGGGGTAGTTTCTCGTCTATCTCGTTCGCCTGACGGTGTTGTTATTTTTTGTCGCCCGGGTCGTTGTTTATTGGATACACTAACTTTGATATTTTTTAACATTATAATCCGCGATTCTACGGTTCAACTTCAGTAATTTAGCAATTTCTCGGTTACTTTTACAGATATTGTGGTATGCCACTATTTTAGCATGCGTTTCTATTGATAACTCGTTCTTGCCAACATTAGTTTAAATACTTTAATTACTTTGAAATAATGCACAAACTCTTCATTATTCACTGCTTACAAGACGAAAGCGACATATAAATTAGATTTTTGATTATATTGAAATGTGTGTCTTCTATTATGATATTCTGTGACGGTCGCAAGAAACCGGTCTTTATCTAATCCGTCTACCTGAACGTGCCTAGACCGCAAATATTTCCGATTTCTTAATTTCAGTCAGGTCATTACGTACACACAGAATATTACCGAGGCATTATAATCGACTTAGTGTTTATAGTTTTATAATACAAATATTATTATTATTATTTTATAGTGATAAAATATCGTTTATTTGAATAGTCTCCAATTATGCAGGTGAGTAAGCACTTATGGCCGGTGGTATATGATATCGAGTAAAATAGAGCGTGAGTAAAGATGACTAAAGTGATTTTATGTATGTATATTTTTACTCTCCCGCAATGAATAGATGTAATATATAACATAACTTTGAACATTTTTTATGTAATACAAATTTTGCAACAAGAACATTGTTATACCGCTATGAACCTTACCCAATTTTTATTATTATATAAAATAATCGTATTCAACTGCCACACTTCATGTTACTTGCCTAACATTACATTAATGTGTTTAAGTACACATCGCATAATGTGGAGTTAAATATTTAGACAGACCCTAAACATCCGACGTCGAAAAAATAAGGATTTAGAAAAGAAGATGAAGAAAAAGACAGCGTCTAAACATACGAATCTGTCGACAGAATTATTGACTAAAACCGTTACTTGAGGTTGAAGGTAAAATTAACTATACACAAAAGCAGTGAAGAAAACACGAGTTTTAGTTCAACCAGAGATAACACTTTTGCGCTATACTTTATTTATTAATTCGCGCTAAATTCCGATGGTTATTTAGCATCAGTTATACCATCAGCCCATAAACTAGCGAATGGCGTTAGCCTATCGATAACTAATATATTTCAGTCGCATTACAGTAAATCAATATAATTATAGAAGACGTTGGAATTTTATTAATAAATTTCGCAGAATCATCGACTATTGAAAGCGAATACTGTTAAATGATTAAAATTTGAAAGAATAGTATGAAAACACTTTTTTCACAAACAATTCCACTTCGGTTATTTAAAACATTCAATAACACGTAGACAACAACAAAGAACCAAAGAAGCTAGTTATAAAGCATGGAAATGAGATTTCTGAGTAAAATTGAAGGGACTGGACAGAATCGGAAATGACACTATTAGGGAAAACCTGAAAGTGAAACCGATACAAGTCTTAGTAGAGCCATAGTCAGTTGAGATGGATATGACATATTTTGAGAATGGAGAACAAGATGGTTAGAAGAGTACACGAGGCACGGGTACCGAGGAGATGAAGGAGAAGAAGACCAAGATAAAGCTGGGTAGAAGAAGTAAAGGCTGCGGCTGAACGAAGTATAAAATGGAGCGAAATCCGTGGAAGAGCACAGGATAGGAAAAAGTGGAAGGAGTCCTGGAAGGGGAAATAGAATGACAGCTTCACAGCTCAACGTTACCACCTAACATTCGAAAGGACAAAAAGGCTTTAGAATTAGTAAGTTGAATAACACGTCGTGGCATCGGATCTAGACGTTATCGATGTCAACTTGGTCTTTTGCATCTACTGATGTAAGTTAGTAAATTACCCAGCAAATTACCAAATTCATTACCGTAATTTACCGTTTAATTTGCCCAATGAAGATTTCGTAAATTACCGCTTGGCTATGGACTCCAAAAAAATTATTCGTTCGGGGAAGCTCCTTTATAACAGATATTGTAAATACACAAATAACACGTACATATGTAGATAGAACAAATTAGTCATTTGTGATCGCGTTGTTGATGTGATCGTTTCATTCGTTTATAATTTGAATTTTCAGTATTGCCAGTGCAATGGGACGAAAAGATAAAATGAAAAAGACCTGGACTATGACCATTTTCAAAATCAAAAGGCTGAGTCGTAGTACTGACATATATCAGCAAATTACCGACAGTTCTAGCTAGTGGACTTGATATAGTCAAAAATATGAGTCAAGTTGATTATTATACATATGTATGTATAGTGAAGGAACAAATATTTTCTAAGGTTTTCGTAAGAAAAGCTTTGAAAACGGGTAAAATACGTTCTGTGATATGGTGCCTCCCAAAAATGTGTGCCATAAAAAGAAGTTTCTCGATGTTTGGTAATATACAAAACAAAAAAGAAACCAAATTAATTAACGAATGAGAGAGTTGCTAAGTTACTATATGTCAGTTTAAATTTAAAACTAAAAGAAGTTCCAAATTATGTTTCTGAAGAGTTGAAAGATCCAGGTTCTGTGGATAGCGATATAGAATAAATAGTACTAAGTTAGAAATCGTTATTTTGTTTTATCTTCTTACGTTCTATTGTTTTTTAACATATTATGCATGTATTGTTGTCTTTTTATTGTTTTCCTTTAATAAACATCAGACGTAATCTTTTATTCTGTATGTTTCTTTGTTATAGTCACAAAACATATGTCATATTGTGTGTGAGAAAAAGAAATGCAACAAAATCTAGAAGAACTAAATATAAAAGAGGAACCCCAAACGCAGATAATAGTGAAAGAACCAAAGGAGGAAGAACGAATAGAAATAATAGGGGAACTAGAAACCATAAAATCTCTGGCCAAAATGGAATTTCCGCAGAAATGCTGAAGGAGGGTGGGCGAATTATAGGATATGGTAAGAAGAGGAACATGCCCAAGTCTTGAATACGATCGTTTTATTATGGATTGCAACCAGGTTGTATAAAATACAGAAGAACGAGCTAGGTGAATACCAAGGTGGTTTTAGAACAGGGAGATCGACAATAGACCAAAGGTTTGTAACAAAGCAAATACTACGTAATACATATGAACAGAATTTGGGGCTTCATATAGTATTTATTGACTTCAAAAAGGCATACGATTCCATACTAAGAAATGAGTTACAAGTAGTTCTAGAAAGACTGAGCATACCAGAAAAACGGATTGATTAAGTTAGTCAAAATAACGTTGACGGAAATCGCAATCGAGGGAATTTGAAGTGGGGAGAGGACTGAAACTGGGAGATTCTCTGTCGACGACTTTGTTTACCTTGACATTGGAAATAATCATTAGGGAAAGCGGAATACAGAGAAATGGTCGCTGATGGCAAGAAACAGAAAAGAGTTGAAGAAAATGTTCCAGAATGTAGAGAGTAAGGCAAAAGCGTATAGATTAACCATTAACAAAAGTAAAAAGAAATATATGAAAGTGAAACCAACGTATGTGCAAGACTTAGAGCAAATCAGATGATAAAACAGCAAACAAGGAGTAGGTATAGTTTCCAGAAGGTGATACAGTTCGAGTATTTGGGAGTGCTTTCAACGAACACCTGCCAAGAAGAGGCTGAAATAATTTTTATTTAATTAATTTTATTTAATTTTTTATCTATTTCAGTAAATAATCTCTTATAGAGTCTTCGGTAAAAATAAGTAGAAGACACGAAAAGTAAATGAAACAGTAAAACTTAGGCAACCACGAACGATGAGTCAAAACTGTAAGAACAAGGGAAAAAGCCGAACATTTTGGGAAACAAAAATATTTACGTTTGGGGTTATCTTGTGCAAACTTCACTTATTGTTCTAAACTAAATAAACGATAGCAACGACCAGATAAAAAAACTCAATCCACTTAACATGACAAACCGAATATATCGAAATATTATTTAACTGGGCGTGGGTTATAATAATTCGAAGTGGTCGACCTTTCCTAATTCAATTTATAGCGATTGTTAATTCTGATTCATCATAATCAGGACAGTTTTCTCTTTCGAATATACATATGTCTTAAAGTTACGACCACGTTGTTTGTACAGACTGCACGCATATCTTGTGGCGCCAATTTAGAATCTGTTCCAGTCGATACCCCCTATGTTGTGTGTGTCAATCACAATTATCAGTTGAGAACAATGCGCTAAGTACACAAATTTGGTGAGAACAAGTTCAATTAGCGTTTATTAATTCTACAATGAAGTTATATAACTTTTATTATGCGACCTTTAGCTGGGAGTCGGGCGTCTGTTGCTCGTATGTACATATTCAAAGAATGCTTTCAAAGTGGAATGTATCCGAGAATAAATATAAATATAAAGGAATCTGCAATAAAACACAATAACACTTTTTTAATGCGCGTCGTATCCAAATACACCAGATAGTCATTTTATAGCATTGAACGACCTTTCTTTTGAGTAATTGGAAAAGATTAAACAAAAAGCCGGAATAGAGGAATTATTTCAGAGATTCTAGTTTCAAAATAGCAATAATAGTTATCATATACGTTCGCTAGTTTTTAAGTACTATTTTCCTCGACAAATGGATTAATGCATAACTATAAATCGCATATAAAAGTCCCTCTAGCTCGCATTAGATTCGGGTACCCAACCTCGTTTGCAAATGATTCGTAACCTTTGTAGTCCTTTTAATAGTTTGTCTATCATTACTATAGTACTGTTATTAGTAGTATTATTAGTCGATCCTTTGCTGTTGATTCGTACCACGCCAGTCACCTTATTCATCTTCCAATTTCCCAGCCAGTACTGTACTGATGACATACTATAGATGGATCTTCAATTTCCGAATTTGGTTTTATCTCCTTTTGTGTGGGTTAGTACCGCTAATTTCTTTTCCCAAGGTTTTGATATGGCGACTGTTTTTAATATCTCCATCATAATCTATAGCATTAATTTTTGCTTTCGTTTCGAAACTACTTTCAGGGTCGTTGTCAGCGAAATTGAAGTACGGAAGTGGAGTAAGGAAGACGGGAGGCTCATAAAAAGTGAAGCCAAAGGAATTTCAATAAAGTAATGAAGAACAATACGGAGGATATAATGACGGTAACTAAAAATGACAAAGACGGAGGCGTGGGTGATAAATGATACAGGAAGACAACGAAACACACAATTGAGAAAAGGAAGGTATTAGAACGGGATATACAACACTTACAGTAAACGAAGGGGAAACAAGTGACAATTACAGAACAAGAAGTACGAATTGGGTGAGGAATAAGGTGGAGCATATAAAAATTATTGAAAGGAAAGAAACGGATGCAGGGGAAATGAGTGGAGGAACATGAAATATAAGTTCCACAACGGGAAAGGAATATGCACCAAGGAAAGAATTTCAAAAGTTTAAAATTTAAGTAATTGGGCATAAATAACCTATGCGGAAAATATAAACAATGCCTAGTATTCAGGTATATAGTGCAGATAGGGAACAGGAAAAAGTAGAAATCATTCTTTCAAGCGACCTAGACATCGGGCTAAATTTAGACCGATCTCCTCGAAATTAATGTACCTAAAACTGGAAATGGAAGAAATATGGCAGAAACACAAGTCTCCAGTGGAAGCAACAGGTGAAGACGCATTGAAGATATTCTATACAAAACGATAGACTGGACGAGGTACCAAAACATCATCCTGATAGGAGGCTAGCAGATGCAAATGGGTACTGATCTGAATAAATGTCATCCATGCTGGGAAAATTTGACGAAGAAATACTAACTAGAAACGGACAGCGAATGTTATTCTTTTACCAAATAATCGATTTACTAGTAGGACACTCGCTCTATAGGATAAATATACTTTCATTGTGGATGAATAATATAATATAATATAATATACGTTTATTTCCCCCAAAGTTATACATATACATAAATTACAACATCAAAAAAATGACAATGGAAGGAAAAGGATCACATTCAATTAAAAATCGATCTTTCATGTGACCTGTACAGAAACAAACATACATAAACCTACACTCTGACAGAAGCTCACTCCCATAACCCCCATCTTCAACAACATATATACACACACATACACAAATATGAAATAATTACGGCCTCACCTGCAACCCGAACAATAAACAAAAATATTTTCTTCTGAAAACTCCCAGGGACCGCGCTCGCCCAGCATCAGACGGAATAGCATTCCAGACTCTTGTAATTTGATAACTGTATGACCTTTTAAAGAACTCGGTCCTGTGTTTTGGAGGTGTGAGAGTGCCCCTAAACCTAATATTAAGATTATGCACATCCGTTCTGAAAGTTATTTTATTGTATAAATATTCTGGTTTGCCGGTATTTAAAATTTTATAAAATAGACATGCAGAATGCAGCAACCTTCGGTTGCGCATATTTAACCATTTAATGTCCTCCAACTTATGACTTACATGACAATACTTACGTATACCAAATATAAGTCCCAGGCACGAATTCTGAACCTTTTGGAAAGAATTAAATCGGTTTTTGAGGCATTGATGAACAGCGCATGATCACGCGAGGTGGACACTAAACTTTGGAGATCAGAATTTATGTTTTTGAAAGCATCCACCATACCATCGACCGGAAAAGAATAATAAAGCTGCGTGTCATCAGCGTAAAAATGGTACTGACAATATTGCAATGCCTTATAAAGTTGAGACGTATATATGACGTACAGCAATGGACCAATAATAGAATCCTGCGGTACACCAGAAGACAATGTTAACAACTAAGACTTCCGCCCATCCAAGCTAACCAGTTGTTGTCTATCAGTTACATAACTAGTTAAGAGAGAAATAACGGCATCTTTCAAGCCTATATAGTGCAGTATTGCTTGTAACAATTCATGATTAATAGTGCCAAAGGCCTTAGAGTAATCAAGTAGACACAAAATTATCAAATTACCACGATCGATTTCACGAATTATATCGTCTACTATTATATACAACTGAAGCCTGTTCTGAAACCGCTCTGCGTAGACGGCAAAATGTGGTGTTTATTCAGATGGATAAAAAGTTGATCAGCTATTACCCTCTCGAAAACTTTCGATAAAACCGGCAGAATACTAATTGGGCGTAGATCAGAGAAATTCAGTGGATTATTATTTTTAGGAAGTGGCCTAACCACTGCTCGTTTCCAGTAAGATGGAAATACATTTTGCAATATGCATGTATTAATAATATGAGTAATGTAGAGCACTAGGTGAGGGCACGCCAATCTAACCATTACAATGTCTAAACCATCCCAACAACTAGCCTTAGTAGAGATCGAGCTAATTATTTTGAAAATGGTAAGTTCTGTAACTAAACAAAATGAAAAAGAACTCGTGAACAATGTATTTGATGAATAGAAACTGAACAGGTCAATACTGTGGGGAAAAGACCCTGAAGAGGTATTTACGAAATAGTTATTTATATCATTTAAGTCTTTTAAATTGTTTGGTATTGATACAAATTTTGAATAGTTCAGTCCCGACTGCCTCAAGGCACTCCACGTTCCCTTAGTGCCTCCAGCCCGCAGCTGATGTCCAAGATACGCTTTACGTTCTCTGTTTATTGCAGATTTTGTGTAATTACGAAAGTCCTTATAGTAATCCCCCAGAACCTGAGGAACGAAAATCCTTCAGCGCCCTGTCCCTAAGTTTTTGCAGAGTCCTGATAGCATCAGTTATCCATGGTGTTGCAGGTTTTGAAAATCTTTTAGTCACAACAGGTGCATGAATGCTAAATAAGATGAGCAAATTGGTACACAAAAATTCTAATTTAGAGTTAACATCAGTAATAACATAGATTGCAGAGAAAGGAAATTGACAAAAGTCAGTTAAAAAATCATTGCTGGAGAAATTTCTGTAACATCTATATGTCTTAGTAATCATGCTATTAGTGATCCGCAGATTGCACAGAGAAAAATGCACCAATTCATGATCCGAAATAGCAGGCACACCAATAATCTCAATGTCAACAGCAGTCAGGTGCTCCGAGATCAACACCAAATCAAGCAGTGTAGAAGAAGATCGTGTAATCCTCGTGGGTTTATCAACAATTTGTGTAAGTCCTACCGAATCAAACATATCCACAAAAGCAGCCGCAGATCCGCTGCAGGCGCCCAACAAATCTATATTAAAGTCTCCTAAGAGGACCACATGGGCGCACATTGGTACTATTTGTGAGAGTGTACTCTCTAAATCAGGTATGGGCAACCTGCGGCCCGCGGGCCACATGCGTCCCTCGAGTAAGATTTGCCCGGCCCGCTACTGAATTCTTTCGTTGCATATTAGCACGGCCCGTCTCAACTTAATTCATAATGAATCATAAGGATACTACAAAAATGTATATTTTTCAAGATTACTCGCAGCATAAAACTTCTACAAAAAAAAGGTTGCCCATGTCTGCTCTAAATTATCAATAAAAGAAACGAAGTTAATATACGAGGGCCGATAAACAACACCCACAGATATCGTCACCCCACCCCCCACACTCATCAGCAACCGCAACTGCTCAATACAACCCACAGTAGGCACAACTCTGATATTCATACTAGTTCGGACATAAAAGGCAACTCCTCCACCCCTGGACCTCCTATCTCTACATATAAGTTTATAGCCATTTATGGCCAAATTACGTGAATCCACATTTTCCGACAAGCAGGTCTCAGTCAAACCAATTAAATCATACTGCTGTATGAGCAATAGGTCCCGGAAAGGAACAAAAGCACTGAATAAAGATCTAATGTTCAGGTGAGACAGCTTAAATGTATGTGACATCATGTACCCATTAACAGAAAAAAGAGAAAAAGAAAATTATCAATAAAACAAACAAATAAAATTTAGTAAACGTTCCCGCACAAAAAGATAAATAAATAAATATTAATATAAACCTATATAATACGCAAACAGTATATGTATATACAAAATATGAGTGTGAGCACATACAGAGCCAATAGCTGAGAGTGAGCAAAAACGCTAGAGTAGTAGACTACAGTAGTGTAGTAGACTACAGTAAAATCTCCCTTGAGTATCGCAAAGTTGAAAATGGTAAGAAAATGGCAATTCACCAAAATTGCAATAATTAGAATGAATCAAAAATAAGTAAGGAAGCGATATCAGAAAGAAATTGATGAATTGCTTGCAGGGATGCAGAAAAGGCACCGGACGGGGAACCTTGTCCTAAGATCGGAAATCTTCAAAGATATAATATAGGAAGTTGAACAGGTATGTGGAATAAAATGTATAAAATGATGATGACGGACTCAAGACAAAAACAGCACAGAATAGGGTACCGAAACCGCATAGAGATATTCATTAGGAAGCAAAGTGAATTAGCGGGAGAAAGTTTTGAAATGAACTACATGAACTACAGACGAAATAACAGACATTTCTGGACTGCTAAGTTGAAGAGAAAATAAAAAATAAATACGAGCAATAAGAAATTGAAATGCGAGGGTTTTAAATGCGTCAACCGCACCATTGGCCGATATAAAACGCATGCCCCGTAATTTATTCTTTACACGTGGAAACAAAAGGAAATGATTAAGAACCATATCTGGACTATATGGCAAATGCTTCATTATTGCAATGTTTCAGGATTTTAAATACTTAATCGCTGGAGCAGCAGTGAGCAGATGACTCTACCTCCGCAAAAAATTTGGAGAACTTGAGCCAAACAATCTCTAGTGAACCATTCAGCATTAACAGTACCGCAGTCCTCCAGTACTAAAGTGGAAATTTGGGTGGTAATTCCAAAAATTTGGTGACCATCTTTGTTTCCGAGTAATCTTCGATGTGGCCGAGTCATTCTCAAAGACCCAAACTGCTGATTGACGGTTTCTTTCGAGAGCTCATGTTTAATTACCAGTAATGATACGCCCCATTATAGATTTGAAGTGTTTCACACAGTGTCTTCTTCTTGAACTACAGTCAATTTGTGGGGAATCCAACCCGAACAATGCTCACGTAAGTACTTGGAAAATGGTATTACTTGCTTTCGCACCAATGCAATGTTGGAAGTTGCTTCAATACCCCGTACTGTAACATGTCGGCCCGCTTGAATCATGTAAGTAATTTCTTATGCACGGAATTACTTTAAACTTTGTATATATTTGAAAAAATATTCGTTGGTAATACTACGAGTGCTTAAAAATTATCCGGTTAATTTTTAAGCACTCTAGGGAGAATATTTCTCGAATAAAAATACAAAATACTCCAAACCAAATAGTATGACGTACATTATTTATTTATAGAAACAGTAACGTATAATAACAAACTTAATATTATTTATTTATTGAATAGTAAAAACTGTAGTTATGGTAATTCTAAACGTTTTGATTTTGCGACGACATTGCCACAGAACCGTTGTTGCTTGCCATAGGGTCCTGTTCCGTGTTCCTTCATTTTTCAATTATTTCTTTCCGATGGTCTTCGTCTATTTGGAAGTAGCTGGATGTTGACTTTGCATTACAATGGCCTGTAATTTTTATTAGATTTTGTTCTGAGACTCCGCTTTTTGTGGCGAGTTTTGATATGGCGGTGGCTCTAAGTGAGTGATTTGTGATTTTCTTGGTGACGTTAAAACCTAGTTTTACAGCCTGTTTTTTTGTCCTAATTGATATCTCATTTCTTCCTACGGGACTGTTTTTGAACCAATATCCGGTGATTCTGCAATGTGGATTTGGAGTCAAAAATAGTCGGCTACTGGTGGGTTTTTTCTTTTATCTTGGAGTTTTAGAAACAGTATGAGTCGACAAAAGTTGGTATCTGAATCATTCTTTTCAAGCCATTTTATATCAGCTAGTCTTCAGGTACCTCCTTGCGTGGTTTACGAAATATATACCGGGTGATACAGAATAAACTGCAATGCATAGCACCACGTGATAAAGGGCCAAAAAATAATGAGAAAATTCCTATACACTAATATCCGATCGCTTTTTGTTTTCACGTTACAGGCTGTTGAGGTTTTTTAAGCTGAAGCTTGGTTTTGGTCGCAATGATGTTTTCAATATCCATAATATGCATTATTGGACCGACGAAAACCCTCATCATACCGTAATACGGAATTACCAGTATGGGTTTTCCATTAATGTGTGGGCAGGTATAATCGATAATTGTCTAATTGGTCCGTTTCGATTGCCCAGACGATTGACAGGCGAACCCTACCAAAACTTTTTGGAAAATGAACTGAACACTTTATTAGAAAATGTACCATTGGATATTATAAGAAGAATGTACTACATGCATGACGGTGCGCCAACTCACTATTCTCGAAGAGCAAGGGAATTTCTTCAAAGAAGATTTGGAAATAGGTGAATTGGTCGTGGGGGACCTATGCCATGGCCAGCTCGTAGTCCCGATCTTAATCCCCTCGATTTTTCATTTTGGGGGTTATGAAAAATGAAGTGTATGCCCTAGAAATAAATACTGAAGATCAATTATGGAACAGAATTGTGGAGTCTGCTGATACAATTCGTAATAATTCGAACATATTTCAGAGATGCCGTCAATTATTAATACGAAGATTGGAAATGTGTATTCAAGAACAACGTCACCAAATTGAACACCTTATGTAGAGCTAAATACCTTACATTTTGAATGTTGTTTTATTAACTAAATGCCTTTTCAATTAATAAAAACTTAATACAGCCTGTAGCTTGAAAACTAAAAGCGATCGGATATTAGTGTTTAGGAGTTTCTTTTATTACTTTTTGGTCCTCTATCGCGTGGTGCTGAGCATTGCAGTTTATTCTATGTCAGTCTGTATATATTGAATTCTACTGCTTTTTCCGCCAATGTTGTTGGTTTCTTCTTTAAAGAAAGTAATTTCCGCTCTTGCGCTTTCATAGCCTCTCCAAGCAAGTTCATAAGACAGTATAAAAAGTCCTTTTCTGTAGACCTTCTGGCGTTTGTTCATCATTGTAGGTCAAAAAAAAAGTATCAGATTTTTATGTTTCTCTTCCATGCCTTGTAAAATCTTTCTTTCTGCATTTCTTGCATCTCGGGCAGCTTTAAATTCAATTTGTTCGAAATGATTTATTTCAATTCCAAAGGACTTTCACTGTATGTTCTTTATATTCCTCACCACTTTGCTTTCTCATAGTAAAGGCCCAATTTTTCAAAACGAATGCAAGATCAGCTACTGGAGTCTGTCGTTCAAATGTGTACATTTTTCGGCGCAAAATGACAAACTGTGTTTCCAGACACTGTCTTTGCTCTTTTTCGTGTTTTCTGGTGTATGTCTAATGACATTATCGTCAATTTCTCGTTCTGGAATATCCCAAATCGATTCATGGCGTTTAAAAAATTTCCTTTTTTTACTTTGACGTCCCGGTTGCAACAATGCCATAGCAATGTGGAAGATCCACTGTAATTTTTTAATTTCCATTTAATAAGTCACTACCTGTTGCATTGCTGCAACAATGTATGAGTGAAATATTCATGTATATTTGTCATCTGTCACAGCTCCTAAAAATGTAAACAAACTTGAAATGTCAAAGAAATTTGTTTAAAAGCATCATGGTACTGCTAGAAAGACTTAGCGGAAAGAGAACATTCCTCGTAAAAACAATTTAATAGAAATATGGTGACAACAATAATCAGAAACTTGATGAATATCAGATACATTATGAGAACGAGGTGTCAAATATCAGAGGACGGAAAAAATAATTATGGAGATGAAAAGATGTAAAAAGAAATAGCAAGAATTAAGACAGGAAAAATAAAAGGAAACAAACCAGAATAAATAAACAATATTTCCAGTTTCTGTAAATTTTTGTTGAAGAATCTTCCATGTCGTTTCGACTGCTTCACAAAATGCTTTTCTCCTTGGTCTACACCATCCAATAACATTTTTAGGTAGTTGCATTGCCAAATCTATAAACCAAAAATAGAATTATCCAATACCAGATAAATAACACTACTTTAAGACAAGGTTTTCTTCTGAAATTACATTAGTAATAATAATGGGTATTTATTGGAATACTCTAGTTTGCATTACTTTTGCAGTAAGTGACAATTCATTTCAGTCGTGTTAACTAAATCTAACATTGACCTTAATTAACAGCGTCAATATATCTTTCACTTCGTCGTACATTTGAGTATAATAACCTAAACAAAATCTGCCCTTACATAAAAGCGTTAACAAATTTCAAAAGAAACATTTCTTCATTTAAAATTAAACACACCTTCAATCCATAAACAACATAACTAACCTTTGTCTGCTAGTACTGATATTTCCTTGAAAACAAAAGACAAACTAACGCTAATTAATTAACGTAAATATTATCACAATTCTTTTTAAACACTATCCGTAACAGCCTGTTTGGGTGAGTTATAGATTGTTTTATGTCTATTAACAGCAAACTCGAGCGTAGATTCAATATTTTCCCATATGAATAATGTTTTATTTGCTTGGTGTCAAAACATTTCGAACAACTGGTTTCCCCTGGCTCTTCTCTGACCAAGACCTTATTCAACACGTTATTTTAACACCGTGTCACGTTTCCCGCCAACCTCTTTTACGAAAACAAAGCCAGCGAAGCAATTGAGAAATCTGGCCGCAAATTAATGTACATATTTGTTTATATTTTATGCGTTCCCTTTACTTTATTTCTCTGATTAATGTTTTATTTTTAGAACAAATTTACCTCTGAATGCCACTCCTTTGGTTTATATTAATTTAGTAGCAGTGACAATGTTTTGTTTTGATCGACAGTTATTAACTGTGTTGGACATATAAACATATAAAGCAATATATACAGGCCAATAAAGCCAATAATCCGGCATTACATCACTAAAAATTAGGAAATCACTTCCTGGTATCAAAATCTTACCTGTTTTCTGGTTTAATTCGCACAAATTTTGCTTATATATTTATGCAAAAGACATTTGCTGTGTCATAACTAAAGAGCGGACTTGCGTGCTATATCTAACTATTTAGTATCTAGTACACATTTTAAATTTGATATTTAATTAATATTTATTTAATATAAGAAGTGGTTGGTTGTTTATAAAATTTTGTTTACCAATATGTCTCCCCTTTCAAACAGTGACGTGTTAACATAAACTATTAATACTTTCTAGAGGTTTTTCTTATCTTGATTATTTAATTTCATTGCAATTAAATCTGGCACAGCAATTATAATATGACAGGGTGCTAATGCATCGACGGTTTCGTCCGTCACTCGCCCATAGATACTGATTTAAAACATTTTTAATTCATTGTTTTAGCGAAACACTTAGGAATATAATTCTTATGGATATTAGATTTGTCCAGGATGTTTTTGCTATTATGTTCTTTTTATCGTTATTGCCTACAATCCAGTTTGCCATTGTTTGACCACGCCATTCGTTTCGTTCCTCCATATTGGTGATAAAAATGCAAATGATACACTAATATCTTCAAAATAAATAAATAAATGAACTAACAAAACTCAAAAGGAACTTGTGAAATTCTAATGTAAATGAATGTACAACAACAAGTAAAAACATTAAATACAACAAGTCCTAAGATAAATAAAACAAAAAAGGATTCTTAAAAAGAGAAGAACACAGATTCCTAAGAAAAGAAAAGGAGAGGTTAACGCATTTGATGCTTATTTGAATAAAAGGTAAAATTCTATAATTGAATAGAAAATGTATAAGGAAAAAGTATGTCATTTCGAAACCGATGGTAAATAAGTTGAAATTGAATTTTGAGTCTGAATAATAAGAGCGCCATCTGATGGGGAAGACGCAAATATCAACGCAAACGTGTGTGTGCGAGAAAGAACTAATGAAAGAAGAAAGATAGAAAAGCGTCTATCGGACGATCTCAAGCGTCTCACTTTTTCCCAGTTAACTCTTACCGCAGAACCTCCCTAAAAGAATTTCGTTCAAATAAAACTTAATACGCAATACTTACAAAATCAAATTTTAGAAGAAATATAGTTGCAAGTGAACGCAAATAGCATAACTAAATAAGATACTACAAGAAAGGAATTTATAAAACAAAATATATTGATAAATGTCAGAAACCAGATCGGAGGAATATATAAAATGAACGATTTTGAAAATTGAGAGCTGCACGCTACCAGAACGGGACTGGAAATAAATCGTTATACACAAATATCCTAACAAAACACGTACATTAGTGTAATTACAAAAAAATTATGAAACCACTTGCAATCGAGGAAGTTTTTGTGTAATTTAAGAATATTAATTGCTTTTTTGTGTTTTTTAAAAAAGTTCCCCCTTTCATTCGGATGAAAAAAAAATTACTGTTGTTTTTGCTTTATTCAAAAAATAATAATATAAAAAAGTTAATAATATAAAACAGTTAGTAATAAGTACAGAATGTACAAAAAAATTTTAAAAATTATTTTTTCCTATGAACTTTAGATTCAAAAATTCAAATATTTTCGAGTTCGCATGTAATCCCTCCATCAGTTTCACAGCACGTTCAGCATTTTGGTTAGATCTGGGAATGTCAATTAATGACTCCTCGACCGACCAGTGCGTCTTCAAACATTTAGTTACCTTCTTGCATTTTGTCTTGATGAGTGAGGTTAACAGTTCATTGAAGGACGCTTCGTTGTAGTGTTGCGACTGGAACCAAGCATTTGCCCATTCATAGCAGATGGAGTCGCGTCCTGTATCGAGGGTGCGGCGCCAGTCTGGCATCAGAAAAAATGCTATAGCAACATATATTGCACGCGAGTTCCATCTTGCCTGGTGTAAGTTTGGGAGTTTCTTCCAGCTGATTTGGGGCCATCGTGAAGTTTTTTTGTAATGACGATATGCCTGACATAGTTCATATGAGACCTATAAATCATCTCGCCATCGAGGGTTCTCGTCTGTGTTAACATCATCTGTCGCAACTTGGTGGTAATGAGCCTGAAGAGAGACATAGTTTTCTCTTAATTTGTCATTGAAGGAGTAGTTGAGTTCTGGTTTGCTCGTTAGCTCTGGAATAAGGAAATTCATGACGTGCTTAAGAAGGAGGTCGAGTACATGGTGCTGACAGCCAGTGTATTGTGGTTTCTGAAAGCCCTTGCTCAAGACATCATCCTGTATCAGTTTTACAATCCCGTGCAAACGACCAGTATTTACTGCTGTCGTGTCGCACATTATCTTCCAAATATTACCCCAAGCATCGTATTCATCAATTAGCTGATGTAGTTCCTTGTGAATGGCCGCGGCAAAACCACTCTCACATTTCAGAATACCGAGTTTGATTTCGGTTGTGGTATTTTTCAGCAGAACTACTTGATACTCTTCCCCTTGGACTTACCATCAAACTGAAGACAATAGTGATCTTTGCTTTGAAGTTTTTCATAAATTTTGGCTTTCATTTGCTGTCCTTCTGAGATTACTCGTTTCCAGACACCCGACTGACTTGGAACCGGCACATCATGACCCTCTTTAGTAATGGTTGCAAGAACGTTATGTGCTTTATGTATAGAAATGTTGTTTTCCAGTGCCAGTAAACTCGCTGTTGTAGTGCTTGTTCTTTTGTATTTCGGTTTGCATTCAGAAGAAGATGACGTGGAAGAAGAGCTTGGAGACTTAGGTGAAGAATCGGACGCAGATTCAAAGACAATATCATGTGTGGGTTGCGATTGAGAAGTACTAGTTTGAACTTGAGATATTGATAGTTGATTCGTTTTTCTTGGGTGGATTGATTCAAAAGGGGCTTGTTTGACCGTTGAATAACCAATCTTACCTCCACTCCCAACTTGACTCTGGTAGAACTTTCTATTTTCCGAGCTTTTCCATTCTCCATTTACGTTGGTGACATCAAATAACTGAGAAAGTGTTGCAGTGAATTTGTCAGACGGTTTCTTTTTGTATTTGTCATTTAGATCAATCAGACGATTAAGTTCCTTTCTGATGAGTGCGCTGGATAAAAGTGGAAAGTCTAGAATTTCCCTCCAGAGCAATTCTATATCCGTAATCATATTTTTATTCGATCCGGTCGCCGTTTTTCGCTGTTGAACAGAAAAGTGAAGTTCCCAAGAATTTGGCGGTTTGTCGGCATCCGTGTGAGATTGGAGAGCTTTTCAACAGATGGAATGCTTGGATCCCTTTTCTGTTTAGAAGAGGAAGGTAGATTCGTCGTCCAAATAGACCTGTTTGCCTTTACACTATTGCTGGAATTTGTAGAAGACATTTTGTGGTGGTTTAAGAGTCATGAAATGACTTCTTCTTAGTAAGACATGCACTGAAATGATTTAAAAAATTAAAAATTAAAAAGTGTAAAAATGTAAAATAATAAAAATAATAATCACCCTAACGTACATATCTCGGTTAGTATATAAAAACCGGAGTAAGGGAACAGCCAAATAATGCTTCTTATTGATACCGTGATACTGGCATATATTTAGTCGGTTTACACAAATTTTACACTCTAATATATGCCTTTTGGTCATAACTAAGGTTCGGCAAACGAGTGCGTGATAAGTTTGACTTGACAGCGTCAGTTCCTCACAATTTTAATGTCGCGCCTTGTACGCCAAGCGATGGAGTAAGCGTCAGTCTGGTTTATACTACTTAATGGTAACTTATCTTGCACTCGTTTGTCGAACCTTGGTCATAACTCTCTAACATTTTAAAGTTATTTGTCTATAGGTAAATACATACGTAATACTGCACTCATTGTTAATATTTTTATAATTGCTTCAATAAGTAGTAAAATAAGCGAATTAACGAAATGATTTAAATTGTAACTTTCAATAAATTACAATTAGAAGAAACGAAAACCTTTTGGTGTTGCGCTAGGTGTGTATACTCTTCAATGGGTTCTATGTACATCATAATTCATAAACGTCGCATAACATAATTAGCAAAATGGCTTTCATTAAGAGGAAACAAAGATATTGCGATAATTATTATTATTATTTTCTGAAGGTATTGTGTTTTGTGTATTAAAAAATGTCGGTATGCTTTTTCCTTTGCTATATAAATTAGTTGCCATTGCGTAATATATTTTTGCTTATTGATAAATAATACATTGTTATATTGGTATATTATGTGCTTTCTTTTCCACCCCTTCATTAAAATACAATCATGCAATCATTGGTTATTAATTAAACTGAGTTTCTATTGTTTTTCAATAATGCGGTATTACATAACACAATGATTTTAACGAACTAATAATTGCATCATCGAATTCTCCTTCAGATGTTCATGAATTCAATATTTCAACCTTTTCTGTATAGGCATCATTTACCGACACTATTACCAACAATATCGACAACAAGGTAGCACATAGCCAAGACAGAAAAATAGAAGCAAAGGGACAGAAAAATAGAAATGATCAAAGAGACAACCCGAGAAATTGACATTAAGAAAAAGTTGGAAAAAGAATGGCCGTATTGTACAAGATCAACGACGCACGGAAGGGCACGATAAAATCAATAAAATTGTGAGGAAAATTGCTAAAGAAGATATACGAAATGAGGGTTGCAAAAGAATTTGTTAAACTGGAGGATAATAAAAGGGCGATGAACGAACAACAGAGATGGAATCCTGAAAATAGTACAATTGTACGGTGAATTAAATCAAACAAAATATGTAAGTGACTAAGTGAAAACTAACAAGGATGAAAGGTGCTAAACGTTAACTCCACCAATAAATAAAGAATGCAAAAGCTGCGGGAAAGGACCGAATATTGGTAGATATGGTCAAACAATGGTCATTTGAAGAAAAGCTCCACTTTGATATTCAAATATTTTTCCTTCCTCTTTCCTCGAAGTTTGTATGCTAGGGATGCTTCTGTTGCTGTATCTGTCCAAGACAGTTCGGTATGTTTGATCCGCTTAGTATCAGCTTCAAGGCAAAAATTGTATGATTGGACCAAAACGTTCATGGTTCGTGGAATACTTATCAGACCATCATTAAAATTGTACAGTACAATATCAGTCGCTATATTTAAGACTATTTTGCCGCTTGAGTAAGATTTTGGAGCCAAATTCCAAACAGTAGCATTAAAACTTTCGTTGGTATTTTACGTAAAGGCTCCTAATCAACGGTTTCAGGTAACAAACTTTTTGCCCTATATTCTAAAAGGTTCAAAGCATCTATTAAGCCAATAAAATCGATTTTCTGAAAACTTTATAGTGGTGTTACCTTTTAATGTATTTGATATGCAATGGCAACAAGTTATATATTTTTGCTCCTAAGTAATTTTGGGTAAATTCTTTTTCTATGCGTGGTACAGGTTGGTTGAAAAGTATTGAGCGCGACGTCTATTAACCAGTAGAGGAATTAAAATTTATACGTCATTTTAATATATTATCTTCCATTTGAATAGACACAAAAGTTCATTTCGATCTGTTAATTCATTCTTTGTGTACAAGCAATTGGAAGTTGACGTGTCAGTGTATTCTGCTAGAATGGAAAAAACCGAACATCATGCGGTGATAAAATTCTTAGCTTTGGAAGGTTTTTCAGCAACAGAAATTCATAAAAAAATAGTGAAATTGTTAAAGGAATCTGCTCCTTCATTTCCAACTGTACATCGATGGGTTTAAACCTGGTCGTACATGCATTCAAGATAAACCACGTAGTGGACATCCAAAAGGTGCAACAAGTGCAATTGTCATCTCGGATGAACGAGTACTCCATATTTTACACGAAGAATTACATATGAAAAATCTATTCGGAATGTTAATGCCGCATTCGTTAACAATTCAACAAAAACTGAATCGAAAACAAATTTGGAGGGTTTTAAGCAGAATAAAACCGAATTTGTGTGTCGTTTTATAACTATGGATGAGACTTGGATCTACCATCATTGTCCTAAACTGAAACGAGAACGTGTACAGTGGACTGAAGTTGGTTGTTCAGCTCAAAAACCAGTCGTCAGAACAATCGGCAAAGAAGGTTATGGCATCAGTTTTCTGGTACACAAAAGGGGTTCTGTTGATTGATTATCTTTACAGGTAAAACAATTAACTCTGAATATTATTGCAACCTTTTGGATCAGTTGGATAAAAGACCCGACGACAATCATTTCTCATCAAGACAATGTACGTGTTTACACAAGTTTTTTGACGATTGCTAAATTGAATGAATTAAAGTACGAATTGCTTGAACACCCCCGTATTCACCAGATTTGGGCCCCCTGACTATTACCTCTTCAGAAATTTGAAACAATTTCTTCGTGGAACGCGTGTTTCGTCGAACGAAGAAGCTATTGCAGTTGTGGAACTATATTTTTGCAGAGCTTCCGGACAATCATTGCATAGATGGTATAAAATTATTGGAGGATCGTTGAAATAAGTGTGTTGAAGTTGAGGGCGATTATATTGAATAAAAACTTTCATTAAAAAATGCACATTCTTTCATTTTTGCTTTCAAAACTCTTCAAGCACCTGTATTTTTTGGCTTGCTCTCCGTATCGAGTAAAGTGATTATCTGATTATATTCAACATAATGTTTTTCTATTGTTACTCATTCATCTAGAAGTTTCCGTATTTCATTAACATAGGAGTGTTTAGTTTGATATTGGAGTTATTTTGGCACGCGCGCGTTTCCTAACTAACTAAAAAGATACAACAGTCGAAAGGTTTTATACCTTCAAATAACAAACTACCAATATCATTATCACGTTACACTTTTAAGTTTCAGTTTACTAACGCCCCATTTAAATTTTAATTAGTAAGTGTAGTATTAAAACAGAAATGTTTACTAAACGCGATCAACCATTCCCTGTGTTTCACAGATTTATGTAAACACCTATAGTATTCACGCAAAAATGTTCTCCCTTCGCGCATTTGTTTATTTACTTGTCGAATGATCCTCATACCTCCTCCAACCTTTTCGCGGATAATACTGTTAGTTTACGCAGATGTTAAGATTATGTAAATATTTTTGTACGAAATATCGTTTCAATCGCTAATTGTCCAAATACAATACTTTGCCCCTAAACTATGCTTAGATATATAGTTATCTAATACTCGTGAGTGCTTATCATACGCAATGGGGTATTACTGCATGTTTCTTCTGCGCCTAGCAAAGTAATATAAAATATATTGAAATTTATCGTAATTTCTCGAAGTATTCCCTTTTACAGTCAATTCATGTTTACATACATCCGTAAAAGCCTATCTCCGAAATATATTTTCCAATCTTCCAGGTTTTTCCATTGTTTGTTTCACTTTTAAGTACATCAACCGCTTTTTCGAGTAATGTAAAACGTAAGCCCCGTAGTTTATCCTTTACACGTTTGAACAAAGAGAAACTATTAGATGCCATGATTTGAATGTTTTGAACATTCATATATGTAATTACTGGAACAGCAGTATGAGCCCGAGCGTTATTAAAATGCAATATCATTGTACGACTTTGGCGCTTTTCGCGAGCATGGTATAGAACTTGAGGTAAACAAACTATGGTGAACCAGTTAGCATTAACAGTAGATCGATCCTCCATTGCTACAACGGAAACATGTCAAGTATTTGCAAAAGGTGTGGCGACCACACTATTGTTTTGGCTTTTTTAATTGCTTTCACACAAATTTTTAAAGTGGCTTGAATATTCCTTATAGTAACGTGCTGGTCCTCTGCAATTCTGTTCCAGATAAGACAAATGTTATTTTGGGTAATGAATCGAAAACTGTTATTTAAGTTCATTGTACCATTGCTTTGTGTTAACTGAGTACCTCGACTTTTCACCAAACACCCGATTGATATCCTTAAAATATTGTTTACGGTTAAGCTACATTTGAAATTGTAAAACAATGACGGGTCGGTAATGACCGTTTTTCGATTCCATGATTTCTAATGCAAACTTAAGTATTTAAACAATATTCAAGTATATTGGTCAATCTTTAGTTGGCATGCGACTTAAGTGCAACTCTCGATTGCATACATTTTCATCGTAGTTATGTGTTAATGAAAAAGCAACCTTCATTAGTTAAAAGGTTACTTATGCAAAAACGGAAAGTTTGCTTTAACTCTCGTAGATGTGGACACTGTATCACATCATTAACACAATTGTTTAAGAATAAATTAGGTGACACGTGTCAGCTATCCTCAATACTTCGCAAAATTTCGTAATTCCCGAATGAATATAAACTGTATTATAACATTAATTTTCATATCATGTAAATTACTTGCTGGTTTAGGTGGCATGGATTCAGGCATCCTTGCTTTTAAAGATCTCATTAGGAAAGTATTTTGAAATTTAGCTTTGTAGTCCAGCATTGTACAACTTTTTCACTCAACACAGATATCTAGACAATTAGTCATGATAATTTGATTTAATGAAGGAAGATGTAAAACTGTGACTAACATGTTTTTAATACAGTTTATTACATAAATGCCCCTTCTATATCTGCATATCATTACAACTTATTTATACATGCGTCGAAAACAACAGATAGCATAAATATTAGGTACTCAAAATGTACGAAGATACCTCGGGGAAATACATACGCGGAATTAAGCGGCTCATTAAATTTCAATAGAATTACGTAAATCGTGCTCTACCCATGTAATGTTGTCGTACTTTTAATTATTTACCAATGAATACCAACCTCATTGGTACTTGCACGTACGAGCACGAAAATACGAGATTTGATATCAACATATCAACGTAAACTATTTCAATAATCATATTTTATTTAATATTAGTGATCGCATTTGATGGTGGAACGAAACCTCAATTAAATAATTCCAATATCAAATTGTAATGGATACAAAGCGACGACTGATTTCTCTGAATTGTGTTATTTATATCGAAATCGAGTACAATGTTGCCGTATTTATTGCCTGTGGGCCTGTTGGGCAATAATTACTGAATTTACTGAAATTTTAAACTATCATTAAACCAAAATCCGGCTCCAAAGAACATCGTCATTTGCACTCACAACCAGTACAAAACTGTTAACGGACTTTGTGGTTAGTCGACTCTGCTAAAACTACTATTCTATTTCACATTTCTTCTCGCCTCTGCTACAAAACTCTCTTAAAATATCTGCACTTTCTGATGTTAATAAAAATCTCGAAATTTATATCTAAATAAGATAGCTATCTACTTTAATTTTAAAATCAATCAAGTTTGCTAAAAGATGAATGACGTATTATCATTAAGCAGTGTAAATCGGACTGACGCTGTCAATCCTGCAAATGTTATTACTCAATGATAAGTTGTTATTAGTAAATTATCATTGAATAATAAAATTCGGAGGAGTGACAGCGTCAATCCGATTTACACTACTTAATGATAACACGTTATCCACCTTTTAACCTTCCTATACTCACGCATACGGTCTGTGAGACCGACTTATATAGTATAGTATACGTGTTTCATATTTCGACGTGAGTATAGGAAGGTTAATAAACTCAAATAACACAGGTTGACAACCATTTTCATGCGCTAAAGCCGGGAAAAATACTGAAAAAATCTATCACGTCAGGATTTCCCACAATTTTCATTTTTCCTCCTAGTAGGGGTCGCAATGGCTATACCAGCTCCCTACCCATCTCATTCAAACAACATTATACGAATGGCTGTTTTTTCAAAACAAATCATCGATTTTGTTCATGTGTATAAATTCATAGAAAAATGAAATTAAAAAATAGTCACATAAGGTTTACCGGGAAATTTAGTTTTTCGGGATTGGAGGGGTTCTAATGACAGCATATACCAGTTCTTCACTTACTCCGTGCTAATATTGCTTCCAAAAGTGGTGGTTGTCATATATTTATTTTATTGTTAAAGAAATACAAACGAATGAACAATTGGCTGCTTTGATGACCTCAAAGGGTATTCCCTTGTATCCAAAAACTCGGGCTGGGTGGGAGTTTTCAACTCCACTTCTATCTTTGCTTTCCGATCATTCTGCTCCTGTCTTTTGAAGAGTGTTGTAGTCTGTTAGTTTTTTATTGTAATTTTGTTTCATTAGTGCTTTCTTTAAAAAATTGTGTTTTATTTAATATGACCTCCAGAGGTTGCACTAATCCACCTGACAACATTTGCTACATTTGTGAGAACTTTACTGTTAAAAAGCAACAACGGAGTATTTCTGATTTCGTGGTGAAAGTGTATTACGCTTATTTCGGGGTACGCCTTGGCGATCAAAACAAAACATGGGCCGCTCATAAAATCTGTTGTCTTTGTGTCGAGTGGCTTAGACAGTGGTCTCAAGGTAGGAAGGAATCATTCCGATTTGGAGTACCTATGGTATGGAGAGAACCCTGAAATCATAGTAATGATTGCTACTTCTGTACTGTACAAGTTCAAGGATTCAACCTAAAAAATAAGAAGGAAATTCATTACCCGAGTCTTCCGTCAGCAATTCGCCCCGTACCTCATTGACCAGAAGTTCCCGTGCCTACACCTCCAGAAAATGTGAGTACTCCAGAAAACTCTGACAGCGATTGTGAGGATTCGGATGACAATGCCTATATTGACAGAAATAGTAGTGAACCTCGACAGTTTACACAGTAAAGTATGCCGCACTGCCCGTAGGTCATTCAGTTCATTTGAAGGAGCGTTACGAGAATTTGGAGCTGGTTCTTTCCAAGATTAAATATGATGAACATGGATGGATCATGTGTAGGGATTTAAAAGTGTTGTCCATACTTCTCGGGCAACAGGGAGGACATACGAAGTATCCCTATTTCCTGTGTGAGTCGGACAGCCGCAGTAAAGATCAGCACTGGAGAAAAGAGAAGTGGCCCGCAAAAACTTCGCTAGAACCTCCTCCCCCTTTTTTCATACAAAACTAGGGCTGTTCGTGAAGGCACTTAACAAAGAAGGGGATTGTTTTCAATATTTGGGTGAAAAGTTTCCGGGTCTCTCAGAAGCAAAACTCAAAGAAGGCGTTTTTCTCGGGCCAGATATAAGGAAGCTTATGAGAGATGATGATTTTGAAACAAAAGTGGAAGAAATAGAACAGCAGGATGTTGTCAACAACTTTCTAGGCAACAAAAAAAGCGAAAACTTCAAGAATATTGTGAAAGATATGTTGTTGAAGTTCGAAGTATTGGGCTGCTCAGTGAGCTTAAAAGTACATTTCCTGCATTCCCACTTAGACTTTTTCCCAGAAAATCTTGGAGCAGTTAGTGAAGAGCAAGGGGAAAGGTTCCCTCAGGATATAAAAGAAATGTAAAGACGATACCAAGGTCGATGGAATGTAAATATGATGGCCGACTATTGCTGGTCGCTGCATAGGGAAGAGACGGGAAACCACAGTAGGAAAAGTTCAACAAGATGCTTTACTCAAAAGAAAAGACGATTTAACGATGAATAAATATAAAGTAGATGTAAATATGTTTTAAACCATGTACATACATTTTTTATTATAAAATTTTAAAGCAAACTGTTTTAAATGACAACGCGTTTTAACTGTTTTATTGAAAATTTGACTCCATTTTGTAGAAAATGCTTACGTGATGGGAGAAAACTGAGCTCATATCCGGGTTTAGCATGCCAAAACACATAAGAATCAGTTGGAATGGTTAAAATACTTTTAAAAAGTTTGAAAATGCAGACCTGTGTAATCAGTGATCTACCGTTATGATGTAGGGGTACAAACTTCTCTGATCCATGCACTAGTTCACTCAAATCCCTTTTATTGCTTGTTTAATTAACATGTCAGTCCTCTGCATGTTAAGATCCTACCACCTGCACCATCGCAAACTTCTCTAGGTTTTCCCAGTTTCTTGATTTTGTACTTCTTCATCTCAAGTCTGCTTTACTTGTTTTCGATCGTTCATTCTTTGTAAATGTATCGATTCAACTTTCACCTCTTCTCTAATTGGTGTATTCCTTTGGTTATCTCTTGCAGCTATTCGTTTCACATATTTCATTTCGATCGTCTATATTTTGTTTCTTTGTCGCTAGTCAATATAAAGTAGTCGAACTTCCTATTCAGTGCATAGTATAATTTTATTGTGTTTTTTATTCGTCTATTAACTTCATATTCTGTATCTCTTGTTCTATCTATTATGTATGATGTATTACAACTGGTTCACTTGTTCTGTGTTTGTTTTAGTCTTTTAGTACTTTGCCAGCACTGTCACCTTTAATCATTATTTTCATATTTTCTTCCATGTGCTGTTCGGTTTTGGTTATTGCCATTGTATCGTCTGCAAATTCCCATTCCGTAAGTGACCCCGGTTGTAACCGCCTATACTCCACATACATTTTCTTAGTTCTTGCATTGCATTTCCTAGTTACATCGTCTATATACATATAATTATTTAATAAAGTGCGGCTCAACCCTCTCCCTTTCCTCAATCTATCCCATATTTTTTCTTATTTATTTATTTCAGATCTGTTATTTTAGTCCTATTCATTCCTCTTCACTCCAGACTACTTGACACTTTTGTTTTTGGGCACGATGTCAGAAGCTTTCTTGAAGTTGATAAAAGCTAAGTCTTTCCTCCTTGTTATACGTTCTTTCACATATTTGCTTGAGCGTGAATATTTCACCCTGTACGCTTCTTCCTTTGCTGAAGCCGCTGTGTAATTCTTAGGGAGCTGGTTTACAGAAAACTATGAATTTTTCCCATAGTTCGTATATTTCGGCGCTCGTACTTAGCAAGGTGATTCCACGGTGATTGCAATAACAACCACTTCTTTATGGATTAGTATTGTTGCTCCTATCTCTTCAGTGTTTTGATATGGTACCTTCTTTCCATAGTTTATTAGATATACTTATTATTTCAATTTCTCCTGTGATTTTGTCATATTTGGGTCTTTTTCCATTTCTTTATTACGCCTGTTACTTTTTCTTTTTTTCTTCTTGCTCTATATTCATTCGCTCTCTTAAATCCTTTCCACAATACAGTACATCTTTAAAATACGCCTTCCATCTTTCCATTATAACGCCCTCCTCAGTTAAAAGACACCCCTCTTTATTTTTCATTATATCAATGGTATTTATATATAATTTACGTGTATTTATATACAACGCTAATGTTAAATATGTAGATACGTGGCAGACTGACAATTATTGTACATATAAATTAAAGGACACAACCAAGCATCAATTAAGTTTTATTATCAAAATGTTGACGGATTTAATAGGAAGGTAATTCCATTTTTATAGTGCTGTTCTATTTTCAGAACGCCAAATTTGCTTTGCGCATGTACTCGACGATCGACAAACTGATTTTGTGCTGTGTTGGAACGAACCTATAGTGAAACTTTTTCATGGAGATTATACTGTTTTGTTGACTGAGCGGCTTAGCTTCAACAGTCAGATTTGCGAACACCCTAGATATATCGCTGTAGTCACAAATTGATTGAACCAATGGGTTTACCGTCAACATATGTCAAATCTATAATTTCGATTTATGAAAACAGAGGTTATTACGAGAGTTAGGCAGTTGGCTTTTCTGCCACAAAAAAACTACCCATGGTGCCAATGGCGTTTTCGTTTATTAACAACGTAACAATGGGGGAGGGGAGATGTATTCAGAGTGGCAATTTGTTAGGTATGGCGTGCCTCAGGGTTCTATACTGGGGCCACTACTGTTCCTTATTTACATTAACGATGCTTCAAATGTTTCTGGACATAAAACGATATTATTTGCAGATGATAGTTCGGTGGTTGTTAGTACAAAACAACTTTTGCAAGAAGAAGTAGCACCAATTTTAAAATGTTATGAATCTTGGTTTAACAATAATGATTTAAAACTGAATGTTGCTAAAACAAATTTAATAGCCTTCGGATATTTCAAACAAGAACGGAAATCTATCGTATATAGAAATGAGCTGCTTACCACAGTCGATCATGTAAGATTTCTGGGGATAACATTGGATTGTCAACTGAACTGGAAAACCCACATTGACAATATTTATTTACGTGTTGCATCATCCTCGGTTGATGTTAATGCTGCTCTTGGTGCTTATTTCGCATATGTGCATTCGCGGCTTCGGTATGGTATCATATTCTGGGGTTCATCTGTTGAAGTGTCGAAGGTGTTCGTATTGCAGAAGGGGTGCCTCCGCAGTATATTTGGCCTAAAAAGAACTGAGACATGCTAGAAAGTTTTTGCTGAGAACGGTATACTTACCTTGCCCAGTTTGTATATTTACGAATGTGCTGTCTTTGTAAGGCAAAATTATGAGCTATTTCGTGGACAAGAACTTCACCATAACTATGCTACACGTGGAATTAAATCCGGGCACCTTCTTCCACCACAAACCAAAAAAACTTTAATAAACAAACGTGTCGTTACTAATATAGTTAAGGTTTATAACCACCTACCAGATGAACTGAAGAATGAATCACCAAAGCGATTTAAAAGAACGTTATATGAACACCTTGTGCAGGGCGGCTACTACAGTATTGAAGGCTTTTTCACTCTTAAAAATTTTGATGTATGCAAAACAAAATCATCAATTTGTGACTTTAGATGAACACCGTAACTGTAATTTGGGACTGACGTTGATTTTGATTGGAAACCTCCTATTTTCTAATTTTTGACGTATATATATATCTACACTACCGTCCACATTTATGGGGACGACTTCAAAATTGACGTTTTCGTTGAATTGAACAGAAATATAGAGTAGATTTGTAATTGAAAATTATTAATATATTTTTGACAATGCGAAAACAATGGTTAATAAGAAAAAAGAAGCACACAATATTACAAAATAAAATTTAACTGATTTTTCGCCAATATGCCCATCTCGAGATTTAATAATTGCGGCACATATTCTTGGCATTCTTCTAATCAGAGGCTCCAGATAATCGTCTGTAATTTCGATCCATGCTACCTGGAACCTCTTCCAAGATCTCGTTCGCTGCTAACTCCTTTTTTCGATTACTGCGGTCTAATTCATCCCACACTAGCTCTATTGGCGACAGATCCGGAGATTGAGGTGGCAATGTCATTCGTATCAACTTGTATTCTTCCTCGAGAGACATCAAATAAGTTCTACATAAACAAGATGAATGTTTGGGGTCGTTATTTTCTTGGAAAATGAAACCTTGGTCACATAATCTTCCCCCACTTAGCATAAAAGTTTCCTGTAAAATATTCAGATAACCCTCCTTACGCAGGATCCCGTCTATTTTTTCAAATCGCCTACAGCTGTACCACCAAAACAACTCCAAACCATCACACTACTTCCAATGTGTTTCACGGTAGGAACCAGATACTGTTCATTTGTTCTTTCTCCACTCTGCCACCTCACAAACGATCAAAGATTTGGAATTTGGATTCGTGGGTGCATAACACTTTATGCCATTGCTCAAGTGTCCAATCCTTATGTTGAATGGCTCATTCCAGTACCTTTTTCTTGTTCTGCTGTTTCAACAAAGGCTTTTTCGTGGTTATTCTTCCCATTGGCCTTGCTGCAAGAAGTCTCCGCTTAAATCTGTGACAGATATTGGTGGATTTCTCGAGATATTCAGATGCCGAGTGATTTCTGGGGCGGTGAGGAACCTATTTCCTTTCAAAGTTACTATTATAAATTGATCTTCAGCGGCTGTCGTTGCTCTTCTTCGCCTTAACCGTTTTCTATTCCGAAGTGAACTAGTTTGCCGCATTCTCTTAAGAGTACTGAATCTCCGTTTTTTGATAGCTTCACTTTTACAGCAATTTGTGCTATTGAATATCCTTCGCCACGTAATTTTATAATAGCCGCACGTTTTTCAATTGATATTTCTTGTCGTTTTGTCATTTTTAACGACGATCTGACATGGAAGATAACACATTTTAAACTGAGGCTTTATTTGAATTACTTCCATACATTTTCCGATATTTTTATAATTTCTTTGTTGGAATCTATTCGTCTTACAGTGCGAACAATGTTTTCCTCAAATTTATTTTAATCTTATTACTGTAAGGATTAATACAGTTCCAGGTATTGTAAAATGTAAAATGCAAATTACTTATAAAGTGTAGCATTTTAGGGGATTGTTTGATTAAACTGCGGTATAAATTTACGAATTACAATTGTAATGTATAATATAAATTTTTAAGATATTAGTTTCACTATTTCTATGATTTTCTTTACTTTCTATTGTCGTCCGCATATATATGGATGGTAGTGTATGTACATATTAAATGAAACCAGTAACGCCATACTATGTATGTATGAATTTGTATTTTTATTATTTATATTATGTGACATGTTCTATATCATTGTACCTGATCTCGAGAACAATAAGGATATTAGATATTAGAACAACAAGCTAAATTCGCTAATAGTAGTGGGGTCTAAACGCCTAACTCTATTGTTAGTATTAACTTACATGTTTATGGGAGTAAAATAGATCATAATTAAATACTATTGGTACAAACTGACTGACTGAGTCATGTAATCGGAACGTTTAACCCTTGGAATAAAAATTTTAGAAGAAATTGTGAAATATAAATTACTACTTACAATAAATATGCGAATGTAGGAAAGTAGTCAAGACAAACCTTTAAGCAAATTTAATTTAACTCGGCGTCATGGAGATGGAAATTAGTTACACGGACGTGGGGATTGGGTCATAATTACTCACTTATTAAACTCCAGATATTTCATTATATTTATGAAAACAATATAAAATTTTGATAATATCTGACTTTATTAAGGAAATAAAACATGACTTTATTAACAAAAACATTATTTTTATTTTTTAACAAGAAAACACTTCACATTAAAAGAAGTTAACAAAAGCAGCTTGCTCTAGTTTAAATATAACAAACACTTCTTTCTTTTGTTAGTTGTTCACTTTTATGAACTTAACCAATTTATATTTAGAAAACAATAGCAAAAAGTTAATTGGAAGTAGTTATTAGCAACTAAAAATAGTATCAGATACACAAAATACATAAAATACACATGGCGCAAAATAGCTACATTGATTATGAGGATGGATCGTATTTCCCTTTTTTAACTTTCAGCA
Source organism: Chrysina gloriosa (assembly GCA_038088585.1). NCBI lineage: Eukaryota > Metazoa > Arthropoda > Insecta > Coleoptera > Scarabaeidae > Chrysina > Chrysina gloriosa. The sequence continues at coordinate 13,892,348 of CM076095.1, read as the reverse complement.
CGTATAAGAGCGATTGCCGTCCGACTGATTTGGAATTAAAAACGTTAAGAGATATTCAATATCTCCAGCTACTGAGAAGACCGGCATCGTCGTACGTGCAGTTACAAAACCACAAGCAATTAAAAAAGTGGCGGGTAATTTTGACCCATCCCCCATGACGCCGGCTTATTTCGCATAGCTCTTAATTATTTGGCGTAGTTATTTTTGGCTTTCGGAGTCAATTTCTCCTAGCGAATACGCAACGTGTAAAATACGGAAGTGACAGAGTCACACTGCATTCCTTAAGAACGGACGAAATATAAGGACACAAAGAAGCAGAAACCAGAAGTTTCTCGCAAATCCTGATTTCGTCTTATATAAAAATGGTATCCGTTATCCTATAGGAAGTGCTAATGATAAAAGATTAATTATCGATAGCGGTTAGTTCCTTGTTTGACGCAAGCGATGCAATAATATAAAGGAAAATTGGATCCGGCCGCAAGTCGGTCAGTAGCGTATGAAGATCAGTAATAAAAGAATTGCTGGCCTTCGATTTACAGTTGCTTGGGAAGCGGAATGCATACTAGAAGGCCGATTCATCCAAATGAAACGCTTCAGTATTCTTTATTAAAAAATGAAAATATGTACAAAGGTACATAAATACATATGTACACACTTTGATTATAAGCATTTATTATTTTTGATATGTTTTATGAAAAGATACAAAATATAATATCAAATGGAACTTGGAGTAACAGCAAATATAAAATAAGTTAGCGTATTTTCTGTTATGTAACAGAGTTTACAAATTTTGTAATAGCCCACTGTAACCATATTACGCAATTAACATTGAACTTTGTTGCGCTAAACCTTTATGTAACCGAGAGAATAATGTGAAATAGATGAGTGATTGATTGATTGATTGGTAGTTACAAATAAGGTGGATTCACGAATGGAAAATTTGAAGTAAATGAGGGGCTTGGTTCTACAGTATCCTAAGTGCGTTATGTAATAAACATATCCACTTCAACTAAATCTTGAAAAAAGTGAAACAATTAGTTGACCCTAGCAGTCCATGAAAGCTAATCCCCAAAACACTTTTTCTAATTTTTCCGCGTTAGGTTTTCCATTTCCATATGCATTCACCGCTTTGTCGGCCGATGTAAACCATAAACGCCTTAACTTATGCTTTACACGTGAAAACAAAAAATCCGAAGAAGTGCGAAGTTTAGACTATATCGCCCATAAAAGCCCATTAATTCAATATTTTAAAGCATTATTAACTTGGCAAACAAGCTGTAGTAAGCGAACCATTCGATATTAACAGAACGGCAGTCCTCCAGAGCTACACTGGAAACATTCAGTAAGTTCGGAAAATATGGCGACCATCTTTCTCTTTTCGCGAATAGCCTTTGTTGGAACCAACTTATTCTCCGATTGTTAATTTCTTTTCGGAATCATTGCAATTTACCCATGTTTCATCATCTGTAATGATGTATACCGGACAAGACGATGCCTTGTCAATAGTGCAGATCAGAATAGCTCAGAACAAGGGATGGACAGGGTCGAAAAATTTGGGAAAAAAAAATATAAATATTCGGATTTTTAGTGTTGCCAACTCACTCTGTACCTATGCATATACGCCCTTAAAATGTTGCTTCGTATAACACATTCTCTGTTTTACTAAATTGATCCCACAACGAATTTTTTGTTTGATATAATTTAGCAACTACAGAAATTGTAATACAATAAATTTTAGTATACTCCCACACAACCAAAAGGTTAAGTAGAGATTATCAGAGTAATTTACAACCGTCGGATTGTCAAATTTCTGTATTTGCAGCAGGATTAACAGCATCCACGTATATAAATTATAAATATATGACTGTTATCGAATTTCGCACTCTGCTTAATCGCTTTTTGATATTTGGATGAGCACCTGTAAATTAAACAGGAAATGTGAACAACGAACGCACGTAGTAAATCAATTTGATAAAGTGGGAAACCGTATTTTACATGCCAACACGAAATTATGAATGAAATTTTATCAGTAGCAACTCGTAGGCAGGTGGGTTTCCATTAATCGCATATATACAGGCTAGTATTCAATATTTTCTCCGTGTGATTGTCTGTTAGCAAGGTTCTATATCAGGCATGGGCAACCTTTTTTATACAAGTTTTATGCTGCGAGTAATCTTGAAAAATATACATTTTTGTAGTATCCTTATGATTCATTATGAATTAAGTTTAGACGGGCCGTGCTAATATGCAACGAAAGAATTCAGTAGCGGGCCGGACAAATCTTACTCGAGGGCGGCATGTGGTTCATATTTACTAGGCATTAAAATAATTATAAAAATACGTATTCCTATATATATATTGTTTCAAGGTAAAATTTTTTTCTTACACAATGTTCGCAACTCACTTATATTATATTCAATAAATTAAATGTATATATATATATATATATTTCGTGACCTTTTATACTTATCTTATATGATAGAGATCTACCACTAATAGATCAATAAAACAAGGCTGGTTTGAGCGATAGTTATATTTTCAGAACGTTTACAAACGTTTTCGGAACACCTTCGTCAGTGAAAATATAACTAGATAAATATATGATTATTAATTTATAATTATTAATATATTTATCTAGTTATATTTTCACTGACGAAGGTGTTCCGAAAACGTTTGTAAACGTTCTGAAAATATAACTATCGCTCAAACCAGCCTTGTTTTATTGACCTATTAATGGTAGATCTCTATCATATAAGATTATATTCAATATCACGCACTTGGCGTGTATTCTATTTGTGTCTTTATTTTCTGATATAATGACAGAATTGTACTTGTGTTTCTCACTTAACACACGTTTGTGACTAAACGTTTCAAAATGCGTTTTGTTCAAATTAGTTCAAATATATACCTTTGCCTTGTTCTTAACGTTTTAAAATACGTTTGTCTTAAACGTTTCATATTTTATGCATCTATGTATTCAAAGATCGAATGATCTGGTCTCTGCTTTTAGACCTAGGGACCGGCCGGCCCTAATATTTTTGTACAACTCGTACATAGCAGCGGTTTACGAAGAAAGCTACGAACGTCGTCGGTGAGGCGGGTCAGTTCTAGACGACATTCGGGTGATATGGTTTCATGCTAAATTTCTGATATTGCTTTCTTCTAACGCGCTGGCCTCACCTAAGTAAGCGACAATTCCAGGGACCGTTACTCAAGTAGCCGGTCGGTCTTTTTCGACTCGTAGCCTACGTAATGGGCCACATGTATGTAGTCGACGCTTGATGAATAACTCTTTGTACGTTCGTACTGGAGCCGATCGACGAAGTTTCTTTTATCTGTATGTTAAGGATTTTCGGTACGCATTATCGAAAGCGTTCATTGTTTGTCGGCGATGAATTTAAATAATGTTTGATACATAATAGAAGCATTTACAAGAAGTTATACATAAAAACTATTCTAAATTTAGTACATACATAAACAGAAATGAATATTAATTTTAACACATTGATACAAATAAAAACATCTATTGAAATTAAAACAAATGAATAATATTAATATATAGACAAACTATTAATTTAAGAGTCTATTGAAAATGTCTTTAAATCCTTAACAGCTGGATTTAATTATATACTATTAATTATTAATATTTTTTTATCTTTATAATATATGCTTTCAATCTTCTCCATATGCAGTCACCCTTTATTTTCCTTTTTGTTGTAACTGCTCGGTTAAATTTTATAAATAATTTTCCGCTGCTTTGATTTTCTACCTTATTCCAGTTCTTCTCTTTTTAGATTTTGCACGACTGCCTTTATCTATTTTCTCGTCAATCAACTTGTTATCTTCCGTTCTATATGGTAAGTGATAGTATCATAGTATTAATTGTTTTTAAATATCCTCTCTACCACTTTCAGGTCAATCAAACAACAACATTGGAGTTAGTAGCTAATTTTCAGAACGTGAAAATAACGTTTTCGTAAAACCTTATATATTATGTATAAACAAACATTTGTTTTTGTTTGAGAACTATCAACAAAATAACTACCGACTAGGACTTTTGATGTATAGTATCTGTAAAAATTTATACAATTGTTTCAATGTGCAACTGCACATTTATGCAAACCATAAAAACAAAAAGAAATATTTGAAACCTAAACAATATTCTTTTTTAAATGAATGCTGTATTAATATTTTAAAGAATGAGATTTCTAATGTTAAAAATATCATTCAAATGTCATTACAGAATGCAGACGATTGTTTTACCATGGTTAATATATATTATTAACGAATTTTTAATAAAATAATAAAGCAAGAGAGTATCAATAAATATAACCAATTAAAAATACACAGGGGTTAATTACCCAATTGTACAAGAAGATTGGATAGTCAACCTAACTGATAAAGATACATATTTGTCAAAACGTAAAGCTAATTTTAAATCTAGGTCCTAAGTTTTCAATCGATTTTAATATCCTACCTATCCATGCAGTATTGAAAATATTGAAAAATATCAAAAAAGAAACTTAGAACCTAACTTACAACAATTTGGTTGATATTTTTACAAATTAGGAAAAAGACAAAGAGCACAATAATAATAATAATAATAATAATAATAATAATAATGTCCTTAAAAAACTTTTAATGAAGCAAAACATTTTTAATTAATAAAGATATAAAAAATCAGATGAAGAAGAAAAAGCAATAATTATGAATAAGATTGATTACGAAACTAAGATGAATTCTTTACTGGTAGATAATCAAACTTATTCGGTACTATTATCAGACGCAACAAATTACAAAACGAAATAAATCAATGATAAATAGTTGGTTTAAAAAATATATATATTACCAAAGAATTAAGTAACCTTTTAAATATATGTATATATATATAAATACATATATATATACATATAAATACATATATATATACAGGGTAATAATTGGTGTGCTTATATAACAAATATTAATGCATTTAATAATCGTAATGCCTTCTTTTTTCGACTTCCGGTTTAGCCGGAAATGACCTTAACCTTTCGTTTTTAAATGTAGCACCCTGTATATTTTATTGTTATCGGACGCAGAATAAAAAACTACATAAGAAATGCTGTAAATAAGGTTTTTGTTTAATTCGAAAACTGATAAAAACATTAAATAAAAAATACTTGTAGCAAATCACATTACTTTGAAAACATTGACATATTAGTTGCTATGGCAAATTATTTGACAAGTCTCTAGTAACGTGTGTTAAATTTATCAAAACTGACTGAAAATATGGCTATGAATCTTAGTGAAGGTGAAAGGATTGAGATTTTTATGATGCGCGGGTATGGTGATAGACAACAAACATATGACGAAGTTCGTAGTTTATTTAATAATATTTATCCAAATCGATCACTTAGTAATCGTAATCACGGTATATAGGACTATTAAACGATATGAAACAAGTTATAATGCTAAGTATTTGCCAAGAACAGTACGACCGAAATCAGCCATTGACGAAGAAACTAAGTTTAACGTTTTATTATAGCTTGAACAAAATCCTCAAACTTCCTCGTATCAATTAGCGTTAGATCACAGTATTTGTCAAAAGTCTGTGATGAACATTTTAAAGTCAGAAAAGCTAAAACCTTATAAAATTCATTTTATCTGTGAATGACTGAAGATGATCCAGACCGCAGAATTCAATTTTGCGAAACTATCATGGAAATGATCGTGGCCAATCCTAATTTTGTAAACAATGTGGTGTTTTCAGATGAAGCCACATTTTGTCTTAATGGCACAGTAAATAGGCACAACTGTCGTTTTTGGTCAAGAAATAACCCGCACTGGATATCTGAAATACATACCCAACATCCTCAAAAACTCAATGTATGGGCAGGTATTGTGAACAACCATATAACTGGACCATTTTTCATAAATGGGGATTTAAATGGTAAACGTTACCTACGATAAGAAATGAAATTGTACCCGCTGTTGCACCTTTATTTCCAAATGCCAATAACCCTTTAACACCAGCTGAAAATATCTGGTTCCAACAAGATCGAGCACCGCTACATTTTGCCATAGGTGTCCGGAATTATCTGAATGTAATACTTACAGCAAGATGAATCGGCCGAAGAGGTCCTATTGAATGGCCTGCTCGTTCTCCCGATCTGTCCCCACTAGACTTCTTTCTTTGGGGACATTTGAAATGCAGAGTTTACAGAAACAGGCCAGCCAATCTAGAAGAATTGCGACAACGTATAACAGAAGAGATACGCCACATTTCTCCACAAGTTGTACAAAATCGTTTATGAAATTTTAACGATCGGCCGGGCTATTGTCAAATTGTAGATGGAGAACATTTCGAACATTTACCGTAGACTTAATTAAAATTACTAGTTTCTTCAAAGATGATGCAATTTGTTACAAGTATTTTCTATTTTAATTTTTTTATCACTTTTCGAATAAAACAAAAACCTTATTTATAACACTTCTTATGTAGTTTTTATTCTGCGTCCGATAACAATAAAACATACAGGGTGCTGCATTTAAAAACAAAAAGTTAAGGTTATTTCCGGCAGTCGAAAAAGAAGATATTACGATTATTAAATGCATTAATATTTGTAATATAAGCATAACGATTATTTAAAAAATTGCTTCATAAACATAGGAGATAATCGACTGTTCCGGGATTTTTTACTTGCCCTGTATAATAAGTAATATGATTGGAAAACTACCTCTTACCATTTGCAGAAGCGTTTCGCCGTTTACCGCTCATCAGTGCAACTTTTGTGAGAAGTTGTTTCCATTATCGACTTACGTCTATATATAGTAGTATAGTATAGTAGTATGGAAACTACTTCTCACAAAAGTTGCACTGATGAGCGGTAAACCGCGGAACGCGTCTGCAAATGGTGGGAGGTAGTTTTCCTATCATGTTACTTATCATATTTTCCACGGTGGATTACCCGAATAAGCGTAACAGCAGCTCTGCGTGAGGGTGTACGAAAAATAGTTGTACACTCGTGTAGAGTAGAAACGGCAAAAATGCGCACGTTTGATACATATTGAGGAATTCCTTAATTGGATTTCTCATATGTACAAACATCAAGCACACTATATATATATATATATATATATATAAATCTAGAATTTATGGTATTCCTAAAATAGATAAAAGTAATATTATTTACATCCAATTGTAAATTGTATTATTTCCCCACTTACAATCTTTCCAAATTTTTATCTAAAATTGTAAGTAAAACTTCCTATAATGTGAAAAATTCATGGGATTTCAATTTGTAGATTCAATTAATCAAGCAATTCCTAGTAATTTTCAATATTTCCTAATAATTTTGTGGATTAATTAGATAAAGAATGGAATTCCATAAAAGATTTTACAGATCTTCCAAAATTTACATATAAGAAGAAATATAACATCTCACTTAATTTTCTGAACGAGACATTCAGGCACAATAACGGCATTGTAAAAATAAATTGGGATATAAAGTCTACCAATACAAGTGGACTTCTAAATTATTTTTCGGAAAGCTCTAAATTACCATAAAATTAATGTAGTTACCGGATTAATTGATCAAGCGGTTAGATTAGCTAATCCAGGGTTTAGGAAAAAGCATTCGAACACAGAAATCTTTAATAAAAATAACAAAAATAATAATAAAAAGTTGATTTAATAAAAATAACAAAAATAATAATAAAAACTTGAATCAATAAATTATATAATAGAAGTATTTAAAATAATGATAATAAAAGTTAGAATGCTATTCCTTATAAAAAAAGTTTAAGTGAACAAAACAATTGACATTGAAAGCTAAGAAAATGAATTGGCTAATAGGTAGAATTTCTCAGCTAAACATTGAAAATAAACTTCTACTCTACAAGACAAGTTTGGTACCAATATGAATATACGGCATTGATCCAACAAACATCAAAATCTTGCAAATATTCAAATCTACTACGTATTGATGCCCCATGGTATGTATCGAACTCGACGCTACGCGACGACCAACGAGTACGAGTACCTCTAGTTACGGATGTTATCAAGACATATGCAATACGTTACAGAGAACGGAATTCAGATCATGCGAATATCCTAGTAAATCAACTACTAATTCTATACGCAGATAGAAGACTCAGGAGACAGTGGACACACATGGGCCACAGGATTAATGGTGACCGTCAATGGACGGTATTTCAGCTCCTGTCAACCCGCCGACAGCCCATATACTTATTACTCTTTCATTATTTGAGTAGACTGTTAACAAGCAATTAATAAAACACAAGAAAAATTAGAAAGAAAAGGATTTAATAAAAGCAATATAAATATAACTTCCATTCCAAATTGTAATAGCAAAGTTCTTTCTACTAATACTAAATGTAAAATAAATAAACGAAATCAAAGAAATGTAGTTTATAAAATAAATTGTAAAGACTGTGATGAGTGTTACATCGGTCAGACAAAACCATATTTAAAGAAAAGATTGTATAATCATAAGTATTCGTTGAATAATGATTTTGGTGCAATGACCGGTCTAGCAAAACATTAGAGGTTTAGGTCATTACTTTAATTTAAGAAAACACAATTATTTAAAACAAGAAAATAATTATGAAAAAGGCTAATATGCGATGTAATACATTTGTCCAAATGGATTTTAAAACTATTAATTTTATAACCGATGTTCAGAATTTAAGTACCTAATGTAATATAGTAGTGTATTAAAATGAGATATACATTTCATAAGAAGGAAACTTCTGACTAGGATTTTTTTGGTTTTCCCTAGTCCTTGAATAGAATTGTTAACACTTTTTATATAAGGGTTTTTCTATGTTTGGGTTTGCATGAGGTTTGCGCAGTTGCGCATTAAAACAGTTGTATAAATTTTTACAGATCCTAGATATCAAAAACTGCCAGTTGTTAGGTATTTTGTTGATAGGTCTTAAATAAAGACAAATGTTTGCTTACACATATATGTACTTACATATTTTACTGAGGGTTTCTCGAAAACGTTTTAGCGTTTTGAAAATATAGTTATTAACTCAACAGTTGTTTGATTGACCTGAAAGTGGTGGAGAGGATATTTAAAAGATAAGTACGTAGGTCACGCAACATATATATATATATATATATATATATATATATATATATATATATATGTGTGTGTATAATTTTATAGGTTCAAAAAGAGGTTTTTGGGGAGTTCAGCAATTAATACATTCAATACTATTTGTTCATTTATTTTTTCACCGATATTTCGCATCAAACAGTATGCTGCATCAGGGTTAAAATGTAGAAACAATCCGTAATCCGTGGTTATTTAAATCTTTAAATTCTTTATGTCCCATCAAAGTTGAAATATCCGGTTTAAGCGGCGCACTTGACTTACATTACGTTACATCTAATAAACTTCTCTTTCTTAAATGAGTTAACGACAAGGAATAAATTCGACAACTTCATATTTTACCCTTTCATGAAATTACATCAACGCTTAAATTTTAAATTCCTACATTATTTGCTGAATACAGTGCATAGCTATTACCTAACTCTGTTGCTATAATTACTGAAGGACTGTATTTTAAATTTATTACTCCTTCTGTCCCAAAATGTAGTGTACATTTCTAGAAAACTACTGATTATGGATGTTTATAAAAATTATAATTTTCTGTATATTAATGTAAATACAATGAATTGTTTTGTATATTAATGGTCGGAATTACGTGAACTGCAGTTTACTGTAACTGTATCTGTGTTATCTCTTAAATAACGCAATTATTGATATTTCTTCCAAGAAGAAATAATAAATCGAAGTAATTAACTGTTGAGCATGGCATATTTAATCAAATGTATTAAAAATAGGAATAAGAAGATATAAGGGACGTAATTATATAAAGATAACGTACCTACCAAGCCGATAGTGATAAATCAAAATAATTGCTTTAAACTGGCGTGCTTCTCCCTGATAAATTATGTAATTTCGGAGCAGGTTTTGAATATTTCCCCTTTTTGCCGTTTTCAATGGTCATTCTGTGCTCAATAACACTAAATTAACTCTGCTTCCATCTCCCATCACACCTCTTTGGTTATCGCAATATAATTATGTAATTCTATAACCATTATTAAACCATCCCGTCTAAATTTTCATCTTCAACATGATCCTTTACTTCTTCTCCTGTAAGATATTTCTCACTAGAAATGATATTGTGATGAGCATCAATATAAATTAAACTTACGCTCATAAACCTGATTTCGTTGAAATATAGAAAGTTGTATGTACAACTCATGGAAGGCAATTTTAAACAATTTTACGCTTCACCAAATGAAATTTTACTTGTTAATTGGTGTACTTCCTCAGCAGTTGCTTTAAAACTTTTATCTAGGGTGACTTTAAAAGCTCATTGAGTACATTTACTGGCTTCAATAATTAATTCATCTCGTGTTAAAAGATATCTGGATATGTGTAGATTAGACATTTTCACGTGAGCAGTTTCAAACCTGATTGCTTTCATAGTCGTCCAAGGCATTTTCTCTGTCTTCTCTAGGGTTCAACTATGTTCTGAATTCATAGAGATTTTCTTTCAAAATGATACATTACAAACAGTAAATAAAGGCAATTAAGAATAAATCATACAAATTAAAATCCAAGGCGGACGTTATATTAGAAATATGGATTGCTATACGGAAAAAAATACAGAAGAAAGGGAGCGTCTTCAAATACCAACTAGGGAAGAGATATCACATGAGGAAGGCCTAAAATTAAGAGAAATAAACATCGAACGTGTAAAGGAAGCCCTGAGTACCATAGAAATTGGAGACGTCTATAGTGCACACGAGATAGAAGCAGAGATTAGGAAATGGTTTGAACAAGAGGGATAAGAATGATTATTACCAGAGTTTGTTTAAAAGGGGGATGACGTGTTATAATTAAGTGGTGTAAATCGTAGTGACATTCTCACTTCTCCTAATTTTATTATTCAATAAGTTTGTGTCATCTAAGTTATCATTGAATAATAAAATTCGGAGAAGTAACGGCGTCAGTCCGATTTACACTACTTAATAACCCGTCATCTACCTTTTTAACAAACTTTAGTTGTTACATATGTATGTATTACGTATAATACCGAAGGGCATGGCAAATCAACAAAATTCCTTTAGATTAGGAAAGTATGCTTTAAAGTTAATAATAGAATAATAGAACGAATTACTCATTCAATAGAAGACAAATTTGGAGTACAACAATCGGCATAGATAGAAGGGTAACAACCTAATGACAGCATAGACATCAAACTAGAACGAAAAAGAAAGACCGGGGAAGAAATTTGACTTCCTAGACAGAAGAAGTGTACATATTTGCCTGAAGCTCAGTGAAATGATTAAAAATCTATATATAAATGTAATAGGAAAAGTGCAGCGAAATAGAAAACGATTATAATTTTGGTATACTAATAATCATTATACTGACGGATAGAATTCTAGGAAACACGAAAAATGCACCAAAGGCCTACAGATACTTACTTAATAGGATATAATAAGCATGAACCAGTAACTGTAGATGTGTTAATGGACGCAGATGATCTGGTGCTAATAGCTGGCAGTTATGGAAAAGTGGAAGAACTTACAAAAACGTGGATAGAAGAGATAGTCGCAGAAAAAGGTAAAATAATGATTATAACTACCAAAGAACTAATAAATAATATAGCGATTAAAATCAATCATTTACAACTAGTAGTGATAGATATATGAATTCTTGGGTACCGTCATACAGAATGATGGAGAATTGGATTGATAAATTGCAAAACTGGAGAGAAAAATTGCTAACATAAAGTACGCATTGAAAATAGTATTCGGAAAGAAATAATGGAACAGAAACAAATGTCAAACAAAGAGTATATAATTTACTAGAAGATATCCGTAACTCGAGAATTCCAAAAAATTTTAAACTTTATCGATAAAGAGAAGTTAAGGAGGAGTCTACAAAACCATTTTTTATAGGACCAAATTCGTTTTAAGAGGGCGATAGCGACCTTAAAAATTTAGATGGTGTTAGAATTGTTTAATATAACTCGGTAATTGGTTGAATAAATGCACAATTAATTTGTTATTTGAGGACGTACTTTGTTAGTAGGTATTCCCATCATAATGTACCAAGTGAATCGTAAATAATATAGCAAAATCGCGTAAATAAAATTGCAGCTACGAATATTAAATTTTTAATGTAAACAAGAATGAGCACATACAAAAACACGCTTAGAACGTTAAGGTTATAACAAAAATATTTATTATTAACGTAGTAGTAACCATGCGCGTGTTGAAACTGTGACCTATGACTTTTTAGCGTTCGATTTTCAAAAATGTTTATATTAAATGTTAATATGTTTAATATTTATTTGTTATAAATATTTTTTTAAATCATGCATTACAGTTACTACATTGTAAACTAGTACACCCCTGTAAAACATTAACGTGGTTTCGGACAAACCTCGCACAATCTTATCTTAACGCCAACCTGACCAATACCACAGGTACTACCCATTACATGGAGACACTAATATTACCAATATCTATGTACGCACGTTTATCATATTCTCGGAAAAAAAAACTTATCGCTTGATAAGAAACACGCAAGTTAGAGGTAAATCATAAAAATAGTTCATTCCACAAGTAATTGCCTTATTCGTGTGTTGCTTATTGTGATATATGTATGTGATTATGAATATTTATTACTTAATAGTGGCGATCTATTTATTGTCGTGATAATCTAATAAATCTACATACTTGGACATTTTCAAGGTAAAAATGCATTTTTATAATTATTTGATGTTCGAGTACTCTATATACATGCATATACAATTAGATATGTGTATGTGTGGTACCATAATGAATTGTAATCACTTGCTATGTTGTACAAATGTTGTGAAACACGTTTATCGTTTTTACAGCGATTTTTATACGAAAATAGGGAAATTCCTTATTACCGAATTTAAATTTATACGTCGGGAATAAGTTTCCTCTGTCCTTTGTAAATTGAAGGTTAAAGCAAATGGTTTGTATTAATATCTCTTAAGCTAATAATTTCCGATAATGATATATTGATATTAAAATTCTAATAGATATATCTAAATGCATACCCCAATCGTCCTTGGATGTCCTTGCAGTAGCTGGTAAATTTTTCAAAGACACGAGTTTCGATACTCACGAACTGCACCGTTGCGATTATCCTGCCTTTCTAAAAAATTATACTTATTCCATATCCAACCAATCACTAGAAATCTCTTTTACACTTTTTCTTTCACTCTCATTCAATTCCTCTATACCTGTCACCTTCGATTGTAATTTATAGAGCAGAACATGTTTTCGTCAAAATTTTTCGAAAGATTGTGGAAATACGAATTTCGCAATATATCCTAATTTTGTAATTATATAATTTTCGCCCAGCAAAACAACTATCTCCCGTACGAAAGCACCAGCGATTATTGAATTACATCCAAACGATAATAATGTGACGACTTGCTATGTAGTAAATAGTAAAAGATTCCTTTTACGTCAAATACAATGGTAATGGAGATGATATGTTACCCAATCAGCAACTCGACAATAACAGGTATTTCAGCTGTGTTAGGCGGGCGCTCTTTTTTAAACGGGAGTAGAATATTTTATTGTAGAACCTTGTCTGGTTCTATGTACAGTCATTAAAGAATATCGTTTGTTTAAGTTGTAAGCAATATCTTCTTTGATAACGAACTGTTTGAAAGCATTTTCTATGTTATTTGGAAACAAAACGCCTGGCTGCTAACTGCGATAGACCTGATTTTATTTTCTTCGAAAACGTCAAAAATGTGAAAATTATAAAACCATGGAAGTGATACTATCAGTATAGAAACCGTATAGACAGAGATACTCATGCGTTTTTATGATCTGCAAAATTGCTAAAAGAATTTGTAATTGTATCAAAAAAATAAACGGAGGTCGATCGCTCAAAAGTTGGGCAACAAAAATTAGGAAAGCGACGAGATCAACGAAGCTACATGAGAGTGACTGGGAAGATGGCTGATAAGTAGCCCAAACAAACGGAGTTAATCAGGTATTAGCACAAAGATTTTCTACAATAGCGCTTGCAGTAAATTGTGTCGCATTTATTGATCTATATAAATTTGGCAACTATGGTAATGAAACTGCGCAACTGTATGCTGACGAATATGTATAGTATTTCATATACGTCACAGTACATAAGAAACTTATGCATGTAAATGAAACTTTAAAAACTTCAATGTTGCACATTTGTTTGCTGATTAAAGGAACACAAAGCGCGAGCGATAGAAGTTACAAGTAGCATTGTTTACGCCATTCAAAAAAATGTAGCCGGCTCTCAACAAATTGAGATGCTGAGACCTGTGTACACCAAACCTAAAGGCAGCATCATAGAAAACATTTCTGGTTAAACGATGTTCTAGGCAATGATAATTAAATTAATTTAATTTAACCGCAACAGATTAGTAAGTTTTCAAATAAAAATAAGTGTTGAATTGTTTATTAGTTTTTGTGAAACAAAAACCAACATGTTACACAAGCTTTTTTACTATGCTCACAAATAAAACTTTAAATCATCGAGTTCAAATGTTTGCATTTTAAAAACATACATTTCATCCGTATAAATTTTTAGATCAATAAACACCGATTAGATGACCAGACAGATCGCAAATGGCACAGAAATAATATTATGATGATAAACATTTTTTGTTAACGTAATTTGAACGGATATCAGAACAATAAATAGAACATATGTGAAGACATTTGTATCGTTTAAACCTAATTTTCATATATATATGTATATATATATATATAAGCACTAAACTATACTTAAAGCGCTCAGATTCCATGAGCGTTACAAAGGGTGGCAACTGCCTGTTTGTGTTAATAATATCTGATCTACAATATCTTTTATTCTCATAAATATTTGTTTTGCAAAGTATACCTCGTACGGCCTTCGTAAATATGGTCGTGATCGATGAAGGTATTGGAAAACAAAGAAGAAAATTCATTCATCGTAAACGCTTTCATTACTTTGTGATCATACGGAATAAACCAATAATAAAATAAGTTAAGCAAAGAGACAAACGTTTGAAAGTATCGAAGAAAAGACGATTGTCCTTTTTTTTAAGATTTTGTTTAGGTTTTGTTTCTCAAACTAAGTTAAGTCGAGTTAATTATGGCACTTAAACTACCAAAGTAAGTTAGACAAATCATACAATTTGGATTTAGAAAGTACAAAAGGTATTAACAATTAACAAGCCCCATTTCTTCCGTTGTTTAGCAAATTTCCAGGTCATCTTTAGTTTGGATTACTTGTTTTTGACAGTTAGATCATCAACTTAACAAATTCAATCTGTCACTGTAGTCACAAACTAATCGAGTAAAAGTTAATAATTTATTTAATAGAATTGGATTTTAAAATGAAAACGTAGAAATGTGATCGACATCTTATAAGTCAGAAGCGCACAATCTTTATGATAATGCTCTTAATTCTTTTTTCTTTTCAGTAAATTTTAGCAAAAATTTTACGCAAACTTCTAACAATCAGCCATCAATGTATTACTTTAGTCACAAATTACTTAGGCATAAAGCCGCTGATATCGATTTTTCACTTCCAATTTAGGAAGAATGCTAACAGAGGCGGCCCCTTCGTTAGTGCTGCTGAGCTACGGAACTACCAGAATAAATCCTCAATTTTTGAATTAAGCATTAAATACTGACATTTAACATTTACTGAGTATTTCGTTAAAAATATTAAATTTCCATAATTTCATCGTGCGGAACGCACATTTTAAAAAGTTATTTGCTCCTGCGAAAAATGCCACAGCTGTACAATCATTCAATCACAAGCGCAACGCACTTAATAATTTCCGAGAAAGTCGTCTCTGCAGCGCAGCTCTTTGCAACACGCATAGATTCATGCACGAAGTAAATCCAGGATAGCCGGCCGGTATTTGGCACACGGGCGCGAGAACTTCGAGATGAGCTGCATTTTCGGCGAGAAGTGGTCACTGGGAGTCGGTAGATATTAATGTACGCATCGCGGGCGTTTAAAATTACAATTACGTGTCAATGTGATATAAAAATGGATATTGGTTTTAAACTCGACGAAATTAAGTTTCAAAACACCGTAGAAATGCAACGGTTTTCAAAGTCATCTCAAAAATGATACAAAATGAGATTTTAGATTGCATGTTGGAAGTGTGTCTTGAGGAAATTGTTTGCGAAATAAATAAAGCCATTTTAACCGAATCTAGTTATTAGTAGCAATACTTGTTTCTGGGAGTAAAAATCATAATTTACACAGTATTAATGCGATAGTTGCCCCCACTTAATACTCATAGAATTTGACGGTTTTTTTACGACTATAATTATTATTTTGTTGTTAATAACCCCACAATTGAATAAAATGACTATAAACGGAAAAGTTTATAAAATAATCATTAAATTGAAATTTTTCTAATATAATTAGAAGCCGAAAATCGAATTTACTAGCAATATAGAAATGATAATGAATTCTTACACTTTCAACCAATTCTGACAAGTGTTTGGTGATTTTAGTTGTATGAACACAAAAGGGATACAATTAAACACCTACCAAATTTGAAATATCTGATGTTAATTTAAAAAAATACATTCAAAAACTAGCTACGAAAATCCGTCTTCAATATGTACATGCACATATGTACAATAATTCAAATAAGTCGAGCATGTTCTCTTTCATTACGAATTGTAAATTAAAACTATTAATATGGTCGTTCTATGGTAAAATTAATAATGATAAAAATAATATCTCTTCAGGGATATTACCGGATAGGATGTCATACATACTATAGCTATTATTGTTAATAATCAGTACATACTTCCATATTTGCTTTTAATATATGGAAGCTAATAATTAATAATGCAATATAGATATAAAGTAAAATCAATGAATAAAGATAACTATAATACAATCTAGTAAACAATTGATAACGTATATGACCGTGGCGGTTTAATGCATCGTCTGAGTGTCTAGACGGTATGAGTCCTCGTTATCCTTTTATAGAATGGCATCTTCGTTACTGTTTAATATTTGTGTGTATGTATAGTTACTGTAGTGATTTTCTTAAAGTGAGTATACTATTTTTTCAATAAACAATGTAAATATGAAAATCAGTTGCACTATTGCACTCTTCCCATTTTTTCTAAATTATAAAGCAGATGGTTATGTGTATGACGATTATTGTCTAAAGTATAGATGGGCAACCTCCGGCCCGCGGGCCACATGCGGCCTCGAGTAAGATTCATGTGACCTGTACAGAAACAAACATACATAAACCTACACTCTGACAGAAGCTCACTCCCATAACCCCCACCTTCAACAACATATATACACACACATACACAAATATGAAATAATTACTGCCTCACCTGCAACCCGAACAATAAACAAAAATATTTTCTTCTGAAAACTCCCAGGGACCGCGCTCGCCCAGCATCAGACGGAATAGCATTCCAGACTCTTGTAATTTGATAACTGTATGACCTTTTAAAGAACTCGGTCCTGTGTTTTGGAGGTGTGAGAGTGCCCCTAAACCTAATATTAAGATTATGCACATCCGTTCTGAAAGTTATTTTATTGCATAAATATTCTGGTTTGCCGGTACTTAAAATTTTATAAAATAGACATGCAGAATGCAGCAACCTTCGGTTGCACATGTTTAACCATTTAATGTCCTCCAACTTATGACTTACATGACAATACTTACGTATACCAAATATGAGTCCCAGGCACGAATTCTGAACCTTTTGGATCTTACGACAACAAAAAGAATCAATGCAGGTGCCGTGCAAGACATCGCAATAGTTAAACAAAGACAAAACCAACTATTCACATAACAAAATTTTCAATTTCTTATTTAAGTAACATCTGTTATTGTAGATTAACTTCAATGAAGCGTAAGCTCTTTCCGTACATTTATTTATATAATGGTTAAATTTCAATTTTTCGTCTATAATGACACCTACATTTTTCACTGCAGACTTAAATTCAATCTTGGTACCGCCAACGCATACACTCAAATCCGACGAAAGAACCCGCTGCTTTTTGTTTCGCGCCCCAAAAAGAATTAAATCGGTTTTTGAGGCATTGATGAACAGCGCATGATCACGCGAGGTGGACACTAAACTTTCGAGATCAGAATTTATGTTTTTGAAAGCATCCACCATACCATCGACCGGAAAGGAATAATAAAGCTGCGTGTCATCAGCGTAAAAATGGTACTGACAATATTGCAATGCCTTATAAAGTTGAGACGTATATATGACGTACAGCAATGGACCAATAATAGAATCCTGTGGTACACCAGAAGACAATGTTAACAACTCAGACTCCCGCCCATCCAAGCTAACCAGTTGTTGTCTATCAGTTACATAACTAGTTAAGAGAGAAATAGCATCATCTTTCAAGCCTATATAGTGCAGTATCGCTTGTAACAATTCATGATTAATAGTGCCAAAGGCCTTAGAGTAATCAAGTAGACACAAAATTATCAAATTACCACGATCGATTTCACGAATTATATCGTCTACTATTATATACAACTGCAGCCTGTTCTGAAACCGCTCTGCGTAGACGGCAAAATGTGGTGTTTATTCAGTGGATTATTATTTTTAGGAAGTGTCCTAACCACTGCTCGTTTCCAATAAGATGGAAATACATTTTGCAATATGCATGTATTGATAATATGAGTAATGTAGGGCACTAGGTGAGGGCACACCAATCTAACCATTACAATGTCTAAACCATCTCAACAACTAGCCTTAGTAGAGATCGAGCTAATTATTTTGAAAATGGTAAGTTCTGTAACTAAAGAAAATGAAAAAGAACTCGTGAACAACGTATTTGATAAATAGAAACTGAACAGGTCAATACTGTGGGGAAAAGAGCCTGAAGAGGTATTTACGAAGTAGTTATTTATATCATTTCAGTTTTTTAAATTGTTTGGTATTGATACAAATTTTGAATAGTTCAGTCCCGACTGCCTCAAGGCACTCCACTTTTCCTTAGTGCCTCCAGCCCGCAGTTGATGTTCAAGATACGCTTTACGTTCTCTGTTTATTGCAGATTTTGTGTAATTACGTAAGTCCTTATAGTAATCCCCCAGAACCTGAGGAACGAAAAACCTTCAGCGCCCTGTCCTTAAGTTTTTGCAGAGTCCTGATAGCATCAGTTATCCATGATGTTGCAGGTTTTGAAAATCTTTTAGTGACAACAGGTGCATGAATGCTAAATAAGATGAGCAAATTGGTACACAAAAATTCTAATTTAGAGTTAACATCAGTAATAACATAGATTGCAGAGAAAGGAAATTGACAAAGTCAGTTAAAAAATCATTGCTGGAGAAATTTCTGTAACATCTATATGTCTTAGTAATCATGCTATTAGTGATCCGCAGATTGCACAGAGAAAAATGCACCAATTCATGATCCGAAATAGCAGGCACACCAATAACCTCAATGTCAACAGCAGTCAGGTGCTCCGAGATCAACACCAAATCAAGCAGTGTAGAAGAAGATCGTGTAATCCTCGTGGGTTTATCAACAATTTGTGTAAGTCCTACCGAATCAAACATATCCACAAAAGCAGCCGCAGATCCGCTGCAGGCGCCCAACCAATCTATATTAAAGTCTCATAAGAGGACCACATGGTCGCACATTGGTACTATTTGTGAGAGTGTACTCTCTAAATCAGGTATGGGCAACCTCCGGCCCGCGGGCCACATGCGTCCCTCGAGTAGGATTTGCCCGGCCCGCTACTGAATTCTTTTGTTGCATATTAGCACGGCCCGTCTAAACTTAATTCATAATGAATCATAAGGATACTACAAAAATGTATATTGTTTAAGATTACTCGCAGCATAAAACTTCTACAAAAAAGATTGCCCATGCCTGGTCTAAAGTTTAACGAAAGGGTACCTATCCGTAGTGCACTGGTCTTCTAGTCAGAGCCTGTAGAATGTGCCAAATATTTGACTTTCGCCGAATTACGAATCCCAATAAGTAATAAAAGTAAGCGAATATTCAAGTTAATGTTTCTAATATACAAATTACGAATATTTGGATATAATTGTGCGTTATTTGCCAACGTTTTCTCATAACAAACACACGTGATTTGACACTCACCAACCGCTTAGTACCGGCTTAAAAATAAGAAAATTAGAGCCTTGTACGTAGTTTGTTGCATAAATTTCGCGAATAGACTACTGAAGGTGTAAATTTTACCATTCTAATACTTCATATTTTTTAGTGTTTTTACTTAAATACCTTTTGCCTTTTCGAGCAAGTTGATAAAGAAACAATGCATTGAAAAGTCTGAGAGTAACCTACGCTTTCTTATTAGCCATCCAAAAAACTGAAAAGTTGTTGATTTTATGCCTTTAAATTAGCGTGGCGCGTTTGATTTCTTACTAACCAATGACTTCATTATATCATC
This sequence comes from Chrysina gloriosa, assembly GCA_038088585.1. Taxonomy (NCBI): domain Eukaryota; kingdom Metazoa; phylum Arthropoda; class Insecta; order Coleoptera; family Scarabaeidae; genus Chrysina; species Chrysina gloriosa. The sequence goes on along the minus strand of CM076095.1, from coordinate 13,871,844 downwards.
GCATACAGAAAACAATTGTCATACGACTTTTAGTTGCATTATCACCACTATCTGATTTGTGAGACTTAACCAAATAGGTAAATTTGGGCATTCTTTTGCAAAAATAATCCCGTTTCTTCGGCATTAAAGTCCTGATCAGCAGTGTAGGAACTAACGGCTTTCAGCAAATTTTGCTGAATATTGTTGTGCCGTATCTGAATCAGATCGTACCATTCCTTTCATAAATAATCCAGATACATATTTCGGCAAGTAAGTTGTCATCCTCAATGGAAAAAACGGGGAAATTAAATATCACCAGCAACATCTGGCCGACATCCAAAACAAACACCGTGCAACGAACACTGTAGGAAGAAGAACACTGAATACTGAAGAAGCATTGAATACTGAAGACTTCCACGAACCGCAGCAAAGCGTTAGTGGCGCTTAACTCTCAGTTTAAGGAGTGAGTATACTTACTCTAAACCTAAATATTTATGCTCAATTGGGCGCGTCGAAACGGTTGAATGATCATGCACTAAATCTAAACTAATCCAATAGCTGGTACCATTTGGAATTTGGAATAGATCTTCCATCTGCCTTCATAATTCTTTTCTATTTTTATAGATGTGTATACTTTCGTATCTATCGAGTTCCGTGTTATTTTCCACCGCCTTAATCAATTTTAAACTCTCTATTGACAAAAAGTGTCCTTTGTCCGAAATGTGTCCAATAAGGCATAATTTTTCAGACCTGTTGAACCGAAAATGAGTAATGCGCTCTTTACATTGTGTTAGAATTGATCGCTTAGTTTTCCTAATGTATTTTATGCCACATTCCTAATTCCTGATTTTGTTATTTATTTCATCTTTATTGTTGGCGTTTCTCAAAAGATTACGTAATGAATTAACTGATTTATATGCGACGTATAAATTAAATTGTCCGAATACTTTGGGAAGATCCCTGGTCCAATGATGCAATGGAATTTTAACAAATTTTTTGGTACATTTATCTGAAGTTCGGATCGTGGATTCCCTACACAGCAATTTGCATTTTTGTTTCCTAATTAAATTATCAATAAACTTTCCTTCGAAACAAATTAAAAGACTCATTTTTTGCTGAAAACTGTGATTAGAATCCTCAGTTCTAAACCTGTTGGCATTGATTCGTTCACGACATAAATATATCAATCTCCAAGTTGCTATTATTCGTGATTACTAAGGTATCGAGCAATGAGAGTTTGTTATTTACTTGTTTTTCATCGTAAATTTTACGGTGTTGATTTTAGAATTAAATTCGTTAAGAAAGTAATGTCATTTATTGCTGTTGGTGTCAAGAATACTTAAATTTTAAAAAGTTGCGATTACAAAAACCCAATATTGTACCAACATCTTTCTGCTGCTTAAAATTTACTTATTCTCCACGTGCAAATAAAATGGAGTGCCCATGTTTAGATTTGATACTGGTGCTATCAAAAGAATTGTACTAAAAAATGAGTAGAAATCTATTCGCCAGTATTACCACGCCATCAGTAGAAATGTGTGTGTAGCCAAAGCGATCATTTTAATATATTTTTATCCGTTATTTTAAAAACCGTGTAAAAGCAAAATCGTGTAAATTAAGTACCCTGTAAATTGAGAGATAGGTGTAATAATAAATAATATTAGCTTTCTTCCAGACACTTTCTAAATAATTCATATAATTTATTGGTTGAGGTGTGCACTGAACTACCCTCTCTTTGTCAGTGCGAATACTGATAACTAGAGGCCGGATTATATGCAACAAAAAGTGGAAATATGCGCATAAATATCCAGATGTTTTGGGCTAAATATGCACTTTCTTATGAAAAATTATCAGATAAAAAAATAGGAGTAATGCTAGAAAATATAATACTATAGAAAAAAATATTCTATTATGTTTACTACAAGTTTAGTTATAACATTTTACAACATAATTAACTATGAAAACAATTTGCAATTACATATTTCGCAAAGTTTTCAATAGAAAAATTGTGGCGCTTGTCTGATAACATGTATTTATATATTGAAAAGGTTCGTTCTACGTCCACGCTTGTTATAGGAGTATATTTCAAATTAGAAATATCCTCTATTGTCAACTAAATATTTTCTACTGACTCACCACACAAGATTTTAGCAATATCCTTTAGCTTTTTAAAACGCTCATTTTCTTTTCTATTACACTTAAAAAATTTCATACACGAATTTTCCCACCCTTCCTTTAACATCAAAACATAACTTTTTAAATTTGTTTATTATTTCAACGCTCTCTATTAGCGACATAGATTGTTTTTCCAATTGCAACATAGAAGAACTGTTGAGGTATTTCTTTACTCGAATATACCTTTTGGGCGTCTAGCACAGATTGTGCATCGCTATCCATAATAATGGCCTTTATTTCTTCATAATAATTTGCATGAAAAATAACAGCTTCCAACCACGTTCCCCATCGTGTGATTACTGGTTGAGGAGGAAGCGGAATACCGGGTAGATGTTGTTTGTAAAACTGAACTCTTAATGGAGCCTTTAAAAACAGTTTCTTAACACTACTAATTAAAGTATTTACCAAGGGAAAATGGTTCCTTACTTCTTCTGCAACACGATTTAGTCCATGCCAAGCAAGTTGTGTGAATTCAATTTGGGTAAAAGATTTTCAAGTTGCAAACTGCCTTCACCATGTATGGTGCGGCATCTGTTAAAAACAATAGAATTTTCTCTGTTGGAATCGATTCCGGTAAGAAAGAGGTTGCCAGTTCTTCCTGTATAAACCTTTTTATTGCCAAATTATTTATCTTTTCCAACTGTTTGGATGAAATTCAATAAGATTTTGCCGGAACCGGTACGTTAAGGATACCTATCATTAAATGAACTATTTATCGGCCCACACTATCAGTAGTTTCATCTGCGCATATGTAAAGGTAATTGTTTGACACAGCCTTCTTAATGCTACTCAATGTTTCTGCATAGATACGGTGAATATAATTTTTCTTAAGGTGCTCTCGTCGGGAATATTATATTTGCCGGTGTACTTTTGCAAAAATAACTTGACATTTAAATTGTTTATTTTATCTAGTGGAATATCTGCCGACACAAACATTAGGCACAAATCTTCATTAAATTGTTCTTGTTCCGACTTTTTTGGGGTTGATGGCAAACATTGCGGTAATGTTTGCTGACCCTTCTTCGCCAATTTCATCTTTGATAGTTTTGCAGCATGAGATGGAGTTTTAATATGCTGGTCGACTTGAAACTTTCTCTCACTTGTAACCTGGATAAAAATATCATATCATCATTTGCTTTCTTATAAAATAAGTGTTAGTAAAAGATAAAGGAGTAATAAAAAACTAATGTGTAAAAAGTTTGCGAAACAATCGGAATAAACGACATTTAATAAAACAACCAACACAACGCTTCGACCAATAATTTTATTTTAAAATGATTTTTATTTAAAAATCATCAGCAGAATACGGAATATCAGATATTCCGTATTGTGCTGATGATATGCGAAAAATACGCATGAAATATACATCTCATTTTACTCATTTTAAAATAAAATTATTTGTCGAAACGTTGTATTGGTGATTTTCTTAAACATCGTTTAAGAACTATAGATTAATAAGAGGAAATAAACTTAAATTTTACTTACAATCTTGCTGCATGCTACGCAAAATACTTCATTTTCTCTATCAATACGCAATTCTGAATAAGGTGCAATCCATTCAGGCACAGTAGCTATTTTCGGCATTTTTGCGATTATAATTAATAACAACCCCCAAGTTTACAGTTCGAAAAACCAACGTAAAATGACGTTTAAAATAAATGAGATTGCTTTCGAATATGGGAATAAATTTCTCCGAATAACAAAGAAACACCTGTGCTCCTAATTCTCTGGTAAAATGTATTTTCGTATTTATTTCGAAGTTTCAGGGAATGAGCTTTTCCTTGAATTCTGTCCCGGTCTAAATGTATGGGAGCATTAATAAATTTTTGGAAGCGCTAATCGGAAAAGTATCGAGAAGAGGCTTCATAGAATGCTATTTTTAATTTAAAGAGGGCTGTTTAACTCTTTGTTTGTTACAACCACGACATATTTTTAGTAATACCTATCCTATAATAAATTACATCCAATAAATAAATAACACTCGGATACTTCAAATATGCTGAATTACTACAAAATATGCAAATAATATACAAAATGCATATATTATGCAAATATGCAAATTTATGCAAACTGCATATTATGCGGCCTTTTCTGATAACAGTAGTGATCATTCTAATAATAATACAATATACAATACGCAACGATACAAGTACTGTGCGGAAACAACAGAAAAAATTACACCGCTAGTCATTGAATTGAAAGAACTTCAGAATGAAGAATCAGTTACCACTAACCAACACATACACATACTCATGAACAAAAAGCATTCATTCCAAAAACAACAGCCATAGCACATATATATATATATATATATATATATAATTAAACCACGCTTAAATGCTTCATTCTGAATCCTTTTCGCCAAGTGTACATGCATGCGATTTCAAAGTTAATTGTGTAATCCTTCCAAAATTTCCCGCACTCGAAAAACAAATTATCACGCATTAACTTCAGTGAAAAACATTACGCACAGATGAGTGTTGAGCGTAAATGGGATTATTTATTCTTCATTCGAGTAGTACAAGCAAGCTGGACAAAATTATTTTTGTATTTATAGAGTCCTATGTATTTATTAAACACAATAAATTGTAAAGTATTTGTTTTGTTAAGTATTGTTGGCAATAGATGTCATAAAAACGGATTTCAGCTTCATTTAAGTCAAACAATGTAATTTTATATAGATCATTACATTTATTCAACTTTATACACATATTTAATTGTATTTACTTATTTTCAGTTTGTGCAATGAATAAAATTCATTATTTAGTAATATATAAAAATATCGTGTCTGAGGACCTCTTGTCATTAAATGCCATCGAACAAAAGTGACTCTTAACAATTATTTAATTACATACAGATATTGATTTCATTTATTTCGCTCGTAATTATCACTATCAAATGAAACATCCACTGAATAGTCATGATCAAGAATTAACCCACTTCACTGATGATAATTAGGATCGAGTAAATTCCTCCAATTCCATAAGCATCACAAAAGGAGGAAGCTGCCTTCATGTATTAATAACGTTCAAATTATAATAAGTTTTACTTTCATAAGTATCTATCGGTATTATATTAGGCGCTAGTAATAACCCAAATAATTATGGAAGTAAAATACATTATAGTTTAAATATCTTTTATTATCACAAGTCGATAGTTTTTCCCTCTTGTGACGCTCACGGAATTAAGTGGTTTATCTGACTTTAATGGTAAGATTTATGAGGTACACTATACCTATATCAAATATCATTATTGATTGGCGTAAAATATTTCTATAACTATATTCTGTACTTCTAGTAGCATTCCTTTTTCACAGTACTATACGAAATACCAAACAATATCGTAAACATTATTCTGCAACAATAAACTCGTAATATAACATTCGTCATTAAACTACTAAAGTTTGTGCAAGAAAGATGTAATTAATTGTGCTATCATTGTTCCACAACACAAAATGTATACGAAGGATATCGTCACACACTGGTGTTAGTAACAATAACATATCTGAATTTGTTCGAAATTTATCAGAAGTGCGACTGGTAAATCCGATTAAGATCATAACCTAAATCGTAAGTCAGATACGTGTTCTTAGAAAACATGTTTATTACCAAAGCACCCATATATTAATGTGTATTAATTTTGAAATAGAAATAAGAGGGAGTAGCATTAACGAAGTATTTTATTTAACATTAATTCTTGACACATTCATCTTTCGATATGTGGTAATTACATCGCATGTGTTACATCAATTTATTTATAATACTCAGGAAAACATACGGATGCAAATATGTATGTACGAATTACGCCTATGTCGAAATATATCATCGAAATCGATAAATAAAACACATTATGTGCAACTACCAAGATTTGCTAAACGCCACATTAATGCCATAGTCTTTTATTTTTTCTCAAGATGAGTACATATAAATGCAGATATAACTGCCAAAGGAATGCTAACGACGAAAGCCAAGGGGAATTAATAACTAATATTACTAACAAATTAGAGATGATAACTGTAATAGTCATGTGAACGTGGCAATAGTAAATATAAACAACTTTTCTGTAAACTGGAAAATATCAAGGTAACAAGTCAAATTAAGTGAAATCTAATAGCGAAACTAAAACCTCAAGTGACTCATTTTTATTATATAAGATGTACAATAAAATAGTTCATAGTGTAGTTAGTCAACAATGTATTTACATATCTTGAGAACAAATGTAAAACTTATTAACAAGATGCAATGGTCACATCTATGTACATACATATTTGATGTATTTTTTTATCAAAATTACATTGCAAGATTCGTATCACTTACTCTATCTAAAATAATTGTGCTGTCCTCAAACAGTGAATCATTAGTGTGTAAACAGATTGATATCTTAATCGATTACCGCACAGGACTTGCCAAACTGAACTTCAATAACTTTATCAATCGTAATTTAAAATACATACAGAGAGTTGTCATCTTAGTTTTGCATATTACATGTATGTAGCCCTAAAAGACAAACAGTAGGTCGATTGAAGGTACTTTATTACTTCTTAAACTAGCACTGACCAGAAATAGCAAGTAATAATTTTTTTTTCTTAGTCTGCACCAAATGTTATGATTGGCTAAACCAGGCATGGGCAACCTTTTTTGTAGAAGTTTTATGCTGTGAGTAATCTCGAAAAATATACATTTTTGTAGTATCCTTATGATTCATTATGAATTAAGTTTAGACGGGCCGTGCTAATATGCAACGAAAGAATTCAGTAGCGGGCCGGACAAATCTTCCTCGAGGGCCGCATGTGGCCCGCGGGCCGGAGGTTGCCCATACCTGGGCTAAATAAACATAAAGTTAAATTCAATTTTCAAAATCCACAAATAATTGACAGTTGTTTGAAGGCATCGACTGCTTGTTTCGACGACTGAAACCATTGACCACGAATCCATCCTGGACTCATATTGTCTTGATGAATGGTGATTTATCGTTCTGGATTAGTTTCTCGAAACATGGCGGACACTGTACAACAGCAAAACACTGCACAATTAACACGCGAAACACACCAAAACACTGTCGACACTGACCTCCCATTAAGGCGAGCGTGTATTTATACTACTTCTAACCTAAATTTCATGCTCTATGGAGCGTGTTGATGCGGTTGAATGATCCTACGTGAATCTAAAATTTAATTCAATAACTCATACAATTTGAAATTTGGAATAAGTCCTCGATCTGCATGAATTCTCTATCTATTTTTTATAAATATATATACTTTCGTAGCTATCTAGTTCCCTGTTGTTTTCTACCGCCTCAATTAATTTTAAACTTTCAATTGGCATAGCAGGTTTTTTGTCCAAAATATGTCGAACCACACTGTATTTTTCGGGCCTGTTGAACCGAAAATGAGCAATGTGCTCCTTGTATCGTGTTAGGATTGATCGCCTAGTTTGTCCAATGTATTTTATGCCTCATTCCTGACAACCGATTTCGTAGATACTCGATTTTTGATCAATTTCAATTTTATGCTTGGCATTTTCTAAAAGATTAACTAATGAATTACCTGATTTAAATGCGACCTGTAAATTAAACTGTTTGAAATCTTTGGGAAGGGCCTTAGTGTTATGATGGAATGGTAATTTAACGAATTTCTTAGCTGGTTTATTTAAAGTTAGGCTCATGGATTCCCTAATTAAGGTTTTGCAATTTTGTTTCCTGATTAAGTTATCAATTTTGCTTCGAAACCATTGTGGCTATGTTTCTTATGAATTTAAGTTCTCTTTGATATCTTTCTGTTGTCAGAGGAAAATTTAGTAGCTGATGTACTAGAAAATTAAGAGATGCAATCTTTTGCTGAAAACTATGGTTAGAATCTTTAGTTATAAACCTATTGACTTTGGTTTCGTTGCGATATATGTCTATCTCCAAATTGGTGTTACTCCTAATTACTAAGGTATCTAGAAGTGAAAGTTCGTTATTTTTCTCTTTTTCCATTGTAAATTTTACGGTGTTGAATTTAGAATTTAATTCATCCAAAATGTCCTGTAATTTATATTTCCTAATGTCAAAAATGGCAAATATGTCGTCTACGTATCTAATCCAAACACTCGCGAAATACCTAGCATATTTTTTAAATTCAATCTCAAAATTTCTCATAAACAAATCTTCCATAAATGGTGATGAACTATTGCCCATCGAAATACCGTGTTGTTGTTAATTTGATATATTCTTTTAGTTTTGACATGCTGATATTATTTCTATGGAGTAAGTTAGCCAAATATTTTAAAGGTCAGGATATCACTGATAGAAATAACGAAGTAACATCGAAATATACCAAAATCTCACCTTTTTTAATTTACAACATCCTTATTCTTATTGGTACACAAGCATGATATTGATAAGGTACAGAAGTTTATTAATAAAGGCTTAAGACAAATATTAAAAGTATAATGACCTGACAGAATTAAAGATTGCCAAACTAGGAACCAATTTCTAGAACAATAACAAGAAGAAAATTAGCGATTAGATAAGACATACTTTAAACAAGGACAAAGGCGGTATAAAAAGACGAGCACTGCATTATCAACCAGTGGGCAAAAGAAACAGGGAGACCGGGAAATACTTGGGAAAGATGTTTAACAAAGGAACATAGTATATCTGTTACGCTTGAGGTTTAATGGACGAGACAAATATGTCTGTACAAAATTTAGTACAAAGTGTGAAATGTTTATTCTTCTGTCTCGCCACACCCTCGACAGTGAACGGTGCGAAGGTAACCGATGAGGAAAGAGAAAAGTTTGTCCCCATAATTCTAGTCGGAGCAGGTCACCAGATATTTTATGCAACACATGCGATCTAACTTTAGTTTATTTACCAGATGTACAGGTGATTTCAGACAACAAATGGCACACCAATACAGTTTGTGTCATAAAAATTTGACACTGCGCCATTTTGTTGTGTCATCAATAAGTGTCAGACGCGCACGAGTCATAAATTGGAAAAGTGTGTGTATAGTGTTGTGCTGTTGTGTTCAATATATCGAGATTTATACCGAACAAAGAGCATTCGCGGATAGCATTAATTTTTGTTTTTACATGAAGAAAACTACTGCTGAATGATACCTATTACTTCGAGAAGCTTATGATGAACCTGCCCCATCGCAAGATACGTGTGAACAGTGGTTTCGGCGTTTCGATATTGCAGACAAGGAACGTGGAAAACTGCCAAAAAATACGAAGATGTGGAATTGCAAGTATTGTTGGACGAAGATGATTCGCAAACACAAATACAACTTGCCGAGGAATTGGGTGTTAGTCAACAACCTGTTTCTAATCGGCTACGAAAGATGGGAAAGATTCAGAAGACTGGTAAATAAGTACCACGAGTTTAACGACAGGCATAACAACAGGAGATGGAAAATGAATTTATTATTTTGAGAGTCCCAAGCATAAAAAATCATGGGCAGACCTTAGGCGCACCATCCTAATCGACCGCAAGACCGAATCTCTTTCACAGAAAGACCATGCTATGTGTTTGGTGGGACCGGAGGGACGTAGTCTATTATGGGGTGTTAAAACCTGAGGAAACGGTTAATACTGATCGTTACCAATAACATTTGAACCGTTCGTTGCTATAAAAAATGCCAGAATATCGAAAGAGGCAACATAAAGTCATTTTTGTTCATGACAATGCGCCATTACATACGGCAAACCTGTCGCGACACGTTGGAAGCACTCAGCTGGGAAGTTCTACTCCATGCGACTTACTCACCAGACTGGGCTCCATCCGATTACCGCTTGTTTGTATCGATGGGTCACACACTTGCTGAGTAACGCTTTGGTTCGTTCGAAGATGTGAAAAAATGGCTCGATGAATGGTTCGCAGCAAGAGGGGAAGAATTTTACTGGCATGGTATTCACAAATGTATAACAAGCGATGGAGCATACTTTGAATAATGCATTTTTATCATTTTTCCCAATTTAACATGTTTTTTTAAAAAATCTGTATTTCATACTTGTACACCTGGTATATATGATAAATGATAAGGTGAATGTATTATCGTTACTGGGAAAGCGATCAAAACGAATAGCTTAAGCATTAGTAATAGTAAATATAGGGATCGTGTTTTCGAGAGCCAAAATTTAATAAAATATAATACAGTACAATATAATATAATATAATATAATATATTAAATGTAGAAGACTCTCTATAAACGACCTAATAATAAAAATTAGGTTCGTTAATGGGCAGTTAACAAGTAACCGTGCAAAAGCCTACAAAGTAAGCACAATTTGCATATGCCAATAATCCTGTAGGAAATGTTGACTATGTCAATCGCAAAACGCAACTGCAGACTAATTAGTTTCGTTCTCATTAGGACTCGTCAGTACAGTATATCGTTCTGCGAGTGATACAGTGAACATTTCCAGGTGATACGTCGAAATCTCGGCGAGATGGATACGGTCAAAATAATGACCCCATCTTCCGAGCAGGAGATGTATTGGCATACCCGGTAACATCGCGTTCAGCGACGAATAAAAATAGGGATCGTGTTTTCGAGAGCCAAAATTTAATAAAATATAATACAATACAATATAATATAATATAATATATTTATTATTAGGTCGTTTATAGAGAGTCTTCTACATTTAATATATTATATTATATTATATTGTATTGTATTATATTTCATTAGTAATAGGACAAACAAAAATTTATACTTTTTTGTCAGTTTTACAACTTCCTGTAGGGCATTTCAATTATATCAACCATATTTCTAAAAATAAATAGAAGTTCTTATTTGCCTTTAGAATATCATACGTTACACGTCCTTTAAACACCTTAGTGTCTGAAAAACATTACTGTACTGTGTCGTTCTTCGAAGGCATTAATAGAATAGCTTCAAGGTTATTCTTTCGAAATCACGGCGTAATGACAAATGTCTGGAAAAGCATTAAGCGTGCTTCGAGGACGAACGTATTATAAAGCCGGTCAAAAATCTTTTCATTTCTTTTGCTTTCCCCATCAGACAGTGGGTATATGTGTGAGCATACGTATGTACACTACCATCCACAAGTTTGGAAGTAGCTAAGAGTTTTACAAAAAGTCACAGATACAGTAAAATTTATTGTGATTATTAATGAATTTAATACAACATAAGTGGCTATCGTCAAATAAAAGTGAATTTATTCAAACATAATAATATTTATGCATTATTTAGCTCGTAAGCTTATTTCCGTCTATACGACCTCCTTTAGCTGTGATAACCGCAGCACAATTTTTAGGCGTTCTTCGAAGCAAGTTTTCAAGTCAGTCCGCGTCAATTTTTGCCATTTGTTCTGCAAATATTCCCATAGGTGTTGGGTGTTGGGTGTTCTGAGGTTGTCGCTGTCTAGCCCTTCGATCAAGCTCATCCCATAAGAGTTCAATGGCGGGTAAATCCGGACTTTGCGTAGATCAGACTATTGATTTTAGTTCTTTTTTGCTACTTTCTCCTCTAAAAGTTGTTACAGATTCGAGCAATATGTTTGGAGTTATTGTCTTGCATGGAATAGCATGATTTTTCAAAATACCCTTCTTTCCGCATTGTACCACTAATTTTTATAGTTGTCCCAGCAAAACAACCCCAAACCATAATAGTACCACATCCGTGTTTGACGGAAGGCACTAAGCAGGCCTCACTAACTTCTTCCCCTGATCGTAGACGAACCAAAATTCTCCTTTTCGTAGCGAATACCTCAAATTTGGATCCGTCGGTCCATAAGACTGCGTTCCATTCATGCAGTGACCAGTTTGTATGCTCCCTTGCCTAAGTTTAAGTTTATGCACACGTTTTGAAAACGGTTTTGGCCGATGCCTCCTCTTAAACCTGCTGCCGATAATAATCTCTTGACCGTCGCAACAGAAACATTTGTTCGTCGTTGTGCATTAACGCGCAATGCGATATCCGGTGCCGTTAGGCGACGCTCTCGTTTCGAAGTCGTTACTGTAAATCTATCTTCAGCTCCAGAAGTTACCCGTGGCCGCCCACTTCGTCCTCTATCAAGATTTTGTCGTCTATCTTCTCCGGGTCAATGTGTAATGCACACCTTTTGGTGAAATCCCAAACCGTAGAGAAATTTCTCTCTTCGTATATCCTTCGTCGCGAAGAGTACAAATAGTACAACGTTGGTCTACAGTCAACTGTCTGCGTTTTTTACGCTCAATACTTTACAAAATTGTTATACTTGCGCACAGAATTCCGCACAGGAAAGCGCTAAGAAAGTAAGGATTAATATCTTTACCACACGCACTAAACGATTACAGAAGTAGTACTATACTGTTTGACCAAAAGTAATTACTGTAGCTGTCCTACCCCCACCCCTTTCAAACAATAGTGGTCTTCTTGGAAAAGAGCAATAAAATGTATTCGGGTGAAATTTGTACCTAAATGTTTAGAATTTGCGGATTAGGTGTGTGTAACAATTTTATATTTGTATAGAATAATTTATAGTAGGGATTAACGATTTCACGATATGCTTAACAATTGTATTATTATAAAAAGTTTCATCTTGCTTCCAAACTTATGGACGGTAGTGTAGATACGGTTCTTGTCCGACTCGCCTGTTATAACATCGCAAGCCAATCGTGATATACATATATTTTTCTTGCACCGTCTTCCCGTCATCCACCCACAAGGAGCAACGTGTGTTTTAGAGTGAACGTGTTAAAATCATGAATACAAAGTCGTTAGTATTTATTATTTTACGAAAACATGAAAGATAATAACGGCTACTAAAGCTAATGTCAATGTTCACTCTTTATTTATAAATATGACTTCAGGTTATCGTAGGAAGTTTACAGGATGTGAATTTACTTGAGAATAATGCAAAAATCGTTTATCATAGTGGGCGCTGAATAATTTTATCATAACTTACGATCCCTAATCAATGAATGAACGATGACTTTTCAATATTGCTGATGATGACATGGTTTATATTGCGTGAATCCCACTAATACCGTCGATAAACGTACGTAAAACTTCTTCCAATACAAACTAATACAGTAGGGAAAAATTCTGAATGAGTTTCTTGCCAATCTACACTCACATAGCGGATTCTTACGTAAATATGTACTCGTATGTTCCTTCGGTCACTATGCGGTGGGCACCATACGAAGGTCAGCTTCTAAATACCGTTTGTCGCACAAAATAAATATAAATACATACACACTCACTAGAATTGAATAAAAGAGAGAAAATGTCACCAGAAATATTTACTTCCCAAAATATCATATGGGCCAAAACAAAAATTTACGACGCAAACGCTATTATCTAAAGCGATAGAATTTAAAATAAGTTATAGATGCGTGTAAAATATGATATACTGTTACTCACGAAAATCATCGTACACCTACCGAAAATCCCCGTCTTGCAATATAAATCTTACCTTCGCTGCCGAAACGTATATATTAGAAAAGGCATAAAAAATTAGTAAGAATTCTACCAAAAATAAATCTTATTTCAAAATGGAGTTCATTCAAATGAATAAAAACAACAAAAACGAAATAATAGAATCTCACAAAGTGAACGTACACTAATAAAATACAAATATAAATCTGTAATTGCCCCATTTATAGCTGGTGAATACCCTGTGTGTCTCATCCCACATATCAGACAACTATTTACAAGAATTTATACGTAGTTGCAAAGGTTAACGAGTGAAGGTGAAAAGAAATACCTAAAAAAATTCGTGAATTAGTGGTGAAACTCTACAAAGAAAAGAAATCTTCGAAAGAAATTGGTCATATTATTGTCAAAGCACATTCTACAGTGCAAGGCATAAGTCAATTTAAAAGCACCGGAAATATTGAAAATATACCCCGAAAAGGACGTCCAAAGAAATCAACATGCCGCGCCGAAAGGAGTGTTTTACAGATGATTCATAAACATCCCAGAGCAAGTGCTCCAAATATAGCCGCACAAGTAGAAAAATTTACAGGAAAACATGTTAGTGCAGAGTGTATAAGAAGAATATTAAGAAAACGTGGCTATAATGGTCGAGTTCCTCGCATGAAACCCCTAGTTAGTGCTACTAATTAACTCGAAGGAGTACACTTTGCCGAAGAGCACCAAAATAAAGGCATGGAATTTTGGCTACGGTGTATATTTACAGATGAAAGTAAATTCATCATTTTTACTTCCGATGGGAGAGGGAAGGTCTGGCGAAAACCATGTAAAGCGTTTGATATTTAAAATACTGTGCCTACTGTGAAACATGGAGGAGAAGTCGTTATGGTTTGGGGTACCATGTCACCGACTGGAATGGGGAGTTTGGTGTTTATTGAAGGTATTATGGATAAGAAACCATATTTAAACATTTTAAAAGCAATTTAGAAACTGATGTTAGGAAAACGATGGATATTCCAACAAGATCAAGATCCTAAACATACGGCATTCATCATCCATGAATGGCTATTGTATAACGTGCCGCAACAGCTGCATTCTCCGCTCCAGTCGCCAAATTTGAATCCCATCCAGCATGTATGGGATTATCTAAAAAGAAAATTACAAAATCGTGCTGTAACAAATCGAGAATCCTTAAAGCAGGTACTAATAGAAGAATGGAATCAAATTCCAGCAAACTTTACAGATAAGTTACTATCTTCCATGCCTCCAAGGTTAGCTGCTGTCCTAGAAGCTAAAGGAGGTCCTACAAAATATTAATTTTTGTTTAGTTCATGTTCATTGTTTTATTAGTGTACGTTCGCTTTTGTGAACTTACGCTTTCTCGTTTTTATTAATTTGAATGGATGCTATTATGAAATAAGATTTATATTTGGTGGAATTCTTACTAATTTTCTAATGTATATGTTTTGGTACTTACAGTAATAGTTATATTGCAAAAAGGGCATTTTCGATAGGTGGACGATAACTTTCGTGAGTGACTGTACATATTTGAAAGAATTCAGATGGTATTCTTATCCTCCTTCGACATTTGAAGCACTTCTTATTCTACGCAATCACCGATCATATCAAATGTCATGACTATTAACAGTTAATAATAAGGATAATCAACCTGTGCGTCACAAGTAAGATACAAATTCATTCACACGCAGAGGGAACCTTAAAGACAACAACGGACTGAAAATCTATGGAAGCATCCTGCTAATGGTTGCATTGGTGGTAGGAAACATGAATGTATATACCTAGCGTGCTTGGTGGAATAAAACAAGAAACAAAATTCCTATTGACAGGTTAAGTAGACCGCAGAGACTTGCTTGTCTGCGAATAACCTAGGCCACAGCCACAGCCACAACCGCTATAAAGGTGCTGCTCGGTTTGCCGTCCCCACATTTAGTGATTGAGATGCAGCCCCATATAGTTGCATGCAGAATTAAAATCGCCAACAAAGATATCGCCCGGAAAGGGGCGGGTACCTAAGAACGCAAGTCATAATACAGGGAGGCGACCAGAATAATAAAGTCTATATTATTACGGACAACCGAGCACCGCTTTAGGCTATTCAAACACTCTATATGTTGCCCAGAAATACACTGGTGTCTTTTACAGAGCACAGTTTATGATGGCTGTGGCGTGACGGGACATTCAAAGGGAACCTTCGGGCAAGGAAGGAGCGAACAGGAACCTTATGGTATGTGGAATGGTATGTGGAATTTTTTATATCTAAGGAGTGAGATGAGGAAATTGCTGAAGAACCAACATGATCAACGCTATAGGACCGCACTAAGACTGAATCAGCCTGATATGTTCTCATTCAGATCTTCAAAGAATAACCCATGACAATTGCAGCGAATGAGCAAGAACCAACTTGGACCTGTTGGCAGCATATTGCCAACCATAAGAATAGTGGAAGATCCTATCTGTAGGGCCCATTGCGAGGGAAAGGTAACTTTCAAACACTGACGAACGTCCTCTACGAATTCCAGGGACTGAGACCGAAAGGATTCCCATTAGCATGGATTACATGGAGGACACCGACTTGATGGAGTAGATATTATTAACACCAAAGGGAGGGAGGGGTTGTGGTGGTGTGTGAGGTTGCGTCGGTTAGTTCCCCCTTGATAGTTAATTGGGGAAAGCAAAGAAACAAAACAACAACATTAAAACTATACTATAAGGTGCAAGAAACAGTTTAGGAAAAAAACACACAGGAGGTTGTCCTTAAAGATTATATTAAATCACAGCAGTATTGCCAGTACGAGAGTAATAGAAAAAGAATTAAGAAAAGGGTTTTGATATGCGATTATACACGGTCAAATCAACAGTAACGTAATAAATGATCTCCACCAGAGCACGCTTGAGCCTCGTGGAAGCTGAAATAAAGCGATCAATACGAAAAAAAGGTGGCGAACGGCAATGTGCTGAAGGAAAAATGAATGATACGAGCAACCCTGAGTCTCGGCCCATGATGAATGGGCGCACTGGAGGACTTTCGGTGTGCGTCGAAACAAACTGCAATCGGCTGAAAGAAAGAGTGCGCGATACGAATCAAACCTTAAGTCCTGGAGCCTTGATCTCGAGCAATGTGGCTGAGAACGAGCACGCTGGGGGACTGCATTAGGAGTATGCACTCCATCACATACGTGTTGCACGAATTCGCCTTTTACCACTGAATTAATCGAGAGCGTCGATCGATTGAATTAGCTATGAGGACGGGTCGAATGTTGCGGATATGGCGAAGTACCGAAATGCCCAAGTTGTAAAAGTTGAGCGTAAGAGTTCGAATGTTGAAAAGTGATGTCGTGTTAGAGGCTCCAGAGATACTCTAAAAGTATTTTTTCTTCTCTAAGTAAAGAACGTTTCAAGGAAGTACCAAAATCAACTGCAGCCAATCAGAAGCGGACGAATGGACAACTTCTAAATTAGGGCATGCTTATGAGAGGGAAAAAAGGCTGTTAAAGAGAAAACGGACGAATATTCCTCGCGATGCAGTCGATATTGCCAGAAATAAAACAAACTTACGAACATCGATTTTCGATCCTATCTTTTCGATAGGAAATACGGGGTCGTTTTCCCGACAAGGGATGAGTGGTGCGCAAACCCGAGATGGTTACGGAATGGATCGCAAAAGTGGTACATAGATGGGTCCAAAACGCTCCACGGAGTGGGGGCAGGAATAGTGGGGCCTAGAACACACAGATCAATAACTTTGAGCAAGGACACCTCAATCTTCCAAGCGGAACTATACGCAATCTTGGAAACTGTAGGAATCCTATCCGAAAGGGGACACATGGGAATACGAATCAAAATATTCTCGGATAGTCAATCAGTCCTTAAGGCTCTGAGCAGTTGTACAATTACGTCCAAATTATTATTGGAATGCCGCAACATGTTTAATGGCCTGGCCACTCAGAACCAGATCACCCTGGTCTGGGTGCCAGGACATGAGGGGCACGGGGGAAATGAGATGGCAGACATCTGCGCAAAAAAGGGGCTGAGAGAAACTTTACTGGACCTACCCCATCTTTTGCGTTTAACAAAGGTCTCCTTAAGGGTGAGATAAAGAAATGGACAGCGTCTATTACAATGAAACACTGGAATGAGACCAGCGGGCTGGAACATTCCAAAAAATTTCTGAACTTCGACGCTAGGAGGGCGGACCTCGCCCTAAAACTGGACCGGGGAAGCTCAAATACACTGACAGGGGCACTCACAGGCCACTATACCTGTAACAAGCACCTTCACAAAATGGGCTTATCCAACACGGACACTTGCAGATTCTGCGGTGAAGAAGAGGAGTCAATGGAACACTTGATCACTAACTGTGGGGCACTAGGCCACAGGAGATATAGACTACTACATGCATATACGCTGAGTGAGGAGGGCCTATTTACATTCCCATTGAAGGAGCTGATCCTGTTCCTCAGCCTATTAAATAAATAAATAAAACAAACAAGAGGAAGCACAATAGATCAACGTGGTCGCAGTGCAAAGGGCCATTTTGGGCCAGACCCCACCTCATTGCAATACAATACAATACAATACGAACATTTAGAGTTCGGCGAAAACAACCAAAAATTGCAAAAGGGTCATCTGGAGAACAAATCATGCTGTAAAATAAAATACAAACAATCGTCTTCTTCTTCTTAATCATATTCCTATCTACCTTTCGGTGTAAGGCTTGGATGGGGTCAAGTTTCCCATTTTCCATATAGTTCTCTCCACCGTTTTCTGTCTCCGGTCTGATCCTTTATTCCCTCCCACTCAAGTCCCCTCTCTGCCGCTGCTCCTCTGATATCGTCATTCCATCTTCTTATTGGCTTTCCTTTTTTTCCTTTTGTTTCCTATCACTCGTGTCTCATACACTCTCTTTGTTAGTCTATCATCACTCATACGACACACATGGCCGAACCATCTCAGCTGACTCTCCTCCACTATTCTCCATATGGGTTTTATTCCTAGGTTTTGCCAGTAATTCTCGTTTCTTATCTTGTCTTTCTTGGTTTTGTTTTCTATTCGTCTTAGGAATCTCATATCCATGGCGTTCACGCGCGATTTTACCTTTTCTGACCTTGTCCAGGACTCACTACTATATGTTATTGTTGGTCTTATCACTTTTTCACAATTTCCGTTTTAATCCGTTTTGGCACTTCCTTTTTCTCCAGAAACGTAGTTCTCATCATATAAAACATTCTTGCCGCTTTTTCATTCTTTCATTCATTTCTTCAAACAATCGTACGGATGATAAAAGACGATTTTTAAGTCGCGAAGGAATTCTGTGCTCAGTGAGTGATGATAGTAATGAGCTTTATTACTATGTTTAGACATTCTGTGAACGCAGATTTTTCGTTTTTGAATTAGTAAAAGAAAACAAGTTTTGAACGAAAAAGTTTTACTAACAAAAATAATTAATTAGTAATTTAACATAATTGCTTATTTCCTTTAGTAGGCGAAGTGTAACAATATCTAAGCGGCAAAAAAAGCCAACAAACTTCAGTATGGTGGGGAATGTACCAAGGTACAACTATAATTTCTTTTATTATAACATCCTTCTCTTAATTTGAAGTTCAATAGGGCATAAGGAAGAGTGAAGAAGTCTAAATCTAATCAGAAAATAATAAATCAATGTTTTCAAAAAGTTTAAGAGATTTATTGAAGAAATTAAGTAAAATATTTACCTTGAGCAAAAATCATATACATACATGTGATGTATTTGCTGGATGTTGTGGATAACATTTTTAACAGTGAGCGATAAATTAAGCGCTGAATGTTTAGTAAACGCCCAAAAACTCAAAATTAGCAATCGCTGACAGGCACGGTGGTGAATCAGGATCTTATTTTAATCATAATTAAGTACTAATCTCCGTAATTACCTACCATCATTCTAAACACGCAAATAGGCTTAACTACCGCTGCCTTATTCTTACTCTAACAAGCGAATATCAGTTTTTCTCATTTCCACTATTTGCTGTTATTTAATTTTTTTGCCATCTGCCATTCTGAAGTGTATATGAAACGTATAAACAATCGTAAAACTTAAAAAGTAATTATTTCGGGTCCATTTTTATTGACGTACTTGGCGAACAAGTGCTATGTTATAATCGAAATCTAAAAACGTTAATAGCGTGTTTGTTTTTTTTTTTTTTCATTTTGTTTAGCTCTCTAATAGATTTTGCTAATTTTTCCTCCGTTTTTAAACACATTTTCGTAATATAACAACATATTAGATCTATTCCCCATTTATTTTATTTTTTGTCCAACTTGCTGTCTAATTAACTACAATCATTACTTATTTTGTCAAATCTGATCCCTTTAAATTTTTCTCAGAAATGTTATTTCGGTAATATTTCCTTTACTTCTTCTGTTTTATTATCCAAGTTCCAGTCTTCATTCGAAAAATTCAGATTGTGTGCTTGTTTAAATTGCACGCCAATTATATATTTAGATACCGACCAACACCATTTCTAGAATAAGTGACTCATATATGAAAGTTTCTGTGAACACGTCTAAAAGGGTTCAGATTACTGTGGAAGCGACAGCTGGGGACTACTATATCAATCAGAGAGATTTATGTGAAAGTGGGTGACATCATGTAAAGGGCATAAAAATGTGAATGATTGATGTGGACGTGATTCAATTTGCGGAACGTCGTAGGATACACTAAAATTTGAATATGACGCTGAGAAAACTACAACGGTGATTATCTAGAAAAATGTATGCATGTTTAACGTACGTAATCGATTACGTGAAGCAACATGCGATGATAAGGAATAAAATCGTCGTTATTCGTCGGCGGAAACGGATCATCAATAAGTTCGCTCAGGGTTAGTAGAACTAGCCGTATCAACATGAATGTCTGAAATTCTTTTAGTCGGTCCGTTTCCAAAATTGGACGCGTATACTGCAAATTTAGCAGGAGTATGTCATACTTTCAGCAGTACGCTGAAGTGGGAACAAGTAACTAAAAAAATGAAATTACAGGAGCACATTGATACGAATCGCCGTAGTTGCCGTTATCCTTCTTGGGAAAATAAATGTCATTAAAGATTTGAATTTATCTCCTTAATCGTTGAGCGCAAGCATGATCAAAATAATTGGGATTTAATGATAGACAATCTACCTGGGAAGTCTGTATTTAAATAAGGAAATTTATTTCCAAATCTCGAGGAATGTAAAGTTGATTAACAAATTACACCGTCAAGCTGAAATAGATGCTATATTTAAGTGCTATTGTATTAATATTTATTATAAGCTTTTTGATAACGTACATATTTACATATACTTAGTTAGTTATAAATCAGCGTACCCTTGTTGTACAGACTGTGAGCAAATTGCAACAACTAGAACACGATAAGAGGAAAAACAATATACCTATTAGTCACAGAGTTAAAGAGGCAGTTGTATTTGATTTCAGTCTTCTGGAAACGGAAATAGAAGGTAAGATGCGAATAAATCCCCGAATTCAGTTCATAAAGAATTTTTAACCACGATACTATTCTCAGTAGATGTGAGCGTCCAATAATATACCCATTATCGTTTCTAGGGGTGTGGTACTTGCTCCCTCGAATCGCACACGTTTTGAAAAGGATTTCTAAAGAAAAACTCCGTTAAAGCTTTACTGCTTTCCAGACTGCGCTAGTGTTTAGTCTTTTATGAATCCTAAAAATAAATAAGTTTTTACTGTTTTCCAATTTTGCGAGGATGATTTAACATTTTGTATTTAGTATTTCTGTTATTTAACTTCACAAATAAATTACCTCTAGCACCCCTGATTACAAAAAAGCTATCAAATATTTTTCTTCAACTTATCTTGAACGAATGATTTAAGAGAAAGAAAATTATTTAAATAAAACCGTGTACATCATTCAAATTTTTGTTTACTTCAAATCTGCTTTGTTTCCTAAATTTTATGTACATCTCCATAGCATATAATTACGACTATATAGATACCCTTAAAAAGCACGACTGTCATAAATCGAATAATAAAAGGTGCCTGAAAACCTACTTTAATTTTGAATTCCAAATCATTCTCGTTGTATCAAACATGGAACACAGATATTTAGCAGTTGTTATCAACAAACGTTGAGGTTAAGGGGTCACACCTATGCGATATTTTCGAAAAAATTGATTTTTGTTTTTTGATGGATCCTCAAAATATAACATTTCAAGAATATACCCTGAAAATTTCAAGTTGATCCGTTCAAAATTGAGAGAGTTATAGAGTTTGCAAATTGAACGTTCGCAAGAATGACGGTCTGATCGGGAGAATAAATCCGCAGATCGTTAGAGTATTGCAGGGGCTAGCCATGAAAGAGTCCTTGAGTAACCCTTTCTATATACTCTACCTACGAAAGTCTTGGAAGCAATCAAGCCAATACGAAGACCTCAGCAATGAAAATTTATTGGAAATATGCAGAGGTGGTTTCAATCAATTTGGAAAATAAGTCCGAAAATTATTACGAGTGGGTCGATCACGGTCGAAATACCTGCCCACGTTGCTGCCTGGAAAATCAACGAAGGACTCATTTTGTTATTGAGCATACTGCAAGCGATGGGGGTACATTGTGGCCGTAACGCTCATAAATATGTGATAGAAGAAGACGAGATGTACCTACAGACGGCCGAGCGGTGTGCTCAATCTAACACACGGGAAGGGAAAATGTTTCGTAGACAGAAGCAAATTGGGATTTTGGAGGCTTCTGCCGCTACAGAGGAGTTATTATGTGGACCTGGCATCGAAAATTCGACGTGAGCGCCTCAAATTACATTTCATCCACCTGTAAACCCGACCCAAAACTTTAAACGCGTTTTCCCAAATCGGTGACCACGATATCTCGAGAACCATTTAGTCGATCAACTTCAAATTTTACAAGCTTCACTCACACATCAAAATCTAGTACTTGAACGAAGGAATTTCCTTTCCAATGCCTGGTTCCTTTTTAAGTCAATAAAAATAGAGCATTTTTTTTTTGTCGGAAATGTCATTGCCGCCATTCTTCCAAAAATCAATATTTCATCAAATCCTTCGTTCAAGTACTAGATAATTTACTATTCAAACTGAAGGCCTCTGGTTTTTAATTCCAGGTGATCTTTTTCCGAACAGCAGTGGTCACCACAAAAGACGTTTCCCAAATAGCTGTCTGCACGCACCATTGTGTACATTATATTTATGGATATTTTTCGAATAAAGAAATCGTAGTGAATATTTAAAACAATGTTACTTGAAGTAGAGAAAGAAAAATTGAAAAATCACTACCCGTCAAAATTCATAAAAATACACTGACGCGTGACAGGCGTGACTCCTTAAGTCATAAAGCGTTCTACAGTCGAGCTGCGCATGGAAGTTGTAAAAATTCGTTATAGGAATGGTGCTAATTTTGCAGAGACGGTTCGAAAATGCTTCACATTTTTCAGTCATCATCACGCATCATCTCGGCTAGCTGTGGAGAATTCAATAAATAAATTTGAGACTACTCAGTTCAGGATGTTAAAACAGGTGGTCGTCCTCACACAAACGCCCATTCACCTTGTGTCGTCATCCTTCTCAACAGTTAAATCAACAAAACCTCTTTGCAGTTCTGATGCAAAACCTTCATATACACGCTTACAACATTAAACTTACACATCTGAAGCCAGCAGACGATGTGGAGTGCCAAACATTTGTCAATTAGATACTGGAGCGTCAACAAGTCAATGGTGTTCTTTTTTCAAGAAAATCATTTTTAGGGATGAGGTGCACACACCACTCGACGGATATGTCAAAAAGCAGAACTGTTGAGTTTAGGGCATCGAAAATTTACGAGTGATCCACCGCGAGTTACTGTCTGGTTTGGATTTTGACTTGGCGGAGTCATTGGCTCGAATTTCTTTGGGAATGCAGCTGGCAATGCAGTTACTGTAAATAGTTTTGCAACATGTTATCGCAACATGTTAACCAACCTTTTATGTACCTGCATTGGATGGAACTGATGTTGATGACATTTGGTTTTAACAAAGTGGTGCGGCCTAAACAATTGCAGTTGTTGCAGACGAGGTTTCTTGGACATGTTATCTCGTGAGGATCGTATGATCTGTCACCATTGGACTTTCTTCTTTGGGGTGTCTTGAAGAGAAAAGTGTATGCAAAGAATCCACAAACAATTCCGGAACTCAAACGAAAATTCAACGAGTTATTGACGAAATCTCTCCCCAATTTTGCCAAAATGTGAAACGGCTGAACGTTTGCTAACAAAGTCCAGGCGGGCATTTGTCGGATGTTGTGTTTCACACCTAACCCTCGATATCTGTATTTTATTTTTAAGTAAAGATATCTGCAAAATTCAACTGCAGTATGTATTTTATTAAAAAAATCAAATTGAAGTAGGTTTCGAGATACCCTTTGGTTCTTGGAAAAGGATACTGGAAAATTGATAAGCGAATTTAAAGTTGTACATATTTCCAAGCACATGAACGTAAGGAGAGAAATAACTCCCAATCTGGTATTTTTGTTGACTCGCCGCGAGTACACTAATTGTCAAACACAACTTGTTTTGTGTAAGTTATGTGTTATTAACTCGTTAAAGAATGCCGGAAAAACGGCAGTTAAGTGAAGCATTAAGAGCTACAAAATTTTTATTACGTGTACAGGTACAAATAACCAAAGGAAATTTAATGTTCCCGATGTGCGGTCTAAAACACTGTTATTAAAAGGTATCAGATTACTGAATCATATTCAAATCGTCACAAAAGCAGAAGAAACGCAAAAAACAACAGCTCGAGATCATTTTATTGAACGAATTGCGTAACCCGATGGGCGTAAAAAGTTAGCCTGCTTATAATATACGACCGCAATTGTACATAAAGTGAAACTCCCCATAACCGAAATCGCTGTCTGGATTTTTTTAAGGTTCGCTTCTGGTTAAACTAATCTGGGCAGCAGTCCGCAAACTGCTCAATTCTCTACCCGACAAATAGATACATTTAAATTTCTCTATAAATTTAATTTTTTACACAGTATATTTAAATACTATACGTATATTGATTACTGTACATATTTTTGTAACTTCTAATTCTTTAATGAAATCAACCTGATCTTATCTGAAATACCATCAACCTCATTTTTTTCGGATGGGAGATTGTACGATATATACGGTGTGATTGATTTAAAGTGTCACAAGCGATATCTCGGTTAATATTAGAAAGGGAAGGAACCATTCCTGTATATCTCAATTTGTATAATCTTACATAAACAAAAAAGTACAAATGAACCTCTAGTGTTTCTAATTTAAGACATAAGTTTATAATTTTAAACGAAACGTCTACAATTTTATTAGATATTCAAAATTTTCATAAAATTTGCTTTAGTACAATGACTAGCACACGGCGTGACTTTATTTTAAGTACGTGTAAACTGTAACTGAAATTGATTATTAAAGTAGTAAGTGACGCCAATCGTAAATTTGGTTTTGTAGAAGTAGGCGGTGAAAACAATTACCGTCGGTATAACAGTCAATTGTCGATTAAATTTTCATTACTTGTTAATTCTAGTTAGATTCAAGTTATTTGTTATTCATTTTGGTGTATAGCTATTTAAATGATTGCTATCTATAGGTAATTTTCAGTTAAGGGGTAACACCACTGTAACAGACTAAAAGAGAGCTTTTTCACCATTTCTTATGGACGGAAGAAAACTTGATACGATAATAACATTCACAGAAGTTATTAAGTATATATTTAAGTATTAAACAACAAATTATCATCGATAAATATTAAAAAATGGCGACGCCGCCGGAGCCATTCTTGTGACGCGTGTAGAATTTGAGGCGCTCTGTGTGCGCAGTATAGTTGGTGTAAATTTGAATTCGAAGTAATTAAAAAAAAATTACTTAATCCACGTGGTTATAGCTAGTAAATTACGTAGAGGATTTCAAAAATATTGATTTTTGTGTGATTGCCTAGTATTTGGAGCTAAACATTCAATTTTCGACAACAAAAAGTGCAATAATTTGTTAATAAATGATGCTTAGATTAAAATCCCGTACGTATTTCACGTCAAAATATTAGTTTAAAGATATAGTCAAAATTTCGAATGAATAGAATAGAAATTGTTGGAGTTATGCTGCTTGCTGTTTTGACTAGTAGCTGGTGCAAATTTGAGTACCTAATAAAAAGCCCAATAATCTACATAGTTATAGCTAGCGAAATACATAGAGGATTTTGAAAATATTGATATTTGTGTGATTGGTGAGTATTTGAAGTTAAACATTTAATTTTCGAAAGAAAAGGGCAATCATTTGTTAATAAGTAATGTTTAACTTATCGAAAATCCCGTACATATTTCACTTCCAAGCGTTATTTTAAAGATATGGTAAAAAATTCGGATGAATATCCCAGAACCATAACGCAGCTCTTCGATGTTCAAATATTCTTCCTCATTCTTTTTCCCTCAAAGATTGTATGCGAGAGTGTGCCTCTTTCGCCGCATCTGTCAAAAATATTAAACTAAAATCCAAGTGTTATGAGAGATACAAGAAACATAATTTTTCTAACGATCTACGGAATTTTAAATATTTGCGTGGACTTATCAAGTATCAAGTGCAGAGAGCGTATCGCCGGCATATCGACAGTGTTCAGCGCTCTATTAATTCTAACCCTAAGAAATTTTGGTCTTTTGTACATTCACGCCAAAAAGCCTAGAATACCAGGTGTAATGCATAGCTGTGACTCCTCCTTTGATGATCCTGAGTCAATAGTGAATGCGTTTTCGCAACATTTTCTTAGTGTGTATCGTCCTTCAACTGCTTTCTCCATTGGTGACACCCTGAATGGCTGGAAGACACTTAAAAATAATTTGTGTTCTGGCTTTGATCAGGTGCCCAGTTTTTTTACTCAAGGATTGTGCTGTAATATTTGCTGCACCTTTGCAAACGTTTTTCAATTTGATGCTAAAAACATCTACTTTCCCTCCAGTATGGAAGCTGGCTAGAATTTGTCCCGTGTTTAAGAGCGGGGATGTATCTGATATAGCTAATTACCGCCCCTTTTCAATACTGTCTAATATTGCAAAAGTGTTTGAACGTGTTCTTTACAGGATCATCTACCGTCAAATTAGCCACCTTATAGCCCCTGAGCAACATGGATTCGTTAATAAACGGTCTACGGTCACCAATTTGTGTTTTTCTTCAATACGCTATTGAGGTCGTTGATAGGCAGGGTCAGGTCGACGTCATTTATGCTGATCTATCCAAGGCGTTTGATCGTATTGATCATGGTATCTTGTTGCGTAGGCTGGAGAGGTTGGGTTTTAGTACATCACTTATTAATTTCTTCGTGTCTTATTTACTGGATCGGCAATTTTTTGTGTCTTATAATGGATTTGTTTCAAACATTCGTAGTATTACCTCTGGTGTTCCCCAAGGTTCCAATCTTGGACCACTTTTATTTCTGTTATTTATTAATGATCTAATTCAACATGTTGATTGTAATATCTTGTTATTTGCTGATGATGTAAAGCTGGCATGGGCAACCTTTTTTGTAGAAGTTTTATGCTGCGAGTAATCTTGAAAAATATACATTTTTGTGGTATCCTTATGATTCATTATGAATTAAGTTTAGACGGGCCGTGCTAATATGCAACGAAAGAATTCAGTAGCGGGCCGAGCAAATCTTACTCGAGGCCGCATGTGGCCCGCGGGCCGGAGGTTGCCCATCTATAATGTAAAGTTATATACATCTATACAAACAGTAGAAGACTGCGATAATCTCCAGTCTAACTTGCTTGCGGTTTGCATTTGGTGCACTTCTAACGGACTTGACCTAAATATTTCTAAATGCAAGGCTATCTCGTACACTCAGAAACGGGCACCATTACTTTTTGATTATTCTGCCGATTCTGTTGTTCTCTCCCCGTTGTGCGGGGTATCCGTGACTTAGGCGTTCACTTCGATTCTGGTCTAACTTTCAATTGTCATGTTCAGGATGTGGTAGCATCAGCTGGTAGAATGTTAGGTTTCGTATTTCGTAATGCTAAATCTTTTACCAACCTATCCACGCTCAGGTGTTTATTTCCAACTTTAGTTCGTTCCAAGATGGAATATGCTGCACTTGTATGGAACCCATATTACCAGACTCACAAACTTTCACTGGAAAATGTTCAAAGGCGATTTTTGAAGTACCTATGCTTTAAGAAGTGTGATATTTATCCACATAGAGGATTTCCTTATGACGCGTTGCTGAATGAATTTTCTTTTATTTCTCTCCAAGTTCGACGTAATAATATAAGCCTGGCCTTTCTATTTAAATTAATACACAATCAAATTGATTCTAGCGAACTTATTTCAAAGTGAAATTTGTGTGTACACCGTCAATCATCTCGGCACTCTGACACTTTTTATATTGACCTGGCTCGAAGCAACTTATTGCTCCGCTCGCCGATATCATTCATTTGCTCAACATATAACGGCATTAGTTCGAGATGCGATATTTTTCATTGCAATCTTACGGAACTTGTGCGGGCCAACTCGAACGTAGCGCTTTGAAACTTACTTCGTAATTTACATTTTCTTTTCTTTTGATGATATACTTACCCTCATTTAGGTTTCTAATTAATTGAGTAAGATTTAGTTTATATATCCTTACTGTACTGTTTTCTAATTTTATGTATTTTGAGTTTTTTTGTTTGAGTATTTTTTTTGTATCTTTCTCTTACCCTATAATTGGTTTGTAAACTGTTGGCTAATAAACATTAAACATTATTATTATTATTAAAAACAGCTCGACGTGCTTGATCCGGTTAGCATCGGCCTCAAAACAAAATTTGAAGGATTGGACGCCAATAACCACCTCCAAAGCTATATTTAAGATCTTTTTGCTACCTGAGTAAGATTTTGGAGCCAAAATCCGAGCAGTAGCATGAAAACCTTTGTTGGTATTTTGCGTGTAGCCTCCTAAGCAACGATTTAGCAACTCGTCCTGGCTCAACTCCTCATACATTGGTTTGATGACTCCAAAAGCTTCCACCGAAAGTGGCCGTTTATGATAGAGAGTGGCCAAGAAATGCGTTCTTTTCCTGCCCGGGTACACTTTTGAGTCACTCTTTGTAACTGATAAGTACTCTAATTGTAAGATTGCAAATAAACTGTTAAAAACCAACACTACACACGGAAGCCGATATCAAGCCAGGAAATTATGTCGTTTTTGTTCATTTGCTGAAGTTACACTAACGTAGTTTTCACTTCTAAACTAAACACGAAAATGCTTCTAGCTGAATGTAAATACTTTCTAACGACATCTGTTAGTGTATATTAAAGGAGTTAAAAATCGGAAGGTAAGACATTAAGCTGTATCTTTCTAGCAGCTATTTATTTGACGTGGTTGGGGAAGAGATCAAAATTTCAAGAAAAATATTGATTCGGGTAATAAACGTTTTGTTTTAGAAGATTCAAAGCATCTATCAAACCAATAAAAAAGATCGATTTTCTGAAAAATTTACAGTGGTTTTAACCCTTGCGCAAGATATTGGGAAACAATTTTTATTCCAGCAATGAAATAATGGACATGTTGAGGATGTTTATACGTCTGATAAAAGTGCATGGCTGGGGCTATCTTCTGTCTGGATATGTTTCTATAATTTGTGTTGACTGTAATACAATTGTCGTTGCTTTGGATAAATATGCCCAACGTATCCATCCCTTCACGAATAACAAGTAATTCGAGTCTAAGTACAACTAACTAGTATTTCAGTCGATTTAATCGTCAATTTGACATTAAACCGAACATGATATTTTCCACCGCCTACTGTTACAAAACCAATTTTACGATTGCTGTCACCTACTACTTTAATAATCGATTTCACTTACAGATTACACGTAGTTAAAAAAGGTGTGCTGTATGCTTCAGCATTGTAAAGGAAATTTTATGAAAATTTAGAATGTCTAATAGAATTGTGTACGTTCCATTTAAAAGTTTAAACTTGTCTTAAATTAGAAAAACTAGATGTTCATTGGTTTTTTGTTTTTGTAGGATTATACACATTGGGATATTGTTAGGAAAATATCCTAACTCTTGGATGATTTAGGTGTATACTGAATAAAGTTAAATTAAATCGATAAAAGAAAGATTATTATTACAACTATAAGTTCTCCCATAACATTTTTCCTTCATTTTTATATTAACCGGTATATCGCGTGTGACATTAGTCTCCCAGTAATTAAACACTCAATCATACTGTAAAAGCAATTAACAGGCCATTAGTTCCTTACTTGATGAGGTTTTCCATTCTTTCCCATCTTTAACCCTTTATATAGTTTATATACTTCTTTATAGTCCTTATCTCCCACCCTTCTTCAAGGTTTCTTCTTCCTTATATCCTTCGTAATATTTTTCTCATGGAACTGCGATCTTGACTGAGGCCGAGATTTGAAGTCACTCAGGTCCCTGATCCTCTTCTTGGCGGCCGCGGTCTCACCGCTGGAGTTTGTGAAAAGCTGATCCTGTGGATCCGGTTACTGCACTTTCTTTCGTCTTTCGTAATTATAGATCAACGGGTGGACTAGTATCACATCTTCAAGCATCGAGAAGAGTCTGCACCCTCCGCACATGGGTTTTAGGCGGAGTCTGTCCTGGTCAAGTTCTGCACGATGCACCGGGTTGTCAGATCGAGCGACCCTCTCCAGTGTGCCTATCGCTAGCTGTACGACGTATTCGTCGAGAGGCACGATATTTGGGTCCACATGGAGTTATGCATTTCTGACAAACTACGGTGCTACGGCGATTAGGCTTAGCATTTTGTTTTGTGCTGTTACTATCTTCTTCAAAGTTGTCTTCGCTACTGTTGACCAGGACAGCGCTCCATATGTTAAAATAGGTCTCAAGAGTAAAGTATAAATAAACATATTTATTCTTAAATTAAGCATCGAGCTTCTATATAGGAGCGGCAGTACTACTCTTCTCGCATTGTGATACTTTCTAATGACCGAATCCAAGTGGGCCCCTGATGGTTAAGCGTTGGTCGAGGACCACGCCCAGATATTTAATTTTGTTTTTCCAGGCGAGTCTTTCGTTCCCCACAAAGATGTTATCAGCGGGGATACCTCTCTTCCGGGTGAAGCGGATCGCCTCGCATTTATCCGCGTTCAGCTTGACCCTCCATGTGTTGGCGCACTTCAAGATATCATCCGTGGCCGCCTGTAGTCTGCTGCATATGATGTCGTCGGATCAGGACGTCGTCCACACCGCAATGTCATCAGCGTATACCGCCAGGGAGGTGGTCATCGTCCTCGGCAGGTCGGAGGCGTATATGAGGAATAGCTTCGGCCCCAGAAGGGAGTCCTGTGGAACGCCGCACTCGCTGGGCCTCGCAGTCGATCTATGATCCCCAACTTTGATCATAAAACTTCTTCCCTCCAGATACGATTGTACGATCCTGGCCAACTGGCTATTGATGCCGGCTCTAGCCATTTTTAATATTAGACCGTCATGCCAGACCGTGTCGAATACGTTGGCCAGGTTGAAGAATACCGTCCCAGCCGTCTCCCTCCTTTCCAAGGCCTCACGGGCTGCCTCTGTCAATCGAAAGAGTTGAAAATCGGTCGACAGCCCGGGCCGGAGGCCAAACTGCTCGTCTTGGAGTGCTTGTTTGGCTTCCAGATCTTCACGGAGACCGCCTAAAATAATTGCTTCTGCTGCCTTAGATAGTCTTGACAGCAAGCTTATGGGGCGGTAGTTCTGGGGGAATTTGGGATCTCTAGCCGTCTTGGGGACCATTCTAACGTCGGCAACCTTCCAGGTCGCCGGAAATAGGCCCAGCGTTAGGATAGCGTTGATGACGAGGACGAATTTCTCCACCAACGCCCTCGGCATCGTCTTGAGTGCGGCGTTGGTAATTCCATCAGCTCCAGAAGCCTTCCTCAGTTTGATGGTCTTGAAATACGTCTCCAGTTCTTCAGCAGTCGCCAACGGAATCGCCTCCGCAGGAACAATATTTTTCTGTCGCATATCCCCAATTTATTCTGTAATTTCTTATTCATAACCCAAGTTCCAGAAACGTAACTCTGCACCTATCAATTTAGATCTTAATATCCCATTTAGAGCTTGTCCACATTCTTTTCCTTTAGCCAGTCATTTTCAAATTACTATTCTCTTTCTGTTTTATTATTACCACGTGTAACTGTACAAAATTCTCCGTTCATCTTGCTTGACATGTACTAAGCCTTCTGTTTGTGCATACGTACATGTATCTCCAAATTGTTCAAATAATTTGTCCCATATTTGTGTTTGTATTAGTTCCTCGCTGTAATTTGCAGCTGGTAGTAACTCATCTCCATTTTCGACTGTAGTACTGTTTTCTTCTGTGCTCTACGTATTTTTCATATCTTCTATTATCGTCCTCAGGGGCTCACTGTTAGCAAGTTTAACAAGTGAGTTCGTTAATTTAGCGGTCCCGAGGTACCCGAGCTAAAACCCAAACTAAGGTGTAAGATAACGTGCCGAGAGTTGCAAGGCCGCAGGGGTGTACGATATTTAACGTTAAGCTTGTGAAACAGGGCCTAGGTTACATATAGGCTAAAAGAGCCATAATGCATCTGACTCATTTATAATAATTTATGGAATAATATTAAATGTCCAAAAATAATCATATAGATATATATTACATTTTAAATAGTAGTCTGTCATTGTCAAAACTTTGTTATCGAGAAACATGTAAAAAATCCGTAGCGGAGATTTCTCCTCCAGTCTCTGTTTTAGTTATTGCAAACTGTTTAATTTCATTCATTCTGGTAGGTAATTTATATATTATTTATATATTTTTCCATCTAACTCCTTTAATCTCTTCATTTTGTTGGTGATAATGTTGCCCGTTTCTTAGAAAGCAATTCAACATTGGAGTCACAATCAGAATAAAGACTATTGCGGTTACGCTGAACTTGCACTTCGCAAGAACTAGCCCTTTCTTAACCCATTAGTACCCGCTGTACTCATTTGGGTACAGTTTACCGTACTAGAATCAGGACCGCGGGAACTAATGGGTTAATTAACTAAATCACACAAAATCTGCGTATTCTACGATATTCCACGTTAAAATTTATCCCAGAATCTTTACTTGTTTGTAGAACATCATCAATCGACCATGTATTCTTAGCAATTTAAAGTGTCGTTATCAAGCATTCATTCATTTTACGTACATTTACGTCAGTTTTAAGGTCAACACATCGTACCGTGAAAATGCGATTCGGTACACGCATTGTTTGGCAATAGTCCAGATTTTTCACAATTCGTGAGTAGAGTCCGGAGGCAACTTTCCAGCATGCATGTAGAGAAATGATATAAAGAAGTGTGTTATGCGAAATATCTGGGTGGCGGTTCGAAAAATGGGTCGTTAGCTTTTCGTTATTCACTAGACTTGCAGTAGCTATTTTGGTATCAGAGTCCAAAGTAAAACCTAGAGTGGAAAGTGGGCGGAATTTTCCAATGTAAAATTGTACTATTAAGTTAAAAATCAACATTTGGAAACGGTTACACGCGCAGATGTAATTAGGCATTAATATTGTAGTATATTAAAAGAAACTAAAATTAAAATTATTTATTTTATAAAAGCATATATTAATGGATAATAAAAACACTCTTAACATTCAAAACACATTACATATAACATTTTACATTACAAGAATTCATATAAATTTACTGGAAATAACCAAGGATACATCGACCTACAGTGCAGCTTCCTATAACAGCAATATATTTGGATGAACTGAAGTCGAGGTGAATTAAAGGTTTCGTTTCGGGAACAACGGAGAAAGACAGCAGTGTAGTCCTGGTTTCAAGAAGAAATAAAACGTTTGTTTGGTGAACGACGTATTAATTGACAATATAGAAAAATCAATAAATAAGTCTAAAAATATATTTCGAATAAAAGTGTTTTAAGAAGAAGTATTAGAGAATAAAAGAAGCTCGCCGTACAGAAGAAGAAAGAATTTATAAAAGGGAAGAATCCATAAGGCTGCATCGAGAAAAGAAGTGAAGAGAGGAACCGTCAACGAAAAAGAAATTACACTTACATACACTTACACATTAGATAAATACTTCGATTTTATGTTGAATATTTCCCAAAATTGTTCTTATAATTTATGCTTTTTATATCATTATTTACGAGCTAGACCGGTGCAATTTACTTTGAGGAAAATTAACTACATTCTCAGTACAATATGCTTTAATGTGACATATACAGTCATTATAAATATTTTTTGCAATATATTCTTATAGTAATTGTTGCGTTTTAATGTAATAGTTATAGGGTAAGGATCGAGAATTGGAAATTGTTACTTGTGCACGCGCGGTTGTAATTAGACATTAATATGCTTTAGTGCGACGTAAAAAGTAATCAAATAAATTTTTAGAGCAATATATGCTCATAGTAACTGGTTCGTTTTAATACAGTAAAAAAATTGATAAATCAACATTTATATCCAGTTTCATCAAGAACTGTAACAACCTATCCATAAAATTTTCATAAAATAAGCCAGTGAGCTCGCGTTACAATTAAAAATGCCATAATAGAATATAGACTATAATTAGTATATGTAATGCTGTTATTTATCACGCGTTACAAAATATCCTACGCTATGCATATGACTCAAAAAATGTAGAATATCCGATAAAGCTTAAAACGGTGCTTTTTCCGCTTCCACTGAAAAGTGGCGTCACATACTGGTAGTAAATACCACAACAATTTTCAAATTTATAAATCAATGGGTATTGTAGTTCTAGGACAAACATATCATCGCCAGTATAAAGTTTTTTCGGGTTCTACTCGCAAGAAATTTATACCATAATGTCGTTTGCTTGCCAGAATACTTTCGAATTTTGTATTTCGTATATAATGTGAAAATTGTAAAGAAGTTATCATTTGCCGGACAAGGTATCAATGGTGATGTGTTTTTTGATACGTATCTACGTATACGTTAATATATTACGAAATATGTTCTTCTATTGATCATCCCCAACGCGACATCGTTACAGGTAATGATCCAAATAATAGGTTTGTATGAACGAGTTACAAGAAAAAGGTAGTACAGGGGCGAGAGAAAGTTCTAGATACAAAGACATTTAGAAAGGAAGATAGGAAAGGGCAATCAGTCCTTCCGTTAACTAGCTTCTACAAGAAAGATCCACCGTTGACTTCACAACATTGACTAATTGTAAGCTAAAGCCATGCTTATCTAGTAAGATGTATAATCAAACGCTCTTTGTGGATACATACCACTAGATTTAAAAAAAAAAATTAAAAAAACGTTTTTTTTTAAACCAGTTTATTTTGAATGTTTGTATAAATCATGGAAAGAGAGGGATACATATCAAGTTTGGTAACAATTAACCACTTAATCGATTTGTTCTTTTTTCATAAATCGATATTCTTAAATGTAAATTACAAAATTTTGATCTTCTCTTGCCATCCGTAGACGTACGTTTCGCGGTTATACCGCTCGTCAGTACGGCTTTGCAAGAGCTGTAATACGTGCATTGTGAGAGAATTCATATCGAATCCCTCTCACATGTACAAACATCAATATTCTTAAATGTGTAGCATCGTAACGCTTTGATAAGCTTCTGTCAATAAGTAAAATAGCAAGCCGCATTGCAGTTCGATGCCCATAGGAACAGTTGACGGATGTTTAGGGATGTAAATCAACCACTATTACATCCAGATGCTCAATCGGCCATGAAACCAATTTCTCAAGATTTAAATAGTCAAGAATGGTTATTAAACACTTAAAAATATGCTTTGGGTTTTATTAAGTATACCCTACACTATGTCTCGCATAAATTTTATTAAAGAATATAAAAAAATTAATGTGATAGCTTTTCTGCCGGACGTTCTATAGTGGGAGGGGTTGCAATGACCATCGCTCCTCGGTCCGGGGTCATTTAAAATCAAAAGTCCAAATTTATTTCCTAAATATAATATACAATAATCTAGTAGTCTAGTAGGAATATCCAAAATTTTAAATATTTCTGTTATATATCTATTCTATATGTCGAAACATCTTTCGTTCACCCAGTAGATTATTGCATATGTTTTCGAAATAAATTTGGATTTTTGATTTTACACGACTTTGGATATAGCACCGATGGTTATCGCTGCCACATCTACATTTTTTTACTGTTTAATAAACTTTATGTTAGACATACCTATTATAATGAGTAGCCGATAAAACATAAAAGACGTCTAATACTTTAGGAGAAAATATTCTCAGATTCCTTTCTTACCGCCCTTTTGACCGAGCATGCCCCTTTAATACCGTTAAATGGCCCCAAAACATATGTATTGAGTTTAATAGGAAGCAAAATAGGACTAAAAGTTCAAAACAAGGACAATGTGTGCTTGACAACGGAGATGCGAAAAACCATTTTCACCTTCAAAGAGACGAGATCCATTCGACGAATAGACAAAACTGAGTCGATGGGGGAACACCAATCACACAAGAGGTTCAAAGTGTATTATTGATATCTGAGAGTAAATCTTCAGATAATATGCGGAAGAAAGTACATTACATTAGTAAATCACTAGCGTGCAAAATGAAAATTGAAGCCATCTAAGGTTTGAACCATGCGGTATATCTAAAGATGGATAAAGTTAAATCATTGTAATATACAATGCCTAACTTTATTATCCGAACAAAATGAAACAAGCTATGCCTTGGCAGATGTCTAAGAGAAAGACAAATGGGCGTCTAGATGCGTTTGACCAGCATTCAACACTTTATTGTCCAAGATTGATATAACTTCAAAAAATTAGAAGTCCATAGTTTGACGTCTTAGGTAGCAAAACGTCGCGATAAACGTATGTATGCCTTCAAATGTACTAGTTACTTATATAACGTTAACCTGATTCAATCCCTGAAAAATAAATTTTGAGAGTGATCAGCTTGGGAACAGCCAATTTACCATGTACGACGCCATGTTAAGGGGTAATAAAGGACTCAACATCGAACCTTCGGACAAATCACTCTTTCAAGAGGTTATGTGAAACTTGACCATGTAGATATAAATAGTCTGGGCACGTAGCGGTAACAGCGCACAATTACAAAATAAGTTACGACAGTATCACCGACTCCCCATCGCATTGTCTAGTTGTATGCGAGAAGTTCCGTGTATATGTAGGCTGTTGTAACTTATTGCGTAATTACCGTTGTTTGCCCAGACTAGGTATGAATCTGTAATTCTTAATTAAAATAATAATTTATTGACATTTTCCAAAGTACGAGAAGCATAGATACAA
The DNA here is from genome assembly GCA_038088585.1 of Chrysina gloriosa. NCBI lineage: Eukaryota > Metazoa > Arthropoda > Insecta > Coleoptera > Scarabaeidae > Chrysina > Chrysina gloriosa. The sequence goes on along the minus strand of CM076095.1, from coordinate 13,835,013 downwards.
CGGCGATTCGTAAAGCAAGTCCCGTCTGGTTATTAAAAAAGACACCAATACATGAAGTTTTTATTACAAACAACTTAAAGTTACTAGTTTCAGCTATGTTCCTGTATATTTGCCATTAAGATTGAGACATTTGTCATAGCGATGAACCAGTTTCTTAATACCCTCTTCATAGAACTCTGGCGCATTGTCCTGCAGCTCTTCATCGCTGGGAAGAAGGAACTTAGTTCTGTGATTGTGAGTTGCCATTTTAAAGGGTCAAAATACCATGAAACAATGTCCGAACCCGAACGAGTCCCTCACTAGCCCTGCCAAGCACGCATTGAACCAAACTACATCGCAACCCTATGATCGCATCGATATCCCCACTCCTCTGCTCATTAGGCGTGAAACGGACCTTCCTTCACGAATCGTCCTCGTAACGTAACTGAAGGGTTGACAATGTATGATCACTAAACTTGGAATTAATTCATCGTCCGAAATACAATTTTGTACAAGTAGTGTACTTTATCTTCAGATGTAAAAGGTAAGTAAGGTATGTAAACGAAATCTAAGCAGTCACTATAAGAATGACTAACAATTAGGGTACCTCATAGAATCAATCAATTAAAATTTGTCGGCAAATCCATGCACAATATCTGCGAATGACAAAACTTTAATGTCATTTAAAATAATAATTTGAAACTCGAGTTGTGTCTCTTGGATTGGTAGCATACATCCCTTGATAAGAGAAATTTGTCAGTATTATATTTCTATCATGTCCTACAATTCAGGTTAGACGTAGTGTCAGATATAAACCAGGGCAGATACCGAAAATGGCCTGAGGTAGGAAAATAGAAAATAGCTTTACGAAAATTATATCGTAGATCACTGTTGAATGTAAACCCAGAAACTATGGTATTGTTACTTGAAAAACTTGAAGACGTCGATAATGGTGGGCTCAAATTCAATACCAACGTTATAGCCAACGTTGGAGAAAACTAAAGACGATCATCTCAATTACGAATTGTACTGCACAATAAAGTAAACGTAGTGAATTTGTTACAGATTAGGAGTATTAAATATGACACGTTGGCATCTCCAATAAGCACAATCAGTTTATTGGGCTTGCCAAACTTTCACGAAATAGCTCAAAATCAGGTTGTGAAATAGTTGGAAGAATATGGGAGCAATACAGAAAGAGCAGGGTGAAAAACATATTTGCAAATCACCATTGCGGGCCGCGTTTAAAAGTAGTACATTTTAAAGTAGTGTTGTAGTGTTCATAATTTTTTGCGATGGATATCAGACATGAAATAATACGACAATGTTATTATAATATCAATTTATGAAAATAACAAAATGAAATAATAACATTATAATTAAATAGTTAAATTTGAAATTGTTACAAACTACGAAAGTTAAATAGCGATACCGAAATCAATGAGACACTTGAGCTTGAACTTGGGAAACGTGGTGAAATGGTAACTGTTTCCAGACAGCATCTGTGCCTCCCACAAGCGGATTTGATTCTGAAATGCTTTCAAATGGCTGTACAAATCATTAACTAACTGTCCTTGTTTTTGAAGTTTCAAATTTAAATCATTCAAATAGCCAGTAAGGTCGACCAGAAATGCTAAGTCACATATCCATTATGGGTCACTCAGTTCAGATAGTGGTTTATCTTTTATTTGCATAAAGTCTTTTATCTCATTTATAAGCCCGTAAAACCGTTTCAGCATTTTCCCTTTGCTTAGCCATCTGACTTCAGAATAATATGTTACGTCGTCATATTCGGCTGATATTTCATCCAAAAACGCCTTGAATTGACGATAGTTAAGCCCTCGGTATCGAATAAAATTGATGGTTTTTACTACCACATTCATAACATTCTGGAGTCGAATGGACTTAGAACACAAGTTCTGTTGGTGGATAATGCAGTGAAGGACTATCAAATCATCTTTTTGCACATTTAATTCAGTTGCTTTTTCTTTCAAAATTCCGACGAAACCTTTACGTAAGCCGACCATAGAAGGTGCACCATCTGTGCATACTCCAACTAATTTTGACCATGGTAAGGCAAAACTTGTAAATAGCTTTTGAACTTCATTAAAAATGTCCTCTCCTGTAGTGGTTCCTTTTAGCAGCTGTAAAGCAAGCAATTCCTCAGTAACAGTGAACTCTTTATCAACACCTCGAATAAATGTAGCCAGTTGAGCTGTGTCCGACAAATCGGTGCTCTCGTCTAATGCTATGGAAAATGATTCAAAACCAGCCATACGGTCAGTCAATGTTATTTTTATATCATTAGCCATCATTTCTATACGTCGGACAACAGTTCGTCTTGACTAACTAATTTTTTCAAGTTCATTTTTCTTTTCAGGACACAAAACACTGCAAAAATATCAAAATGTCTCGCGGGCCGGATCAAATCATACAGCGGGCCGGCTGTTGCCCACCGTGGAATTAAACAAAGACTAATATCAAACCTTACAAGAAATAAACTAGTTCTTACGCATTTCGACCACCAAGTGGCTATCTTCAGTGTAAAAGAGGACAGTAAACAATACTCGTGAGAATTGCTTAAGGGTGCCCTAACCGTGGCATTCCTCGCCACTTGGTGGTCGGAACGCGCATTTGGACTAGATATTAACGGATAAGAGCTAATTTATATCAGTTCGGAAACACAGACACTGTTCACTTGATGAATGAATTTAAAGTACCGAAACCAAACCGCTACGATGACATCAGTCAAAGCTGGGTTTCACAAGCACTAATGAAAACAGAGTTCATGTTTGTTGGAAGACCATGAGTATTCTGGTAATATATTGCTATTGGTACTGATCAAATAGACTGAACATTATTTAAATTGGTAGGCCAAAGGTCCAAACTTCCTCTTTTATTTCAAATGTAATGAGAAGAAAAAATAGGAAAGGTTTGCTACTTTATCTAAAGCACAATATGCATGGTACCCCCAAACATACTCAAATTTATTCCTTGTATGGAAAATTACTGTCACAATACTACAGTAGCACTATTACAAGGTCAAAAATGGTGCATGTAGCTATGTACACCGCATCATTTACATAAAATAAGAGTAACAGATGATCCATTCTATCCTTGTGACAATGTTTCGATGGAAGATGTTGACCACGTTTTATTCTGTTGTCCAAAAACTACTACCAATCCTATATTATTTTTCAGCAAAATGTTAAAATTCTGCAAAACCTTGTCATGTATGTAATATTAACATTCTATTGGCATTCCATAACAAAGAGGTATATGATTTCTTAATAGAATTCTTATTTACAAATACTGGTCAGTCGTAATGTACTCGCGATCTGTGTGCTTTATCCTTTGTGGGCTTACCTATCTTTCTTGGTCTAGTTTCAAGACTCTGACATGAAAAGTGTGTCCCTACACTGCTTTAGTTCTTACTTAATATGCTATTATTATTATTATTGTAATATTGATATTAAAATAATAAACATATGACATGGCGAGCACTCAAGGTCAGTTAAAAGAAAAATATGTAATGAGGCGAGATTAGCCAGCGGTAACTGGCGATGAAGTTTCGGGTTGACAGATGATACCATCACTTCGTATATGCTCGTACATCGGCGAATTCTATTAAAATAAAATTGCCGCCGATATACGAGCATACTCGAACTAATGCTGTCTCTGTAAATAACTTATTACATGTACAATTATGGGCTACATTCTTTAGCGACCAGTGTTCCATGTATTCCTAGATGAAAAAACAATTTGCTGAAACTCCTTATGGTACATCCAATATTACCGGATTCTTAATATATCTTCAGTTCGAAAAAATGTGACGCATTATAGTTTACGTTCCTATCAACCTCTGATGACGTCAAAATAAACAAATCATCATTGTGAAGCGCAATGTTCTACCACATATAATTTCATTGAAGATAGATTGTCTGTACTTTGCGCAGACTACCAGTAATTAAATAGTGAAAAATTGTTTCCGCGACCTTTATCGGCGACGGCATTGAACTACTCGAAATTGGATTGCAAATATCAGCAGTAATTTAAAATTTTCTAGCCTATTTCGGCCGCCATCGGTTTGACATTTAACGCAAAAGCTACGCGTTTAATTACTAATTGTTAATCTAGGGGAAAAGTGAGGATAGCATAACATCGATTGTTGTCCGCTGAAAACAATGCAGCATACAACGGCAAGCGAGTAATCTGCAGCAAGGCACCCGTAAATTATAGACACTTGAACGACCTTCCCCGCTGAGAATCTCTAAAAATATAGTGGCCCATATTATTTTCAGTTCGTTGCTCTTTTTTAATTATAATTCTGGTGAAGAGCTAATAATTTAAACCGATGATCGTTTCACATAAAAATATATTTACTGACACGTGCATGTAATGTTATAACACGCTACGGTATGAGACAATTATAACTATTAAACTTTACTTACTATTATGTAATCTTATTATTACCTCACTTTTTTCTAGTTCTCAAATAAAAATAATGATTCCTCTGCATTCATCGTATTCAGTAATCAATCAAATAGATATTTTGGGGTGCCTGCGGTGGGAAACTTTCAATTTACATATACGTATTTGTGGAATACATAGTAAAGCCCACTAGAAATCATTCAATTATGTGGGCTGAAAAGTATTAATCATTAAAAAATAGGTATTCTTGTTTCAATCTTTTTAATTATTTTCTTCATTATATAAACTAGGTAATATAGTAAAAAGCAACGATATTTATAAGTACTACAGTTAATAATAAGTTTTCTTAAATTCTTGTTATTGTCTCCTATGAGACAATAAACACTCTTGTGATATAAAGCACCAATGATTAAATTCCAGAAATACTCGATTAAATGACATTTAAGACTTCCCTTCTTTGTACTTTCTAAGATAAACGTTGATTAGCTTTAAATTGGGAGAAATGAAAAAATCTAAATCTTAGAAACTTGAACTAAATTGAATTTACGAAGCACAAAACGTTAATGTTGCACATTTAGTTTGCAACCGTTAGGTATATTATGACTAAATAAGGAATATTATCTTTGTGTTCTGTAGATGATACATTTGTAAAAAAGCTGGAGGGAGTTTCAATGAGTTCACGTTAAGAATGCAGTAGATGGCGCTCTAAACCGATGCACAATCAAAATAAGACAAACTTCGTGGATAAGTAATGTTAGACAAAGTTACAACTATTCAAGGTTGCGTCTTGTGTAATTTGGGCGTCATTAACCAATTAACCAATCGGCTTCAACAATTTTCCCTACAGTACATTCCTAACGTAAACGACGTATAGATCTCGCACATATGTAAAAATTCATTAGAAGAAATTATATTTAGGGTTACAAAATTTTTACGCTACAAAATTCTTCCAAATTAGTCATAGTTTCGGAAAGTGATTAGCGCAAAATTCATCTGATATGGTGCTGATCTACGGGGACATTTCGCGTCTGAACCAAGAGTGTGGCGATATTCAGTAAAAGAATGAGAGTCGGCGTCCAAATTTATAAGAAAACCAATTTCGGCAACCTATATATAAACAAGTTTGGATCGATCATTTAAAAGGTCTCCTGATTGACACTGAACTACAACAAATAGCAGAAGGTAGACAAAAATTCTATAGGTAGCTGACAATCGATTCACAGTAGAAGACATTAAAGAAATCATCAAGAATAGCCGTAGTGGTAAAGCTCCAGCTCCAGCATGAACATGGAACTTGTAAAGTACGGAGGATCAGAGTTAGAAGCAAGTTTATGCACATGAATCAAAAATACTTGGAAAGAGGAAAACATGCGCACGAAGTCGGTTAATGGCCAAATTATAGCTATATATGGAAAGGAGACCAGCGGGAATTACAGAGGTATTACACTGTTGAGACGCAGCCTATAAAATAATGTCAGCAATCTTACAAGAAGATTATCCAATGCAATAGAAAATATGGTAGGACAGTATCAATGCGGTTTCTCTAAGAGGAGATCTGCGGTACATACCCTTAAAACGATAATGAAGAAAGCGCACGTATATAAATACTCTTTTTTGATTTTCAACAAGCCTTTGTCTCTATCAAAAGAGAACAACTTACGTTTTCAATGCAAGAAATTAGAATACCCAGTAATCTCATTCGGCCGATCCACATGATGATGAAGAAAACGGCAGTAAGCATCAACACTCAAAGGGATGAAACAATAAATGTAGGAAAAGAATGAATTTTAAAATTTTGAGGGAAAGAGAAGAGGATATAGTAGCCAAAATAAAGCAACAAAGAGGTGAATGGCTGGGTCATCTATGTAGGGCAGGATCAACTGCAGTTATATATTCAATACTCTAATGGAAACCTGCAGAAAAGAGAAGACGAGGAAGGCCTAGAAGCACATGGTTGCAGGAAGTTAAAGCGAATCAGAACAAGGCAAAAATTAACAACTGATAGCCAAATACAAATACATCGAACAGAAAATTATTGAGATACATCATCAAGAATGCATAAATCAAGAAGATGGGAATGATCTACCCAGCAAAATAGATCTTGCAAGCTTTCACAAGCAGCGTAAATACATTAGGGGTGTGCAACCATTGTTATCGTTATTATTCTAAAAGTATTAAAGAGTATCTATCAACTGTCATCACCATTAAATTGGTCAACAACTAGCTTAAAATCTAAAACCAAATTTATTGGAAATTATCATGGCCTGCTAGAGCGGCTCAGCGGAAAGTGAACGTCCCTCATATTGTATTCTTCAGGTATTTACTGGTTCTGATAATAGAACCGTAACATAGGTTTGTAAATGAAACAAAAAGGACGTTCCCCAAAATTAACAATTTCGCTCCTATCCAAGGATATGTTTCTTGCATTAAACGCATTATTTCAAATCTCTCTAGATCTACACATTAAAAATTGACAAAACAAAATTTAGTTGTTTGTAACGTTTTACGAAATCGAGTACTTTTTGTAAACCTTTGCCAAATCGAATGATCGCACGTCATAAAAGCCATTAAACATTTAGGTGTTTCTCTCCAAACGCCCCATTTTCAAAGTGGCCAAAGAAATATTATTAAAGACCAACTATAAATAATAATAAGACAAAATTAGAATTTGACCTAAAATATTTATCACCAGAGCAAGAATAACAAAAACTGGTGGAATTTGTAAATAAGTTAAATTTGAAAGAGATGTCATACTAACGCGTGAAATAGTAGTTAAATGGATGCACATATTTAATAAACAAAAACTGAGGATTTTTCTACTGAGCCCCGTTAGCGGGTCACGGTCCTTTTAACAAATTTTCTTTTATACTTTTACGTATTTGGCTGTGACAGGTCGTAAATATACTATTACTAGGTTAAAAGTGACCGTAGTAATAAATCATGAAATTGAACAGAGAGCATTATGGAGTTGTGATTCTTTTACTATATCGATTGTGACTTGACGATGTTTTTGAGTTCCCGAGCACCTAGGCCAAAAACAGCCATTGCCGAAAGTATTTTGGTCTTATTCGGAACAAGATGGTAGAGGACCGAGATGTTACTGTAAAAAGCTTCCAGCAACTCTAGTGATTTGTGTGAAACCAAGTAACACCGTTTTACACAAACATTTAAAAGTTTTGTTCCCATTGAATTCCCGATATTTTAATATCAGCTTAAAAGAAGAGTGTGTGACATGATACACATGTACACTAGATAGCTATGACAGTGGTTTATCTTATCTAGTGTACACCATTACAAATGATAAAAGCGGGTATTTTGCAATTATAAAAAACGCTGCAGGTCGCTTTAATAATGGGTCGTCCTATCTGCTGTTCAGTACAGCTGACAAAACATGGGTATACTGACTCCGAAGAAAGGCAACAATCGCCAGCCTTGGAGAATGAGCCGGCGTCAACAAATGTTATTTGTGGAAAAAGACAAAACAAAAGGATGGTCATCCCATTTCTTGAAATTACTCACTTCACTCAATGCTGGAGGATCGCTATACTGTTATTACTTGGTTCAGTGGTTCATTGTAGGTTGTTTGCCTCAAGTCCCCTAAAATATTCGCGATAAATGGGCAACAGGTAAAATCATTTTGCATTTTGATAACGCCCGCGCTCACACTGTTGCTCGGAGGATTGAGTAGGTGTTTGAATGCCCAAAACACTGAAATAATACGAGGGTAGATTTGGAAGTTCCGAAGTCGCTGCTAGGAAGTTGCTATTTTTCCAAATACTTTATGTCCCTGTGTTGGCAAGCCTTTTATATCAATTGACTGCAAATGTTAAATCGATATGTCAAATAGCCTGGTTTTGACGAGCATTTAAGTCAAGAACCTTCTTGTGTTTTCAATTATGGATACAAACGAATTTCGAACGGTCATCAAATGTTTCTATTTGAAGGGATAATCTCAACGGAAATCAAATCAAGGTTAGATGTCGTTCTTGAGGACACATCACCTTTATATGCCACCGTGAGTTTTTGGGTTTTGGAATTCAAGGGTAGCCGGACGCATACAAGTGATCAACCACGTTCTGGCGTCCGAAAACGGCTACCTGTGGAAAAGATCTATAACATGGTTTTGGCAGATCGCCAAATCAAAGCGCGCGAAATTGAGGAAGCCGTAAGCATCTCTCATGAACCAGTGATTCGCATTTTGCATAATGAATTGGGTTTAAGAAAGTCTTCTGTAAGATGGGTGCCACATTTGCTCAATTCGAAGCAAAAGCGCGTTCGTACCTCAGCCGATTGTTTGGAAGCGTTTACGAGGAATCCAACGGATTTCGCGAAACGATTCGTGACCATGGATGACACCTGGATTCATCACTACACACCAGAAACAAAAATGCTATCAAAACAGTGGATTGCACGTAGTGAATCGGTTCCAACGAAGGCAAAGGCCCATTCACTCCGCTTGAAAGGTGATGGTGTGGGTTTTTTGGGACGCAGACGGAGTTTTTATAATTGGTTAACGTGATAAAGACAAAACTGTTACTAGTTGTTCCATAACACTTTTGGACAAATTGAAAACAGTAATTCAGGGGAAACGCCAAGGAACGGTTAAGAAGAAAGTGTTGTTGACTTATGAAACTCAAAATATTTCTGGGTGAAAAGAGATTTTGATCGAATGAAGAACTGATAGAGGCTGTAAACGATTATTTTGGGAATCTCGAAGAAAGTCATTTCCAGTAACTAATCGAGAAGCTAGAGAAACGTTGGACCAAGTGTGTTGATCTTCGAGGGGCTTATATTGACAAATAAAATATAACTTGAATCCGTATTATTTTGTTTTCATTGTCGTTCCGGAAACTTTTCAATTTAGGCAGGTGATTCGCGCGTTTTGTAGGTTGGGAGGTTTACGTATTTAAAAATAAAATAGACAACCTAACATGAGAAGATTGGAGAAATGTTTTTGGGGATTTGTTTTCATGGTTGCAAAAATGTATTGATTGCAAACGGGAACACTTGGAAAAACTATAGGGAAATAAATGTATTTTTGCAATATATTGTGTATTAATTTAAAAGGCTCAGCGGAGAATAGCCAAATGTACATTTTACGTTTAATCGTAAAATGCTAATCAAATCGGAAATGCTATTGACCACTGTAAAATTGCCATTTAATTATTAATACGCAGCACTGACTGTAATGCTGATTCATTTTGCAAACATTTGAATGTTTTCGTGTGAGAGTTACCGGCTTGTTCCTTGGTTATTATTATTCTGGCCATTATGTTACGTAAGTTTAACGTAACCGTGTTGAGTAATAAACTGTATAAGTGGTTACTTTCTTATTTTTATGATTATTTCCTCCACTATGGTTTAAAAATAGAAATTTGGACGCCTTCATTAGACATAATCAAATATGTTCATTATATACATACTATTAAAACAGAATGGCAAAAATGCTGAAATTTAAGTGGTAATATATTATGGATCATATAGAGCTCCTGTAAGTATAATACCGCATAGAAGTAATTTAGATAGTTATGTTACGCTGTTCGAGATATTTCTGGATTTTTTCGTGTACGTATTAATATAATATAAGTATCTCTAGAAAAAGAAGGTAAAAATTCCAAAGTTTATTGTAGGATTATAGTAACAGTTTTATTATCAATGAATGGACAATATTTACATATCCGAACCTCACTCGTTGAAAATATTTGTTTAGGTAAATATATTTAACACCTTGACATTTACCAGCAATTAAAAACTTAACAATGTTTATTATTTAAACCGATTTATTTTTCCATAAATATTTATGACGATTTCTGTAAGTACGAAGAGGACATTTTGTTTTTACAAACGACCACTTACAATTAGCGGCGTTATTGTGATGCGTCATTACCATTTTCCTAAAAATTTGCTGTTATGGAAACATTAGTGGCAGTGGCAGTTGTTTGTTTACAGTGAACGTCTGAAAAAGCAATTTTGTGAAAGAATCGAAATTTTACGTGAAAGTTTTCGTTGGATCACTTTTTACGATTTTAGTAAAGGCCTAACTCAACAACAATGCATAGAATCGCACCGTTCAACTTTTGGTAATGAAGCACCATCAGAAAAGACTGCTTACAATTGGAATTACAAATTTAATGTTCATGATGAATTCGTTAGTAATGAATTGCGTAAAACCCGACCAAAATTGGTTGTTGTAGAGGCATTCCTATGCATATGAAAGACTGCAATACATCTGATTTTGCCTGAGTATTTAGCTGTGAAAAACATCTGTTCCCGATTTATTCCGCATAATTTAATTGGTGTAAGGAAATGCTCAAGAAATTCGACCGAGGAACTGCAAAATCCGAGTACAGCATTGTAACTTGAATATATTAGTGTTAACCGGAAACTAAGCAATAATCCACTGTTTGAGAGCTTTAAAATGAACTGAATCCCACAATAGTTGTTTATTCACAAAGCACCGCCAACAAAATTATCGCTTGTTTCTTCGATTGTACTGCACATGTCGCAACCATTCCTTGAGAGGATTGAAGAACAGTTAATGGTATACAAGAATTTATTTGCCACAAGTCGTCGACAAAATCATGATAAACAACCGAAAACATCGCATGATTCTGCATCCTGACAATGCCGGCTCTCACACAGCACGTCAAACAATTGATTATTTGGAGGAGAAAAGTATCAAATGATTGTCTTATTTCCCGTATTCACCTGATTTATGGCCTAATGATTTCCTTCGATTCCTGAATCTCAAGCAAAAAAGGCGTGGGTAGTGATTTTCAGCACATCAAGAAGTCGTGGAAGCCTTTAAAAAGCGTGTTTTTAGATACCAACTTCAGGATGGAAAAAATGTTTCGAGAATTGGTTTGAACGCATGCAACAATAAATAAATTATAAAGGCGAATATTTTCAAAAGTAATAAAACAGCTTGTTCTAAGAAGAAAATTTTGCATTCTTAGTTTTTGTAACGACTTGAAAGGCGCCCTTGTATAAATGTAGTACGAAAAAGATTTCCCAAAACTAAATAAAAAGTAACTAAATATGAGAAATTTACAGACACAAAAGCTTAAAAAAGATAAGTTTTATCAATTAAGAGACAAACACAACATAATTTTTAGAACTTATTATATATTATATATTTGACCTTACTATTGAAAACTTTCGACTCAATACTAACAATAAAACAGAGTTTCATCGGATGTGGTGCGGACGCGTTACGAACTATCGAACATGTTTAACTTGCATTTTGTTAGCATTGCAACTAGTTTACTCAATAGACTGTCTATAAATTCTAATGCTGAAGGTTACAAATTGGATAAGTGCCTAATAAATTAGACGACCCCTTCTTCATTATTCCAATAACTAATCACGATATGGTCACTTGCATAAAATCTTTTAACTTAACGAGAACCAGATGAAAATGTTACATCCTTTTTCCTTAAAGAAAGTGTTGAATATGTTGGGAACCCACTGGTACTTACATATATCTCATTAATATGTCATTTGACAAGCAGGATATACCCTAGTAAATTTACATAAAGAAAACTATGCAAATCATGGTAATAATTATCCTCCTATTAATACCTGTTTTGCAAAAAATTTTGAGGGTATTAAGAACCAGAAGTTTATGAGTTTGTTGAGTTGCAGAAACATCTTATCAGTGAAGGAGCGTGCGTTCATATCGGGTAGAGATTTGAACAAAAGGATTTTCTTTGTGTTAGCATCTATGCCCTGCTTTGGATGCTCGGCGGCTAACACTAGGCATTTTCGCTGATCTATCCGAGACTTGCGACTGAGCCAATCACGATTATTTGTTGTATAAATTAAGTTGCATTCAATTTCGGGGGTAGGTAACCGATGATTCCGCTGCTAGAGAATGCGCTATCATTGCGTTTATTCCGAACCGTCTTCAATAAGGGGTCATCTCTCCGCACTGTCCTTATCTTTATAAACGATCTGGCCGAAGCTATCCATGTTAGCAATGTCCCAAATGACAAATACGCGAACGTAATTGTACGCTGCTACCACCGTTTGCCCAAACTAGTTATAATGTCGACAGCATACGATAGGCAAAATTTAAAATTGAAACTGCTGAGCACAGGTATTGCAGCTGTAAGTTGACTCTCATGTTAAATTAATAGACTTTTCTGTAGAAACCTTGCCTACATCTGCTGTGCGCCTAAATCGTTGAGAAATATATATGTATGTAGTGGTATAATTTTTGGTTGGCATAAACCAGTAGGGATGTCGACATCCGCAATAAGGGTGTTTAGACTGTAGAAACGAGCGCTGCAAATATTATTTTATTAAAAGTATCAAGATTCTGTGGGATTCATATTTTGGAAATACAAAACGTTAATCTTCTATGATTATCTTATACTAGATGTGTTCTACTTTCTTTTTAAGAGGAAAACGTCTTTCATGACACCAATACACGATTTTTTTCCAAATGCCTTGAAAGCATACAATTATGGTTATACTGAATGTTCCTTTTATATCAAGCTACTATTAGTAACTAGATCTCTAAGAAACTTGGGTACCTTTAAGCATCATACAGTGAGACATTTGCTCGATATAAATTGTTATGGCATTGATAAATAATGTATTTGTGTTTGTGTGAGCATTTTCAGTTTCTTACGACTGGTTTCTTTGGTGGTTGGGTTGAGTGTTACATTCGTTATATATTTCATAGAAATAAAGGACCTATTATTATTATTATTGTTATTATTATTGTTATTATTCTTCTTCTTATTATTATTATTATTAATGAAATGTCACAGAAATCAAGCTTCAATGGACAAACTGCTTTTAATCGAGGTAACATTCTTGCAACAAAACTTTAAACTCTCCGAGCAAACTCATTTAATCATTCCATTTGTAGTCTTAACACGTTCACTGCGCAATGGCAAATGGGAGTGGTCGCTGGTGGACGGTTACGTTTTTGTTAGTAAACAGCTTAATTTGCCGTTCATATGTCGGTTCTATTGCTAAAATGCTTAAATGTGACTAATTTGGCGTTTTTTGGTCTGACGCACTAGTGCGTCATGCGCGCCGCTGACATAATTTAGGTCTCATATGCGCATCGACGCACTAGTGCGTCATGGTGAATCAAATGTTTATTATTGCACGTGTTTATATTGAAACTGACAAACGAAATACATTCGCAAAGAAATATATCACACTAATGTGCAAAAAGGTAATATTTTATTTCGAATTAAAATATACAAAACAGATTGAAATAATATAAAAACCAAATAAGAACGGTAGAAAATATAAAACTGTGTTTTTTAAATAAAATATATTATGCAAAACTAGAATGGGATAAAACAAAGATAATTCTAAAATAGGTAAATGTAAAATTAGTCTTTGTGATATTGCTCAAAGCATTGTCCAATGCACAAACCCGGTGCATCAGAGCATTTTCTGCAATAATATGAAGAATCTTTTCGTATTTTGTATTTTTTACTGCTACTTTCCGTCTTTTTACACCTGAAGGGTCTGCTTGAGACATTGTGCTACAATCTGGCCAAATATCTCGGAACAAAACAATCAAATTTCGGGACGATGCGACGCCGAGTATGAAACTATCTAAGCTTTCTCAATGTGCTCTTGTCCGCAACGTGCACGTACAACAAGTGCTGAAGCACTACTGGCCTAATACAAACAAATATGCAAATTACGCACCAATGCGTCATGCGCGCAGCTGTAACATTTCGTATGACGCACTGAACGTGTTAAGAGGAATCCGCCCTGCCTGTAATATACGTGAAAACACGTAGAATATTTTGAACGGTAATTTTCTTCATTCTCAAATTTTAAGGAATCGAATTCTCTGCAGGAAGCCTGTTTCCCATATCCGTATTTTTCTTGATGTCTTTTTGTCATCGTCCATGTTTTACTCTCATATAGGAGCATGGGCCGTATCACCGTCTTGTAGATTATTATTTTTGTCCCCCATGCAAGCTCTTTAGATCGGATTATTTTCCGTAATCCTGCTGCAAATTTATCACTATTTGTTAGTCTGAAGTCTACTTCTGCTCCTTCTTCGCATTTATTAGTTATCCATGTGCCTAGGTATACATAGTTGACTGTCTATTTGAGTGTTATCTTTTCGTTATAGTTTTGGATTTCCAAGGTTTTGTTCTCTTTATAATAATGCTTATTTTTTAATTACATATATTATGTTTTCACTTTGTTGATTTGCAGTCCCAGTTTCGATACTTCCTCTATGAGTTGTGTTGTTACTCTACTAAGTTCCTTTTGGCTGTTTGCTATTATGACCCGATCATCTGCATGTGCCGGACATTCTTTGTGTGTAATGTCCTTTGGCTGTTGGTTTTGCTATTTCTTATCGCTGCTTATAGTACCAGGTTAAATAGTAAAACAAATAGCTTACATAACAGTAATTATCTATTGCAATATGCTGCACCCTAGTGACAGAAGAAGAAACTTCACGAATTCCGCCCTAAATCTCATTAAATATCTCCTAAATTGGAGAGAATTACGATGCGATAGCTGAACTACCAATCTCAGAGAACACTACAACTGGAACATTGCTAACGATACTGTTATTCTAGTATCGGACGTGGGACCGCTTAAGAACTTTTAATATATTGCAGAATTACCTCAATCAGCTGCAAACTTGGTTAAATTGATGGAGAATAAAAGTGTACCCAAGCACAAGCAAACAAATTGATTTTACATTGGAAAGACAAAAATGTCCATGAATATGTCTCAACAACAAAGAAATACCTAAAGCTTCTAACGCTAAAAACTGGCATCACATTCTAAACTAACATGGAACGTAACGAAACAAGAGAATAGCGAAAATCAGAGTTAGTTATATTGGGCATTGAAGAAAAAATTCAACGTTTCATAAGACTATTATAAAACCAATCTGGATGTATGAAGCAGAAATCTGGGGATATGCTAGTAATTCCAGTTCATCCATAATACAAAAGAAGCCGGTCTAAAATACTACGAATACTTATTGGTGCACTCTGGTACGCAACAAATCAAATCCCGTACGAAGATTTATGAATTCCATGTGTCAAAGATGTTGTATATATTTATGGAACGGAAAGACGTTCAAGGCCATTCTTACGTCCGCTATTAAAGTATCCAAACCTCAGAAGACTGAAAAGGTAATAGCCAGCTGAGCTGAAAGATAACCAAGGGGAGTAATCGTATCTAAAGGAATGGAATTAGCGCATAGCATTTATTGTAATTCTGAATGATATAATAATAAAAAATATTATGGACCGTACAGAACCTAAATCTTTTTTGAACGATATACGGATAGTAATGCAAAACTATGTGCTATTTATATTTGTGTTCTCTAAATTACATTAAAGGCGACTCGTTTTACAATTATACCGGATGATGTATTAGTTCTATTACAAAGATTGTCAGATAAAAGTAACAATAATTTTGAGCAAAAACTGTTATGTGATCCACCAAATTTCCCGAACTGCGTCTTTGTCTCCACTTACATGCAAGGCGCGATATTAAAATTCGGGGAAGTAAGGGCTCCAGTTTGGTTTACACTACTTAATGATAACACGTCATCCACTCTTTTATCAAACCTTAATAATTATATACATTGGAAGAAAGCAGACCGACGTATAACCAGGACACAGACATCTATTTAAAATTCTCCAAGTTGGTGAAGCGAAGTTTTACGACGAACTAGACGACCAGCACTACTCTTCGCATATAGAACTTTACCTGTTTCCACCCTGCATATTCACATGTAATGTATACCCATGTTTTGTATCAACTAAAATTAACGCGTGTGGCCATCGTTCCGTTTCAATTAATACAATACGTCACTAAGTTTACGTAGGTATCGGTCAAGTGAAAAGGAATTATTTACAGAACAATTTTATGCGAAACACTACTCTATTCGCTATATTTAACTTCATCCTACTTACCTTCTATCTCCAATATATAATATTAGTTCTACATAATAAAATGTCAATGGTAATAATAATATCAATAATACGTACGTACATAAAGGTCTAAACTCGGCCAAAGAATTAGTGTCTCCCCCGGTTGAAGACAGATTATCAATATTACTTTCCACGAGTCAGAGACCAAGCTTCGCACATGTTCGGCATAGCAGGTAGAAGGTTTTCTGAAAGAATATACATATCCACCCGAGATTTTATGGTTTACACCCCCTTCAAGTGTTAGTTTACGATTCCCAATTACATATGTATATGCGACCTGGCGTTGTGGTAGTAAGGATACTGCTTTTGGTTTGTTTTAGGTTTTAGGTTTTATTTCTTTACCGGATTACTTTCTTGACTGTTGAAATATTGAACTCTCCATATATGTTTCGGTTGGTTACATATCACGAAGCATTTACAATCGATATTAGAATTTTAGACTTATTTCTATGATTGCGTTCGCTGTTACAACCCCATAGTTTTATGCTATAAGTCTAGCTGAGTTTATGATATATATATATATATATATATATATCAGTCCTACAGGCCATGTAGGTCCATGGCTTGTGCTCTATTCTTCTGCCATTTCCCTCACTATCTTTCTCCATTCCATTCTATTCTGTACCATCCGCTTCCAGTCTACAACTCCCCTTTCTCTCAAATCGCTCAAAACCGCTTCCATTCATTTTCTCCTTGGTCTTCCTCTTCTCCCTCTTCCTCCATGTCCCTCTGTAAGTACCTTCCTGCACTGCCTTTCCTGCCCCATCCTGCTACCGTGTCCCAACCATCTTATTCTCTGAGCCTTGACTTGTTTTAGTATGCTACTATGTCCATATAGTTCCTTTAATTCCTGGTTTGTTCTTCGCCTCCAGATTCTATTCTCCATCTTCGTCCATCCAAAGATTTTTCTGAGCATTTTTCTTTCCCATATCTCCAACTTATCTTCCATCTTTTTTGTCAGGATCCATACCTCACAGCCATAGGTTACTGTGGGTCTAACAATTGTCCTATAGGTCTTTATCTTTGCAGTTCTTGATGTCTCTTTTGATTTAATCATTTTCTTTAGCATTCCCATTGCCTTACATCCCTTTAGAATTCTTCCTTCAATTTCGTCATCCTCTTTACACTTATTCGATATGACAACAACCAAGTATTTGAACTTGTTGACATTTTCAAACGAATACTTTGTTTTATCTGTTTGGAACTTTGAATATCTCTTGTCTATAGTTTGTTCCTGCCTCATAACCATATACTTCGTTTTTGTTCATTTATTGCGAGACCAAATTTCCTTGCTTCTTGTTCCATTTTCCCAAAAACTTTCTCCAGCTCCTTCTTCGATCTTGTGATTATGGTTACATCATCGGCATAGGCCACGATTTGGTGCTTTTGATGGTATATATTTCCCTTGGTTTGGATGCCACTACCTCTAAATATTGCTTCCAGCACAAAGTTGAACAATATCGTCGATAACGGGTTTCCTTGTCTCAGACCTTCCCTACCCTCAAAGCTGGTCGAAAGCTGTCCTTCTGCCATAACTTTGCTCTCTGTGTGTGTCAACGTCATTCTTACTAATGTCCTAGAGTTTATGATGCTTTATGTATTTATGTTGTGTTCTTTAATTATTACTATTAGCCAATTAATGTCTTTTGGCTTCATTTGTATTTGCGTTTCTTTTTGTTGAGAATACGCTCCTTCCAATATAGTTCTTAAACCAAATGTATTCCTAATATTTTACTGAGCAATATCCCTGTCGTTAACGTAATACGGATGAAGGCAGATCTTTTCGTGGGAGGATGGTTATATAAGTTGACTTATGATATCATTGTACCGTACTCTTTTCCTTCAAAAGCTGTATTAATTTTCTGAATTATTATTAATTTAAGAATTGGCGATTTAGCGATTTGGTAGAATTGAAAGGATTAGGTGAAATTGGAAAAGTAGAGCAGAGACCGAGGAGGGCGCCCTATACGTACAGTCCCGAAGATCTGGGAAATTTTAGGTTCTTACGAGAAGAGTAAATGTACCAAACGACTTTTAGACACAGAGGTGATCAGTTTACCATCTCTACAATTGTTAAAAATTTTGATAATGTAATCATATGGGCGAAGTCATGCGAGCTTGCTGCTTTCATCTAGTTATGTAGCTCTACTATTTGTAATCCTTTTATTTAGATAGTTATCGTTCGTTGGTGCTTTTTGAACAATTTTGCCTTTCAATATGAAAGCTAAACTGTGTAAGCTTTGGGTTGTCGTTTTGCTCAACGTCAGCGGGTGCCGCCATCCTTAAAGAATGAGGAAAATGCTCGATGCTTCCTATTTGGTAGTGTAAGCAATGGAAAGAAGGATAGCGTTTCGTTTCACAGTATTTGCAAATTCTATACCTCACCAGTTAGAGGAATTTTTGCGGGAAAGCTACAGCTACTAGCTGCATTGGTTGATGATTGATAGCTGAATTGAATAATTTAGATTCGGAATTAATTGAAATGCTCAGCGCGTTGAGACTTTCTACATTACTTGAACCGTCTTTAACACCTGTCAAGGGCTTTTAGGTTTGGACCATTTTGATTAGTTTATGATTAGGGGTACAGCTCCTGGTAATATAGATTTTAGAACTCCTGCATTTGGCTGAAACGTTAATGAGATTTAATGCCTGGAATTTTTCGTTAACCATTGTGGACGTCTAATATTTTAAGCAATAGACTTATTCTATCTCGTTGAGGGATAGCAGGAACATGTCACCACAACTGGAATTTGTCGTAAAAGGGGTCGAAAAGGGCGAAAAGAACAGTATCAGGTTAGTTTAGGGCACTGTTTAAAGATAAAAAATTTTGGCTCAATATAAAGATTTTTTAACGTCTTTGTACATTGTACAAAGATTTTTTGGGTAGTTAATAGCACGCTTAGTTGAAATCATGCTTTTTTGAATGAAGGTAGTATTAAAGTAACAATATCGTTATACTTTCCACTGGAATAAAGTTATTTTACACTTGGTCTTTAGTTTTTGTTTCCAGCTTTCAGCTGTATTTTGTTTTGTTTCTCCATTCGTAAATCGCTTATAATTCCCATCCATGTACATGCTCAAATTTATTGCTAATTTTTATTCCAGTTCATCAGCTCCTCCCGCTCAGTTATTATGTTGTACAAACTAAAAATCTCTCGTACAAAGATTTTTTCCGATCTTTGTACATGTACAAATAGGCTCGTACAAAAATCAGTGGTTTAGGGTAGGTTCAACTTAGAAATTTGGAAGATAAGAATAATTATTCTCGTAATTTGATCAAGCTTTTTTAACCTAATGAAATTGCTTAATTTGATGTTAATATCGTTAGATAAATTATAGCTAAATTTAATTCAATTGCGGATCAGTTCGCCATTGTATTAGATATCTAATTGAGGGTTTCGCTTATGGGTCGATAGTTACTTGTTTTTAATACAATAAGAAGATCTTATTATGAATGTGAACTGCACATATTTTTGTCAACAATGTACAGTTTTGCATATAGAGTATGTTGAATGTTATAATATGATATTGAATTAACAATATGATATTTATAACAACTTGGATACTATAATTTTTGGAAATTAGTTTGACTTCGCATATTGCACACCGACTTTCCTCCATAGGATAATTATTTGGTTAAATCAGATTATTTCAGTGAATATTTTTAATACCAAATTGAATGAACGTTACTTGGTAAATTTATATTATTATTTATATTTTCATAATATTAATTCCAAAACTAGAAAACTGATAGATTATCATGCACGATAGGTTAAAAATTAAATCTTTGCGAAAATTAACCTTGATAAATTACAGATTATATCATTCCTAGTCAATTGTATATTTAGATGTAAACAAATATTAGAGTGAAACCCGACTATAAATATTAGGTACTTGTTATTTCTGGCAAAGTCAAACGAACTTCTGTATTTCATTATTCTTCACTTAATTCAAGAAGTGTAGAACTGTAGATTGTAGTATTTGTTCAGTAGAAGGCACATCAAAATATAGAAATACAATCGACTAGCAGGAATAGCGCATAGAATGTGATCCAGATTTACAGATTAGATGCAAAAATTAAATTAGATAGCAAATAAAACCATTTGATTTATTTTTATTCTACAAACTATTATAACCTTACTTGTTTCATTAGATCAGACACTATATTAAATTTAAAATAACTTGTATCTAATAATGATAAAATCATATATATATATATGTATTTTAAAATAAGTGTGTTATTAAGGAATTTAATAAAATATGTATGTACATATATATATTTCTTGACCTAACAAATACTTTTCTTTTATCTTTACCAGTATAAGGTAAATAAGGAACGGTTTTAAAGGCCGTTCTAAAAATACATTCTATTTGAATCAATTTCTTGCTTTGCTTTGACCTTAGAAATAGTGATAACCTATGACTACTAAGAGCAGAAATAACGCAACAGATGCAAACGTTATTAAGGAAGAAACGTGCTACTGTTATCATGTTAATTATACATGCTTTCATATGACGTTCTTTTCCATTTAGCAATTGATGTCTTTGATATACGAGGGCGATTCGTAAAGTAGGTTTCTTTTCCGCCTAGGGAACAGAGGAGTGGAGACATCGGCGGGCTCACAGCGATGCGGTGTAATCTGGTTCAATTTGAGTCTGGCAGTGCTAGTGAAGGAAGCGTTCGGACATGCTTTCGTGCTTTTTTGGTCGTTTCTGCAATTGAAAATCCCGCTGCTGTTATGCGATTTTGTAAGCGAGCAACATAAAAGCTGCTGAGATAAACAATAGTAGCAGCAATAGAGCAACAATAAACGCTAAAGTGTACAGTGAAACTTTGAAGAAGCTCAGAATAAACGACGTAGATTATTGAGTTCGAGCATCGTTTTTCTTTATGACAACGCCCAAGCTTTAGATTGTATATAATAAAAATCTTTTAATGTATCGGTGTTTCTTTTAACCAAACGGAACTTACTTTACGAATCGTCCTCGTATCTGCATAAATACTCGTAATGCATTTTACACCTCGAGCTTTTATTATCGCAGTTTAAAAACTATAGATAGACAATACAACTTTTCATTATTGTTAATCTTAAATAGTTGAAGAAATTTCGAAACTAGTAATGATTCTGATTAACAAAATACACTAAATATAAGATGTGATGTCGTTGGCTAGCCACTAGAAACCAGTTCTTTTGACGAATTTAAGAGATTAAGGAATCTGAGCAAATTACTAATATCTGATGCGTATAAATTCTATATGAACAAAATTGAATCCTCGATTATTAACAGTCCTAAAGAAGTGTTTCATTTTATAGGAAATAAACGTGGTACATCGCGTATTCCTATTATTTTAACTTATCGCCAAACGCAAATTGAGTCACCGCACGATATTGTTAATGCATTTGCTGATTTATTTTCATCAATATACCAACCTTGCTCTCTTGTTTATAGTAATAATACTCAATTGTCTCATCTACCCTTTACACTATGAAGTATTACTAAGAGTGAACTTATTAGCATACTGTCAACTTTTCCAGAAGATTATACTGCGGGAGATGACTTAATTCCAAGCATTCTTATTCGTGATGGATGGTTTGCTTTGGCCGAACCACTAGCATTAATCATAAGTCTCTCATTGAAAACTGCATATTTTCCTTCTCGTTGGCGCCGCATAAGAATTTGCCCAATTTTTAAGAAGGGCGATAAAGCCTGTGTTGAAAATTATCGTCCAGTATCTATTCTCTGTGACTTTGCTAAAGTTTTCGAAAACGTAATCTATTCTTCAATATATTTTAATACTAAATCCTTTATATCTCCATTTATAACATGGTTTCATGCGTGGCCGGTCAACCGTCACTAATTTGATATCAATAACTCAAGCGATTTCTCAAGAATTGGATAACCAAGACTAATTGGACGTTGTTTATACCGATTTTAGTCGTGCGTTTGATACGATCGATCATTGTGTCCTGCTTGGAAAGCTTTCTACTTTTGGTTTCAGCCCATCTTTACTTCAGCTGTTACATTCCTATTTGACTGATAGATGCAATTATGTTTTTACAATGATTTTAGGTCTCGTGAGTTTTGTCCTTCTCTGGGCTCCCGCAAGGTTTCAAGTTAGGACCACTACTTTTCATTTTATTCCTTAACGACCTGCTTGGTTCCTTGACGTGTCCTATTTTGGCATACGCCGATGATCTTAAAATCTACAACACAAAAAGTCTTGGAATGATGTATTCTGCCTTCAACAGAACTTAAATATCTTGTCTCGATGGTGTTCTAACTATAACTTAAAGTTAAATATTGACAAGTGTTGTTATATGGCCTTCACGCGGAAACTGAACTATCTTAATGCTACTTACAATGTAAATAATGTTTCCTTAATGATGGTGGAGAGCTTTCGGGATCTTGGAGTGCTTTTCAATTGCAGACTGAGTTTTTCTAACCACATTGACGTCATTTGCTCTGCAGCCTCGCGCACCTTGGGTTTCGTTATGCGTTGCTGCAAGTTCTTCAGTAACCCTTTACTTTTGAAGACTTTATATTTCAGTCTTGTCGTCAGTAGGTTGGAGTATGCCTCACAGGTTTGGTCTCCACAATATACATACCTATAGCTCTCAATTGAAAAGGTTCAGCAGCGATTTTTGAAGTACCTCTCCTTCAGGATTACAGGAACTTATTCTCAACGTGGCGTTGACTACACGTTGTTATTGGATACTCGTGGCCTCCAGTCACTAAAACACCGGCGTGATATGCACGGTACTCGATTTGTATGGAAGCTTACTAACGGATTTATTGACAGCTCCTTTCTTCTTTCGTCCCTTCATATTATTACTCCCAGATTATCCTCTCGCTCGTCTTCCACATTTCTAATTCCTTTTTCCAGAACCAATCTATTCCACGGATCACCACTCCTCAGAATGTGTCGTTTTTCAAACGTCTATTATGATGATATTTTTTTCAGTGTTTGTTAAGAATGCCTTTTTTATTTTTTGTTATTGTAAATATATGTACGTACCTTACCTTTGTCCTGTAAATGTAAAACGTTGGACAAAATAAATTATATTATTATTATTATTATCATGTGCCTAAGCAACGTTACTAACATTGTCATTCTATCACAAATTTGAAACAATAATAGTATATTCGAATTAATGGTAAAAGTTTTTGATAATATATTTTTCATTTCAGATTCCGATATTAATAACTGATGGCTTTAGATCAACAGTGGTTCATAACAGTAGCTTTGCTCATATCGTCTTTGATTGCTGTCACGGCAAATGTACTGTTGTTGGTGGTGTTCTTCAAACGGAGAGGTCTTCGAACAATTTCAAATAGGTGAGTAAAACTAGTTCCGATATCAAACTGATAATATAGTAAACAAGCACTTATTGAAATACATGTACAGCCACCCGGAATATACATCACATAATCACATGCAGATCATCCTTGCTAAGCTTGTGAGCAGCTATGACGTTTCGGCCAGTTTGTTAGTGAATTCTTGCACCACAGTAATTACGTATCTTCTAGTAGTTTTAGTCGTAGAACAAGTAATTATGGCTCATTCCATATTCAGCATGAAATCTGAATTTTCCTGGGAAACAATTTACCCGAAAAACTGTTGTAGTTTGATTTTATAATTTCTTCACCATTTCATTACTAGTTATTTTTTCGTTAAGATAATTAAGTTTAAAATTCGGTGATTTTGTTAATTACGTTCACGTAAGTTGTGAGTAGTTTTCCATACCGATCGTAAGGTTATCTATGGTAATATTGTTCAGTGGTAAATATTAGATTTATCTTTTTGTGTTGATTGTTTGTTGTAGGTATAAAATTTATTTATTCGATGAATAAGTAAGATAAATTGATATTTGTTTGTGCAATAGTTATAAAATTAAATGAGATTTGGTTTAAAAAAGGTAGAATGAAATTAAGCTCAAAATTTAAAATTCCTCAAAAAATTTATTCAAATAACAAATAAGAATTCAAAGCCCTGTGAAAAAAAAAAAAACGAAAGTACACAAAATTAGTAATTTATTTTTCAATTTTAACATTTTCACAAGTCTCAAGTTTATCATCACATATTTCACAAAATCACTACAATATGCATGTAGCTATATTCCGCCAAACTCATTGTCAGTGATCATATATACACTACCGTCCATAAGTTTGGAAGCAAGATTAGTGATGAAGCATATCGTGAAATCGTTAATACCTACTATAAATTATTCACATACCTAATCCGTAAATTCCAAACATTTAGGTACAAATTTCACCGGAATACATTTTATTGCTTTTTTCCAAGAAGACGACTATTGTTTGAAAGGCGTGGGGGTAGGACAGCTACAGTAATTACTTTTGGTCAAACAGTATAGTACTACTTCGGTAATCGTTTAGTGTGTGTGGTAAAGATATTAATCCTTACTTTCTTAGCGCTTTCCTGTGCGGAATTAGTTTTTCGAATTCTGTGCGCAAGTATAACAATTTGGTAAAGTATTGAGCGTAAAAAAACGCAGACAGTTGACTGTAGACCAACGTTGTACTATTTATACTCTTCGCAACGAAGGATATACGAAGAGAGAAATTTCTCTACGGTTTGGGATTTCACCAAAAGGTGTGCATTACACATTGACCCGGAGAAGAGAGGCGGCAAAATCTTGATAGAGGACGAAGTGGGCGGCCACGGGTAACTTCTGGAGCTGAAGATAGATTTATAGTAACGACTTCGAAACGAGAGCGTCGCCTAACGGCACCGGATATCGCATTGCGCGTTAATGCACAACGACGAACAAATGTTTCTGTTGCCACGGTCAAGTGATTATTATCGGCAGCAGGTTTAAGGGGACGCATCGGCCGAAAAAACCGCTTTCAAAACGTGTGCATAAACGAAACCGATTAACTTAGGCAAGGGAGCAAACTGGTCACTGCATGAATGGAACGCAATCTTATGGACCGACGGATCCAAATTTGAGGTATTTGCTACGAAAAAGAGAATTTTTGTTCGTCGACGATCAGGGGAAGGAGTTAATGAGGCTTTCTTAGTGCCTTCCGTCAAACACGGATGTGGTACTATTATGGTTTGAGGTTGTTTTGCTGGGACAACTACGGGTGATTTAGTAAAAATTAGTGGTACCATGCGGAAAGAACGGTATTTTGCTATTTTGAAAAATCATGCTATTCCGTGTGTTCCAGCAAGACAATAACTCCAAACATACTGCTCGAATCTGCGAATCTCAACTTTTTAGAGGAGAAGGTAGCAAAGAAAGAACTAAAATCAATGGTTTGACCTACGCAAAGTCCGGATTTACCCGCCATTGAACTCTTATGGGATGAGCTTGATCGAAGGGCTAGACAGCGACAACCTCAGAACACCCAACACCCAACACCTATGGGAATATTTGCAGAACAAATGGCAAAAAATTGACGCGGACTGACTTGAAAACTTGCTTCGAAGAACGCCTAAAGATTGTGCAGCGGTTATCACAGCTAAAGGAGGTCGTATAGACGAAAATAAACTTACGAGCTAAATAATGCATAAATATTATTATGTTTGAATAAATTCACTTTTATTTGACGACAGTCACTTATGTTGTATAAATTCATTAATAATCACAATAAATTTTACTGTATCTGTGACTTTTTGTAAAATTCTTAGGTGCTAGGACTATCAACAAAATAACTAGTGATTTTGTTGATAGTCCCAAATAAAAAACAAAAGTTTGTTTATATATTTATCTAGTTATATTTTTACTGACGAAGGTCTTCCGAAAACGTTTGTAAACGTTCTGAAAATATAACTATCGTTCAAACCAGCCTTGTTTTATTGAGTTTTATTAGTGGTAGATCTCTATCATATAAGATAAGTATAAAAAGGTCACGAAATATATATATATATATATACATTTATTGTATATATAAGTAAAAAGTCCCGGAACGGCCGATTATTTCCGTTGTTTATGAAGCATTTTTTTAAATAATCGGTGTGCTTATATAACACATATTAATTCATTTAATAATCGTAATGTCTTCTTTTTCCGACTTCCGGTTTAGCCGGAAATGACCTTAACTTTTTGTTTTTAAATACAACACCCTGTATATTTTATTGTTATCGGACCCAGAATAAAAAACTACATAAGAAATGTGATAAATAAGGTTTCTGTTTTATTCGAAAAGTGATAAAAAAATTAAAATAAAAATACTTGCAGTAATCGCATTACATTTGAAAATATTGACATGTTAGTTCCTATGGCAAATTATTTGACAAGTCTTTAGTAACGTGTGTTAAATTTATCAAAACTGACTGCAAATATGGCTATGAATCTTAGTGAAGGTGAAAGGATTGCGATTTTGATGATGCGCGGATATGGTGATAGACAACGAACATATGACGAAGTTCGTATTTTATTTAATAATATTTATCCAAGTCGATCATTTAGTAAGTCTACGGCATGTAGGACTGTTAAACGATATGAAACAAGTCTTAACGTTAAGTATTTCCCAAGAACAGGACGACCGATATCAGCCACTGACGACGAAACCAAGTTTAACGTTTTATTACAGCTTGAAGAAAACCCTCAAACTTTCTCGTATCAATTAGCGTAAGATCACAGTATTTGTCCAACGTCTGTGATGAACATTTTAAAGTCAGAAAAGCTAAAACCTTATAAAATTCATTTTGTCCATGAATTGACTGAAGATGATCCAGATCGCACAATTCAATTTTGCCGAACTATCATGGAAATGATCGTGGCCAATCCTAATTTTGTAAACAATGAGGTGTTTTCAGACGAAGCCACATTTTGTCTTGATGGCACAGTAAATAAGCACAACTGTCGTTTTTGGTCAAAAGACAACCCGCACTGGATATCTGAAGTACATACCCAACATCCTCAAAAACTCAATGTATGGGCAGGTATTGTGGAAAACCATATAATTGGACCATTTTTCATAAAGGGGGATTTAAATGGCGAACATTACCTGCAACTCTTAAGAAATGAAATTGTACCCGCTGTTGCACTTTTATTTCCAAATACCAAAAACCCTGTAACACCAGCTGAAAATATCTGGTTCCAACAAGTTGGAGCACCGCCACATTTTGCCATAGGTGTCCGGAATTATCTGAATGTAATATTTCCAACAAGATGGATCGGCCAAATAGGTGCTATTGAATGGCCTGCTCGTTCTTCCGGCCTGTTCCCACTAGACTTTTTCTTTGGAGATATTTGAAATGCAGAATTTACGGAAACAGGCCAGCCAATCTAGAAGAAATGCGACAACGTATAACAGAAGAGATGCGCCAAATTTCTCCACAAGTTGTACAAAATGCTTTACAGAATTTTAATGATCGGTTGGGCTATTGTCAAATTGTAAATGGAGAGCATTTCGAACATTTACTGTAGATTTTTAATTTTTTCGAATAAAACAGGAACCTTATTTATAACATTTCTTATGTAGTTTTTATTCTGCGTCCGATAGCAATAAAATATACACAGTGTTGCATTTAGAAACAAAAAGTTAAGGTAATTTCCGGCTAAACCGGAGGTCGAAAAAAGAAGACATTACAATTATTAAATGCATTAATATGTGTTATGTAAGTACACCGATTATTCAAAAAATTGCTTCATAAACAAAGGCGATAATCGACTGTTCCGGGATTTTTTACTTACCCTATATATATATATGTATATATATATATCAGGATTTTTCTACATGGGGCAACAAATTTTCTAAGGTGGGCAATGCCCACCCTTGCCCCTCGCTAGCTACGCCCATGCTTCTAATGTTTCCGGTGTTCAGCAGGCTTCTAAAATGTTTTTTCCATCTTCTCATTACTGTCCCTTCCTCATTTAGTAAACCACCTTCTTTGCCCCCAACTGTAAACATGTCACTAGTTTTTGTAGTCCTCAATGACTTAAGCACCTTATAAAGTAGTGCCTGATTCTCCTTGCTATCGTTTTGTAACTTTTGTCCAAGCTCATTCCATGACTTTTCTTTAGCTATTTGCACTTTATTCTTCACTAGTTTTCTTTGAGTTTTATAATTTGCATAGGTTACTTTATTTCTGTTTGTTAGATATTTTTGCCACTTGTTCTTCTTAATTATTATTTCTTGCTTAATTTCTTGTGTTCTTCTTCTTCTTCTGCTAGTTGCTTTATCAATACCACACACCTCTCTACCTGAATCGATACGGATGATTTTTAGTGTTTCTCACTTATGTTCTAGCGTTTTGTTGCTATTGTCGTTCATTATAAATGCAATTCGCCGTTTTTACTTTTTTTTTTTCATATGTCCTAGCTAGTTTTTTGTCTGTTAAGTTTATAAACTCTAATAGTCTCAAATTTGATATTTTTTACTTTTGTTTCTTGTGATTCTTTGTTTACGTTCCTTTTTTATCTTCGCGACCAACAGGTAATGATCACTGCCTATTGCCGGCCCTCTTCTAACTTTCGCATACAGTACTTTACTTCCCCTTCGTGTCAGAATATAATCTATAATTAATTTTTCTCCTCTGCTTAGCTCTTCTCTCGGTGATCATAATATTCATAAATGATTCTTTTGTTGCAAACGATGAAAATCTCAACTTTATTTACCTGCCGGACGACAAGCATAGTTTACTAATAGGTCCACAGCAGGTTGGATGTATTCTTCGATATTACTGAATGGAAAACGAAATGCTTCAAAATTTTCGTCGTGTATTGTGTTGTTTTATATAGCTAATGAGACACGTTGTTGCAAATAACTGTTTATTGCACTTGTCATAAGCATAACTTACACGACTAACATGTTTCAGTAGGAACCGTCTTATTGTTCTAGTGCGCCACCTACGTTTGGGGTTGAAATGAATTGAGCCATCACTATGGCAGGAATCTTTGAATAATTGTGATAATAGAAATATGTTATCTAATACAATATAGCACCTTTTGTGCTGCCATTCGGAACTTCGCTACACCGTTCAAATTATATTTTCCCACCCATCCTATTTAAGAACAAACTATTTTTTAACAACTACACCACAGCTCTTGCAATCACTAGTAACAAGGGAACACCGACAACTGAGAAACTAAAATAATTTGCGCCATCCTTAAAACTATGTAATATACTTCAAATTATACTCTAAAAAAGAAAGACATCTGTGATAGTTTTCGAGATATTTACAAAAATTGAAGAATTGTGGAATTTTTGGTGGGGCTGTACCCCACGGTCGCTAAAAATTGAGCTGTTGTAGCAAGGTACTCTTTCAGTCTGCACAGTTTGATAGAAGTCAGAATTTCTCAGCTGCCGGTGTTCCCTTGCAAGTGAAACTTTTCTAACTCGTTTATTAAATTATTTCTTGATATTTAATATACGTAAATAATAACTATAGTTTTCTTTTGGTTTCAGATTTGTGATAAATCTACTGGTAACCAATCTTCTCTCTAGCATATTCCTGGTACCTCTGTTAATAATCGACCAAGAAGGTCCGACTACAAATGCTTCCTCCACGACAATATTCGAGAATATTTCAACGGAACTCAGCATTTCCGATTCCACAGATTTTACTGGTAATATTGACGAAGTTATCCAGGGTGACCATACAATCAAAGAAGATATTATTACCATCAACACAGACGAACTTGAAATCGACATTTTGTCCAATAGCACGGCCAATTCGGCAATTGACGACGTCTTGTGCTATTTCGCACAGAGTGCTAGCAACTTGATTTGTACAGCATCTATATTCAGTATACTCCTTATTGGAATCGATCAGTATTTCGCCGTTGTGCATCCATTAAGATATCATTTCTATATCGATAAATATCGATCTACCGCACTGATAGGCTCATGTTGGATATTTTCTATCGTATTGGCGATTTTAGATGTACTCATCTCAACAGACTGCAATTTTTGGCATTTCTGTTCGAGACATTTAGATGATATAGGCGAAATAAGAGCTTCGCTGCGTATAGCTTACTCCTTCGTCTATTTCTTCGTTGTTATAATATCTCCGTTTATCACGATATGCGCGATATATGTTTGCATATATACGGCTGCGCACGAAAACAGCGAACGGATGCGTAAATCTACATCAACGAACAGCACAGCAACTCCGAATTCATATTCGCAACTCCCGATAAAAAGTCAAGATTCAAGCGACGACAGCTTCAGCGATGACAATAAGAAGAGCGTTATACCGAAAGTCCATTCCGCACCCAATTTCATTAATTTAGTAGACATGGCCGACGGAAAAGATGAAAAGGAGGAAACAGCAGAAGCTCCACCAATTAAAGTGACTAGAAGCTGTAGCGACAGGATTTCACACAAAAACATTATAGTATCCCTAAAATGCCGCATATCGAACGCATCCGTATTCAGATATCGGGAAGAAACAAGGGCAGCTAAAATCAGTTTGCTAGTGATATTTATGGTGCTGATTTGTTACATCCCCTATGGATTGGCGGTACTCTTAAATACCGATCTGTACAAACCAAGAATGCCGCGATTTTTCAATTACGCCGCGCTGATGCTTCTTGTGATTTCCAATACGATTTCGCCCTTCCTATTCGCCTATCGCAGTAGGCGTATTCAACGCGAACTCCTGAAATTCTTACGTCTAGTGCCGTCGAAATCGTCCAACGAGGACTCACCCAAACACCAGCAGTTTCCTAAATGTTCCGAAGGTGAAATCAAGCGAGAAGAAGTAATACGAGAAGACGTTGAGGTCGCCGAACCCTTCATCGCCGGAAATTTCCAAATACCGAAAGTAGTAGTAACGTGCAAGGTTGAGAATGAGAAGAAGAGCATCCTGAAAAGGGTGTGCAGCAAAAATTGGACTAACTATAAAAAGTGCAACTTCATCACTGTACCTGACAGCTGTCTAGACGCTCGAGGATCGTTCTCAAGTGCTAGCACGCAAATATCGTCGGAAGAATGACAAGAACTTTCGGATTACAGCAGCGGCGATCCTTCTTAAACACGCGGTTTGTTTCCGTTCTATGTACACATCGATCGATTGAAGTCGAGTTTGATTTTAATGATCCATTACTAATGGAAAAGGAAATCGAAACACTTCCTTTGAATATATTGCATTTGACTGTACGAATACCACAGGAAAAAGGTATTCCGACTAATTTATCCGTTATACCGTAAAAGTACCGACCGACATGTTAGATTTTAATCCGATAATGTTGTATGTGAAGAGTAAGAACATGCAATACAGAATTATCGACAGCAACCGACTCTGCCTCCTACTTTCTACATACAATGTTATATATTTAACTCCTAATGTGTACCCATTATGTATTCGTCGGTACTTTCCTATATGAATTCATTTTACTCTTAACTTCAAAATCAGGAATGTAATAGAAATAAGCATAGGACTTCCCCATTAAAGCTGAAGTAGATGAGCAGATGTAAATGTCACTTAACAATGAAAGTGAGGCTACTTCTTTTGTATCGCTAAATACAGACATCGAGGGCTTCTGGCACGCTCGCATCTCGATCCAGTTTTATCCAGAGCCGCGTCCCCGTATATATATGATTATTTGACGCAAACATGCGGAAATAATTGTCGCATTAAATGAAACGACCTTAAAAGGCGCCTTTTAGATTTCGGACAAAAGTTCCACAGGGCCTGTTGCGTTAGTTGATGGGGCCCCAAACAAAAGTGAACGTGTAAACAGTATTCAAGCATGCGGGTAACGGGTAAAACTGAACGGCTGTTGAACAGGGGACACGTATATATGATCCTGTGTACATACAGCTTTTTCCCTAAGTCTTGAAACGGAACGGATGAAACTTGGCCGAGACACGAGCTTGTGAGAGATGCTTAACGATCATCAGTTAGATTAATTAGGTCAATAAGATGTAATCGAGTTCAAATACTAAAATAATCAATTTCGTAGTTTACCTTATAATCAAAGTGCGAATGTATGGGTGTAATAACTTGCTACTGACTACTCCTAGTATTGCTTATTACTGAAAAAAGATTGCAATCACAAACTTATTACGACCAATGGCTGCATGTAAGTCCACTGTAACTTACGAAAGGGCCGCCAAAAGAACACAGGTTACATATGTCGCAGGGAGATGATAAAAATGGAGATTTGATCAGATCCCTAAGGTAGATGATCAATTCACGGAAGATGTTAAAATAACTCTGTGGGGCGATTTCCCTAAAGAATTAAATGCCTTATCTGTTTTAGTAAACAGAAGAAATAATATTGTTTAGATATTTAAAGTATTTATTTAATAACCCATGCATTATTAAATGTAAGAGTAGGTAATACAACAGTATTCATTGAAACACAAATTATTTATTCGAAACTAATTAATTAAGAATAGGTACTTAAAAACAAAAACCATATTTTAGCGAAATTTTAAACATTTTTAATTAATGCAATTAATAAATAATAACGTTCATTAATTTCTATTAAAACACGTTCTTGATGTGTGACAACTCGAGTTACAAAGTACGTTACTGTTTTACAGGCACATCTTTTGTTTTACATTGTATTTTGGATTGTTCACAGAAACGCTTGACCTCCAAATAAGGATAATTTTCCTGCAATCTCGCACAGATTTAGGTTAGTCCGTGGAACTGTGTGTCGGTAAATGTTGTAGTAGCTATCTGAAGAGTGTTTCTAGATAGCCAATCTTTTATAATTTCAACTGAGATACCAATTTGATACAAATTATTTTAGAGCGAAGCTCTTTGTTAGCGAGGTTCTGTGGCGAGAGTTAGCTGGGAAAAAGTGAAATGCTTGAAATCGTCACTAGACGCTTAGAAGCAAGTATGAAATGCACCGTATTTGCATCTCCCCCTATCAGATGGCGCTCTTATTATTCGGACTCGAATTTACCTCAAATTCAACTTCAACTTATTTACCATCGGTTTCGAAATAAAATACTTTTTCTTTTTCTTTATACATTGTTGATTCAATTATAGAATTTTACTTTTTATTCAAATAAGCATCAAATGCGTAAAGAGCTCTGCTCTTGTCGCGTGTCCCACGACACCTCTCCCCTTTTTTATATCTAATACGATCCCCACAATGTTATTTCCATCTAATGGGCCTCTGTCTACCTTAGGTACATATACACCAAAATTATGTAATCCACTAACACGTCTTTAAGTTTCTTCAAAGAAACTTCTTTCTTTTTCAGCTGATCTTTTCAGGTGTTTTGCAGAATTTTCCCTTTGATCTTAAGCATAAATAGCATAGAATTTTCGATCCATATCCTTATCCAGTAGATTCCATTCCCCTTCTGATGCAAGCAACACTACAGATGTTTTAACTGTTGAAGCAACAGTTGAAGTAGAGTTGTAAACCGGTTCGAGTAGTCTTGAAGAAATTGTTTCAATTTCTGGTAGATCATCTAAATTTAAAGCCTTTTTGGTGAATAAATCAGCTGCTGGGATATCGTGTGACATTGAAGTGTTATTGTTGGTTGATTTAATTTGAAGTTGAAGCATTGTAATTAAGTAATTCAGATGCTGGTAGATCTTTTGAAGTTGAAGCGTCGTTGTTGTTCTCTTACGAAGCTGCTGGTAAGTCTTTCTGGTGTTAAAATAATGCTATGGTCCTGCTGATTACGAAGTATATCCAAGTCCTCTTCAGTAACAAGTGTTTCAAGCAACTTTTTCGAAATATGACTAGATAGAGTCCTATTTTTGGTTCTGTGCCAAATGAAGCTTTGTAAGATGATCGTTTAATGGTTCGATGAAAAGAGGAATTCTTTTGGAATTGAACAAAGTATCAACCTATAGCCCAATCTTTTGTGTCATTGTCAATTAGCCAATCACGTAACATACCTTCAACATCTTGATCAAATCAACAGGTCCTTGACTAACTGGATGTCTAGGCCTACCATTTGCGATTTTGCACGTTGGCCACATGTTTGTTAATTCTTGTACGATATGACAGCAGCCGTAAACTCACGGCCGTTGTAGCTTTGTAGTATATGAGGACCACTTACTTCCAAAAATATTTTTAATAGCTTCATTGCTACTTCAGCAGATCTTTTGAAGTCAATGGTCGAAGAAAGCTGAATTTCGTCGCATAATTCTGGTAGTATAAATGGCTACATTTGTAATTTCTATCTAGGATGGACTGCAAGTCAACTAAATCGACTTGACCACGATGATTGAAGTCGCTAGATACAATTGGGCAAACAACGATTCTTTTTCTTGGAATTTTTGTTTTTAAACTCCAGTATAACTGAAGTAGGTGTTAGGCATTTCGATTTCAAACTATACAGCATTTTATCTCTTCCTCCGTGGCCAGTTGACTGATGGGTTTCCCGAAGTATGTGGTAAAAATTTTCCGTTGGCACTATTGTCACAACAGGATCGGAGCCAGAGTTTCACTTCAAAGTCTAAAATTTTTTAGTATCTACTTCCATAACATCGAATGCTTTCCATAATAGAACTGTTTATGTGTCCGTTGCAGTTTAAGTAGTGGTGCTAATTTAAATTGTTCAATGATTGTGATAGCTTCTTCTATCCTTTCGCGAGTCCACAAAGGTTTTTCTTTATCATGCCGCTTGTTCAACATCGTCCCGATAGTTTCATTAAACCTGTTCTTCAGATACAAATTCGGTCAGAGTTTGATCTTTTTCTATATCTTAACCCATTTTTGAATAAACAAAACAATAATAAAAATGCGCGCAACCTTCCTCGTCTGAAGTAAGAGGGGGTGGTAATAAGCAGAACCTAGAACTGTGCGAGTCCTGACTTGTTATTCATCTTCCGTTAATGGATCATCTACCTTAGGGATTTGATCAAATCTCCATTTTTATCATTTCCTGCGACATATACATCTTCTTTCATAACATGCATCAAATTAAAACTGAAAAATTTAAACAGAGTAAAACAAAATTATGAGAGTGAAAAATTTACTACTATCTTATACGTACAGCAAGGTCAAACAGATTTCAATTTTTTAAGTTTTGTTCCACATCGCCTACTGAAACAAGAAATAATTTTCTGTTTTCCGCGGACCCTTCAACAATTCGTATAAGCCGTTTGCATGACCCCCGCTTTCGTCTGTCTTAAATACGATCGATTTCTATTTATGTTGACGTCTAAAATTATTTATTTCTTTTACATTCATTGACTTAGTTTTACGACATACCCAATCTTCTACATAAACTTAATTGTTTACAACTTACACATCGAATTGAAATAAAAGAAAGTTAATATCAGATACCACAAAATTTGAAGGAAAGAAAATTTTCCTACTGTCACCGGAAAGCGGGGAAAAAAATTATAAAGTTTTGTAGGAAAATCATGTCATGCACATCCAGCAAAATAAAGAGTTATATGTTTACTGTTTAGACAAAGAAATGTAGACGATAATAAAATTAAGTAAATACGTAACGTAAGGTCAAGTGTACGTTTACGTAGGACATACATATACATATAATTTATACGATACGGTGTGAATCGCCGAGTGTGTATCGACAAATATCTGGCGACCGTGGGATACCGAAACAAATCAGTCAAGAACCCGATTTTTTTGCTTTTACACTCATTGGCGTGCTTTTGCCTCATATAACTTTGTAAATAAATTTGACGCATTAGTTATGAGAAGCCCTGTATATATATAGAAGCGTTTGTTTACGGTTTTTAACAGTTCAGAAAACCAACTGTAATTGCAAAGTGCCTGTTAAATGATTTTTTAAATGATAATTTTGCCGGGGTTAAAAATAAATTGATAAATGTTAAACAAATCTGACTTTAATAGGTACAGTTAAAAAGGAACAAATAAAGTTGCCTCGTTAAAAATTAACATGCAAATGACGGTTTCGACATTTAGTAAGTTATACCTATTGTAGATTTTGACGATTTTGTTGTGATATTCAATACCTTACTGAAATAAATTTGACAACTACGTTGATCCAAGCGGACGGACTTCATTTGTTTGACAACTTCGCTTGTTTTTTAGAGTAAGTTTCACAAACTCAAATTTGACGGTTTCATTAAATTCGTCAAACAGCTTTTATGAAATTCATTTGATATACGTTGCAAATCAAATTTTCTATAACTTTCAAATCGTTAAGTTTTTGTTTTTGTTTTTTGTGAAATTTTAACAAAATTAGAAGGTATAAAATATTTGATACTTAAAATAATTGACACTCGCGCGGCAATTTTGATAATTTTATCGTGATATTTGACATATTACTCGAATAAATTTGGCAACTATGTCGATTTAAACGAATGGTCTTAGTTTCTTTGATAATGTCGCCTATTTTCGAAATCGGCGATCGTGAAATTATATTAAATTTGACGATCGCATTTATCAGTTTTTACGTAATAAATTTGACATATTTTCCAAATCGAGATTTGGATCATTTTAAAGCGGTTTGTTTATTTTGTTTTGATAATTCTTGAAGAAATGAAATCAAATAACTCAAAAAATTACACATTTGGGGAAAGCTTTGACAATTTCGCCGCGATATTTGGGACTTCTCTCAAATAGATTTCACAGTTCTGTCGATTTGAATAGACGAATATAATTAAATTGACAACATCGAGTCGGCATTGTGAATGTTAGTTGTATAGATTGAATAATTGTAATTGTACACCCGTTCGATTTTTTCGGATCGTTTTAACAGTTTATCGTCAGATCTGATTTCTGAGTTCGTGAAAATTTCCTCTAATAGTTGGCAGCATCGTCAATTTAAACACTACTCGATTATTTGACAATTTTTTGATAACAACAATTTATAGATCGGTTCAGTGGTTTAGAAGATACTTAATTTTTGTCGTCGTACTTCATTTGTGACGCATAAGTTAACGGTTTTCTGTCCAATGAAACACGTTTGAACCCTTATGTCGATTGTTTCAGTTCGCATAGCCGGTTGGTATACTTTGCATTTAACCTTCCTATACTCACGCATACGGTCTGTGAAACCGATTTATATAGTATAGTAAACGTCTTTCATTTTGACGTGAGTATAGGAAGATTAAAATAATAAACTTGTCTTCCCGTAGTACTCTACGGGAAGACAAGTTAGTTACTGCTCAGGCATCTGATAGTTGTGCATTATAACTAGAACAAAGCTTTGTTAAAGTTGAAATAATATAGACAGAGGTTCGTACGCGGTCTGCCCCCGCGATCTGTTCGATCAGCTTTAAACCATGAATGTTCGAAATATCTCAATCGACTGCTGGTTCTTTACTCGCATACATATATCCGCGCTTTGGTTATAATTGGAGCCAGGCAGAATATACTTCCACGTCTTGAAATGGCTTCCACCATTTACATGTTGCGTTAGCTATACACTATATAGGTGCTGATTTGCTGTTACGATAAGTGGGGAGTACGATGGTGGGGATAATATTTTCTGCCGGGCTGTACTTATAATCGATGTAATTATGAAGGTCACTTCCATGTAACACGTATCTTGAATGGAAGAAATTGTTATTATAAACTAAAACAATAATGCAAATATTATATTTGTTGATTACATGAAATTTAAGAAATATTTGAGGATAATCATGAATGGTTATATCGACACAGCTGAAACCTGTTTCATGGTTACATTGAACTGTACAATTCCTCAATAATTATTAATTAGCTTATCATCAAACTGAAAGCATAATAGCCATGTAGGTTTTTTTCTCTAGTATTTGTATAATATACATATATACGACAGAAGTATATTCTGAAAATTAATCCTGAACTACTACTAGAGCAAGAAAGCAAACAATTTACATATGTAATACACATATTTCACTGAATTGCTTAGGTTTTAGCTAAGACTAAGCATATTTTCCTAACAGTTTGTAAATAGTACATGTAAATATCCTTAATTTTATCCTTGAAAGCCAAAGATAGTTTTAACAGTTGTATAATAATAATATCAAGTAGTAACTTGAATTATATCGCACTCTATTGTCGTTCATACCACGCAAGACTGAATGTAACTATAATTATTACTTTTAATGACGTAATTAATTAAAGAACTTCTAGAGTACTACCGATAAATCGCTTTAGATAGATTTTAAAATGCGCAATTGATGAAGATAGCACTAAACAAGTAATGTGCGATTTGTGATATAATTTCGTTTTAGTTTTTGGGGCAACAAGGATGATACTGAAAGGCTCCAATTTTGCATAAATTTTATATTAAAATTAACACGTAGATCATATTGATTGTAAATATTATACGGTTAAGATTATTATTTATATTTAACAAATTTATATATTTTTTGTACTTGATATTTATTTGACTCTTCCTTAATATCGACTATTTTAATCTGTAAAAATACAATAATATACATGACAGACATTAATTTTATGCAATACATGATGAATATGTAATACATAAAAGCTGTATTAAATTAAATATGTTTTATAACTTCAAAGCGTCTTATTTCTACACCTCGAACCTCTGTAGTATGCGAAAAGTGATAATTACATAGTAAGTATAAGTGCATATTAATAAATACCATTTCAAGTAAAAAGTAGAAAAATAAAAATCTACATCTCTCAAATAAATGACGTCACTGAGGTTTATTCATCCGACAACTTTAACAGAAAGTTGTACCACGGCTGCACTGCAGCCTACATTGAATATACCAATAATTATCAACGAAGGGAATAGGGTTGAGCTTCACACGGAAATATATTTTTATTGAAACAATGATATAATTAGGTGTCTATTTGTTATATAATAACATTTATTCAGGCAAGCAATATTTTATAAATCTTCATTAAAATTCAAATTATTAGAATATTTCCGACCAACACCCGAATCTTTCCGAGTGTGTCCGACTAGTTGAGTGACGTCACTGTATTTATTTACGTACATTAGTTCAGTGTTAAACTGCACTTAGTTATATAAAAAGCATATGTTTTCATTAATAAATATTGATGTGGAGTAGTTTGACAAGTGCTCAAATTCTCATTTGAAACTTTAAAATGGCTGAAATTACCGAAAGCGCATTTGTAACGGCGCAAAGTGATAATTTACTGAATATTAACCTGTTTATGTTGATGGAATTCATTCGCCCAAACAATTGTTTCAACGCCGCCGAAATTAGAGGAGTTAAAGCTGAATCGCCAGTAAAATTAGTTAAATATGTAATAATTTAATAGACCTACTGTTATTCATATTAATTGCCATATTATTAACATGCAAATATGAAATTTACAGGTTAGTGCTATTGCTATAAGTCACAAATCCTTTCTAACTGTAAGTAATCATGGAAACTGGAAACATCGAAATGTATATAAATACTCATACGTCACCCTTGTTTTGCCGGGAATTCAAAATAATGTTCCCAACAATTATTTTATACCAGAAATATATTATACAAAATTAATTATGATGCAACTAATTCCAAATGTTCAAGTATCTAATTTAATTATTAATAAAAATCACGCGTATACTCTATTATGCTTGGTTTATCGCGGACTGCGGCCGCAGACGGGTTTCGTCCTTATCAGAACTCGTCCGTACGGTATAGCACTTTCGCGACAAAAAAAAGGCACTCCACAAGTAAATCTTATACACACGTTCATCATTTTAGACTCTACCACCATCTGATGAACGGAGATAATTGGCATACCATACTCTAAATGCGTCGGCAACGACGGGTAACAAATAGAAAAATAGTTTTAAGAGCTTGGGGAGAATTACAATTACAAAAAAGTTGAAAAATAAAAATCTACATAACTTTCTGTGAAAGTTGCCGAATAAATAAACCTAAGTGAGGTCATTTATGTGAGAGTTATGTACAGTTTTATTTTTCTACTTTTCTTTGTAATTGTAACTCTCTTCAAGTTCTTGAAACTATTTTTCTAATGTTGTTTGTTGAAATTTGTTAAAAATTCGATTCGTTGGTTTCCCGATTGGGGAAACACCAGTCCAGTATACTGTGGTAATCATTCGTAACTAAGCAACTCAATTTTAAACAATGAACTTGTAAAAGGTTATTTTTCGCTTGAAAGTAGAAAATAGTAGATGATGAAAATAATGGTAATAATTTATTTGTTAAGGATGTTATGGATATTATTTATTATATTTAACAAGTCACCAAACACCCATCAAAACAAATGCTAATAATAATCACATGTGCCTCTGCGACCACACGGTCAACATGTCCTAAACTCGGTTAAGCGTAGAAGTGTTTAGCTTGGTGGTTCCTCGAGTAGTATTTGTGATGAACAAGCTTTTATTTTTAATTTTGTTTTAATTACATGTTATTGAACACGCTATATATTGATATAGCGTTACAATGTGATCTTGACATTGTTCTGTTCAGTTGCGGACAAGCTGTTTTCTCAGCTCTCGTGGAAAACTCTCCGATGAAGAATCAAATCAATTCGAAAGCTTAGAGTGACCAAAAGAGAATCTTCTATTTCAACTCATCCTTGGCTGCAATCCCCATTAATTTTTCCATCTTGAATGAAGTCCTAACGTGTACAGCCAGTACTTCTGCTCAAAATAATAATAATAATAATAATAATAATAGAGTAGAGCGTCGATTATTCGAACTAATGTCAGGGGTTGTTCGGATAATCAGAATTCACTAAAAATTGGAAAAAAGGAAGGTGTAAAATAATCAACCACGTTTTTACAAAAAAAATAACATCTTTATTTAACTACATATTGTATCAAGTGTTTTTTTTAGCTGCATGAGAGCTTTTAATATCGATAACTATGGTTTGACAGCTGAGAATGTCAAACTGTGTTGACATTTCTTAGAAGGGCATCTTCTTAATACGACAGTGATTCCATGGAAGCGGTATCTGTTGAGGATTTATCCAACTAATTTTAAAAAGCGCGCCTTTCAAAATATATTTATACCTTATTGTAAAACTTAAAATTTGTTCTAAAAAAGGATTTTTATTAGAACAAATTGTTATCGAAAACTATTATTTCATGGGGAAGGTAAAAATAGAATCACAAACTAAGTATACATATTATTATATTATTAGTATGTGAAATATAATACATCATAGAATATCCAAAACTGGTGCGAAAAGATAAATAATTATTTAGATTTCCTACGTTTTCTAAATAATTCAATAGCCTTGTTATATATCAGGTCCCTTTTGGCCACGCAATTATCTCTGCCCAATAAAACAGCATTAATACCAATATTTTATGCTATGCGTGTTCAACCGACTGTAATGATTCAATTCTATGGTGAATTTGTCCTTGTCTGTATCTGTATAGTCAAAATGGAAGTGATAATTAGCGATTTATGATTACCAAAAATAAAGGTTACTCTGCTTAATTAGAAAACTACTTTCACTATTCGCAGACGCGCGTTTCGCGGTTATACCGCTCATCAGTGCGACTGTGTGAAGTACTTTTCATTTCTATAGAAGCTCTATATAAGCCCGGGTGTTAGATGTTCGTACATATGAGAGTTCAATTACGAAATTCGTCCATAATGTACTAACTACGCATTTTTGCAGCTATTTCGTAATTGACCTCTCATATGTACGAACATCTAACAAAGGTTACTCTCTTATTAACAAACATTACCTTGAATGTCGGACTGAATCCGCGTTCTTCAATAATATATGCTCCAAGTGAAGTCATTTTGAAACATGCGTTGTACCTTTAAGCTTTTCAAAGAAAATATCGTGATTCTTGAGTTTCACCATGAAGCAATGATTCACCAGCGAACTTCAATGCACCGCAATGGAGGCACACAACCTCCATAGGGCCAATTCTGACGAAAGAGTGCGAGCTGTAGTCAATTGTGGAATCGTATTGCAACGCTCCCCGATTCAAATTAACACTTGTAGCATTTCTTCTTGCGACTCAACGTTGTTGATCTTTGTGTTCTGCTCGACGATTTCTCATTGCCAACCGAGCCGTTTCACGTATGGCCTCCCTTTGTTCTTGTGTTTGTGAAGCACGAAGTCGGGCCGTACTAACACCTTCTCTCGTGCGATTTCTTCTTCATCTGCAGTGGAGTGCATTACGGTTTCGTTATGAAAGATTCGATCTTCTCGCTCGCGGCATTGTAAATAACACTGTGGTGGGTGTCGCTGACTTTGCTTCTATTATGAGATAACAATTATTCATGCGCGCACAATCACAAATGTCATAATCTTAACTTTCTTTGGGCGCACCATGACAGCTGTCATAACCTAACCCATCAAATGTCATCAATTGGTTTAATCTCTAATTTTTTTTATTATTGTATTCAAACGTTTTAATAGTTTTCTCTTTTCCTAATCCTTCACGTAGCAATTACGAACAAATCCGCAGAAGGAAGTATCCAATTTGGTTCAGTCGTTTTCAAGTTTTAAGCATCCGAGCAAACACAAACCACGATCTATATATATATATATATATATGTCATATGTCATGTATATGTCAGAGAATGGTTTACGCTGTTGTTTACAAGTCTGGGACTCCCTACTCATGAATACGAGCGTGACTATCCCCATTAGCCTATGTCGATAATATCGAAACTGATCGCAACTTTCCGTCCAGTGCTATCTATTGAGAATTTATCCTACTATATTACTGGAATCACATGCTTCCATTTAAGATAACAGGCCTAGGTAAGGTTTGGCAAGTCATCATGAATCGTTTAACGCCAGAACAACGCTTCCAAATTGTGGAAATTTACTTTGAAAAAAATAAATCTGTTCGCAAAGTTCATAGAGCACTTCGTCCATTTTACGGTCAACATAATCGGCCTAGTGAGCAAACAATTCGTGAAGTTATTGATCGTTTTCGCACTAATTTTACTCTTCTCGATTCAAAACCATGAACAAGACAAAGAAATGTGCGTACGGAAGAAAATATTGCTGCTGTAGCGCGAAATGAAGAAGACGCTGAAATGTTTGAATTGAATTGAAGCCAAACGACCATCGTTTGCGCCGCATTTTTGCTGATTGGGCTCATTTGAAACTGGCCGAAGATGAGCATTTTTATCAAAGAATTGTGTTTAGTGATGAAGATCATTTCTGGTTAAATGGCTACGTCAATAAGCAAAATTGCCGTATTTGGAGCGAAGACAATCCTCAAGCCGTTAACGAATCACCATTATATTCATTAAAATTGACTGTTTGGTGCGGTTTACACGCTGGCGGCATCATCGGTCCTTATTTCTTTCGAAATGAGCAATGAGCTGCCGTTACGGTGAATGGCGAGCGCTATCGAGCCATGCTGACTGAATTTTTGTTTCCAAAATTAATCAGCTAAATATCAACGACATTTGGTTCTAACAAGACGGCGCAACTTGCCATACAGCACGCTTAACAATCGATTTATTGCAAAATCAATTTGGTGACAACTTTATTTCCAGAAGTAGTCCTGTTCACTGGCCCCCTCGTTCGTGCGATTTAACGCCTCTGGATTACTTTTTATGGGGCTATGTTGTTAAGTCATTGGTTTATGCCGACAAAGCAGCAATTCTTGAAGCATTAGAAGCCAATATTCAAGCCACCATTGACGCCATACGGCCAGATTTATTGGAAAAAGTAAAAAATTGGACTGATCAAATGTACCATGTAACTCGTAGCCGCGGCGGACATATAGCCGCGAAATGCGGCTAATGAAATTATCTACCAGATTATAATAAAAAAATTTCATTCCCACAATATTTCTGTCTTGTATTATCATTTTAAGTTCTCATGCAGCTAAAAAAACACGCGATACATACTGGACGACACCAATAACATGTAAGTGGTATAATAGTAATCTCCAAACAGCAGAAAAAATTCTATGACAAACCAAGTGTCAAAAGACGAAAGACTAGTTTGAAGAATACTAAACGAAATCAATATGAAAAAAAAACATCAAAACAAAAGCGGATGGAAGCAGGAAAGAGAATAGCTGGATAGACTGTAAATAAAGGCCTGTAAGAAGACGGAAACAAAATGTATTAACACTGGAGAAAATCTCAATTAACAGCAGAGAGCATGGAAAACTGTTCGAGTATAAAAGATAAACAAAACCTGGAAACCTACCAATAGAATGGAAGCCAAGGCATGGGCAAACCATTTTACGTAACTAATCTAGAACCTGAGGATAAACAACAGGTTAATCAGCAATGGAGGAGAAGGACTGCATCATAAAAG
This sequence comes from Chrysina gloriosa, assembly GCA_038088585.1. Classification (NCBI taxonomy): domain Eukaryota; kingdom Metazoa; phylum Arthropoda; class Insecta; order Coleoptera; family Scarabaeidae; genus Chrysina; species Chrysina gloriosa. The sequence goes on along the minus strand of CM076095.1, from coordinate 13,790,612 downwards.
CTACAATTTGCTAACCCATAAAGAATACTTGGAGCAGTGGTGCCAGTTCAATGCAGAACTAGAAGTATTTCAATGGGCAAATTTGACAAAAGTACCTACGTGGGAAGAAGTGCAGATTGTGACGAATTTGGTGATCACGCAAGGATTTATTAGTAGCAGCCAAGATACGAAGGTGTTCAAAGAGTTTTCGTTTATTTCCAATCTGGTCCCAAATGAATAAATAACAAGCTGGGATGCTGAGAATGTTGCTGCTAAAGCACGTTGGGTGGAGTTGTTCAAACAGTTTCGTGTTAACCATCTCAACTGTAGGAACTTTCGTATAATTATTGAGTACGTTTTATGTCTACCTGGGAGTAAAGCACTGTCGCAAGAGTTTTTCCCTAATGAATAAAATATGGACGAGTGAAAAACACAATTAAGTGTCGCAGTTTTGAGCAGTTTTGAGCAGTTTTGATTACCAATACCAACATCAACAAATCAGGTAATCGACTGCACTCTTACTCGAAAACTAGATCCGATATTTTGAAACAAATTTGCTCCGCCGACAAATATAAGACAAGTAATTAGACGTTACATTAATTCTGCCTACCTATTTATTATTAGTTTAGTATAAAGTGTTATCATGTTCTCGTCTTTTAATAAAAAGTAGTACAATACTAATAAGTAGAGGCCGGATTATATGCAACAAAAGTGGAAATATGCAGATGTTTTGGCCTAAATATGCACTTTCTTATGAAAAATATGCAGATAAAAAATAGGAGTAATGCTAGAAAATATAATATTATAGAAAAAAATATTCTACAAGTTTATTTATAACATTTTACAACATAATCAACTATGAAAACAATCTACAATTACATATTTCTCAAAGCTTTCAATAGAAAAATTGTGGCGCTTGTCTGATAACATGTATTTATATATTGAAAAGGTTCGTTCTACGTCCGCGCTTGTTATAGGAGCATATTTCAAATTAGAAATATCCTCTATTGTCAACTCAATATTTTCTACTGACTCACCACACAAGATTTTAGCAATATCCTTTAGCTTTTTAAAACCCTCATTTTTTCTATTACACTTAAACAATTTTCATACACGGATTTTCCCACCCTTCCTTTAACATCAAAACATAACTTTTCAAATTTGTTTATTATTTCAACGCTCTCAATTAGCGACATAAATTGTTTTTCCAATTGCCATATAGAAGTGGAAATAAAAGTGTAGTTGGCTTTAATAAACGCCAACTGTTGAGGTATTTCTTTACTCGAATACACCTTTTGGGCGTCTAGCACAGATTGTGCATCGCTATCAAGATCCATAATAATTGTCTTTATTTCTTCATAATGATTTGCATGAAAAATAGCAGCTTCCAACCACGTTCCCCATTACTGATTGAGGAGGAAGCGGAATACCGGGTAGATGTTGTTTGTAAAACTGAACTCTTAATGGAGTATTTATCAAGGGAAAATAGTTTCTTACTTCTTCTGCAACACGATTTAGTCCGTACGCCAAGCAAGTTCTGTGAATTAAATTTGGGTAAAAGATTTTCAAGTTGCAAGCTGCCTTCACCATGTATGGTGCGGCATCCGTTAAAAACAATAGATTTTTCTGTTGGAATCGATTCCGGTAAGAAAAAGGTTGCCAGTTCTTCCTGTATAAACCTTGTTATTGTCAAATTATTTGCCTTTTCCAACTGTTTGGATGAAATTAAATAATATTTTGCTGGAGCCGATACGTTAAGGATACCTATCATTAAATGAACTCTGTATCGGCCCACACTATCAGTAGTTTCATCTGCGCATATGTAAAGGTAATTGTTTGACACAGCCTTCTTAATGCTACTCAATGTTTCTGCATAGATACGGTGAATATAATTTTTCTTAAGGTGTTCTCGTCGGGAATATTATATTTGCTGGTGTGCTTTTGCATAATAACTTGACATTTAAATTGTTTATTTTATGTAGTGGAATATCTGCCAACACAAACATTAGGCACAAATCTTCATTAAATTGTTCTTGTTCCGATTTTTTGGAGGTTGATGGCAAACATTGCGGTAATGTTTGCTGACCCTTCTTCGCCAATTTAATCTTTGATAGTTTTGCAGCATGGGATGGAGTTTTAATATGCTGGTCGACTTGAAACTTTCTCTCACTTGTAACCTGCATAAAAAATATCACATCATCAGTTGTTTTCTTATAAAATAAGTGTTAGTAAAAGATAAAGGAGTAATAAAAAAACTAATGTGTAAAGAGTTTGCGAAGCAATCGGAATAAACGATATTTAATGAAACAACCAACACAACGCTTCGACAAATAATTTTATTTTAAAATGATTTTTATTTAAAAATCATCAGCAGAATACGGAATATCAAATATTCCGCATTGTGCTGATGATATGCGAAAAATACGCATGAAATATACATCCCATTTTACTCATTTTAAAATAAAATTATTTGTCGAAGCTTTGTATTGGTGATTTTGTTAAACATCGTTTAAAAACTATAGATTAATAAGAGGAAATCAACTTAGTTACAATCTTGCTGCATGCTACGCAAAATACTTTTTCTCCATCCATACGCAATTCTGAATAAGGTGCAATCCATCCAGGCACAGTAGCTATTTTCGGCATTTTTGCTATTATAATTAATAACAACCCACAAGTTTACACTTCGAAAAACCAACGTAAAATGACGTTTAAAATAAATAAGATTGCTTTCGAATACGGGAATAAATTTCTCCGAATAACAAAGAAACACCTGTGCTCCTAATTTTCTGGTAAAATGTGTTTTTGTATTTATTTAGAAGTTTCAGGGAATGAGCTTTTCCTTGAATTCTATCCCGGTCTAGATGTATGGGAGCATTAATAAATTTTTGGAAGCGCTTATCGGAAAAGTATCGAGAACAGGCTTCATAGAATGCTATTTTTAATTTAAAGAGGGCTGTTTAACTCTTTGTTTGTTACAACCTTATCCTATAATAAATTACATCCAATATACAAAATAAAACTCGGATACTTCAAATATGCTGAATTACTACAAAATATGCAGATAATATACAAAATGCATATATTATGCAAATATGCAAATTTATGCCAACTGCATATTATCCGGCCTTTACTAATAAGTATCTTTTTACAAAATTCTTTAGGCGTCCCGCTCTGATGAAAAAAGAAATGTTAACGTTATATATTACCCATGGTTTTCAATACAAATCAGCCATAAAAGCGATCGAGCCAAATTTTTGCAGTCACTCAAGACCACTTAGTAGTAAGAAGCGTAGCACAATATGGGATGTGTACGTAAAGCTTTCAATAAAAAAGAAACACAATTCAACGGTAATCTAGAAGTGTATTTATAACGACTGTATAGATATCATTTACACAATACATACAGACATAGTAAACTAGACATTCACGATGAAAAATACCAACTTTATTTATATTTTATCTTCAATAGATAGCACACTTTTATGTATAATTTGCACGTATTTCTTATTAAAAATTAAATCGAAAACAATTTAAAGGAGAATTTGATACAATACCTAAAAACAACTATTTTTTTAACAGCAATAACGCAAGAAGTAAATGTAAGTAATCGCTTTTATTTCCCTAAGTTTTATATATTTAGTTATAAAAAGTTGTATAAAATGAAACCGATGAAAATCAATTTTCATCATACTACGTATAAATTGCAAATTTTGCTAAGGACGGTGTAAAAACTAATTCAACGTTAAATAAAAAAAAAAAACTTCTAATTTCTGCCTTTCTTCTAATGCAATTAGAGATACTAATGTATGGCAAGCAAAAATAACTTAAAATACGAAATAAAAAATAAATCTAGTAACTGTTACGATTTATTTAAAAATTGACTTGAATTTTTAATACTAGACAATATGTATGTGTAAGTAACCATGTATTTCATTTACACTGCTTAGATTATTCTGTCACCGTTTGAGGAAAAATACCATGAGCTGAGCCATATAATTCGAAAAGGTAACTGAAAATATAATCCTAAAAGCCAAACCAAATTCAAATTAAATTTACACAGTTTAACACGGAGAATGTTTTTTTAAATTTTCCATTTTTGTATTGGACTGACCGTCATAGAACACCGTTATCATCTAGATCAGGGGTCTCCAAACTTTTCAGTCTTGGGGCCATACTGATTACTTCAGTGAGTTTTCTGCGTATTATACTTGTCATTAAGATTTACCTAGCAAGTAAATAAATCCGAGTTATTATCATTATCATTATCTGTTTTCTTTATTCAACTTATCACAACAACAATAAGCTATTAGCTGTCACAGGCCGGATTGATTGACACTGGCGGACCGCATTTGGCCCGCGGGCCGTAGTTTGGAGACCCCTGATCTAGATCATCATCAAGACGTCCGGGTCGAAGTATATCTACTTACTGTTATAAATAAAATGTGTATCAGATTTTGTAAAAAACTTAGTGAAACATGCAAAGACACGTAGTTAAAGTTAGAGACCGTATATGGAGAGAAATGCCGTACCCACGTTTACGAGTGGTATAAAGATGGCCGAGAAAGTACTGAAAGTGATGTGCGCTCTGAGAGGCCCCTAACCAGCAAAAGTGAACACAATGTGAGAAGGGTGTGTGCAGCTGCGTTAGCAAATGGCCGAATCACTATTCGTGAGTTATCTGAAGACTTTGGTCTTAATTTCGGTTCAGTGCAGTCGATTTTTATGGACGACTTGAGCATGAAACTCATCTCAGCCAAATTTGTTTCAAAATTACTCTTCGATGACCAGAAACGGGGTCGTGTTTCAGCTGCTCGTGACCTGCTTGAGGGCTGCGAAAACATTTAGAAAACTACGATTACTGTTGATGAGTTGTGGGTTTACGGGTATGATCCAGAAACTAAAGCTTAGTCTTCACAATAGAAAACCCCAAACTCACCCAGATCTGAAAAAAGCACGACACAGCCGCAGCAATGTCAAGACGATGTTGATTGTGTCTTTCGATTATAGGGCAATTGAGCACAACAAATACGCATCACCAGCTCAAATAATAAGGAGTACTATTGTCAAGTCTTGCGCCGGTTGTGGGACGCAGTACGTCGCAAAAGACTGGCATTGCATGGGAATGGTGGATGGATTATCCATGTTAGCACAGGATTTCCAGAATATCGCCAGAGTCAGAATACACAATAGTTTAATCAATGACAATACGAATACAACAAAATAGATTAGATCCATCTGTCAAAACTAGCGATTCAGATTTTTTGCGCTCGCATACATTTTCTTAATACCTAATTTTTGTATGAACGCAAAACTAAACATAACATAATTCTTAATTCACTTTTAATTCTTACCTATAAGTGTTGTATTTTTCTTTTAATACACCCGATCCGGATAGATTTTGATCATACTTCGTATGTTCATCATTTAACGAATTGCAAATTGATGTTCCCTTTGTCATCAAAAAATCTTTTTGTTAAATCGATTTTGCTTCATCCCATTTTTGTGCGACATATCTATTGAAAACCCAAATGGTGGGAATAACGGATTTTGATGTGTCTCGAATATGTTATATAGGCACCTCCCACGAGTATCTAGCTACCAGCTTTTGTAGCCATTCGGCCGAGTTCTCGAGAAAATTGCGAAATGTTTTCCTAACGGACGTTATATACCGTTAATCTTAATAAGTTTGTAAAGAAGTCAGTATAGTGTAGTGGTTAAGTTGCAGGTCTACTACGCTGGCGATCCATGTTGAAATACTGCTCTTGTAGTTTGTTTTTTTTTTCTCAATCTCATTGCATATGATATTAACAAATATATTTAATTTTTCGTCATGGTAATTTTATTAATAAAATAACGATATTTTAAATCGCTTAAGAAAATTAAAGGTGGTTTTTGACACAAAATGGTGTATGTATCATAGTTCTTTGTGGGTAAATTCGGCTATTTCTTCAAAAGAACATTTAAAAGTTTAAAATCAAAATTATTTGACTCTTTCTTTAGCCATTTTTTACTTTTTGCTCGACAGAAACTGAATTATCAAAAAATACCAAACCGACTGCTTCTTCAGTGAGATACCATAAATGCCCACAAGAATTCTTTGGTGTTGCTTTTGACATGTTTTCACTTATTTTATTATAAAAATAAAGGTTGCTTAAAAACGTCGAGTCCTGGGCCGATGCTTTGTAGGCAAAAGGAGCATTACAATACGTTTTATCTATATCTTTAAAATAAATATACAATACTTCAATGCTTGCAATTGGTAGCTGCAGGATTCACAATATCTTGGACGTTCATCTTCAGCACATCTTTAATTTACGTTTATTTCCAGTTCTTGGTTGGTTTTTCCGACGGTAATTGTTTGCTCGAGATATTTCTGTATTACTAAACATTAATCGATGTTTTTTGGTCTTCTTTGTTTATCATGTATTGTCGCTTCGAAATTAAATTTAAAATGTTTAGTTCTGCTATTAGAATGAGTCAAATATAAAAACCCACTTCAACTTCAGGTGCAAAATGTACGGCGCACCTCATTTACCTAGTGGTTGTGATCGTCTGAACATAGAGTTTGCATGTGACCTTGACGTGCGTTCCTTTAACCTTCCTATACTCACGTCAAAATGAAAGACGTATACTATACTATATAAATCGGTCTCACAGACCGTATGCGTGAGTATAGGAAGGTTAATGATCTGTTTAGGCTTCTGTAGATGAAAACAAATAGATCTACTTGTTGCACGATAGTGCGAAATATGAACACGTTCCGTTAGTTAGGTTTGGTCATAAGTTTTAGTTCCAAACGGTTTTTTAATAAATTATCCAAGTTGTACTTAACCGAAGAGTTTCGATAATTGGTTTGGCCTCTGCAGGACACGAGAGCACAAGATCACTTTCTCCGAATTAGGAGTTGAAATCCCATTTGGTGTGCAATTGCTAACCCTTCTGTGGATTTCTGCTCGCAGCACGGATCCGAGAATCAAAAGAAACGAACCACTCCACCCACCGACTACGTCAGTTATCACCAGGAACGCCGTTTCCCCTATTCTTTCGACCATCATGAGGGCGTACTCCGTCTTCCACCTTGTGACGCCATATCGTCCTCTCGTAAAGAAGTTCGGTTAGTGTTTTGCATGCCGGTAAACTGTACAGCTTTGACCGAAAGGAAAGGAAATGTTTCTTCCCTAACTAAGACTGCACGTATGCAATTCTAAATACAATGTTCATTCGACGATACAGCTATAATATTGGTTTCCGTATTCCCCATCACCAAATCGAAATAACGCCTCATGAGTCATGATTTATCATGATATAAAAAAACCAACCGGGAAAAAGTTATTTGAATATCTTTGGCCGTCTCTTCATAATTCATGGTTAAAAGTCTTGTTGTAGTCTACGGTTAAAGTCGGCAGTATAACATTGAGCACACGAATATTTCCTCTCTATCGAGAACATTTCATCAATACACTCAGTTTGATGTTAGCAAACAAGAGTTTTGGTGAGTCGTCTAGGACTACACTATAATAACATTCCTTATGTAGAAAACATTTAATTAATTTACACAGAAAGCTTTAATTCGGTCAAAGTTGTACAGTTTTACGGTACGTATCATTTTACGTTATTGTCAAATCGTCCTTATTACAAAATTTTGTAGCGATTGAAAGAAAGGAATTACCCTCCTTCTCTCCAAATGTACGCAAGTCACACTTGGGAAAGTAATTGAAGTCAGTTTGGTTACAAAAACGTTTTCTAAAGTACAGTTTATTTTTTCTTTTATCCTAAAATCTTGTGTACGGGTTTTGTTTAAATTTTGTATTGTTTCGATCCTGAAACTTCTGGCATCTGGTATACTATTTCTCGAAATTCTTCTTCTTCTTCTCGTCAATCCTTATGCCTTTCAGCGTCGGATTATTTCTGGATCTTACGACGATTTAATCCATTCTTTCCATCGTGTCCGGTCTGTACTCATTTTCCTCATTTCTTCTATGGTCTTCCCCTGCTTTCGTCCTAATTCGTTTACTCTATCATCCATTTTTTCCTTGGTCTTCCCTTTTTTCTTCTCCTGTTATTTTTGGCTTCTATTATTTTCTTTGTTAAACTCTTTTGTTCCATTCTAATTATGTGGCCGTACCAATTCAGTTGACATTTTTCAATTCTTTTTAGTATATCTTCTTGATTTATCATATTCCTTATCTGTTCGTTTTCTATTCTGTCCATTTTTGTTTTCCCCACGATCTTTCTCCAAAATTTCATATCCATAGCTGTTATTTTGCTTTCGTGTTTTTGCTGTATTGTCCAGGATTCACTTGCCTACATTATTGTGGGGGCTACTACTGCATTCTATACTATCTGTTTGATCTTGGGTTCTATTTCTTTTTTTCCAAAGATGGTTTGATTCAGAGCGTAGTATATGTTTGTGGCTTCCCGTCCTCTTTTTGCTATGTCTAGATCAATGTTTCCATCCTTCGATACAATAGTACCTAAATATTCGTATGCGTCGACAATTTCTTCTTGTTTATCGTTTATTTTAATTATTAGATTACTGGTTGGCTCTTTATTATTTATCACCATTAGTTTGCTTTTTCTGCGTTTATTTCCATCTTCATCTTTTCTATTTCTTCTGTCCATATTTTTGTTAATTTTTCCATTTTCACATAACTGTCAGCTATTAGTGCCAAATCATCGGCGTACAGTAATGCATCCACAGCTACAGGTTCCAGTCTGTTATATCCTAACATTGTCTTCACAGTTTCGATGCGTTTCCTCGTATTTTGCAGGATTCTGTCTATTACTATAATAAATATTAATGGACTTAAGCTGTCTCCTTGTTTTATTCCCACTTGCATTTCAAAATCTGCTGATCTTTTTCCATTCACTTGTACTATCCCCCTAACCTGACAGTATAGACTATTGATTATTTGGCGCATTTTTCTTGGAACCTCCAGTTTCTCTAGACAGATATCTATACTCCCTCTATCTACTGTATCGAAGGCTGCTCGCAAGTCTATGAAATTGAAGTAGATTTCCTCCCCTGTCTCAATTTTACGTTCTATGATGTTTTTAATTATGTGGATATTATCGTTCGTTTGTTTCCCTTTTCTATAGGCTGCTTGTTCTTCTCCCAGTTTGTCTCCTATTAAATGTGTAAGTCGTTCCGCTATTATTTTGGTATAGACCTTAAAACGTACTGTCGATAGGCAAATTGCCCTATAGTTTTCGCACTGACTTTGATCACTATTGTTATATATGAGAGTGATGAGGTTATTTTCCCAATCCGCAGGAATTGTGTTCGTTCGCCATGCCTTACAAAAGATGTCAAGGATTCACTCTTTTCCCACCTGTCCGAGCCATTTTACCATTTCCGGTTCTATATTATCTGCACCGCAGGCTTTTCCTGTTTTTATTCTTCTCAGGGCTTTCTCTACTTCTTCCATACCTATCTCTTCAAGTTCTTCATTATATTCATTTCGTGTTCCTGATTCTGGCAATAAATCTGTATGATCTCCTGCATCTGTGAATTTTTTCGTGAAGAATTTTTTCCATATTTCAAGTATATCTTCTGTTCTTGTTTTTAGTTCATTCGCGGTATTCCTAATTGGTTTTATTTCTTTCTTTTTCTCTCCATTCATTGATCTTATTAGATTCCAAAATTTCCTATTATTTGTTTTATATTCCTCAGTTATATCATTTCCAAAATCTTCCCAGCTTTTCTTTTTCGCTTCTTTAATTCTCTTCTTAACTTCGTTTCTTATTTTAACATATTGTTCTTTGTATTGCTGTTCCCTTGTTAAAACGTATTTTCTCCACGCATCTTTTTTCTTTTTGACTGCCTTTTGTATTTCCTTAGTCCACCATCTTGTTCTTTTCTGTTGTTTCCTGTATCTGAATTGACCACACACTTCTACTGCAGAATTATAAATAGTTTTCTTGAAAATTCTCCACGTCTCTTCCAGTGTCATTTCTTCCTTGTCATGTCTCTCTAGTAAATCGTTCGTTTTCTGTTGGTATTCTGCTCTTTTCTTCTCGTTTCTTAATTTGCCGATTGCTATTTTATGATACTCAGCTATTTGTTGTTCTGTGTTAATTTGTTCTTGGAGTTCTGCCGTTAGCAATCTGTGGTGGATTCCCATTTCAGCTTCTTTATGTGTCTTTATGTTTCGTATATTGGTTTTCATACTTTGGGTGTAGACTATGTAGTCTATTATATTTTTCACGTTTCTCTCTTCCGCGACAAAGGTTTCTCGAAATTCAAATTTTCATATTCTTCCTTGTTTTAAACTTCAAATTTGCGTATTTTAACTCTTTCACATCGCAATAAACTCAAGAAAGTTTATTACGTTTATGATGTCGTTTTCTTTTGTGTGAGCTAATCCTTTACGGGCTCGAATTATTAGCAGATTTTTCACTTCTTTATTCCTTCTCTCTCTTTTGTGGCCATAATTCGATAGTCTAGTTCTTATCGCCGCCGGTGTACGAAATGTTCTACTAATTACTTTTTTAATAAGTAGCACTTTATTTTCAAGGTTAAACTCCAGTCAGCGTATTCGACCATCCCTTTGGGGGCATATTTTATCCTATACGCTCACACTGAATTTCTAGCAGAGGGCTTTCTGTCGTCGTATATACAACACGGACTGCATCATCATCAGGCTATTACTTGATAAGGTCAATCGTGTACTTTTGTTGCGGAAGTAGAAGCAGGACGTAGTAAGACCCCGTCTCTAAACCGCAGGAATGGTATTAACGATATAGAAAATTTCGCAAGAAACCATTCAATATGATGTACTCTAATTTAAATTTAAATTGTTCTTGTATTCCTTGTTTCTTTTAATTAAATTTTGATATTTAACGACGAAAAAGCTGTTGCACAAATTTCTCTTTTGTTTTACGAAATATTTAAGTCAGTCTTGTAACGATAGGTGATCACAACTTTCAGTGATAATTTGAGAGTCAAAACAATACAAAAATATAAAGAACTAAGAAAAATATTTTGCATAAAATTGCCCGCCTAACTGACGTTCCATTGTACTGAAATAAAACCATATTCCTTGAATTAATTCATAGTGAATTTAAACGTTTACACACTTTCTCCGTGAATTGTATGTCGATTGAATTTCGACGATCGATTTTGACCAACTCGTTATCAAATTCACGATCTCCGGCAACATGTACCTTTATCATAGCAAACTTTGCATAACACTTGCCGAAATAACCAACCAACCAAATTTCTTCTATATGACTAGAGAACTATCCGTGAACATGTCGAATTAATTGCGTAATCTAGAAATGTTATATTTTTCTTTTATTACGGCCTATAAATATTGTCTGTTATGTTCCCCCAAAAACATTGCATTTTATTATTGTTATTACACCTCTTCCAAAACTTAATGCATAATTTGCATTTTTCTGCGAATTATACAAAGATAAACTCTACTCCTTTTCCCATTTTAAGTAAGGTGAAAGAAAAAGTTAGAGCAATGTCAAAATTGAATTGAACTATTTATGTACAATACGTTTGAAATCGAAGTTCACACTATTACCTACGTACCTTCGAAATTAAATAAAATAGGAAGTTTGCTCCTTAGTTCGTATATTCGTAAAGCTTGCAGTATTTCCTTGTTTAGTTAGTTCGGTAATATGTGGGCAGAGCTTTTACTGCAGAGACATAAGAAATTGTTTAGTAATTTTGGTTTTAGTAACTTCAGGTATTTTGGACAATAAATTGCTGTTCTATTTTAAAATAAAAGTTTGGTAAATAAGATTTGATCTCAAGGAAAATACTGAAAGCTCATCAGACTCTTAAAAAAATATTTCATATATTTTCAACAAAGTTCGTCAAAACATGAGTTATAACTAGGGCGCGTAGATGCCTAGCCACGATAGCGAGTCATTCCACAGACATTTTGATCTGGGCCTTTCGACGCGGCTAGGTGCGTCTAGGCACGTCCGCGTCCTAATATATATATATATAGCGATTTTATTTGTATTATTTGTTGCAACTTGCTTAAATTTCAAACGTTTCATCTTTCTCACAATCTTCCCAAATAGTAATAATAGCCTTAGCAATAATAGTAGTTACAGTATAGTAAATGCATCGAAAACACCTAGAACTTTTTCTATAAACCGAAGTCGAAAACGTTCTAGGACAAAAACTTCCACTAAATCGATACGCATCAACTCTTACGGTTATTGCGAGAACGTTCGCTTTTCTTTACGAGTTTAACGATGATAACAACTAGAAGTCAGCCCATACATACATACTTCGGCCAAACATTATATTATATTGTAAGCTATTTCTAGGAAAGAGATACAGAAAGACGATGTGTATCGATTGTGGTGTATTTCTCTTTATTTACTTTGTCCGGGAATTACAGATGTAATATGCCAATTGTTTCGTATCTTGATATATTTTCTCTTTTTCTTATTTCATTAAACTATTAATACAGCCACCCTGAACTATATACTAAAGTAATACTATACATTTTGTAATTAAAAATAAATCCATCGCAGTTGACATAATAGTAAAACGTTCGATTTATTTTAAAAATGCAGTTATTTGTTGAAGAAAATAATCGACAGAAATACGGATTAAATAGGATTGCTCTCAGTACTGATCGATTTACTTCTCCCTCAGTATCCTTTATCATAAAATTCGAGTTGCACTTCAGTTGATCAAAATTTAGTGAGTAGAACATATCAAACTTGTAATCATTGCGGCAGTTTTCGTGACTTAAATTTGACATATGTTTCCGATTTCCTTTAACCAAGGTATGAGTTTTGAAAATATTTTGCATTTCACCTAATGACAATCTAGTATATCAAACGAATATTTAATGAATCACCCAGGCGAAAGGATACCCACATTGCATGTCAAGCACTCCAAGTTACAATACATGCGCACAATATCTATAAGTTCGATGCATGTTGCATTGTAATTCACTCTTTGTAGTTTTCTACTTTTAAAAGAAATGCATGACGACCAGAAATTGTTGCGTAAAACAATATTCTATAAAGTGTACACATAAAAAATGTGAGAACACTAAAATAACCGTCAATAAGCTGCGTTCGAGCAATTCTTCATAGGTCACGGATATCTGTTAATTGGATATAACCACCGTCTACCTAGTGCATGGCATTTCGACAAAATATAATGGGTAATGTATAAGCGAAGAAAAGGATTTAGGTTTATTAAGATTTTTCTTTTATTCTTCTTCCTCCTCTCCCGTATCTTGATGCCCTTTCAGACATCGGATATGACTTTCAAAATTTCAAACATGATTTGTTTCCAAATTTTAATACAGTCCCATTTATATCTGCAACTCGAAATTCTTCACCTTAAGGAGAGTTTAAGGAAGTCATTAAATTACATTTTAGCACTCCAACCCATTGAAGAATTTGAATTAGGCAGAAATTCAGGTCCTGGAAGTGTCGATTGAGAGATGCGGGTTTTTATAAAGGATTTTCAAATTTTTGATTTTGTTATTTAATTTTGAACAATTTTTCGCTCAACTTCTCTAAAATGGGGGTGTAGATGCTTATCCTGTAATTTTGATGAAAAGTTCAAGGTTCAAAACTTTGAAATTTACTTCCAATGATTAAAAAAATTGTCAAGTTTAAAAAGTATGTACTTAATTTTAAAAAGCTTGGCAATTTTACAAACGAAAATAATCTATGAGTTTTCTATACATTTCGAGAAATTTTGAAATGTTAAAAATCTTGAAACTCCCAAATACATATTCTTAAATAATTTGAATTCTGAGAAGTTTTGAAATATTACATGCTAAACATTTTGAAACGTTGAATTTTGATAAATTTTTAAAAATTCAGAAACATGTAGAAAGATATTAAAGTTTTGAATCCCGATGCCTTAATGGGCGAAGAATCAGAAAAGAAGTACTTTTGAAAAGTTGGTAAACCATGAATTTTCGAAGAATATTGCAATTTTGAAAAACTGATGTCTTAAGCTTCCGAGAAGTTTCAATATTTCGAATTCTAATGTGTTCAAAAACTTTTGATATTTAACTGTAATAATCTTTAATGTTATTTGACTGTAGGTATACGGACAATTGTCCGAAACAGTTTTCCGGAAAATAAATTAGAAATTTTGAACCTGAAACATTTTGGAATCTTTAATAAATTGTGAGAGAAAATGTTTTGAAACATTTTTGAAAACCTACTATCTCAAAATGTACGCAATATATTGAAAAATGAGTTACATCTAACAATATTACAATATATTTATATAGATATATCTCAATATTGTCTTCAGTAATATTAACCATAACATCGAATCCTTATTTTAAAAAAATACAATTCCAAAATCCCCGCGAGAAAGAATAAAACTTTTATGCTAAACGAAGAAATGCGTGGTATGTACTTACATATTGATTGGTTCATATATTCAGTGTTTACAGTCAAGGAATCATCTCATAAGTTTAGGAGAGAATAAATTGGTACAAAAGCTTAGCTACATATCATTAAAACAAGCCTAGATAAAAATATTTATTGTTAAAATTTAAAAAACTAAATTTTCAATTCAAGGGTATATAATAAATTCCTAACGCTCACAAATTTCAGTGCATATTTTTATAATAAATGCTAATAGAACACGAAGTACATCCGAAATAATTAGTTCAAGTCCGTAAAGTAATAATACTATGATAACTGCACCTTTAGAATAAAATTACGGATAACTTCCTTTTCCTACAAAAATATCACCATTTACTAAATTATATTTAAAAATAAAATTAGTAACTCTAAAAATTGGTAACGCCATAATTAATTTAATAATTAATTTTTTTGCTTTATAATAAAAATCGATAAAATTTTATTCATTTATATATACATGATTGGTATATAAAATGAGGACGAATATTTTCTTATTTTACTTTCTTCCCCGTTCTCATATCCAAACAGTTCCAAATTATATTTACTACCTATCTATACACACATATTACATAATTAAGTGTTTCTTTGCGATAGTTCAGGGGAGCTAGTTTGAATATTTAAAGTAACCTAAGTTTAGTCTGTATCCGCGCGCATTCCTCTAACTTCACCCTTTTGTCGAAGTGCCTCTAATTCTTCTTTGGTCTTATCCTCAATGGCTCGGATATCTTCCATCGTCAAGCCGTACCATTTATCCATCCAGCAAAAGACTTGCCTATGAAAACTGGTAAACAGTCTGCGTTCCGATTTCTGAAGGAATGCTTCCACGCGATTCTGAAAAATAAATCGCAAATTCAGAGATTCTGAAAAATGAATCATAAATTCAATTTACATATCACCAAGTCAGTTGAAAGACACTTGACAGAAGATCCAAATTTTATGTCTATTTGAATCTCATTTTGTATAGATGATATAGTACTATATAGCAGAAAACAAGAATTAACAGAATTACGTAATTCCTATAATTCCGTTTTTCCGCTATAGCATTTACATGATGTCCGTTAGAGTATTCATAACCAATTAAATGCAATTTCCTTGTGAAGTAAAATAAAACAATCACATACTGCTAAGAATAAAAGAGTACACTCAGCAACATGGCAAGGTAGTTTAAAACTCAATCCTTGTCTAACCCTTAAGTGATGCCTAAACTAAAATATTGGTATCATCAGTCTACACTATAATATAAGATGCAGTGGCAGGTTCCCTTGTAGGTGAACGAACCATTGATCTACAGAAGAAAACCGCAACTGGAAAGATGAAGTAAAAGAAAATGTAAGTGTTAACGAAAATTGTTAACAATATAGGTTCATGGACAGATCCTTCAAGTATCCCAACACTGGAACATTGTTCGTATGATCTTGCGACATTAACCGCGAAAATTAACAAATTAATGACACATTCTACCAACGGTTTGCAGCCAATAAGTAAACACGTAAGTAACGCTAATACTATGCAAAGACTTATCATTAATATGTATCACCAAGAAAATCATTCGACACCTAACACAATAGCTCGCTACAGTTCAAATTTGTTCTTTTAATTTCTTTGTTTTTATCACTATATAGTGTGTACCCGGATCGATTTCAGTATAGGTATAATTGATCAAAAAATTTCGAATTTCGTTTTAACGTTTGAGGATGCCGCCTTGCTAGATGTAAAATGATTTCAAGTACATTTTACTTTTTAAAAATCTAGGCTCGGATCACTGACTAATTCGGTATTATTTTTGTATTCTTGTATTGTAACCACAGAAAAGCAAGTATGTATTCTGTATAATTTGTCAAAAAATGTAAGGTATTTTTTTACCTTAATTAGAAACTTACATTAATTTAGAAAAAGCAAGCATTCTGTGTAAGTTGTCAAAAAAATTATGTATTTTATTCAAAAAAAAAAAAGAATAAATAAATAACAGTAATTGATTTTTTTGACAACTTACACAGAATACTTGTTTTTTTATAGTTACATAGTTATAATGCAAGAATACGAAAGAAATACTAATTTAGTCAGCGATACTTAATTTAATCCCAAAACACTAAAACGAAATTCTAAAATTTTTGATCAACCTATAGTGAAGTAAATCCGGGGATACACTGTATATCCAAAACGATGCGTTTCAGTTTGCAACATTTTCGACATCCGCTTCCTTCTCCCCCTTTTTGATGTAAAAAACCGTTCTTTCCCCTAAACCCCTAAATTTTTTTACATTATAATGATAAAGAAAACAAACGCACATCATTTAAACGATATTTATTTCTCAATTATAACTATAATCTGATAAAATAAGTGATACAATTGAACTTTGGTCCTATTTAAAACTTTGGTGTCCGTCTTTAAAAATAAATATTTAATAATTATATTAGTGCGATGCTTGCGCTTGCATATTCTGAACCAGATGGTTGACTTTAGGTTGTTTTTGCCAGAGCTATCGACGGAAAAACGGTTTAGCTGCCTAGTTTTAGTTTGAGTCAAAGCTGAAAAACTAACTCTTGGATTAAGAAGGAAACGTTTTATCCAAAACTTCTCCAATGTCAAGAGGTGGAAGTCATTTTTCATCGTCAAATTGGCGGATTTATAGTCATATGTCATATTGGTGATTCCGAATTAATGTTGCTATAATATCGGTAAAAATCGTGTCCCAATGCTTACAAATGAGATTCTATATCAGTATTCAACTCTTCGTTCAGTTTTTGATTTTTAATTGTATCGTGTAGTCGAGAAAAAGATAATACATTTTCAGCAGGCACGTTTTGAGTCAAAAGTTGAAGCTTTGATATAAAACCCTGAAGTTTAACTGATTCAAGGATTCAAATATATTAGTCAAATATATTTCCTATATAATTTCTAAAGAAGGTTGGCCACCTGCATTAGAAATTGTTAATTGTTGAACATTTATAGAAAATCGTTTTTTCTTTAAACTCAAGAAAGACCATCCTCTTTCCTGCTTTCCCCTGTTCTTTCAACTAATAAAGGCATACTAACATGTTACCCTTAGACAACCAGTGTATTTCTGTGTGGAAAGATTCTCGCAAAGTAATGTAAATAATCTACTGTTCAAAGTGGTGCCCTTAATGTAGTTCACGACCTTCATAGTCGAGTCTAAAGTCTGGCGTAAATTCTGTGGCAATGTTGTAACTAAAGCTTGTCAATGTGTGCTAACCAGGATTGAATTCCTTTCCTTCAGTTAGTCTGATCGTGTACCGACCATTGCGGGGGCGTCATCTGTGCAAAGTTCAGAGTTCATTCCAATCCAAATAAGTTTTTTATAAAGTCAAATATCAAATCAAATATATCGGTAGATTTAGTGCCCGCTGTCGAAGATTGGGAGTACGAAATCTCTTCTTCAATTTGATATTTCCTGACCTATGCACAGTTAACGACGTCTGCAGATTTTCATCGCAACTCATGGCAAAAAATGACGATAATTTACTTTGTTTGCTTTGTGATTTAATGTCTGGAACAATATAATCGATTTTACGCTCGCTAGTGTTATTTGAAAGAGAAATCGACTTCGTTTTTTGTTTTGATTTTCGTCCTAATATTGTACTATCTGCGTGGCTCTTAGTAGACATGGCTTGATTAATTCTTCGCCAATAATATGAGGTTTCTTTTGTTTGGCTATCAAGAAAGCTATGTCATATGAAGCCTTGCGATGGTGTGACACATCTTTGTGATAACTTCCTGACTTAGCCAATCTCATGTGCCTGTCTGTTTCTGATTTGGAAGAAAAAAACTATTTCAACTTCATTATCATAGGATGTTGCTAGCTCAAATATCTTTCAAGGCGAGTGGACCTCATGGCGTCATTACTGAAAACTGAGGCTATTGTATCCCGTCTTTTCCAATAAAGGTAAATTCATAAGTGTGTACTAAGCTTATTATGGGACCAAGATAATGAATAGTGGGAATAATTGTCTACAAGAGCGCATAATGGATGTTCAATCAACGAATTTAAATAAAAAGTTAGTGACAAACCATCTGCGGTTATGTTGAAATAAATTTTATATAGACAAACCATTACATTCTGACATCTAGTACACTGGAACCGCATTTATATCCTCCACATATATCTCGCTGTAGCTTTCACCTATATCCGCTCGGCGTCACCCACTCGCATACTTTCTGGCTAACATGGTTCAATCAGCCGTTGTGTCTCTGTTCAATTAAGCGCGTAGGGCTCCAATTTCTCCTCCGCTGGATAGCAGTGGTGGGATCCCCTCCCGGGACGGTATAAGTGAATGTTTACATTCTCAAACGGCGGATATGAATGCGGTTCCAGTGTACTCATAGACCTTATAGTACATGGACTGCTACTTCAAGCGAAAAGCGGCACCAACATGAGACACCAGTATGACGTAGTCGCGTCCGATTACACGCTACCCGATTTATGACGATCTTACACATCGGACTCGGAACTGTTCCATTGTTGAATGTTGATGTGATTAATGCTGTTCTAAGAGGTGAGAAATATGGCTAACTATTCACTCTATTGCCTAATTTGTGGGCATATAGCGGATAGTAAATTGCAAGAATTATCTTACCACAGGCATTAAATTATATAACCTTAGTTCCTTCGTTACGGTAGTCGACCATTTTCACGAAAATCAAATTACATTACTCCTCTCGTATAAAGGTCGTCGCAAAATCATATATTACAGTTCGCATGCACCACGAAGAAAAAAAAAGTAAAATTGACAAACATGTAAGACACTGTCACACCAAAATTGTTCTATTTAAGCACCAATACCAGGTCTAGTAGTATGAAACCGGATTTTTTTGTAAAAATAAAACGATTGTTATTCAAAAGTGATAAAAAATATTTTATTCAAAATAACTTCCGGTGGATTGTACACATTTTTCCCACCTCTCCGGCAATTTATGGATGCCTTGCCAAAGAAACTTTTCTTCTTTCGAAGCGAACCAATTATCAAGCCATTTTTGTACATTTTCTGGGGAATAAGCCGCATGCGGTAGTAATTCCCAATTGAACGATTCAATTGTTTCCCTGACCGGTTTTGCTGTATGATATGGGGCGTTATCATGCAGCAAAATCACTTTGTGCTGCTTTTTTGCATATTCCGGTCGTTTTTCAGTTATTGCTCGGCTTAAATTTATCATTTGCTGTTGGTAGCGTTGAGTGTTGACGGTTTGACCAGGTTTCAGCAACTCATAATAAATAACACCCTTTTGGTCCCACCAAATAAAGAGCATCGGCTTCTTTCCAAAGCGGTTCGGTCTTGCAGTTGATGTCGATGGTTCGGTTCAGCCATGATCTACGACGCTTAGGATTTTCAAAATAAATCCATTTTTCATCACCTGTCACGATTCGATGGAGAAATGATTTTCTATTGAACCGGTTAAGCAGCATTTCACAGGTGGTTCTTCGGTTTTCTTGCTGTCCTTCGTTCAATTCATGGGGAACCCATTTTCCCACTTTTTGAATTTTTCCAATAGCTTTTAAACGATTGCAGATAGCTTTCTGCGATACATTTAATTGATCCGCGAGTTCTTGTTGAGTTTGAGCATCGTCTTCATCCAATAAGGCTTGTGACTCTTTGTCTTCAAACTCTTTTGGTGGTTTTCCACGTTCTTTGTTACTAACCTCAAAATCACCACTTTCGAATCTTTTGAACCACTCGAAGCACTGTGTTTTACCGAGAGCATGTTTACCGTATGCTTCGACAAGCATTCTATGCGATTCTGCAGCAGTTTTCTTTAAATGGTAACAAAAAATTAATGCTGTCCGCAAATCGTAGTTGTTAGGCTCGAACGGCTCGAAACTTGACACGTTTGAGGTTATAAAAAATATACTAGTGTACGGAACGTGGGTTAATGTTTGTTGACACTCTTCGTCAGCTGTTAGAAGAAGACGATGGCTATGTAACAGGGGTCTTATGGTGATTAAACTGAACGCTGGCACCATCTATAGGGAAATTCCGGTTTCATACTACTAGACCTGGTAACTCCAATGTAGTTTTTCATGTACATATGTATATACATTAAAATTAAATACTGACATTTTTTCTATTTAATTTTTCCAACAGCACCTTACATTTACCTGAACCAAACTAAGCTATAAACTGAAATAAAATAATCGAAACTCAACTAAAGTAAGTGAAATGACACTACACTAGACTTAACTCAACTAATAATTAACTTAACTAACTAAAAACTATTGACTAAACTTAACTATCTAAAAATTACGGTCTTCCAATTTTTTTTTCTACGGGACCATATATTTCATGATACGCGGTTTGTGTGCCAGGGCACTCGGCGAGTAGGCGTATTGATACGGGCAGACGTGACTACGTCATACTGGTCTTGTATGTTGGTTCCACTCGCTGTGGCTGGGAAGCATAGGAGGAGTAGCAGTCAGCACTTTATAAAGAATGCGATATCTACAGCGTCGTTTTCGATATCGTCAAAGCTCTGATGATACGCTTAATGTCGAACTTGTATGCTTTGCGAATTAAAAAAAACAAAATGAATTGATTTTCAGTCATGCACCAGGCTAATGGAACTACATAAAATGTATCGATAGTCTATTCCAAGAAAAATTACGAAGTATTTTAGTGAATTTCTGACCAAAGAATGTATGTAGGAAAGACATTCCTGCATTATTGAATAGTATGCTAATAATCAGTAAGATCCACTTAAACTCATAATATAATATCGGTATTTACTTCTTCTATCTGTATGAGAAGTAATACCGTCATAAAAGTATAGTAGCGACAATAAAGAGCGTATTCCTTACTATAAACCAGAAAGCTATAATAAAGCCATTCGAAGTAATATTCCTAAACTACAGTCAGTTAGGGGGACGGCGGGTACAGTGGGCCAGTCAACTTAAAAAAATACTTATTGAAAAATATCTATTTTTTAGTAAGTGATGTATTTTTGTATTGCGGATATCCCTATCAAAATTTCATACAAATTTCGTGATTTTGTTGTCTAAAAAAGATAATGTCAATTTTTGATGGTCAATTTTTATGTAGCCATACTATTTAGATTTGAATTATCAGTAATAAATAAACAGAATACAGTTTAAAAAGTGTGCGGCGGGCCAACAGTGGGCCAACAGCAGCGCGGTCATACTGCATAGTGGCAGAGGTGTTAACGAATGATTGAATGTTTCTCATTGTTGCTAACTCGGAATACCCATTTTAATCTTTTCGGAATCTTCGAAGCTGTTTATAGGTTTTATAATGCGTACTCACCCTCCGTAATGGTGAGTACGTATTATAAAACCTCTAGAAATGAATATATATCAGGAATTAGTCAGTCAATGACTTACAATTAGCTCTTTTTTAAGTTGTAGGTTATGTTGGCAGCATTTGTCAACAAGATAACGCATTCAGACGCAATACTTCACCGTAAGTTTGAATTACTTATTTTACAAGCAGAATAGAGCGAAAAAGATCAGCGATAAACGTCTCATCAAAGTTGCCCCCGAGCGTCTGGGACCTGCGGTGGCAAAAACCATACCTTACAGAGATATATGCAGAAATATCGTAAGGTAGATGATAAGAACATATCTCAGATAGCGTATGAACATCGGTGGGACAATCGTCAAATCTTTACCTCCGAGGAAGAAAAGGTTCTCGAAGAATACGTGATTCGAGCCTCCAAAATGCACTATGGGCTCACCCAAGTTCAGTGTATGGAACTGGCCTACGAGTTCGCCGTAAGGAATTGCATTTTATGCCCCGTGTCCTGGACAACGAAGAAAAGGGCTGGAAAAGACTGGCTGGACGAATTCAAGAAGCGAAGAAGAAGAAGCTATTTGTACCCGAACACCACAAGGGACCAGCATGTCACGAAGCACGAGTTTCAACAAAAACTCCATCGATCTTTTTCAACAATTTGGAGGAAAGCGTCAAACAACTCGGCGACAATTTGTCTCCTGCGTCAATTTTTAACCTCGACGAAACTGGGTTTACCACAGCCCACATTCCTCCAAACTTGGTTTTTTCCAAGACAAAATTTTCGCGAATGATGGACGGCCCTCCTGTAGGCTCCAAAGGAAATTGCAACCAAAGCGGATGAATGAACGAGGAGATTTTCTATGCCGCCATGCAGCATCTTCAGAGCCATGCCCGAGTTACCACACAGAAAAACGTTCTCTTGATATTAGATAATCATGCGTCGCACATCTCGATTCTTGTTCTGAATTTTTGCAAAGAGAACGGCATTATACTGTTGACACTGCCTCCTCACACCTGCACAAGACGCAACCCTTGGACAGAAGTTTTCAAATCTCTGAAAGTGTTTTACAACCAGGCTTGCAACGACTGAATGGTGACGAATCCAGGAAAAACTATCACGATCTACAAATTCGCGTACCTGTTGGGAGTAGCTTACGATTTAGCTTTCACACCTTGCAACATCAAGAAGGGATTCGAAGTCAGCGGTATTTAGCCTCTGAACCGAAACGCGTTCAGCGAAACCGAGTTCCTCAGCTCATCAGTGACCGATCATTCACCAGCCGATAATACGGATCACAATGCTTCCACTTTAGAAATAGACATAGAAATTCAGCAGGGACCGATTTTCATACAGGATAAATAGATGGAAATCGACGAGGTCTCTCCCTGGATAGAAGGATAGTGATGCCCTCGGAGATTCGACCGCCGCCAAAAGCACCTCCAAAAAAATCAGTCGGAAGAAAGAAGAAAAAGAATATGATTCTGACGAACTCTCCTACGAAAAGTGCCATTTGTTTGGCAATAACAGAACGCCAGAACAAGAAAGAAGAAGCGGCCAAGAGGAAAAAAACCGAAGAATTAATCTAGAGTGAAAGACACACTGGAAAGTGTAAAACAAAGTCGAAACCCTGAAAATTCTGTTTGGTTGTCCAAATTTTTCCTCTCCGTTCTCTGAAAGAGAAATTCTGGAAGCAAAATCTCTCAAATACCTGTCCATTATAAAATTTATTTGCTTGAAGGAAAAATTTCATTACAATTGTACTAATTAAAATATGTCAGAAAGCGATCTTTCTCATAACCCACTGTACCCGCATAGTCGGGTAGAGTGGAACAATTTACACATTTCTTTTTAAATCTCGAGAAAGTATGACCATTTTTTTAATGAAAGAAATATTTTCCTAACTGCAAAAAGTGATAACTTTAAACTATCTTATACATTAGTTTTCGGAAAAAATTGAAACGAAAAAATTGGCCCACTGTACCCGCCGTTCCTCTATCGTTCCATGTTAGTAGCGACAACATCTCTTAACGAATAGTATTTATACTTTCGTTTAACATTCTAAAACATGCCAAAATGGAAAGAAATTAGTGTTGAAACTCGTGCTCGAATAGTAGCAAAACATACCTTAGACAAAAAATCGTCAAATTGCTAGAAAATTACATTTAAATCCATCTACTTATAACATCAAAAATACCGTGAAAGTGTCAGTTTTCTAAATAAAGTAAGAAGTGGTACACCCAGGGCGACATCAGCTCTAGATATTGCAATCGTGGTGTCCAGCAAGCGGAGTACAAGAAAAACAGTCCCAGAAAGACCGGCAAAAATCAGTACTGTACTTCCGAGGCCACGGTTAAACGCCGTCTGCAAAAAGCCGGCCTTCACAGACGAATTGCGATGCAAAATCTCTACCGTCAAACACGGCGGTGGGTCGGTAATGATTTGGGCTTGATCACAGGTGAAAATTCAAGGCATAATGAGAAAAAGCAATACAAACGCGTCTTAGAGGAAAATGAAATATCTTCTGGTGTAAGAATTTTGGGTCAGAATTTTATATTTCAACAAGACCATGACCAAAAACAAACTTCAAATTTGCAAGTAATATTTAGAACAGTTGGAAGAGAAAGGGACACTAACAATCAAGAAATGGCCACCCCAAAACTCGGACTTGAATCCCTTCGGGTTATTATGGAAAGAACTCTATCGAGAAGTAAGAAAAACTGTCCTAACCTCAACAGATGACATGTGCAATAAATTACAGGTAAAATAGGCTCCTATAACTCCGGAAGCATTGTTAAAATTAATTGCAATGATGCCTCGATTATGCGACGCAATCATTAAATGTGAAGGAGGTCACATTGACGAATATAAAATGCAAAAAAGGAAATATTTTATTTTAATTGTTGAAGTTTGAGGTGCCCAAATAATTATGAGTGGCAATGTATATATACTGCATTTCTTTAACAAATAAACCATTTTTATGTGCGATATTTGTTTACTACATTACATTAATGTGTGTAAGAAATATAGATTGGAAGTGGTAATTTTTCTTTGCACCATGCCTTTGGCTACTTAGTTATGCTACTCAATACACTTCACCTTTACGTATTCTATTAGTCCCACGTGTTTTTCCTGTGCGCCAATCTACTTACTGATTGACCCTTGTATATACAATTACACACAGCAACCGAGTTTTATTGATCTATAGGAGATTCTGCCGATACACAGAATTACTAGTAGGTATATAATTTTCGGACGAAACTCCCGGAAGCATACAGATTTACTGCTTTTTTACATCTTCTGATCAGGCATACTTACTTGAAGAATATGAAATGATATGAAAAAAAAGGATCTGTTCTTTACCGCATTCAATACGACCCGTTTTTCTACCCGAAGTATCTTCCTTCTTAAGATGCCTGCTGTCCATTGCTTTCTCCATATTCTGTGTCCATGTTTTTCTTGGTCTTCCATTTATTTGGTATTTATCAATTAACTTTAGGTAGATTAAAAAACCAAATTTATGTCAACGATTTATTACAACAAATCGAATCTTTTAATTGGGGGAATAAGTAAAAGCACGATTGTTGTGTGGTACGCCCTTAAAATTAACGAGTAACGCTTTATGTTTCCCACTGAGAATGGCCACTTTGCGGTTAAAATGTATATTTGGAGGTTTACAAAATCGATGTGGTAAGCAGCAAGAGCTAATTTGTTTAAAAGAATACGTATCTATTTAATTGAAACTAGTGAGATCAAGTATATTCGGAAAACAAAATATTTTTCACCACATTTGAAAATGTTCGTATCCGACAATTAGTTTATAGTGAAAGAAAACAGGTCGATACTACCACTACCCGTCATCATAAGAACGATAGCTATAAGTATAAAAATGAGTGATGTTTATCAGAAAGAATATAAAGGTGATTGCAAGAACTGTGGTGTAATTTACTGACACAAATATCACATCGGTAAACTCCCCACCACACAATTGTTTATAATAAAATCGATGACACGTGTTTCGCTAGCTCGAAGCAAGCATCTTCAACAACCGTATAAACCGAAATGTCACTTATCACAAAATATTTGTATATTTAAAATGTGTACCAATTTTAGGAGACATTTCCTAATTGTAATGGGATTAAGGTTTTGCCTATTACAAAAGGGTTGTTTATTACGGTAAAATCAGGTAACAAAGGGTTTGTAAATCCATTTTTAAACAGGAAGTATTATCGTTGAAGAATTTATTATAAGCTCTTGAAAATAGACGTGATACAAGTATTGGAAATATATTATAAATGCGAGGTGAATTTGTTTATCTTCAGTTTGCTTCTAAATGGTGAAGTAGTCGTTCAAATGCCAAAAATGCGAGAAATACCAATAGAGAAACGCGCTGCGATATGCACTATACGCGAAGAAGGCTATTTCATTGGAGAAATCTCGGCGCTGTTGGTATATTTGTTGGTATTTTATTTATGTAAGAAACTACCGGAAAATTAGGGAATTGCAAACGAGAATGAAAATGAATCACATGAAAAAAATTAAACATGTTAGTTTATACTCATTTTGATAGGATCTGCTCTTTCCCGCATTCAATACGACCCTTTTTTCTATTCGAAGTATCTTCCTCCTTAAGACGCCTGCTGTCCATTGCTTTCTCCACATTGTGTGTCCATGTTTTTCTTGGTCTTCCACTTATTTGGTATTTATCAATTAACTTTAGGTAGATTAAAAACCAAATTTATGTCAACGATTTATTAAAACAAATCGAATCTTTTAATTGGGGGAATAAGTAAAAGCACGACTGTTATGTGGTATCAGTACCAATAAAAGAAACCGTAATAAACAAACGGGGATTGTTTCTTATAAACGAAATGCTGAAGCGAATTGTTGTCTATACCAATATGCATATCAAATTAAAAAGATATTCCGAGCAGTACTCAACAACAAGACTAATAGAAATTGATGAATCGATGGCTTTCCTTTGATTTCTTTATATTGCTGCTATGATAAAAAACAATCATTAACGGTATTTGCATTGAAATTTGCCGATTGTCAATTTCCTAACATTCTCAGTTCAAAATATTCGATTCGGTGACAAGCACTAGGTCAGAAAGACAAAAATATGCTAAATCGCCCCCAGTCAGTTTAAAAGAAATCTAAATACTTCTCCCCTCATAGTTTGCCAATGTAGGTGAAATGTCGTGGGCTTCTAAACGTCGTTGTGGTTTTAAAGCACGTGTATCATCTAAATCCAACACAAACGTAAAAGTATACTCTTCAGTAAATGTCAAATGTCTTACAGCACAAAATTAGGAATAGCATACATATGTTGCGCAACCTATACAGTCCGCTCTGGTAATAGGGCCACTTCCCCTCATTCTCGCTCGAGTGATACCCCAACTATTGGCTCACCCCGGGTTTCACATTCGTCTCTGTCAATAGGGCCGCACGCTAGCTAAATGAAATAGCGCACAATTTCGCTGCTTCAAATTCAATTTAGCGCAAAGTGAATTTCGACGGCATGGGCGTGGGGGTACCCGAGTACCAGGAAAAATACTCTCCTCACCGCCCATAGAGGACTGTACTTGACTACATCTAATATTAGTAACATTACTTTTGTGTCAAGCTTATGTGAACCAACACCGGGATCGAAACAATGTCGTGGTAGATATTTTTTACCAGAATCGATTTGGCCACTACACCATTGCAACTACAGGTACTATACTATCGTATAGTATACATGTAAGTCAATCTAGATGTATAGGTAAATACATGTAATAAAGCTCAAATTCCAGAAGAAATGAAAATAAAGAAGTCTGAAAAAAAACGAAATGTATTGTTTGAAGATAAAATAAAAACATGTTTCTTACTTAAAACATGCTTAAGAGGGCTTAGTAAAACCTGAGATCATCATTGATTATAACCACACCAAAGAAGATGTAGACACCGTTAATAAGTTATACGTCGCTTACAACTGCGTCCGAATCACACGACAATTGAGTGATCGTCATATTTTTGATGCTGCGTTAAATGTGGCCGGTATCGCATATCATATTTACGTGTAATAGCAAAAACGAGAAACTTGAAAGAAGACTGTATTGGGTAAATGTGAAGCTAGTTGAAGCACATATAAGGAAACGCCAAACTTTCACCGACCTACCTAGAACAATCAGATGGAGAACAGAGGAAATAGACAACATAATGAAAATGAAAAAAGGGTGAAAACTAGATACAGTTGTTACAAATGTAAAAAATTCATGTGTTTGGAGCATATAACGCCGTAATGCGCCGAATTTTGGGAATTAAATTTTGAGGATTATGAGAAAATTTGAGGGGTGTGATGTATGTTTCTTAAATTTTTAGTGAGTTAAATATTCTATATTTCTTTTTGATGCCTAAGTAATAACTTTATTTTACTTATCTCTATTGCTTTGCAAGATTTATTACAGAAACTTCGCGAAGAATTAAATTAATTTAATTACGCACCTTAGATAGGAAACAATTTCCTGTTCAACTTCGACAATTTTGTGCATCGATGGTTGACCGAGATTTTCAATTATTGTTAAAACAAAAATCATAAAAGTTGAAAATGCGCAATTATTTTCGTTTTCTTTTTCATTTAAAATCCACCGTATTTAATTATCTGGTAGCAAAATCTCAATTCTGAGCCTGGATTCCGAAAGAACACATCCAAGAATACTCGGAAACATTACTTTTATTCATTTATTTCTCTATTACAAACATGGAAATAAAATTTGAAAACAAGTTAAAATATTGACGATCTTCTGGGTTAATGAGTTAAAGGAAATGTTTAGTTCGTTCTCTCTGTTAATCTATATATGTATATAAAAGAGAGTGACGTTAGTTACTACGCTTATAACTCAAGAACGCCTGGACCGATTTCGATGATTCGCACCAATTCGGACTGACCTCCGGCCAAACAAGAATAAAACCCAAGAAAATGCCCGAAATATACCCGAAAAAAATTATCAAGAAAATTCATTTTCTCATGCATTTTGTATGGAGTGATTTTACGACGCCATCTCCATGATAGATGACGTTTGTGTTTACGTTACGTTGTGACAACTTTTTTGACAATTTTTTGCAACAATTGGTTTTCCACCAAAATTGTTTGACAATTGTTTTTGTAGCAACTTTTTTGTCACACATTAAAAGCGAACATGATTTCAAATGCTGGTTCCGGTATTACCAGTAGATGGCGTTGTGTGCATAAACTTTTGACAGCTGAGGTGAGCTCAGTTTGATGAAGTGCACATTGTAAATGGTTATGTTCTTTGTGATTGCGTGCGCATCAATAATCAATCCAAACGTTAATTTACAATTGTGCAATTTATTTTTAGGTGGATTACTTTGAAAATCAATTCGAGTTCGATATTCATTTCATTCTGATTGATCATTTTGGTGTGGAATTCTATTTTAAAATGGTAAGTTCCCAACGAAGGTCTTTATTTTGGGAGGTTATGATATTTGAGAACATGTTTGCATCGATGTTTATTTTTGTGAGGTCATGACATCTGTGCCCATGTATGTATTGATAATTCCTTAATTGCTTTTGTGACATTCATTTCTAAGTGTTATTCACAATTGCGCGATCCAGAAGATCAAATCTTTCGCATCGAACCCGTCGACCCGACCGCAACCCATCCAGCCAATATTTCAAAACAAAGATTCAATTGCAATGGACAATTGACCACAGATTTTCTGCAATTTGAAATGACGCAGGGCAACGCCTGCGAGACGAAGTTCGCAGGGTCCACTATAATGAATAACACTAACATTCTCTTAATTATGTATATACTTTTTATCATTTAATAGCTCATTTATTATTCACATTTTTTATTTTTTTCAAATAAATATGAATTACCTGCACCGATCTCCTTTAAATATTATCATGTACCTGTATTTTAAACATACCCGTAACAATAAAACATTAAATATCTAAATCAATACTTTTCTAGGCAGAACGAAGTCTGCCGGGTCAGCTATTTAAATATAAATAAAATTTGAAGGCAAAACAACGTTTGCCGGGTCAGCTAGTTTTATATAAAAAAATTCGTTAAGTGCACTTTAAAATAAAAATCAACTGTTCGAGTACACCAGACAGTGAAATACAGGGGGGTACCAGGGTATTGAGTGAAGTATGGCATGGCGGGAGATTGCAGCTGGTTATGTGCGAAGGAAACATTAATACGGCAAAATACATTCACATTTTGCTAGATGGGTTCTTGCCACTGTCCACTAATAACGTTCTGTCAAAAGAAAACGTTACTTATATGGGAGATAGTGCACCCTGCCACAAAACGGGAACCACAACTGCGTGGAAAAAGCCCAGGGTATTCAAATTTTGCTGTGGCCAGGGCAATCGCATGACATTAATCGTATTGAAAACATATGGCACATAATTCAGCAACAAGAGTCCGAAAGTCCAGAACTAATGGCGGTTGTTACAGAAGAATGTAACAATGTACAGGAAGAAATCGTTAATAATTTAATTGATACCATGTCCCGACGAGTGCAAGCACTGCCGACAAATAAAGGTGGTTCAACTTGAACACTCAATAACATTGAATACATACATATATACCTATGCATATAATTTCATAGTGTATATAATCATAAAAGCATTAAATTCTTTTTTGAATTTTATACTTGTATATTTTACTCTGTCATTCTAGTGTATAAAAGGTAAGTCTCATTTTTAGGCATACAGAAATGAATAGATGATTCATATTATTGAGGTCAATACAATATTTAAAGTAATACAGTTAATAAATTTCTATACGTATATACATACGTAATTCCTCTCTATTTTTCTTTTATGAACTAATTGTTGATAGTAGAATTGACGTGAGATCTGATGCACACTGCATACGTAGATATAATTGATATAGTACCCTGCTTTGATGATGTTAGTATATCAGTATGTTTAGTACTAGTTAAAATAATTGTGGCCTTTAAAAAAGCATTGACTCACAATTAGTATTTTAAAACAGTATTTAATTTTAAATTAAACGAGTTTGTAGCCTTGCATTTAACTGGCAGATGGTTTTCATTTGTATAGTGTTATATTCAGTGTGTGGAAAAAGTCTGCAATATAAAATTTATAATTTCTGTTACCTTGCTTTTTAAAGGAACCGCTCGACGGGCCAATTCTGCTCTTTTGTTACGAATCCTTTCCACGTGAAATTAATTTTTTACTTATAATCATATGACTTCACCAATATTTTTAAGGCAACCATATATTTTTTCATCGTATTTGAAAAGCACCCAATTTTTGGGTATCCCATACAAGGGATCTAAAGGAAACGGTTTTCAAGGTACAGAGACTCAAACATCTATCAAAAAATTACACGTCTGATGATGGGAGTAACTAATGAGTTACTCCCATCATTTTATTTCCATATTTCAATAATATTTATGTTACAGCAGGGTCATTCCATGTCAAGTTACCAAGGACCCCCGCTTCATCCTTTTTAATTTTGGTTAAACATTGACTGAATATTGTCTGAAGTTTAAAAAGAGGTGCTACAAAATTTTAGCTTCGTATGTCGTATAGCTGTGACACTAGGGGCCCCTTTTGAAAGGTCGTTAGGCGATGTGGATGAATTAACCGAAGTTATCCTTAAGTTTGATGCTTTATTTTTCTGCACCGAAAACAGTTTGCATGTTGAGGTTTGTCATCCTGGATCAGTTTTTTTTTTGTAGAGTATTCAAAAATAACACTGCCAAAGACAAGAATCTAACATATTTTTGGAATTTGATTTCAAAGTTGTCCGTAAATTTTGTCGCAACAAATTTAAGACCTACTTTGAAAACCATTGATTAAGTAGCAATTGCTTTGCATGATTCCAAATTCTGGCGGTGCGAGCCCAATCTTGATCACAATGCAGTACAAAATTAGCAAAGCCATAACCTTCGTAGTTTTCGGAATACTGTTCAATGAAGTTGCCTCCGAAAATTCAGAATGTTAAATCTAGGTCATTTTTAGATAGGCCAATTTCTCCAAATTCTACAAGGAATTTTTTCTTTTATTCGGGGCTGGTATACATCGGTCTCTGAAAACTAACCTATGATATAAAATGATAATTTTGGTCATTCGGAGTAGGCATCTGTTTATTGTCTTAACATTCGTCCAGAAACCACAACAGCTTGCAAGTCAACGTGTCTGATGCTATTAGAAGTGAAATTTGCCAACATTGCAATTAAACAAGCATTACTGTGAAACTCCGTTGAATGACAGATGGAAATTTCATTGATACCCTTTTATATAATGAGTCAGTATATGTTGTTTATACTTTTAGATGTTTTATTTTACGTAGGGCAGTATTTTGTATTAATTTGTATAAATATTTACTGCGGCTTTCTTCTATAGATTCTTAAATGTATAAATTTATTCATTGATATAAAATGTGTTAATAAAGTTACTTATGAAAGTTGAAGAATTTAATTTATGCCTATGTACTATTGGAGATTGCGATAATTAAGCATGTATCAGAATTCACACTAGAAGACCAACATTTAACAAGTCGATGAAGTGGGATCCGCTTTGTTGATAAATCCCAAATTTGCCTGCATCATAAAGTTTTGCAACAAACTTGTTGCAATCCTTTCCACAAGAAGAATCATACTCGGCAAAAAGATCTGCGATAAATTACATCAGCTCCTGCTGATCAAATAAAATATATTTTGAAAATTGGTGAAATGAACTGTAAAGTCAGGCCAAAAGCTATGTGTAGGGTATAGAACGTAATTCAGCAAGAAATCAGCAATAACAGAAACATCAACTGCATCTCCTTCTGACGACCCTGACGACATCATGCAAGTTTCCGAGAATATAAACACGAGCCTAACAGCTGTTGACATATCACCTCCATCAAATTCCAACGAGTTAGTGCAAGAAATAAGCATTATGGAGAGCGGAATATAAATAAGGCTCAACAAGTAATCGCTGAAAACATTGCTGCTGGAGGTAACCGTGATTGCTGCAATTGATGGAACCCAATGCTAACCAAAAATGCACAAATTGTTTAGATTATGGAAGACTTGAAGCAAAAATTACCTACCTCAAAACGTCCAGAACAAATAGAGATTTTAATATTAGAGCCACCTAGCTGGTCAATAAAGAAGACTATGAATAAATTTAAAATTTCAGAAAACGTGATAAAGAAAGAAAGAAGCAAAAAAGTTGAAAGTAGAAAAAAAAAGTGTGATTAAGTGATACAGTTTTATGAAAATGAAGAATTTAGTCGAATGTACCCGCGTAGAAAAGATTTCGTCTCTATTACAATTGATGGAAAGAAAGCCCAGAAGATCCAGCAATTTGAAAGAAATGTTTATTGAGAATCGGCGTCAAAATACACTGGACACTGATCAAAACAAGTCAGAGATTGGCTTTACAAAATTTTGCGAGTTGCGATCAAATTGGTGTATAACAGTTGGTTCAGCAGGAATGCATTCAATATGTTTATGCATGATCCACCAAAACGTTGAACTAATGCTAGCTGCTATACCAGTGATCAAACATTACAAAGTTTTGATCTGCAAAACTGTTTGCAGTTTAGAATCAAAAGATTGTATTCCCTACCAATGTGAGAAATGTCCCGGGAAAGAAGAACGAGTCACGTGATGAACTATAAATGCAAGTAACTAATTGCAAAAAATGCAAATACTGCAGCCGATTCCACGTCGCATCGCGTCGCCCGCTTGATTATAAACCCTGTATTCCTAGCTGTACACGTACGTTACGAGATACATGGTGCATCTTCAATGGTCTTTTGACACTCTGAAAGTGGTGGACCCAGAATAAACAAACAAGTATCTTGTAGAACAAGAACTGCTCTTTCTAATGGTGTTATTGAAAATGAGATTGGGAAAGCACTGGGAGATAATGGCCTCTACAATTTGTCTAGATGTAACATTCTGAATTTTTGGAGGCAAATTCATTGAACAGTATTCCAAAAACTACAAAGCCTAAAGTATCCCGATTGTCGAATAATTCATTCATGTGTAAGATTTTGAATAAGTTCCATAAGTTTGGACATGTACGGTATACTCCACGAAGGAGATGCTCTACAGAGGATGATGGAACGGAAATGCAGGTTTCGTTAGAAGTGACAGATGATCACCATAGATGGAGAGGACAAATGGCCGATAGTAACATTAGCCAGCTAATAGTATTAATAATCCTCAAAAAAGGAGAACAGCATCCCCTATCAGTTTAATCCTTCATTACACGGTTTTCTTAAATTTGCCGGAAGATGGATTTTTCGAACCTTGCCGTCAAATACTACGCTAAACATCTAATCAAATTCTTATCACCTAACAAAATTTGTTCCTAAGAATTGGTAAATGGACAGAAAAACGTAACATCAAACTTCTATATCCGTAGCCTACATATCAATTGGATTAGTGACTGAAGTTCGATGTTACCTTTTTCCCAATATTTGATGACTACTGACATTATTGCTTTGGTTCCTTAAATTCAAAATGCTTTAGAACGCTGTATGAAAATTACTTTAAACTAATATTGCGATATTTTCTATTGGAAGCTACATCGGTAAACTCCTCATCACACAATTCAATTTGGTGATACGTATTTCGCTAGCATCAGTCAAGTATTATCAAAACCGCTTATTACAGAATGAAAGAAATTTTTTCTTAAAATTTAAGATGTGAATTTTCCACCCTCACTTGTAATGGTGCGAGGAACGCAAAATAACTTCGGAGACGCCCCCACACGGTGCCCGTCCGTCGTAAATGACCTCTATAAATAACACTTCAACTTGGCCTGCATTTCTAGATGTAATTTCTACAAATATGTGCCCAAAAGAAAAAGTACCTGCTAAAGGTTGTATTCGGGGTTAAATAAGTATTAAATTTAAAAAAATTATTCCGAAAAATGCCTCTCTATATCCACCAAACTCGTGGCGCTAGCATAACATTTAATAATGTTTCTTTATCAAATAAGTATATTAACGTTTGACTTTCTTACAGTTATTTAAAAAGCTACTTAATTAAAAACCTGTCTTAATTTCGAAAACATTCTAGAAATCCTCTTAGGTAAAGGTAATTCTATAAAAGACCGATTTTAATTATTTTTTATCTTTGGTAGAACAAATATGAAGACAGTATAATCTGCTAAAATGAAATCTAATGTCTTATTTTAACCTAAAAGTGGTACATATAACCCGAAACATAGGTATAATAATGAAATTTTTCAACATCGTTCGTGTTTGTGAGAGAGGCACTGATTGAATTACTACTTGGAAATGTGGACTCTGACCTAAAAACAGATAGGAAACCTCTCTACCTACGATATGAATAAGAATATATCCATCCTATAAATATAAGAATATTGATAATATTAAGAATATTCTATCACAAAAGTGTATATTATTTGGGATCAATATTTAGCAGAAACGGTACTTGCTTGGTAAATCATTCCCATACAAAGTATGCGAATTCATTAACTATTAATATATTAATTAAATTAATTAACTAAATAAATACTTCAATAACGCATGCAAATATTATTCAACAACAATTTTGCTTTTTAAATAATAACTAAATTGATCAATGGTAGAACAACTGAAGCGGACTACGAAAACGCAAATCACGTTCTAAAATTGTTGAATCTACATATTTATAATTAACCCAGCACTGATCAAACCTTTATTTATTAAAAGTTAGATAATCTCCAAAAATAAATATACAGGTGTTTCAGTAATGATAGGTGTTCAAGGCCGTCACTCGTTTAGATGACTTTTGTTTTATGATTTATGTAGTAATTAAATCAAAGAGTATAATCCAGAAGATATCTTACAAATACGATAAGCAGTAGTAATAGTTCTAGCAAAATATGTAAGAAAACAACGTAACATTTAATACGATAACGTATTGTTTATAGTGAAATCTCTAATAATTCCCTCGTTTAAATAAGCATGACATTTTCCAGATTATTTGTTAATCTGGAGAGAAGATTTACGGTAAGAATATCTCAAATAAATTGGATACATACATATTTATGTATGTATATGCAGTGGTCCGAAGTATTCAGTTAATCAAATAAAGTTTTACAGTCTGTCAAACATGCATCAAGTACAACTTAGAATTTAATACAAGGACGGTCTCAACATCTTCTAATACTAAAGGGGCTCAAGGTACGGCCTGCGCTATAGTCAGCCGAGTATGAAAGCCGTTACGAAAACATGCAAAAAGGCCTCAATGAACTGACACGAGACAACGAGTGTCATTGATCTGGGTGCCAGGACATGAAGACATTATAGGCAACCTAATTACCAACTGTTACCCCCAAAACTGCGTTACTACTATCTCTGCGAGATAGTAATAACTGAGGGGAGCAATTGGCTAGAGTGCACAAGACGACAAGAACAAAACAAGAAACGGTACATATGCTTGTCGCAACAGGCTAGCCAATGCCGTGCTCAGCTCAGTGGGAGATCGTGTCGGTTCTTTTTCAAGCTCTAAATAACGGTCGTTGAATACAACAGGTTTTGCCAGGGAAAAAGATAGTATGGGCGCCAATCATGAAATTTGGGTCAAAGGTCATAAGAACTTACCAGATATATTTTCATGGTCAAATAATCGGTACCTTTATATCGATCGAAAAACTGTCTGACGGGAGCGACCAACATCAGCTGGAAAATACACGTTGATTCTATATGCTTAGATTCTGTTACGAAAACAATAAAATTCTACTTGAAAAACTACACCCGGTTATTTAAGAATTTGTGTATTTAGCCTTTAGTTAGAATTCATTAAAAACATTGAAAAACTACATAAAATTTGAGATAAAATTAGCTAAATAATGCGAACAGTGCAGTAACCGTAAGTCAACACAAAACGTTTTATCTAAACTTTCACAATATAAACTACAAAATGCGTGATGTTAATTGTTACTGTGAGTTATGCAAAATACGATACAGGTCTAGTAGGAATTTCGATATATATATGAATATCAATGAATTTAATAAGAAGATACGGCCATCTAGATAATAATGATTTTACAAGCTAGTGAATATTAACGTTGAATTTAGTTGAAATTATTGATACGATAAACGAAATATTTGAAACAAAGAGAAAAGGTTTAAGACATATAGAATGAATTCTTAGCCGTCATGGCTTCCGGGTGATGTCTTCGCATAAGGTTCTACCCATTGTCTGCATCGGATGTTGGAAATGGTCTTTCGGATTTGTCCGACGGATTAGACGGTTTTCCTTCGTTTAATACCTTGATGGGGGAGGTGTAAAGACAATGATGTTCTATTAGGCACGACGAGGTGTAGGAGGGTTCGATCTTGGGTTTCTTTTCCTCGGCGAACGGGAGATGTACTTGAACAATCCACTAGAGGATTTGCTGGCGAATTCGCCACTACAGGGTAAATACTTTCTTGATGATAATTCGATAAACGATACACACACTTAAATTTTCTCAGCCATAACCTCTTCCGATCTCGTCACCGGTCTTTTACCACTCGCTACCTAATGTCTAATTCCCTCTTTTTTTGTTACTACGCCGAAGATTCGCTTCGCGTTCTCGTGATTGGACGAATTCGAAAAACTCAAGGGCAACCAACACGCTGCGATATGATGGGTTCAACGGGAATATCGATAAGCGATATTACGAAATAACTATTGTCCGAAAGGAGTAAAATTATATATTTCTAACAAGTTAAATGAAATACGGAACTGAACTAAGTGAAATTTGTGCACGTAACACAACCAAAAAGGCTGCAAATGAAACTTTCTAGGACCGGTCCCTGCATGCGGAATATCGAGGGATCCTGCCAGAAAGGAAATCCGGTTTTGTGTTGAAAGAGAACATTCAAAGCAGTGGAACTAAAAGTCAATTCTACATTAAGACACGGTTAGGAGCGCTAAATTCAAAATTCTCAGCTAGCTTAATCAGAAGAAAGAGAAAAGACATAAGAACGGTCGAGCAACCGGATACTGTCCCTTGAAAAAGCATCTATGCAACATGGGAATAGTGAGCAACCCGTGGCGTCCAAGATAATAATAATAATACAATAATATAATAATAAGCACAATTTTCCCACGGCGGGCTAGCCGAGTGCGCGATTGTAGCTACTACAGGAGTTTGTGGCAAAACAAGTTGTCTACTTCTGTAGAATCAAAATAGCTGCAAAAATGTGCAATTAGTACATTATGGCGGAATTTCGTAATTGAACTCTCATATGTACGAACATCTAACACCCGGGCTTATATAGAGCTTCTATAGAAATGAAAACTGCTTCACACAGTCGCACTGATGAGCGGCATGACCGCGATACGCGCGTCTGCGAATAGTGAAAGTAGTTTTCTAATTAAGCATAATATAATATAATAATAATAATAATATATTTTATTTGTCCAACAGAAAATATTCCCTTAAAAGGATGTACAAATAAAAGAACAATATTACAGTCTACGGTAACGATAATTATAAAAAGAAAAGAAAAAGAAAATATTATTTAACAACTGAAAAAAAGAGAAAGTAAGATTGTAAGTATCGATATTTATATTAAATAAGAAAAGAAAAAAAACATCAGAAAAAGACATGGTATTGGCGTTTTTGCACATGTGCGTAATTGGGACTTTGTACATAATATTCGTGCGAGTTTTTGGAACTTGGAACATAGTGATCTCGTATTATACTGAGGCATAATAAAATTAATTTGTGAAAGCAAAGTTGGGGAATCTATTTTATTATTGACCACTGTCATTAGAAACCTTCCACTAGTATCACTCCTTCGCTGAGAAAGGGAACGAAAGTTATGTGTTTCAAGCAGGAGAGTGTCGTCAGTACCATCAATCTTATACGACAGATATTTAAGAAATCGTTTTTGAACACTTTCCAGAAGTAGCTCTTGATATGAACAGAACCTTCAAGTAGGTTAAATTCGAAAAATGCTTACAAGATCTGATAATCAAAGAAAGCGTTCTAGATGCCGAGGCAGACGCCTTAGTTATGTGGTCAGTGAAAGATAGATTGTAATCAAAAAGCACGCCCAGATCCTTAAATTTAGTAACTCTGGAAATAACAATTCAGAAAATTGGTTTGGAGCCTTTGGTGTAACAAAGCATGGTGTGACATTTGATCATCTCCTGATGATGCTAACTTGGTTAGCGAAACGCGCGTCGAGAGACATGCAATATTTGTTTGGTGATAGTGGAAATTTGTGCATTGACTTTGTCAGTGTGTTTGCTGGAAATAACAGTTTGAGACACATTGTACTGAAAAAGATAAGGATGATCACATTTAGAATAAGATAAGACTGCACATTTATCGATGTTTAATTTTATATTGTTTTCGGTGCACCAATCATTTATTACTTCAAGATCCTTTTGTAGCACAGTACAATCCGCTGCAGAAAAAATATTGTGAAATATCTTGATATCGTCAGCGTAACCTAAAGTTCTACAATCCAGAACCTCTAGAAGATCATTTAAAAATGTATTAAACAATAGAAGGCCCAGGTTGAATCCCTGTGATATGCCAGTTGAGGCTAGAAAGAGAGACGAGAGAAAACCGTTGTAATGGACATAGCAAAAATTTCGTATTTTTGGGAGAAAGTCCTACAGACGACAAATTAAAGCAGAATGGTCAATTGTGCCGACAGCCTTGCTAAAATCCGTATAAATTACATCCACCTGCCGACGGTTATTAAGAGCATCACTGTAAAATTGTGTAATTTCGACTAAATTAGTCGTGGTGGTGACAAGCCATGTTCATGGAGAAAAAGTTGAGGTTTGACGCAATTATCAAAATATGGTCGTTACTTCTGTTTTCCTTTTTGGATCATAATGAAATACTATTATATATAGGCACTTCCTTCTGCACAATCGATTGAGCTAAGCCAGAACATAGCTCCCTCAGAAACCAAGAACCAGTAAAGATGAATTTTTTTTCAATAAATTCATTTCTATTCAAATCAAAAAACATTAACCTAAAGGGAATGAAATCTTGACAGCTACGTTTACCACAAAATAAAACCACGGCTAAACTTGCAGTAAGAACTTTTAATGTGGGAAAGTAATGGAATAGGTTGTTGTTCACGTGATAGATCTATGTAAGATCTATGTAATGTTTTTACATTTACTCGTAAACATGTTTTTAAACGAGTTGCAGGGTCGCAAAGTCATTTGCAAATTTTGTGAAGACAATTAAATTGTCTTAAAGACAAGGCATATGAAAAATCGACTATATATAATACAATTCTACTACCAAGAAATAAAAAGAGCATAAAAACAAAAAAGGGTTCGGTCAAAAATGTGCTCTACAGGACAGCAAAGTTCGCGCCCGGCTGAAAGCAGATACAGAGTGCTGGAGTGCAAAATTTTACGGACAGCTGGGAATAAAATATAAAGTGGATAAAAATACTATAAAACAGTATTTGGGATCTATGGGTGTACAACTTCAGTCCAGAGAAATCAAGCTAGTTAAATCAAGTATATGCAGAAAACCAAGTTCCCGGCAAATGTTTTATGATTGGCAATCAGCGAGCGATATTTTTCAAGGGTGGTTTAGCAGTCCCTGCCTAAACTTATGTAGAAAATTTATCGAAGAATATCATCAACATGATAAAATCTTTTTCAGCCTAGATTTAGCATCACAGCACTACGCCAAGACAACCTTGCCGGATTTGGAAAAGCATGGTATTGAGAATTGGTACCCAATCAGTACAACCCCCGAACGCCCCACAGCTACGACCAATCGAAACCTTTTAGGACTAATTTGCAAAGGAATGTTTACAATAAGGGATATACCGCTAATAATGTTTCAAAAGATAGAAAAAGTAGATCGCTATGGTGCAAACGTTTTTTCGTAAATTTAGTCTAAATATCATATAGGGGCAAGTCCGGTAAATACGGCCACCTAAAGTAATTGTTTTTCTATATGAAAATAAAACATCAAAGAAAAACAAACATCTGCTTAAACTTAAGATAATACATGTTTGTAACTGAAAAAATAAGGAAAATAGAATTCTTTTTCACACTGGTACCCATAGGGGAATCCCATCTATACAATCTGCGTGTGCCGAATTTCCGCAGATCGTGCAACAATACCACAACTCTCCGTTGCTGCCGAATTCATTACAGAGAGCACATATATTCTCTTCTTCAACACATTCCACATAAACTTGTTCCTGTATATTTTGGTCGCAGTCAATCTTTTTGATTTCTTTGTTTTTTCCTTGTAGAAGACGCTTCTTCACTTGTTTAAGTTTCTGATTTTTTTCTTCATTCTCTCTTTTTCTGTGAAGATCTTCTAATTGAATCATGTTTGGTGTAGCACTGAAAATAATAGAGTGTAGAAATTCCGGTCGCTATGACCGGTATTACCCTTCATGTACACAAGACATTTGTTAAAACATGTCTGAGTCATTGTTCTATATTTTCCATTTTAATGGCAGATGAAGATCAACCACATTTCTAGGCATGAGTAGTGCAAAGTACAGCATTAAAAGTTGAGTGTTTCTTAAACTTACCTTAGTTTTTTCAATGAAGAATTTTATAACCTATGTCGTCGCTCACTATTTGTATCGACAGTGTCGTCATCTCGCACTATAAAACATTAACTTGCACCCAGATGTGGTCATTTAGTCAAACTAAAGCTATACCAAGACAAAACAAAAGTTTCTGAACTCCATTGTTCAGTATTAATGTGATCGTAATTTGCCGACGACCGCCAATACCCGACTTGCCCCTAATTGAAATAAAATGTAACTAATTCTTAAGTCTTTCTTAACATTTAGTTTTTCCACAACATGTTTGTCCAGATTTTATTTACAATACATAAAAAATCTTGATAAAAGTTTGGAGGGGTTTCAAGGAAGAAAATTCTAAATGAACAAAGAGACCTAAGAAGTGGAGATGAGGAAAACAAGTTATTGCGTGCGTTAAGGGATGATGAGATTTCCACAAGGGAAGTTGAAATTGAAACTGACATTTACAATACATGACACAGATATACAATTTCATATACAAGAGCGATTCGTAACGTAAGTTTCGATTCCGCCTAGTGAGCATAGAACTGGGGATATCGGGGCGAGTCTGGCAATGCTAGTGAGAAAATCGTTCGAACATTTTTCGTGCAATTTTAGTCATTTAAAATGGCTGCTGCAATTGAAAATCCCGCCGAATGTGAACGGCGTGCTGTTACCTGACTTCTGTCTGCAAAGAACATGAAGCCTGCTGAGATTCATCGTGAACTTTGTCCTGTTTATGCAAAAAATGTCATCAGTGACAGTGTGGTTAGAAAATGGTGCCGTATGTTTCGAGAAGAACGAACTAATATCCATGATAAAGGACGGAGTGGAAAACTAACTATTGTAATGGACAAACTTTTGGGTAATGTCGAAGAGAAAAGTCCTGAAAATCGGCGATTCACAACAACAAAACTGAACGTCTTTTTGAGAGCGATGAAGAGCCGCAGGAAATTGTTACAGCATAGCTTAATTCACTGGCGGCAGAGTTGTATGAAGAGGGCATTCAAATTTGCTATGACAAATATTAAGGGTAAGATAATCGTGTCGTCCCAGCATCCGTAAAAGCTGGAGCTGTCTGAAGCGATGGGTAAACATCTGCTGGATGGCAAAGCAGTTCAAATTCGTACACATTCATCGATGATTGGCTGCTCCAGCTATTAGGGCCTATGCTAAGACGACACGATTATCTTACCCTACAAATATCTCAATCTTAATGGCAATGTAGAGAAGAAGTGGCTTTAAGTTCTATATTATAAAAACCTCTTCATGTATCGGTGTATTTTTTTAATAATCAAACGGAGCTTGCTTGACGAATCGCCGTCGTATTTTAAAGAAGAATAGGTCCCGTCCTTAGAAATACGAAGCGCCAAGCGCTCTTTTGGGCAATGGGAGTAGGCATATGAGCTTTTGCTAAAGGTACTTAAATCAAGTTCATGGGAATTATGAATTTTATAAAAGATTTTGTGGTCTGTTCGTTTTATTTTCAAGGAATCTATTGACAACGAAAATTAACTTAGCTCAATCGATTGTAGACAAGAAGTTTTTCAATACGCCGAAAATAAAAGTATTTTGAAAATTGTACTTTTCAGTTTTTTCAAGATGAAAGTGTGAAACCATTTTAAATTCAACTAAATATGTACTACCTTTCCCATTTAACCGACTATCTTTAATAATAACAAAGATACCAATGCAATGAGAGATACTATATGGTAAATATTGCAACATATACAGTAAATATTGGTAATAGTAGTATTACTATAGTACATATTATTGGAGAATTTTCAAAAATTTTAAATTGCAAGATTCAATCGACTGCTTATATTTTTTATCTCTTCAAGCTATATGGAAATATCGATCTATCTTATACAGATAAGAAACGCAGTTTCAAATAAATGTATAGGTAACATATATGTATTCATTACCTGCAGTCCGAACCATTTAAACTCTACGGTAACCAGTTTATAACACGTCATTACGGGATTCACTTTATCCTTCCAATCACGCCCGATTAGAGGCCCTCGACCCGTTTTCGCCGATTTGAATTTGGTAGGGTCTTCGTCTTCCTTGTAATCACTAGCGGCGACCGGATCGTTAGCTATATCGATGTGTATTACTTCTCTCTGTTTCAGTTTCTCTGGCGTTAATTCGTGAACCTGTACGTTGAAAAATAAAATAGCTAGATGTGTAAACAAAACAAGTATCAAATGGAACGTACAAATAAAAATCTGCAACTTAATTTGATCCTATATACTACCCGAGAGAACTTGCAGCATCTAAAAGGCAGTACATTTTTGTGATCAATTTGGCAAACACCTTTAACTACTAAAAAGTAATAAATGATTAAAGTTTGAAGATATTTGATTAAATAGCCGTAGTCATACGACTAGTTTACACGTATTAAGGGGTAACACCACTGTAACAGCCTAAAAAAGGCGCTTCTTTGACAATTTATTCTGAATGGAAGAAAAGGCAATATGATAATAATATTCGAGGAAGTTATTAAGCATATATTTAAGTATTGAAAAAAAATTGTCATGAATAAATATTAAAACTTGGCGGAGCCGGAGACAATTTCGCGAGGCATATTGAACTTGAGGAGCTCCGCTGCACGCACTGTAACTGGTGCAAATTTAAATTCGGAATAATAAAAAAATCACCTAATCGACATAGTTATAGCTAGTGAAATATATAGGGGATTTTTAAAATATTGATTTTTGTGCGATTAGCGAGTATTGGAAGTAAAACATTCAAATTTCGGCCAAAAAAGGGCAATCATTTGTTAATAATTAATGTTTAAATAAACTGGATATTCTTATGCTGCGTGCCGTTTTGAAAAATCGTGTTTCGAGAAAAACCCGTTTAAAGTTTGGAAATGTGTTATAGACACGGACAAATGAAAAAATCGACTGTTTATAATCTTTAACATTAACATGATATCTTGGAACCATAAGGCTGCCCTTCCATGCTCAAATATTCTTCCTCATCTTCTTTCCTCCAAGATTGTATGCTAGAGCGCGCCTCTTCTACCGCATCTGTCACAGATAGCTCGGCGTACTTGATTCACTTAGCATCGGCTTCAACACAAAAATTGTATAATTGAATTTGCCTATGCCTATGGAATAGACACATTTAATAGTTACGGGTTTCTGCCAAATTTAATCAAAAATTTCAACACCTAGGTGATGCAATTTCTATGTGAGGTAGTATATTTATATTTGCAGCTTTAATCAATAAACAATTAACGGAAACAATGATTTTAATTTGTCAAACAGTGTTTCAATTCCAAAAATGATTTACGAAACAACGGTCATCATGTGCCAGTAAACTCTATGAGTGAAAATACCAGCTGTACAGCTCGCGAATGCAATTCGTAGATTGCAGATGAATTTGCCTGCGTACCTCATAATATGAATAGCTCGTACATTCGTTGCAATATGAGGAAATAATACAAATTATAGTTTGAAAAAAAGGAGAAATTAAATTTCAACAAGAATAAATTACTCGATTTAATATCGAATTCTGCATTGCAAAGAAACGCTGTTTGATAACTGACCACTTCATACAAATACAATGAAATTGCAGTAAGTTTAACTTATACACTACGACTTACATTATCTTGATTTCCTTTATCTGCTAGATGCAAACTCTCAATGCATATGAAAAAGTTTTCTTTCATATATCCCGGATTCTTGAGAATATGACAAGGATCAATGGAACAGTGGCATGTTGACGTTAGGTGTCGCGATTCGGTACGGTGTTAGAA
This sequence comes from Chrysina gloriosa, assembly GCA_038088585.1. Classification (NCBI taxonomy): domain Eukaryota; kingdom Metazoa; phylum Arthropoda; class Insecta; order Coleoptera; family Scarabaeidae; genus Chrysina; species Chrysina gloriosa. Next base: position 13,745,699 of record CM076095.1, on the reverse strand, counting down.
TTGATGAGAAGGCACCGGGAAAAGAAGAAGAAAAAACATCATTAGCACTTACATTTTCTCGTGTAGATGGGCCTTCTAGATGCACAGTCAATGCACAGTCTAAATCCCTGTTTCATATACCGCGGATTCTGTAAATTAAAAACAAGCCACTGTTTGGATTTCTCCTCTCAAAATGTATATAGGTAACACTTGGTTCTGAAAAGCTGTCGGTTTATAATACATGCGCAATCATGCGCACGAAACGGGAGTATCATAAGGAAGTAATGTGGTGATGCTTATCTAGGCAAGACGAATCTTAGCTGAATTTAATTAATCTAGCTAGAATAATTTGAATAATAAATTAATAATTCATATTTTCCATGCTCGTATGCATAATTTAAAAAACTATTTTTAAGCAATGCTTTTATGAATGCAATATTGCTGAAAAGACCGCCAAAACGGAAAAAATCGTTAATTCGATGGGTAAAAGGCGGTTATGTACACTTCTGAATTAATGTTGTCAAGACGATTCCTATCAGTGGACCTTCATTAGGAAATGGTAAAAATAACCGCAGTTTACACATGGCGTATCTCCTGCATTTCCCGCACTAAAGATGTCGGTGAAAATACATATTTGAAGGTATCTGAATCGACGTGATAAAGACAACATTCACATCATTAAGAACTTTATATGATAGATCTCTACCACTAATAGGTCAATAAAACAAGGCTGGTTTGAACGATAGTTATATTTTCAGAACGTTTACAAACGTTTTCGGAATACCTTCTTCAGTGAAAATATAACTAGATAAATATATAAACAAACATTTGTTTTTTATTTGGGAACTATCAACAAAATGACTAATGACTAGGATTTCTTGATATAGAGGATGTGTAACAAACTTTTATATATATATATATTATAAAAACTAAATTAATGTGTAAACATACATGCAAATTAAGTAAAACCTTATATCAAAAAATCTTTGTCGAAACCTTAACAATTCTGTTCAAGGACTAGGGAAAACCCAAATTTAAAAACCTAGCCAAAGGTTTCCTTCTTAAGAAATGCAAATGTCATTTTAACAAATTGCTACATTACTTAAATTTTGAATATCGGTTCTGAAATTAATAGTTTTAGTGTCTTTTTGTATATTTATCATTTCATATATTAGTCTTTTTTATAATTATTCTCTGTTTTTAATATAATTGTGTTTTCAAAATCAAAGTAATGCCCAAGATCTTTGTAATGCTTTGTTACAGCGGTCATTGCACCAAAATCATTATTTAAAGAATACTTATGGCTATACAACCTTTTCTTTAAATATTGTTTCGTCTGACCGATGTAACAACCATCACAGTCTTTTTTTTTTTGGCTAGGTTTTTAAATTTGGATTTTCCCTAGTCCTTGAACAGAATTGTTAAGGTTTCGACAAAGATTTTTGATATAAGGTTTTACTTAATTTGCATGTATGTTTACACATTAATTTAGTTTTTATAATTTATATATATATAAAAGTTTGTTACACATCCTCTATATCAAGAAATCCTAGTCATTAGTCATTTTGTTGATAGTTCCCAAATAAAAAACAAAAGTTTGTTTATATATTTATCTAGTTATATTTTCACTGAAGAAGGTATTCCGAAAACGTTTGTAAACGTTCTGAAAATATAACTATCGTTCAAACCAGCCTTGTTTTATTGACCTATTAGTGGTAGAGATCTATCATATAAGATAAGTATAAAAAAGGTCACGAAATATATATATATATATACATTTAAATCATTAAGAACATAATTGAACGAAATTGCATTGACTCCGTAGGGAGTCAAAAGTTGCTAATTAACTACTACTAACTAGATATGCCAAGGAAATTACGTGAAATAATAAAAAATCTATGTAGAAATGACACAAAGGGAAGTGCAATTCAATAGAAAACGATCAGCAAGTTTTGACACATTTAAATAGAATTCTAAAAAATACGAGAAAAAGAACGAAGAACCTACAGACACTAGTGGAGTATAATAGGTTTGAACTAATAACGGCCGATGTATTAATGTATGCAGATGATCTGGTCCTAATAATTGGCAGTTATGTGAAAACAAAAAAAATATGAGAAGAAATAGAACATATGAAGATGGAGATAAAAAAAGTCAAATAATAATGATAGATAAGATACAACTATTGCGTTGTTTGGAAAGTAATTTCGTTTTTTTATGAAAATGAAAGACGATCTTTCTGGCAATAGTAGGTATAATCCCACGCTCATAAAATTTTTGTCCTTTGCTGGTAAAACAGCGATCCAGATGATTTTTGGCTTCCTCTACCGTCTAAACAATTTTGTAGAAACCGGAGCATGTAAGAATCAGAAGGTGCTGTAAAAGCTTTTGGCGAGTTCCCAACTTGTATGAGGTCTCCCATTATCTTGGAACCCTACACCTTTTCTATTGATCAACTCTGGCCTTTTCTGTTTAAGTCAATCATTCAATTTGTCCAGCTGATGACAGTTCACTTCAAAATTAATCGTTGTATTGTCCGATAGAAGCTCAAAAAAAGAAGGATTCCCACCAAACAGACAGTGTCACCTTCTTTTGATGAATACCGACTTTCGAAGTGCTTTGAGTCGGTTCGGATAATTTTTTTCTTGTTTGAATTTTTGCCTTTTCGATAGTGAAAAAGTCGAATATGCCGAAAATGCTGCTTTTTACTTTCCATATTTGATAGGGCACTAACCAAAAACTACAGCGTAGAATCAATCGAACTTTTTCACAAGCAAGCCTTGCTGTATCAGCTGTCAAAACTATATAATGACCACGCGGCTTAAGTGTGAAGTTGGCTGTGAAAAATACAGTGAAGTCCTGTGTTGGGAAAAAATGAAATTACTTTCCGCACAACCGAATAGAATTGGTAGACCCGTACGTATACTTGGGTACCATAATACGATACAATGGAATAAAAGATTTAGAAATATTAAAAAAGAGGGAAGAAGCTACGAACATATACTGCGTCTTAAACAAAACAATATAATGGACGAAAATAGAAATGAAACCAAATGTTAAACAAAAAGTACGGATATAACTCTGTAGTTGTTTCTCCCTTCCAACAAAAATGGACAAAAATAAAGAAATAAAAAAAACACCAAGAAGCCATATTAAATAAAATTGAAAGATTACTGAGCTGGTACAGACGTATAGTAAGAAAGGATCAAAAGAACGCAACAAAGAAAGTCAAAGAAGGAAGGAGTAGGAGAAGAAACAAGAGAAGACCAAGGAAGAGGTGAATTGACAGAATAAACGAGATAGGAAAAAGCAGGAGATTATAGAAGAAATAAGAATAATGAGTAAATAAAATAGGAAAAGTGAGTAAAAGATATTGGAAGTGTCGAGACAATCCGACGTTGAAAGGCAAAGCACAAGGATTCACATGAATAGGAAGAAGAAGGGTACTCTTCAGAAGCGAAGTAAAATTTTGGTACACATGCGAATAATAATGACATATCAGAGTATCCAATCGTTATTCATTGAGATTTGTATTAAAAATAGAATTGAAGATTACAAGGCTTAAATTCTCCGATCTAGATAAGAAGGAATAAATACTCACCGATATGACGGTTTTACAATATGGATACGCATTCCAGGCTTCCTCGTGGATCTCTAAACTTCCCTTAGGTGCCAGTAGCCTAATGAACGCGGGTACTTTACTGGCCAAATGGTATATTTTGTAAGTATATTGGCCGGTAGTGTATTTTCCGCCCAGTAAACTGTAATTTGTAAATGGTTCATTTTTAAGAACTTCAATTCCCTCGCCCCCGCCTGTGTTGTCTTTTGATGCTTCAGCAACACTAAACAACTGCGCCACTTGATACTGAAACAAAGATAAAAAAGCAGTTAGTATGTGAATGATTTCATCCTTTTGCTGATCTATAATTGCATCAACTTTGAATTCTAAATTTGTTTTCCCAAAATATATTGGATGGGAATTCAATGATAATTATCTCGAAATACCGATATGACGTATAAATGGTGCTACTACCAATACAAGCGCAATTTGAAAGTAAGTACTTTAAAATGAAAACCTAATAAAAACAAAACTTAATTCTAACAGAAATCGAATAGCAAATAATGTATTTCGGAATTTTCCAACATTACTGTAAAAGTATTATGTAGTTAAATTTCTTTTTTGTTAAATGAGTTAATGGATATGTTTTGTGACATGCATACATGTATATCTAATTTATTCGTATTCATCGTCTCCATTGCATATCATTGTATTCTTTGCTAGTGCTTATGATCGATTTATATCTCTTTCCTGTTTACAATTGATCACTTATTTTTTCTGGAACAGCAGCTTTTATCGAGACTACTTTTTTAAATTGATTGATGAGGTTACAAAATCTGAACACATTTATTTTAGAATCGTATTTTACTCTGGTGCATGTAATTAACTAGAAATTAGATGTTCTCTAATGAAGAAGTGATTGGTGCGTGTTGTGAATCAATTTCACTACAAGCATTCAGAAAACAAAATATACAAGAGTACCGCGCGATCATTAAACAACAGAAGGGCATACGTTTAATCCCATTAAACAACGTATAGACGGCGTTTAAGATGATTTATCTCCTCCATGTTCCACTGTAAAAAGTGGGCAAAACGATTCCGTTTAGGGCAAGAATTCCTCTGAAGATGATGTGCGCTCCGGTCAGCTAACTAACGTGATATCTCCTCAAAAATTGCAATGATTGGAGAAATAGTGTTAGAATATCGCAGTTTGAAAGTGAAGAAATTAGCAGTAATATCTAACATTTTGGAAACAAGTATTCTCCAAATCCCCCATGAATAACATTAGTGCAAGATGGGTGCTGCGTCTTCTTTCCGCTCTCCAACGTCAACGTCGGGTCGAATGTGCGCGTTCGTTTTTTAACATGTGTAGAGACGACTTTAGAGTCAAACAGGAGATGAGACAACTATTGTTCTATGATCCTCTATCCAAAGGGGAACAATAGAATGACGGCGACCCGATAAACCACGTCCCAGAAAAGCGAAAGCCGTTCAATCAACGAAACAGGTGATAGCTACAATATTCTGGATTGATCTTTGTGGGAAATGTACTAAAGTTACGGGAGATTATATTGAAAAATAAAAATTGTAATATTTTACCAAGTTTATCATTTTTTCTATATCAGGCTGAGAATTTATGGCGCCTACCTCGTATATATGAATGAGGAAAAACTTCGCAGAGCGTCTACTAGTATCTCGTCAAGATGCACTTAATGCAACTCGGTGCATTAAATTACTAAAAACTACCATTTTTAACGTAAATACTGTTTATATAATTTTAAATAACTTTTTTATTCGCATAAGCTTTGTAAGTTATCCAAATATGTATAATACTTACATATGTATGTATGTATGTATGTATACCATAATACGGAACAAAAATAAAAGTAGGTACTAAAATTTACTGGAATGCCTGGAACTACGCTGTAATAAACAGTCGATTTTCCGGCAACAATGACAAGATTCATTAAAATAACCTTCACCTAATTAAAACTCATTTTATAAACTGTCTTTACCGCCGTTACCAGCAATAATTTTAATATTCATTATGCATAGTACAAACGACGTGAAATGACATTTGATTAAGAAAATAATGGGTTTCACTCGATAATTGTCGAGATGACTACATTCTATATGAAGCAATTAAGATGGAACACAAAGTTAAAATCAATCCAACACGTGCTGTAATTAATATTTATTATGCAAAAATTATTGCTATTTATCATCTTACAAGCAATGAATTTGCTTAAATTTTGTTTAAAAATTTGAAAGATATGTACAGCTTGTGACAAAACAAACGAAAATGAAACAAATTCTTATATGTATGATAAAATTTAGGTACACATACAACTTCTCTAATTAACCGTGTCCGTTATAACTAAAGCTAGGAATATACGCACCAAAAAAAAAACGTGAAATATGCATGCAAATATGCACTAAAAAGTGCCAAAATATGCAGTTAAATATGCATTTATATGCAAACTTCTATCTGTAGAAAAATAAGTACCTCTATAAGAATATAAAACATTTTCAATTCCTATTTACAACTTATCAAGACATCCTTGCTTTTGTTAAAACAAAAAATAATCAAACACTGTGCAATATTTTCCATCGTAAAACTATGTCTACGTTCACTTAACATGTATTTATAAGAAGAAAAGCACTCCTTCAACATCACACGACATTATCGGAGCATACTTAAATTTACACATAACAGACGGTTCTATATCTACATCATTTTTGCATTCAAATTTGCATTCAGAATTTCATTTATATTACAAAGTTTATGAAAACCTACATTTTTCTAATATTGCAGATAATTTAGCTTTAACTTTATTCGGAGAAGACTAATAAATGTTATTTTTTACTTTATTTAAAATTAATATAATTTATTAAAGTGAGATCCTTAGCCTCTAAGTTAGTTATTGCACCTGAAATGCAAACATTTCAACATACATGTATGTACGCCAACTGATTTTTTAAGGTCGAGTTATTACAAAGTTCTACACATTTTTAACGGCTTCTGAGTTATCACATTACAAACTCGCAAATCACTTCTTTAAGGTTGCTGTAATTTTCAGATATAAATGCAACAGATTTTAAGTGCCGCATCTGGTTGAAAGTGGTTCTGGAGGTAATAGTATACCAGATATTTTTTCTTTGTAAAATTGAATTCGCAAAGGAGCTTCGACAAAAACTTTTTTAATATTGTTTACTAAACTGTTAACTAGCAGATACTCTACCCTAACGGTTTAAGGGATAACACCACTGTAAATTTGGCCAAAAAAATTTTTTTATATAAACTTAAAGAATACTTTGAACCCTTTAGAATATGGGACGAACTCGTCTTTACCGGAAAACAAATTTTTTCCATCAAATTTCACACCTATCCCCGACGCGCGTCAGAACCGCCTTCGTAGTGCGGCTGCTTCGAACCGATCGCCGGCTCCATATACTTGCTTTACCCTCGAATTTCGAATTTCTGTAAAACACAGTAGATATCGTTAATGGCCTGCGTTCAAGTAGAAACACTTTCAACCAAAAGTACGTTATACCGTCAGTATTGCTAGAAAAGCATCAGCATAGTTAGTACAGCGTATACAAACAATTTATTCGTTATCCCCGAGTGCATACGCATCATAATGAGTGACAAAAGTGTACCAGGGTAAAAAAGGGACAAAAATATCGTATCCATCGCGGCGTCGGTGTAGTATGTCATCAAAACGACCGTTGAATAGATTTGAGGTTGAGAGCGATTCAACAGGAGTCAGTTCTTCTGCTAAGAAACTAAAATCTTCTAATGAAGATTTTGATGTGAATTATGAAATCGGCAATAGAATCATAAACTTTTTTGCCGTTTTTTCGGTTATTTCGCAGCACGTGAAGTGTAAAACGTGCGATTCGGACATCACGTTTCACGAGAGAAGTCCTCGGGATTTAGGCTTCAAAATACTTATTGCTTGCCCGAAATGCCCAGAAGTTGTTATTCCGAGCAGTAAATTCATCCGAAATCCCTATGAAATCAACCGCCGAGTCGTGCTGGCAATGCGACTACTAGGAGTAGGGCTAAATGGTATAATAAAGTTTTGCCCATTCATGGAATTACCACGACCGATATTTCAATCGTTTTACGACAAGCTAATTGATATGATCTCGATCGCAACGGCAACGGTACGAGAAAATGGGCATTGTGAAGGTATAACAATTTCCGGTGATGGTTCCTGGAGGAAACCCGTATTCTCGTCGCTTTTTGGAATCTCCTCATTGATTGGATGGCTAACAGGTAAAATTGTTGACGTCGAAGTGAAGTCAAAATACTGTAAGGATTGTGAATACTGGAAACATAAATTAGATAAAACGGAGTTTCAAGAATGGAAGATAACACACGCCGACGAATGTAAAGCGAGTCATGAAGGTTCATCTGGTAAGATGGAGGTAGACGCAGTCGTCAAGATGTTCAAACGCTCCGAATCTTTGCACGGCGTGATATATGAAAACTACATCGGTGATAGTGATTGCAAGACCTACAAAGCCATCATGGATAGTAATCCATATGAAAATTTGAAAGTGCAAAAAAGGAGTGTATTGACTATGTACAAAAAAGAATGGGCACTCGACTGAGAAATATTAAAAACAAAATGCCAGGCCTCAGAGGGAGAGGTAAATTGACTGCCAATCTGATCGATCAACCCACAATTTATTATGGCTTAGCAATTCGTCGGAATCCAAACTCAGTGGAAGATATGAAAAAACAAATCTGGGCGACGTTATACCATAAATTGTCAACCGACCAAAAACCGCAGCACGATGGATGCTCAGACTCTTGGTGCGACTGGAAGAAGGCGCGAGCAGCAAATTCCTTGGACACCTTCCATCATGAGCCGCCACTTTCCCAAGAAGTTTTCAAAACGATAAAACCAATTTACGAAGAACTGGGCCGGGATGAGTTGCTGAATCGTTGCTTAGAAGGATATACGCAAAACAGCAACGAAAGTTTCAACGCAACGGTCTGGAGATTGGCACCAAAATCGTATTCGAGCGGAAAAAAGTGTTAAACATAGCGACTGATATTGCAGTGTGCTGTTTCAACGATGGTTTAACAAGCATTTTGAAAATTATGAAGGTTCTGCAAATGGATATAGGTGTCCATTCCTATAATTTTTGCCTTGAAACCGACGCAAAGCGAATCGAACACGCCGAACGAATTTTGACGGACGCAGCAAAAGAAGCGCGCTCTGCCATGAAATCGTCAAAAAAGCAAGTGAGGAGGAACTTTCCAACGTTGAAGGACAGCTTTATGGTCCTGGGATAGCAGATTAACGGTAAAAAATTTTTAGTCATCGAATTTTTCATTTCTTCATATGTAAAACACACATCAAAACTTTAAACGCGTTTTTCTCGAAATGTCATTTTTCAAAACGGCACGCAGCATAACTCGAACAATTTTCATTCTTTTGATTTGAATTTTTGACAATATCTTTAAAATAACATTTGGAAGAGAACTACATACGGGATTTTCGATAAGTTAATTTAAGCATTTTTTATTAACAAATAATTGCCTTCTTTTTGCGAAAAAGACATTTTCTGTTTGATTGCTCGCCAATTTTACAAAAATCAATATTTTTTAAATCCCATACGTCGTTCTTTAGCTTTAACGATATAGATAACGGAAAATTTTAGTTTTTTGTTTCAGGTCAAAAATTGTATCAGTTGTGCTGCGTGCCGCGGTGCGCCTTGAATTCGTCATGGTTCCAGAGAATGTCGTCAGCGTCGTCATTTTTAAATATTCTTGATATACTTCAATATACATTCAATAACTTCCTTGAATTGTATTTTCGTATCACCTTTCCTTCTAACCAAAAAAATTCGTAAAAACAGCGTTCTTTTAGGCCGTTACAGTGGTGTTATCCCTTAAGCAACTCTGTTTAAGTAATGAACTAAACAGGTGCAGTGAATTAAATTAGGATTTTTTATTTTGGGCTGCTTTTACCATGTACGGGGCAGCATCAATCACCATTAGTAAACACATGTTCAGTTGGCACGCTTTGCGGTAAATAAAAATTGGGGATTTTGTCGTTGATAGACCGAGCCATTGTTGCAATGTAAGTGGTGCAAATTTGAATTCGGAATAATAAAAAAATCACCTAATCTACATGGTTATAGCTTGTGAAATACATTGGGGATTTTTAAACTATTGATTTTTGTGCGATTGATAAGTTTTTAAAGTAAAACATTCAATTTTCGGCAAAAAGAACAATCCTTTGTTAATAACTAATGTTTAAAAATCGAAAATTCCATATGTATTTCACTTCAGAATATTTAAAGATATGATCAAAAATTGGAATGAATAGAATAAAAATTGTTGCAGGTATGCTGCGTGCCGTATTGAAAAATCGTGTTTCGAGAAAAACGCGTTTAAAGTTTTGAAATATGTTACAAACACGAACAAATGAAAAATTCAACTCTTTATAATTTTTTACCATTAATCTGATATCCCAAGGCCATAAAGCTGCCCTCACACACTGCCCCACACACAAATATGGGTCATTCCATGTGAAATCAATCAGAAAGAGGCAAAAATTTTCTTGACCCCTCCGATTTCGATGAAATTTGGTGTACTTGTTATACTAATTGAGAAATTGACAAAGACAAATTTTTAGCCCCCTAAGTCGACAGGGGCCGAAAATACGAAGGGTAACAATTTTCCCCAAAATCTCCAAGCCGCGACACTCTTGTACCTTCAAAATTCAATATCTTCGGTTCTATTGTAGCTACAGGGCCCATTTCTTTTTCTATTTTAAAGCTCTTAATATGCTCTGCAAGATTACTAAACAAAATTTTGAAAAAAAAATAAGGGGTACCTCCCTAATTTAAAGGTCGTGGCAAGAGGTGGGCGAAATGGGGGAATGTATCCCCGATTTTTTGAAACTTGGGATTCTCAAAGAGTAAGTCCTAAAGAGCATATCCTGAAATTTTTATCTTGGGACAACAATGGGTTCGCGCGCAACGTGCTTGTTATTTATAAACGGGGAAAAATAAATTACTTGTGTTGCTTAATTTTTAATGTTTTTACTAAAAACCCAAATTCTGTTTGGCAGATATGGCATATATATATATATATATATATATATATATATATATACAGGCTGTCTCATTTCGGAGGGCCAAATTGAAATATCTCTCTTATTATAGAATATATCGGAAATTCGTTTTAATAAAAAATGTCACATTTTTCACACACTGCAATATGGTTAAAACAAAATTCCGAACCACGGCCTACTTTTCGAAATATTTTCGAAAAATATGAAATTGGGGAAAATTCGAGGCTTTGTAACTTTTTCATTTTTGAAAATACAAAAAAACGTTTTTAATGAAAGTTGATGACAAAACATTGCTCTTTCGAAATATCAAGGAAGAAGTGGTGTAAAGTTAACATTTTCAGCTGTACTCTCTTGAACCGCCCAAAAATAGATAGAATCAAGTAGGCCATGCCACTCCTAAATAGCCCCTGAATTGCCTTTATAAAAAATACCATACACAATAAACATATTTTAGTTAAGTCTGTAAATTTTTTGCAATTTTATAAAATAAGTATCAGAATATTTGTACTAGTAATCTAAAGAAATCAAGTAGCCATTGAAACAAAGGTTTAGCAAAAATTTGTCAGACAAAGAATACTCTGGACTCGTTCACTGTAAAGTTATGTAAAAATTGTGACAATGTGACTTGCCAAGCTATTCTTATGTACTCTTTATTTTATTTACAAAATTCTCTTATGCTGTGGAAAATAAATAATACTCGCAAGGTAAAATGAAAGTTTAATTAGTAACAAACATCAAAATTCCTAAGTTAAAGTTTAACCTATCTTCTAACGGCAATTCTTCGATATATTCAAACAAATTATTCTGTAGAAAGGTAAGGTATCTTGCTGCAGTTAATTTATAATTATAAAAATAAGGTCCAATTAGTTTGGATCCCAATACACCCGAACCAAACATTTACTGAAAACCGTTCCTGAAAAGCTGTTTCTTTATGCCAAGAAGGATTTCTATTGTGCCATTTATAGTGAATGTTTCTATTAAAAAATCCATTATTTGAACAATTGGCTTCATCTGACCACAAAATCTTACTAGAAAAAGATGGATCGTTCCTCTTCTTGTTCAAGATCCATATACAAAATCGTAAGCGCCTTGGTTAGTCATCTTCTCTTAAATGTTGGACTTTTCTTAATCTGTAACACCTGTATCTATGTTTTTTAATATTCTTCTTGAGCTGTCTTTACGAACGTTACAAAACCTCTCTATTTCCCTTAAAGAGACATCTTGATCGTTATTGGTTTTATTATTAACGTAATTTAAAACTCTGTTTTGTGCTCTTACACTGTCCACAACTTTTTTGCTTCGTACAGCACTTTTTTAAAGAACCATAATTTTTAAGGTTATGTGCTAATTTTACGAAAGTTCTTTTATTGGGATGCAGTCCATTTGGATATCTACGTTGATATTCCAGCGAAGCTAATCTTACATTAAAATTACACTGGCTATAAACTACAAACATGTTAAATTTTTCTACATTAGAAAACATTGTTATTAATCAAAGTCAACAGAAAACCCATATAACACAAACACACGAACAAACTAATTTATAATTACTTTACACCAACTCGATCAAAGATAACTTATCTGACATTTAAGCTAGATCTTTGTTTCAATGGCTACTTGATTTCTTTAGATTTTTTATAAAGGCAATTCAGGGGCTATTTAGGAGTAACATGGCCTACTTGATTCTATCTATTTTTTGGGCGGTTCAAGAGAGTACAGCTGAAAATGTGAACTTTACACCACTTTTTCCTTGATATTTCGAAAGAGCAATGTTTTGCCATCAACTTTCATTCAAAACGTTTTTTTGTATTTTCAAAAATAAAAAAGTTACAAAGCCTCGAAGTTTTCCCCAATTTCATATTTTTCGAAAATATTTCGAAAAGTAGGCTGTGGTTCGTTTTTCATAAAACGCCTAAATGAAAAATCGAGGGGATTAAGATCGGGATAACGAGCTGACCATGGTATAGGTCCCGCACGACCAATCTACCTATTTCCAAATCTTCTTTGAAGAAATTCCGTTGCTCTTCGAGAATAGTGAGCTGGCGCACCGTCATGCATGTAGTACATTCTTCTTATAATATCCAATGGAACATCTTCTAATAAAGTGTTCAGTTCATTTTCCAAAATTTTGGTAGAGTTCGCCTGTCAATCGTCTGGGCAATCGAACTGGACCAATTAGATAATTATCGATTATACCTGCCCACACATTAATGGAAAACCCATACTGGTGATTCTGTATTACGGTATGATGAAGGTTTTCATCGGTCCAATAATGGATATTATGTATGTTCAAAACACCATCGCGACTAGAACCAGCTTCAGCTTAAAAAACCTCAACAGCCTGTAAGGTGAAAACAAAAAGCGATCGGACGTTAGTGTATAGGAATTTTTTATTATTTTTAGGTCCTTTATCGCGTGGTACTATGCATTGCAGTTTATTCTATGTCTCCCGGTATATATATATATTATTTTAATTATCCACATTACTTAGAATTGATGGTCTCTTTAGCAGAAACCTTATCGTAATTCTAGTTTAATTGTCATTTGCTAATTGTTTGGGAATATCTTTCTTTTATTGCCTATCATGAAACCTTAAGCATTTCAAAGAATGTTACATAAAGTTAACTTTAATTACGAAAAGCGACCCGTTTTAATTGTCCGTTACGTATGCACATGTGTTTGCTGCAGGTAATTACCATCCTGTATTAGTTGTAAGATTTTCATATTTAGTCCTTAAGTTGTTAATAGTGATAAATAAAGTCAGTGCCTTACAAACTTTTTCAACGAAAGATTCTTTTGGTAATATAGAATAAAATGTATATATATATATATATGTTTCGTGACCTTTTATACTTATCTTATATGATAGAGATCTACCACTAATAGGTCAATAAAACAAGGCTGGTTTGAGCGATAGTTATATTTTCAGAACGTTTACAAATGTTTTCGGAACACCTTCGTCAGTGATTTTCACTGACGAAGGTGTTCCGAAAACGTTTGTAAACGTTCTGAAAATATAACTATCGCTCAAACCAGCCTTGTTTTATTGACCTATTAGTGGTAGATCTCTATCATATAAGATAGGTAATATAGAATAGAGTTTTTACAGCGTCGTTTATTAAGTGTTCATTATTACCCGATAAAAATTTTTAAATTTATATATTGAAATACAATGGAAAAGAAACTTTATTGTTGTAACCCTTTCAAATTACCAAATCATTCAAGTGTCCGTCGATCAGTCGGACCTGTTCAAGACTGGATGTTAGACGTTAAAGACAGTGTGGTGGCAGGTGACAAAGTGTGTGATAAGTGTCGAAAATTGTTGGGTGCAAGCAGAAAGCTAGAGAGAGTGGAGTCTGAAACTCCAACTAGTGAAACTTCAGCAAGTCAGGATGAGGCAGAAACACGACCAAGTGTTGAGTCAGTAGTTGTAGATGAGCTAGAAGAAATAATTACAAATGTTTAATCTGTGTCTCAGTGCCTTTTTTAAATGAAACTGTACGTTTTACGGAACTGTAAGTTTTTACTGAAACTGTACTGTTTTTTATTTTTCAATAATAAAAATTTCACATCAAACACATATCGAATTGTTTTATTTTTGACTCTTTTCCAACCCAGAAAATAACACTTTCACATTGATCCCATTGTTGTCCCAAGATAAAAATTTTGGGATATGCTCTTTAGGACTTACTCTTTGAGAATCCCAAGTTTCAAAAAATCGGGGATACATTCGCCCCATTTCGCCCACCCCTGGCCACAACCTTTAAATTAGGGAGGTAGCCCTCATTTTTTTCAAAATTTTTTGGGTTATAGTAGTTTTGTAGAGCATATTAAGAGCTTTAAAGTAAAAAAATTGGGCTGTGTAGCTACAATAGAACCGAAGATATTGAATTTTGAAGGTGCAAGAGTGTCGCGACTTGGAGATTTAGGGGAAAATTGTTACCCTCCGTATTTTCGGCCCCTGTCGACTTATGGGGCTAAAAATTTGTATCTGTCAATTTCTCAATTAGTATAACAAGTACACCAAATTTCATCGAAATCGGAGGGGATCAAGAAAATTCATGATTGATTTCACATGGAATGACCCATATTCTTCCTCATTCTCTTTCCTCGAAGATTTTGCCGCATATGTTAAAAATAGCTCGGTGTGGATGATTCGCTTAGCAGCGGCTTCGACACAAAAATTGTATGATTTGACGCTAATATCCATCTCCAATACTTTCATTATTCGTAGAATATTTGTCAGACCATCATTAAAATTGCACACAACAGGTTTTTGTTGTACAGAAGCATCAAAAATATATATAATTGCTTCTTGGAAGTGAAACCGTAATTAGAAGCAAAGGTAAGCTTTTCGTCGCATTTAACTACTTAAGGTTGTTAGTCAGACTGAATACTAATGTCGCAATAACGTCTTCCAAACCTCATTACCTCATTCCGAAGCACTTAAACATTCATATGATTCAACTATATAAAATATAAAGTATTGAAGAGTTGATAACGTTCTAACGACTTCTGTTAGTGTATTAAAGGAGTTACAAATCAAAAAGTAAGATCCCAACTGGTATTTATTTGGCGCAGGTAGTCGTTTCGGAGATGTCCGACGCGCTTCAGGAAGAGCTCGATATGTCAAGGGAAAAACTTTCTTCCGAGTAATGAACTTTTTGCCCCATATTCTAGAAGGTGGAAAGCATCTATTAAGCCAATAAAAAAGTCGATATTGGGTTCACATTAACAATGCAGTAGGTGGTGGTTTCAACCGAGGTACAATGAAAAAGGACAAACTCCTCGCATAGGTAAGGTTATGTTAGACAAAGGAAATATCAAGTGCCTTGTTAGATACGTTGCGCTTTGTGTAATTTGGGCGTCATTATTAGCCAATCGAATTCAAGCATTTTCTAGCCCTATCTATCCCCGCACTGCATTCTTCACATAAACAAAGTGTAGTAGTTTTCGAGTTACTAGTGATTTTGTGGTACATCGGCCGAAATTATCTTAATAATACCTAATCTCTTATGTTCTGGGAAATGATTCAGCCATTATTTGGTTTTGTTAACGCTGTCGTTTCATCCACTTAAGATAATTAACTTCCGATTTAATTACAGTATACAACGCCATGCATCATGCGCATATCTTGACTACAATTTTAAAATTATAGATAGTAATTTTGAAATACGCATGGTATGTGCCATCTAAAATTAGAATACTGATGCACGCAATATAATTGTGGATATACAATAATAAATCAACTTGGTAATGATTACAAGGATCGTAGCGTAATATTACTGGCATCAGTATTTTTCCGGAAACCTACTTATCACTATACTAGTCCAATCTGCAGTTAAGAAGAGAAAGAACAACCGCTTCTAAAATAAACACCAGACTGATGCTTGATAAATGAAAGAGGGGAAAATGTATCCGAAGAAATAGTCCCATTTTTTGAGTTATACACCGTATTCTCCCTTATCAGCTTTTATATGTGAAATCACATTTACAGGCAGACGATATACAATTATACTATTTGTTTAAAAGCATTAGTTTGGAAGGAAGTTACTGGAAAAATTAAGACTGACCTCTTCGATATTTGTTTAGTGTCTTCCAAGCACTCACTTCAGATTAGTCCTTCTAAACCATTAGTTTTAATTATCTGCTATTCGAAAATAGTGGGTTATTACAGAATAGAATGTGGATTGAAATTAACACTCACAAGATTACTATGCTCAGTAAAGCTAAGAACTTAGGGTTATTGCCCATGAGGAATAGCTACTTTTGTGACCATATTTGTAACGAAGAAAACCTTTGGTAGCCTTATAAGTTATTCTGTTCTATGTGAAACAGCGAGCGATATTTTCTCTCAACTTTCATCTTAGCATGAAATATTACGCCATACTCTTTCTGCGTATTTATATACATACTGTAAAACCACGGTTCGACGGTTTCATCTCTTCTGCCTTGTACAGAACGGATTTACCATAAATATTAACGAAATTTATTCCATTGTAGTTTTAATTTCAGTCTCCATTAATGCTCTTTAATTTAAAAAATCGAGGTATTGCGTGTTTATTCTTTTAAGCACTCCATATTTGATTTAATAGAAACAATGACCAATTAACTTTAACCTCTAGATATGTATCTAATACCGCTACGAAATTACTAATACAAATATTTCTTTTCATATTTTGTTTCTACGTACAGCCCCTGGCCAAATTATTTGGGACACCTCCTTAATCAGTCTTTTACCTGGCATATCCCAGCCCCTTAAAAACATATTTAAAGTTTTGGGCATAACCAATTGTAAAGGTATTGTATTATTGAACGAAAATAGTGTTCAAAAGGATACAAACTCTTCATTTTTCTTGTTTCGTGCAAGATTAGCATGTTTACAGTTTAGAAAACGCATAAATATGTTTTCTTCAATTTCGTTACAATTGCATGACAACTTGGTTGTGCAGTATAGTTTATGTTTTGTACTAGAGCTTCGTCATTGTGAAGGTAAAATTATTATCCCATTTCCCTTTCCTTTATGTCCTATATGTTACCAAAAATTAACTAAAAAGTATCTCGGCTTCCTCATAGAAAATATCGGTAGAGATTTAACCAAGGAACAAAAAGCTGCTTTACAAAATCTTTGAGCATCACGCAAACATTCACAATGGTAAATTTCAAAATTACAGAGAGAAGCTCCTGGTCCTATATCCTATTTAGCGAAAAACTGTTGTGAAGAAGCTAACACCTTTACACAAAAGCTGTGAAATTGAGGTTGTAAAAACAGTCGCAGAGATCTTACCCTGAAATTTTTCGCCAGGCTGTAGTAAATTTGCTACAGTTAAACCAATGAAAACCACACACCTTTCAGAAATAATTTCCGAAAGGTGTGGTAAGTGTTATTTTATATATTGCTTCAACTACAGTCTCATTATTCTTATTTGCAATGACAACGGCAACGTTTAACGGCAAAAATCAAATCTCATCGTCTTAATGTCTGCAAAAGAATTTCAGCATTTCAAAGGCGAGGACTAAAAACGATACATAACCAAAAAGTTCGCTCAACGTATTAGAGCGGTGATCGCAGTTTGTCCGCAGCCGAGCTGACGGGCGTCTCACAGAGTCCACGATTCCTCTAACTATAAAACACCTATCGCAGATAATGGTTCAGAGCGTGATTAGCGGATGCGGATCTGCAACCCTATAGTTTGTAGAAGGTACAATGCGCCAAAAACAATAAATATATAAATGTCCTAGGAAAGCGGGGTACTGCCATACTGTAAAGTGTAACCTATAAGATTTACGATATTGCAATAAAGCCAAGTTCCTACAAAATTTGAAAAAAAGCCCTTAAAAGTATAATTTTTATATACCGGTATCTCATACCGCCAGGTATTAAGTATGTACATAGGTCGAAAATGTATAGAACACAACCAAATCTAAATAGAAACCCTGAATTCGCTTATTGGTAGTCTTTTCCTTAACGCGTATTTCTTAAAAACGTAGTGTATTCATAGACTCTTTATTACAAACAGAAACATGACTTCCGATTACACCGTATCATCATTTCAGATCATCACTAGTTAATATTAATAAGTGCTTTACGTGTATATTCTATTATTAATGGACATCCGCCTTTCATAGACCGTTTCAAGTAACATGAACCGATAAATTGGTAATCGATGTTTGAATAGATAATTGCAAGTTGTAAATTAAAACCAATTTTAGCGAGCAAGTCAAAATATATTCACATACTGCAATCAACAGTTTCATTAAAATTATTGCAATTTGCATTGTTTATTGTAAAATGCATCTACCATATTTAATGAATACACATAGGCATAATAAATTTACTGATATTTCTTGCAAATGCGAGGGCTGTTCCCTTTTGGCTGAGACTAGTAAACAATATATTGACAAAACATGTTTTATGATTATTTAAGATTTTTTACAGTATTTCCCTTTAGTCCAGTCATTGTGTCAAAAAATAAGGCGAAGAAAGAAACTGAACCGGAAAAGCCAAATATGTTATGGGGGATGCTTAAAAAGCTTAATTCGAGATTTGAGACCATGCTTTCCTATGCGCATTTTCCGCCATCTTGGAAAAAGGGGTGAATTTTTGGTTTTTGTTATAACTCGGTTCGATACAGAATTGTGGTTTGCTTGTTTGTTTGTTCCCCTTTCCACGATCTATAATCTAGGTCCTACAAACTTTTACCTATTATTGTTAGTTGTTGAGATATCGAACAAAATAGACCAAAATTCAAAGATTCGATCTGGATATTCGGGTTTTTCTCTTTTTCCTTAATACTTATCAAAAACATGTCTATTATAATACTTATAGGGGGTGCTTGTACGAACAATTTGATGTGTTTGTTTTTTCTCTAGGGTGATAATTGCGTGTTCCTACGCGTCGCGAAGTTTCGATTTTTCCGTCCATGCGCTTGAAGAAAGAAAACTGTTCACCTATCATTGGTACTTGTGGAGATATATAACAAAATAGATAAAAATTCAAAGCTTTAATCTGGTTTTTCGGGGTAACTTGTAGAGGACATTCAGTATTTTCAGTATTTTCAGTATTTTTAGTGGTTGCAGTATTTTCAGTAGTTCCAGGAGTTTCAGTGGTTTCAGTATCTTCAGTGGTTTCTGTATTTCAGTGGTTTCAGTGGTTTCAGTAGTTTCAGTATTTTCAGTGGTTTCAGTAGTTTCAGTGGTTTCTCGGTTCTCCGTCGAGATACAGATTTGTTGTTCGGTTACTTTTTGTGTCTCTTCCGACGATCGACAACTTCATAGAAATGCTTCGCCTTCATTTTGCACAAACCGAAATCAGAGTCGAACAAGCTTTTGAAGATGCAGACACTGACCGTAACCACCGCACTCGCAGAAGCATCAAGGTACGAGACGATCCGGAAGTCTTGACATCCACAGGAGTACTAAAACCACTGAAATCACTGAAACGAGTAATAGCAAAAACAGAAATTCACCCCTTTTTCCAAGATGGCGGAAAATGCACATAGAAAATCATGGTCTCAAATTTCAAAGTTAAGCTTTTATAAGCACCCCCCACAACATATAAAAATTTGGCTTTCCCGCTTCACTTTCTTTCCCAAATGTACAGAATGACTGAACTACTTTACAATCCACGTATTTTTGCATATGTGAAAACCAATGTCCAAACCACTTTTACAACCTTCCCCTGTTAGATTGTTTAATTGATTTTAGAATGCCTCCACCGCTTCTTGTAAAATCTAAACCCAGTGACTTATCCTTTACACGTGGAAAAGATTAAAAAATCATTAGATGCCAGGTTTGGCGAATAACCCATTATTTCGATGTTCTGGATATTTAAATACCCAACCATTCGAACAGCAGTGTAAGCTCGAGCGTTTTCAAAGGGCGCCGTAGCATAGATATGTATGTACTCTTACTACTAGATCCGAAATATATAAACACTTACTGTCAAAAGTGTGTGCACACCATAAGAAAGAAACCGGTTTCAATAATAAAGTTAAATAATTGTAAGAAAATTAAGAAATTATTTCAGAATATGACACACTTACACCCATATAACAAATACTACAATAACGGTTTCCCATATAAACTAGACGATAACAAAAAAGAAAACAATAAGTCAATTGTAGAATCATAACGTAAAGAGCCTGCGAAGAAAGCCACGTTAAACCAAAAATATCTAAGACTTTGTGGGATAACCGTGAGGAAGTGTAACCTTCCCTAATCTTTTATTCATAGACAGTATCGGCTTAAAAATCTCTTCTAGGATCATTTTGTCTTATTCTTGGAATAAAACGTTTTTAATTCATTTTTTGGAAGGTATATTATACTGTCGAATGCGTGGTTATAGCAAATCCCACACACACTCAATGGGGTTTTAAATCAGTTTTATTGGGATGGTGCATGTACTTCTTTGGGTACATTATACAGCATCCTTTAGTTTTAGAATGTGGCGCAGAATGTTTATCATCATTGTGCTACTGAAAAATATATGAATTGTCAACTCTTAACTAAATCATATTTTCAGGTATTTTGTGGATTAAGATATTGATGTAATCATATTGATTCATTATTGGTCCAATACAAGCCAAATTTCCCGGAACCCCAAGACCACCTCCGCCGTGTACTACGGTTTGAATCTAATTTCCTTTATTCCACCCGTCCTAGCTTTTCACCTTGCTAAAGTCCTACCAAATATGCAGAGTTTAGTTGAAAAAGATCACTTGATTACAAAACTGATCGGGTTTATCTATAGGTATGCTCTCTAGCAAATGCAAGACGTTTCTTGCGGTTAGCTTCAGAGATGTATGGCATCTTACGAAACACTCGACCATGATATCCCGATTTTCGAAGTGCATTTCGTAGTGCACCTTCATTTACTCTCGTATTATAGGATTACTCAATCATTGCTGCGATTTTTGGGATACTCCTGGGTGGAGAAAATTGCAGTCCGTGTTTAATTTGACGTCTTTCTCTATTAATGACGATTGCAAGCCGTCTACTGCGTGGCTTGGAACTGATTTCAATTAAAATTGTATATCGCCTGTTGAATAATAGAATGAATGTGCTCTACCAGTTATTTTTCCTATTTCTAGTAAACTTTTCCTTCGTTTCTATGTTTTATTATTAAGGTTCATAAGTGCGTTGATAATTCTTTCCTTTTAGCTCCCATTATATTTTTATTTCACAATTATTTTTAAAAATGCAAAACAATTAAACAAAACCTTCAATGACTGATAAGTAAGTTAATTGTTTATTAAGTAATTCATGTACTAACTGACTAAAAGCAAAGCTAAAACTTTCTACGCAGACAATTTACAGAGAAGTATCACTTAGAAAAAATTTTACGCAATGTATTTTTTATAATTCCAAACTGCTACATCCCTAGACTATGCGTGCATACTTTTTTATCAAATAAAAACAGATAAACGACCAATGAAAATTTGTTGTTAAATATAAGAGATGCACGCAGACTTCTTACAGTAACTGTGTGTGTCTTAACTTCATTGATCTAAAAGCACACTGATGAATTCCCAATCATGTGATGAAATATCCGAAAACTACATTTTGTTGACAAAATTACTGATACATAAAGTGTGATTCGTTCTGTATACAGATCCAAATAAGCTGCATGACATGGGCAACATAGACCAAAATAGACATTTCTTTCTCCACATTATCAATAACAGGATGAGCGTATATTTTTAACTTATTATGAACATTCTTTGAGGTATTATAGAAATAAACATTGCATTGGTGTATAATAATATCCGCGATAATTTCTTTTGCATTTGATGGTGGTCTACAAATATGACAGTAACTGAGTATGTTCTTAACTAAATAGACTCTATAACTTGCACTAAAGCGGGATACTAACAACCTACAAATGAATATACGACAAATGGTTATGAATATAGTGCATGTACGTATATAACAAAATATTACTATAGGGTCATTCCATGTCAAGTGGACCAGTTTTGAAAATCGTCCCCACTCGACCATCTCCAATTTGGCTGATTTATACGGAAGTACATATATGTTTGGAACGATGTTCTGCAAAGTTTTAGCTCTAGGTATCACATACCTGGAGCTCCACAGTCCTTTCCGTGGAGGTCCTACCAACGCCGCGACGTCAATCACGAAGATTTTGCAAAGTTTGACATGTGACATTGCAGAACTATGGCAGCTGTGATGCTGAAATTCAACATACTAGCTTAACGTGTGCCTGTGAACATGAAAAATTTGGTATCAACATCCACACAACAATATATAGATCGCAATTTAATTGTAATTTTGAACTCACTTTGAGCTCAAATTGTGATTCACATATTGTTCTGCGAGTATTGACAGTAAACTTTTCTTGTTCACTGGCACAGATTGAGCTAGTGTGTTAAATTTCAGCATTGCAGTCACTGTGGTACCTTCATAGCGACATGACAAACTTTGCAAAATATCCATATCTAAAAATGCTGTAATTAACCCATTAACGCCGAGATGATCAGAATTTTTACTAAGTCTTCAACGTGTTTATTTATTATGTTATCGGACCAAAAAATAATGCAATATCTCTATTCCTACGCCAAATTTGATGCTCTTTCAGAATCTGAGCTCAAAATTTCGATTAGACAACGAGAAAAAGATATGGCCGATTTAAACGTGAAAAAGTGAAAATATTCGAAAAAGAAATGTTTTCGCATTTTTTCTTCACAATGATACCGCAAAGGTATCAACTTTTTACTATGATCAGAGGTGATCATGGCACTCGAACATTAAGAGAAATTTTTTCAGAAAAATTCATCGACGCGTTTTTTCAAAATGGCGGCGAAAATGAAAAAGTTTTATAATAATCTTAATCTATCGTTTTCTTAAAAACTATAAACTTTAAAAAGATTTCTAAGAACAAAAATGTCTTAAAATTAGTCAAAGAACACTCTCAAATTTTTTCAAAATTTTTAAAGACAATTTTTTATTTTCGAAAATTTCAAAAATCCAATTTTACCTAAAAATTTTGAAGAAAATTGAGTGTTCCTTGACTTCTTCCTTGACCTTCTTGTTCTTAAAATTTTTTTGGTAACGTCTATAGGTTTAGAGAAAAAAAATTCTTAAATGGTACATAAAATTTTGTTTCTATCTACCACTACAAAATTCACGAACAAACTGGTACATCCTTTCACTAGTGCATGGACACATACATATGTTCTATACAATTTGTAGATGAATTATAAGTAAAGCATATAGTAAAAATATTGGTTTTCACTTTTTCAATACATTTGTTATGTCACGAAAACTTTCAAAATCTTCTGCTTCATTGCATGCAGAGTATGAATCAGATTATTCGGATAGTGATGCCGACGAAAATATATTGATTCCGACTGCAGACAATTCAGGCTCCGATGATTCTGATTCCGATTGTGATTCGATATCTGATTCAGATTCTGAACATGAATTCACAATACCAAATATTACTTATAAAAAGCTTGTGCTACTTATTTTGAAAACTTGGATAAACTTGAAAAATCACGAATTCATTTGGATCGATGGCGAGAAGTCATATCCAAATACTTGTGAAGAAACAATATTATTATCTGAAGCTACAAAAAGAATATACAGGCGTGCGAGCCTTTCCAATTCTTTGAAACCATTTTTCCACCGAAATGAAACAATATATAATTGATGCGTCTAAAGAGAATAATTATGATCTGAAATTACAAGATCTTGACACTTTTATAGGTATAGTTATTTATATCAGTTCATTCAATAAAAGAAAGTCTCAGAGAGATTATTGGTCATCTGATCTATTCTTATCTAGTGAAATTGTTCCTTCTGCAATGACTCGCGATAAGTTTGAAGAAATCAAGTCTAAAATAAAATATTCAAAAGCTAAAGACAAGGATCCAAACGAAAGGGGGTGGCGGGTTAGTTCGATGTTGAAACTTTTCCAAAACAACCTCCTAAAGTTCGGAATGTGGAAAACTTCTATATCTATTGATGAAATGAGGGCCAAGTCTTTCTGCAAAAACTGTATTGAAACAATTTATTCGAGGGAAACCAATAAGGTTTGGTTTGAAATTTTGGGGTTTATGCACTTCAGACGGCTATCTACTGAATTTAGATCTATATTGCGGTAAAAATTCCCAAACCGGAAACAAATTAGCAAAATGTGCTTTAGGTACTCGTGTAGTATTGCATTTATTAGAACCTTTTTTCGACTAATAAATTATAATAAGATCCCTGCATTTCATTTGTACTTCGATAATTTTTTTTTTTGCAAATATGGATTTGATTTTACACTTGCAAAAATTACGTTTGAAATGCACTGGCACTATCAGAGACAATCGAGTCAAAGAAAATAATATACTTGAAAAAAAAAAGCTCCACGAGGTACTTATATTGTAAAACATGATCAAAATAGTGCTATAAATTTCATCACTATTATGGATTCGAAGCCCGTTTCAATAGCTTCAACTGCTGCAGGTGTAAGTCCACTATCAACTTCGAGAAGATATAGTTCAGAGTCTCGATCCAAATATACCTTTTCGCAAGCTTTTCATTTGTACAACAAATTTATGGGCGGTGTTGACCTGCATGATGGACACTGCAATAATGTATTTCCAAGTATACGTTCCAAAAAATGGACATGGGTCGTTTTTATAAGATTTATACAGGCATCCATTACAAATGCCCACGTAATTTTCAATGCTACACGTGATGGAAAGAAAAAGTTGGAATAAAAGAGTTCACTATTTCGATTGCTAAATATTATATTTAAAGAGGTCAAACAAGTAAAACAATTCATGCACGATCTAATAGGGACAAATTTAAAAATTGTTCAAATGATAAATGTCCAATAAGAACAAGGATCTATCGTGAAAAATGCAATCTATATGTATGCAATAATTGTTGGACAAAAAAGCACTGATAAACGAAATGTTAAAGTGAGAGGCAAGGGGACTCACGAAAAAGCACCCCGAAACGTGAGAGGCAAGGGGACTCACGAAAAAAGCACCCCAAAGGAGACAAAGTTCTACCACGTCCACGCCGTTGTCTCTGGGTAATGCTAAGACTAGAAGAAAACAATATATATGCACAGAATCAGCTAAGAAGTAGTCAAGGAACACTCCAATTTTTTCAATTTTTTTAGGTATTTTTGATAAATTGGATTTTTGAAATTTTCGAAAATCAAAAATTGTCTTTAAAAATTCTGAAAAATTTGAGAGTGATCTTTTAAATTTCGTTTCAACGTTTTGGAATACCGCTCTGCTTTCAATTTCAATCACATTTTAACTTTTAAAAATCAAATCCGTCGTAACAACCGAGAGAAAACATTTTCTGTTGAAATAGAGTACCATTTCGGTAAATGATAGACAAAAATCTTGTTGAATAAAGTGGTGCAGAATATGAAATTATTACTGTACAAAGTTTCACAAATATTGGACCACCTTCACTAATCAACATTTCTTTTGTATTGTAACTACAGAAAACCAGCATTCTGTGTAAGTTGTCAAAGAAAGAATTGAAGTAAGTTATTCCCTTTGTTTTTGATAAAATATTTTATTTGAAACTTACATTTTTTAAAAACAAGCATTCTATGTAGGTTATCAAAAGAAAGTTAATAAAAGTTTCTGAAAGAGTATTTTATTCAAAAAAGAAAATAACTTACATCAATTTTCTTTTTGACAATGTATACAGAATAGTTGTCTGTAGTTACAAAGTAGGCATACGAAACAACATACTGATTTAGTCAAAATGATCCGACATGTGTGAAATTTTGCATACTCATAATTCCATATTTTGAATAACTTTTCTCAATAACATGTTGTCGTATTATGGACTGAAATGGCATTTTACATCAACAGAAAATGGGTTTTTCGCAATTCTCGGGACGGTCTTAATTTTAAAAAAGTAACAATGTGCTTCAAATTCTTTTCAGACCAAGCAAGGCGCTTTCCCAAAACATTACAACGAGTTTCTAAAAATTTTGAACAATTATACCTATCGTGAAGTCGATCCGAGGACATGCTGTATATTTACGGCCGATCAGTTTTCACGGACATTTATAAAATGTTAATATCGCGCAAAACATTACGGCTAAGATTTTGAATCAGTTCAATTAATTTATGTTAAAACTCACAATAAATTAGAAAAAACTTAACGTATTCATATTGCGCGCAGCGTACTTGTCTAATAGGTGGAATGTGGCCCCTTACTATTCATAAATAGAATGGCTTTAAATTAAACGACACGACATTAATAAATTAAAAGCAAGAAGTAAATTGTACGAGAAAAAAGTAAACATTTTCTGAGTTAACATAATTTTCGATTGCATGAAGTCGAGTTTAACCTAATGAATAAATCAAAGGAAAAGACAAATGCGAAGAAATATAGCTTCAAAACCAAATAAACAAGAAGTATTATTGGATATCCCAGCACTCATTCATCTATAACAGTGGTGCGCAAACTATTTTCATTTCCAACTTCCCATTTTATGCAAAATTTTATTGCCGTCCATGAACAGACAGTTAAACGTATTTTTAATAGTCGAAGTAGTTGAGTTGTTTGCTGGTACCTGATTTTTGTTGAAGGAATCCCTGTGTTCGCATTCCTTTTTAATTTTACTACCTAGAAAACTTTTCTCCCGACCCCACAATTTATTTAATTTATTATAATTAAAATTTTCGATTTATACCCACAACATCATAATATACCATGGAATTGTGAAAAATACTTTTGAAACATTCGATAAATTATACTAAAATAACGGTATGCATAAAATTATTTGCAAAAATGGGAGCTAATTTAATAACTCGAAGTAGAATAAAAATAACGCTGGTGTACAACCATGCAACGTATCGCAACTGCAAACAAAAAAATCATTAGCTACCAACTCTGAACTATATAGCGAAAGACCCATTAGGTATTTCGATGTTTTGATATTCAAGTGCTCAACCAATCGAGCAGGAGTGTTATCAAAATGCAAGATCTTCTTATCTCTTGGGCACTTTGAACCAAATAAAATGTAATGAACCATTCAGCATTAACAGTACGGCGATCCTTCAGTGCTATAGTGGACACATGTCCAGCAGCTCCCAAAACTATCCCATGTTGTAGCCGGGACCCAAGCTACCATTTATTGTCTTTTTTAGAATCATAGCAATACACCCATCTTTCATCACTAAGTACACTAGATGCAACGACCCATTCTGATAGTGATCTAGTGCCAAATTGTGGAGTATCTAACAATGGAATTAACTCAAGAAAATTTGCGTACAATTATTTATTTCAACTTTCGACATGGATTATCCAGACAGTAATACATCGATAAACTTACTTCCACTTTTGGCGATGAAGCCCCATCCTTTGCAACTGTAAAACGCTGATATAATGAATTGAATCGTGGTCGCCGTTCACTCACCAACAAAAGTCGCGAAGGTCGGCCGAAAAACAGTTGTTATGTGAGATTGAGCCAACCTTTGTCATTAGTTCCACCAGTATATATAATATATTGCATGATAATTTAGTCGTAAAAAAGGTTTGTTCTCGTTGGATCTCACATAATCTAACGAAATCCCAAAAGATGCTCGTGTCAATTAGTGTCAGCAAATGCTTAAGAAATATAATGGCGGTGCTTCAAAAGACGTGTATAAGATTGTAACCGGTGACGACTCATGGTTCTACGCGTATGAGCCGAAAATTAAACAGCAGTGGACTGTATGGGCGTTAATGCACTCAAACACCATATTTTAGATGTCTCAAGCGGAATGGAAAAAGTGCTTTGAGAAGCGATTCGAGCGAATGCGCAAGTGTATAAATCATAAAGGAGAATATTTTGAAAAACAATAGAGTAATTTTCAATGACAAATTACTGTTTTCTTTTTATTATTAGGCTCAAAATATAAATAGTGACTCTCGTATAACATGGTGTTCATTACTTTCCCAACAATCTTTAAAATTGGTAATACAATATACTATAGGCTTCTTCAATAATGTTCCAAGTAAGACCAATATTTTTGTCGGTAATGGTCGCTTTTGGCTTAGGAGCTCGAAATTTGTTATTTAGAAGAAAATAGATCAGGAAAAATCATAGGCGATAATGCTCTCTATTGAACTTATTTTTTATCCCATTAGTAGAGTGACTAGTTCGAACACCGATGTCAGATAAAATCCGAGGATCACAGCATTACAGATGAAATTGTCGAAAAGCTTGATGCTTAACGCGATTCGCTTATGAGTAGGGTGTATAGGGAGCTTTTGTATATCATCTTTCTCTCTTGTTCCCATCAAATTTATAGTTCGCTCTCACTAGATATGCTAGTAATTTACTATACAGTGTGGTCGTGTACGGTATTCCCCAAAAGTATTTGAACGTGTTTTTCAAAACTATTGGAATGTTTTAAACTTCAAACGTGTGGCGAGGGCGTTATACGTGTAACGTCAAACATACAAATCCTAAAGGTGTGGGTACAAGTACAATGTACAATGCAAAAAAGATCCATTAAAATATTGATTACTAATAATGAAAAATAGGTTGCTCATATCGATATCAACCAGAAAAGATTGTAGAGAAAGGAAGATGATGCAGTTCAAAGAACGCCCATGGTAATATTCAGGTATGTTAGCAGTTTGGTAGGATTGGAAAGTAATTTGAAGTATCCTTTTAATTTTTAGGGGCGTTGAGACGATCAATAAATATTGTCAATACAGTAGTATTTTCAATACTATTGAGTGTGTGAACGAACGTCAATTGCTGTCAATGTACATATGACATTGTATGAGGCAAACACATCTATTGATGAAATTGTCAATATCTTATTCAAAATATGTATTAATTGTCTGAACGCCCCTTTACAGCTTAGACTTTATTTTACTTATTTCGTTAAAGTTTCGATAATACCTACGTCAAATCGCACTTGATTCGATTTTTTGGTAGTTAAAACCAATAGCTTTATGAACGCGATATTATGGCGCTGCCGAAAAGATGGCAAAGGATCGTAGATAAAAATAAAGCATACGCAAAGTTATTTAGTTCCTTTTCTTAAAATGATCCTCGATGACCAAACCAACAGCTTGCAACTTTAATGACTACGTGTACCTTATTATCCGATAATTATATATGTATATATAATCAGTAATCACCGTAGTCAACGTCGTACGTCCAGAAATGAATAAACAGTATACATGCAAATTTAGCCACTAATGTGTGTTTCGGACGAATGTAATTATTATAAAATAGAGCCTAATGAGCGTAATTATATATCGTCTGCGTAATACATTTCCATTAAAACGCTTGAAGCAAATGAAAAACTGTTTCAAGACTTGAATAAAAACGGTAAACCTCCTTTGATGAAAAAAATAGTCAAATTACAACTTCATATTCTGCTGCTGCGTATGCACTAATGGATATTTGCGAACAAACATATACATCTGTATTTGTCCATTTTTCTCTACCTCTGAAGGTATGTATCAGGTCTCCTACAGTTCTTAGTTTCGTCCATTGTGTGACGTTTGAAGACCATGACACCTTCTCCCTACCGATTTCTTCCCGGCTTTCAATCTGGATCTGATCTATTTACTATGCGCATTCAAACTTGCTTCCACAGATTTGATTTCAACGCATCGCTGCATACTCGTTGCTGCACTACATTCCTAGCCTAGCCACAACTATAACTTCTTGTTGTTTTTCCTGAAATGTTGTAACCTACGGAAACTGTTGGTTATTTCTACTACTAAATTCAATATTTTCTTTTACGTAGTTTTATAATTTGTTTTTCTCTGCTCAACCCCAAATGCAATTTTCCGGTCATATATCTGAATGAAGTTGATGTAACCTACTAAACGACTCACGTCATACACATGACATAAGTTCATATCAGTGTAAGACTAAAAGGTAATCATTTAGAGCCTGTCCACATTTAGTGACATTCTTGGTGGATATGTATTTCTATATTTCAACGTTGCCACAGACAAAATATCAGTTACTACTGCTTGTAATTAGTGGTTGCATAGGGTTATTCGTAGCGTAGCGTATTATTAATTATTTGCGATAAAACAGCTATTCCAAAATGTTCATTTCAGAGCAAACATGACATATAGTTGAGAGTTGACAAAAATGCAATAAAAAGAAACATTAAACCGCTATGTACACATATTTATCTTACACATTATTTATATTGGGCGTTCATAGTAATTCCATTATTTAGTTTGTTTGTAATTTCGTATATTCTATTTGCGTATTTTCTTTCATTTATGTGGTCCATAAAATACAAGAACAAATAAATATTTATCTACATAATATCAACAATATCAAGTAAGTGTACATAGTTCAAGTGCAAATGTATGAATGTACACTCTACTTATGCAATTCATAACTTTCAATTGTAACATGCCATTTATAATAATTTTCATTTCTCTTTCAAAAATACCTACATGGTTTTAGAATTTCTTCTGCCCCTTCAACAATTATTATAGTTTGTAATATTTCCATTATGTTCAAAAACATTCATGCAACCTCGTAGA
The DNA here is from genome assembly GCA_038088585.1 of Chrysina gloriosa. NCBI lineage: Eukaryota > Metazoa > Arthropoda > Insecta > Coleoptera > Scarabaeidae > Chrysina > Chrysina gloriosa. Next base: position 13,715,051 of record CM076095.1, on the reverse strand, counting down.
TCATCAAAATACACTAGCCCAAATTACCGTTAAAATATGGGAGGTGTGTCAGATTCAAGTATAGGTGTCTCAACGTATTGAAAGTTGTAATTCGTATCTTAATAAATAGAAATATTTTCCATCGTCAGTTTATCTGATTTTATATAGACAAGGTACAATTCAAGAAACTTGAAAGTACACAAATGTTCGTGTCAAACGTAAAATAATACACAGTGATCCAGAATGATTCACGGTCACGTGACAACTGTATTGTCATATTATTATCGTAACTACTTTCCAAGGGAAAATTGATAGTTCAATTATGATTCGTTTTAATCCCTTTCGATGATCAGCGCCCTCATCATAGGCGTCCAGGTAAAATACTCACTTGTCATTTTAGTAGTCAATCTATTAGCGTTTTAGAGATTATTCCGATCGTTTTTCACCTATTTTATCAGAAACATTCTTCTTCAAGACTAAAACGGCGAATATTCTATATTTTGGTAGGTTTACTAACTGAATATGTTAATCAGTATTAACTCTCAACTTTTAGATTACGATGGTTTTGACCACCTATTACTTGAAGTTCAGCTTAATTTTATATTTGGGCAAATATAGTAATGTTTCAAAATCCAATACATTGAGTGACAAAAGGAATGGATTGTCGGCACGCCAATAGAAATTAATGTTAAACGCATGCATGTGGAGCGGCAAATGTCATATTAGTATAGAGCAGCACATGTCAATAATTCTGGATCACTGGATGATGAAAAAAAAAGAATATATTCAGCTCGCTTCTATTTGTATTACTGCTAAAAAGGTTGCTACTAAAAAGTAAATATTAAAATTACGATTGATGAAGAAGCTAAATACTCCCTTATAATCCCGATAATTTACTTCAAGGACGCGGCCTTTCCTATGCGAGCCATTACTTTTAACTCTTAACATCCATCCCTTTACCCCAGATTTTCTCCACTCAGCAAACTGTAGTATCATCCAGTGGTATTGCCCCAAAACCTCAACATTTTACATAACCAGGAAACCTATGAAAAAGCCCTAAGTTTCCGGCGAACTACAAGCTCCCAGCAAAGACAATGGTTGGAATAGAGAGCAGATCAGGTATACGAAACATACCGACAACTCACAGGCTGTCAATATTGGTCTGTCGTCTTCGCCAAAAGTATTGGGCACGTCCGGAAAAACCCTTTCTATCATTCCCACTGTATTTCAAGAAAAATAAGTCTAAGATATATTTATATACATATGTACTAATGTCATTACTAGTTAGCGAAACGAGATTTCAATTAATGTAGGAGGCCTGATTTTAAGCAAGTAGTGTTTTGATACGAAAAGAACACATACGCAACTTTTTTAACAATTTTTTTTTAACATTTAGCCTCACTTTATTTATATGTGTCTTCCTAGCTCATACATCAACGTAGTTTACATTTCATGTTTGTACATATGAGAATTTAATGAAGAAATTCCCCCAATATGTACTTAAATGCGAATTTTTGCAGCTATTCTAATTACACATTTTCCCACGGTGGGTTAGCCGAAAAGCGTAACTACAGTTACTGCAGGAGTCTGTGGCAATTTAGTTGTACAGTCCTGTAGAATTAAATAGCTGCTGATGATTGGTCGAAAGCAGCACCAAATAGCACTGCACCTATCTTGCTATAATCGTATCGCGTACGTAGTTCTGTCAAATGTATTGACATTTGTCTATTACCGCTAGTTATAGTAGTGTTTACTATATTTGTCTGTTCTCCCTTGGCTGATCTGAATACCGCTTTAATTTTCCGCGCAAATTTTATTCCAGATTTTATAATGTGTAATTTGGGCTTGGGGTTCGTTCAGAGATTCGTCTCTCTATTTCTGAAACAAGGTATAGCATACATAGTGCTCGTCTTGAAATGAAAACTACTTCTCACAAAGTCGCACTGATGAGCGGTATAACCGCGAAACGCGTCTGCAAATGGTGAAAGCAGTTTTCTAATTACACGTAGTTTACATCATTTAAAGATTTTCAGGATTTGTACGCCGTAAATAGAGAACACTCGTATATATACTACCGTTCAAAACTATTTGGCCACGCATATTTTTTTAATCTTACGTATTTATAGGTAGATTTATTCTATAAAATGGCTCTAATATTTCTTCACATCATTCTTCAAAATTTACGGAACTTATCAGAATAAGGGTGCATAAGTACCTAATACAAAAATTATGTTCCGGTTTCGGGTGGAATTTGGTGGAAGTAGATAACCTGATCTCTTTTTTTTATTATTTCAATTATCAAATTTTTAGTTTATCTTTGGCTTTGGGTCGAAAAGAGTATTTAGAATTTACACTGTCTATGACGGGACCTTGTGTAAGAATTTTGTTGTGTAAATCGCAAATATACCGAGTTGATTATGTACAGTTGAGTATGACGTGAAGAAATTTAAGACTAATGAAAGTGTTAGAATCAAAACCCATGATGAAAGACCCTGAAGCTCGACTTCGACTCAAAATAGGAAGATAACGATTTCTAGCAAATGTAATAGGCACCAGAAATAGTAGCACAAGTGAATGGGAAAAGATCGTATCCCCTCAACGGGTCAATCGTCAAACGCAGACTTCAAGCAGAACACATTCATGGCCGTGTAAAAAACCGTCGTTACACGCCGTCAGTAACAGGAAACAATTGCAATGGGCTAACAACACAAATACTGGGCACTTGAAGAATGGAAACGTTTTATGGAGTGACAAAGTTTTTGGATCGACGGACATCCGATTAATGTTTAGTGCCTACCGTGAAACATGGTGGCGCTTCTGTTAAAATATGGGGCTGTTTCAGTGGGAACAAAATCGGCAATATTTGCAGAATCCAAGGACTAATGAAGAAAAAGCGGTACCGGGGTATCCTTGAAAATAAAATGCTGCCATCTGGACTACGTATTTTTCGACACGGTTTTATATTTCAGCAACAATGGCCCGAAGCGGTCCTCGAAGATTTGCAAAAATACTTGCACAAATTATCAGCCGCGAGAGCGCTTAATATTATGGTTTGACCACCACATTCCCTTAATCTCAATTCCATTGAGCTCTTATGGGATGAAGTTCTGCAGGCAGAATGGAAACCAGATACTGTAATAAAATTGCTTAATAGGATGCCCAAATTTTATGAAGCAGTTATTAAAAATATGGGTGGACACACTGATAAATCAAAGCTTTAATAATACTATAAGTAATACTAATCAGAAGTTTTTAGGTGGGCAAATACTTTTGAGCGGTAGCATACATACGTGGTATACTACAAATTTACTTGACATTGTTGCACAAGATGTGAGCCATTTTAATTTTAAAAAATATTATAGATAATATAGGTGTAAAAAGTTAGCGTGTCTATAACAAATGGCCGCAATTATATATGGTTACCTATATTAGTGGAAATAGTTAAATAAATAGGTTTAAGTTTCAAGTACAACAGCATTAATCACTTCAAATCGGCGTACATTCCTTTAATTGTACTGGTTCTTCGGCGATAAAAAAACAGAGCGGGCTACCGATAAATCGTCTCAAAACCGTCAAGGCTATGGGGTTACAAAAGTACTTGTTTAAATTATTAATTAATCAGGATAGAAGATTCTACTAAACTTGCTCCCGATAATGGGCTTAGAAATAACTTTAATTTATATTGATATCTAACAGAATTTCATATCGGATCAGATCAATATCGAATGAAATCCAGAGGATAATTATAATAACCATCCAGCAATTCGTATTAATGTGTTAAGTAAATATTTTCCTCTACTAACACAAGTGGTATATGATTCTGTCCGAAATGACTTGTACTTTATTGTAGGTCGATAATATGATAAAAACCAATCCAAATAGTTTTACTAATGTTACTAAATAGACAATTATTGAAAGTGGTTTCCATGGTTGTTATTCTAAAACCTACTACAAAAAAGAAGTGCTCATTACTTTTCCAAATGATTTGAGGGCAAGGAAATATGCTACAGATAGAAAAGCTGGTTGTACAATATAATGTTTGATTTGAATATGCTTATTGGTTATGTAGAACATAGTGTGATATGTCGTTGTACAATAAAACAGAAACTTTAAAATGGTTGTCTTAGTTGTAAATGTCTGTGGTTTAGACCTGAAATAAATTAGCTCTATCCTTACCACACTAGGGTTTCAATTGCGGGATAGCGAAAAGCGTCCGTTTGGAGCAATGTTTGGTTTTCCACGTTAGGGGGACGATTAGTAACAGTTCATATTTTGGGAAGCGAAAATCATTTTTTTGCGCGATACAGTAAAACATTATATTAAAAATAAGTAGATATTTTATTCGTTATATCGTATAATAATTTAACAAATAACATTATACTAGTCACTAGTCTATTAAATGCAATAGGAATTTAGCGGATTTTTCGAAGTGAAGGAGGCGATACTAAGAAACGGTTTTAATAAAAGGGGCGATGATTCGTTAGAGGTTAAAAAACACTGTTTTAAAGCATCGTTAACTGATTTTCGGGAGTGACACTTTCCTATTTGTTCTCCATTGACAATAACCACTTGGTGGTTGAAATTCGTATTAGAGGTTTTCGAAACTAATAAAAACTAATTTAATTCTATAAAATGCGTAAAATGCACCAGCAGACGATGGAATTATGGTAGCAAAAAGTGAAGAAGGGGCAGAATAATATAAGTAAATATAGTTGTGCATTCAATACCTGTTTGCAAATAAAAATTTTAACACAATAAATATAACGAGACAATATGTTTCAACCCGATGCAACTTATTTTTTTATAACCAGTTTCTTTTTGTATGGATATGTTTGGCTTTCGTGAAGTCAAAGAGAAGTTGAACAAGCCGTTTTAATATCTGCTGTTTTCCCGGTAAGGGTCACCAGTTAAGAAACTAGACTACAATGCTAAAGACCAAGATTCAGTCACTTAAAGTTCAGTAGCTGCATTCATTGTGAACAACAAAGAGGTAACCTAGGTATCATTCGTGAATGGGTTAGTACGTAACAACTAGGTGTGGAAGCAAAGATAAGATCCCGTTTTGCAGGTCATGTTTCATCGCGAGGAATGATGCATCGCATACCATTATCATTATTATTGTCACTATAAATTGATCATAATCCTTTACAAACATGTCTTACGTAACTTGTTCTACAAGTAAGAGAAGGGCTCTTGTAAAGACTGGTAAGATTTCTGACCAAGCCTGCATGATGTAAACAATTCAATTATGTGCCGTACACAATTTTTCTTGCGATGTAAAAGTTATTAAATAAATTTACTTTATACGTACAGCAAATTAGAAAAAATGTTAATAAATACCCTACAACCGTAAACGAATCTAAGGTACAGATATACAGTATTGTGAAATGAAACATTTACTATTTTTGGGTATGTATGCCATTATTACGTCTGCTTGCAATTATATTTCAGTTCTAGATGTAAAATTAGTTTACCACATGTCTTATACATCAAATACACATTTTCTTTTGTTTACATTTTCTTTTCAAAACGGTATTTTAAGAATGTTTATAAAACTGCGTAAGTCTGGAAACGTATATGTAGATATATTTTTTTTCGTAACCTTTTATACTTGTCTTATAGATAGTTTTTCTACCACTACTAGGTCAATTAAACGGCAATAATTGAGTTAATAGTTATATTTTTAGAACGTTACACAACGTTTTCGGAACGCCTTAAATATAACCATTAATTCAATTATTGTCGTTTAATTGACCTAGTAGTGGGAGAAAAACGATCTATAAACAGAGTTGGACCGACTTTGGAAATTGCACCGGGAAGTTTTGGAATAGCGGCCCATTTTCTATGAAAAAGAAGCAAAAAAATTGTATGATTTGATTTCTTAGCACTAAATATTTCCAAAGTGGACTTTGTTGTTGAAACCTATCAAATAATAATTTTTTTGATGTTTCTCCAACGATGAAAAATATTATGCTTCAAATGCTTGTATGACAACTATCATCCACAAATATTCAAAGAGCAATAAATCAACATATATACTACAATGCTACTATGCTACTTGATTTCTTTAGATTACTAGTACAAATATTCTGATACTTATTTTATAAAATTGCAAAAATTTACAGACTTAACTAAAATATGTTTATTGTGTATGGTATTTTTTATAAAGACAATTCAGGGGCTATTTAGGAGTGGCATGGCCTACTTGATTCTATCTACTTTTTTGGGCGGTTCAAGAGAGTAGAGCTGAAAATATTAATTGTACACCACTTTTTCCTTGATATTTCGAAAGAGCAATGTTTTTCCATCAACTTTCATTCAAAACGTTTTTTTGTATTTTCAAAAATAAAAAGTTTCAAAACCTCGAAATTTTCCCCAATTTCATCTTTTTCGAAAATATTTCGAAAAGTAGGCTGTGGTTCGGAATTTTGTTTTAACCATATTGTAGTGCGTGAAAAATGTGACATTTTTTATTAAAACGAATTTCCGATATATTCTATAAGAGAGATATTTCAATTTGGCTCTCCGAAATGAGACAGCCTGTATACATTATATTTCTTAACCTTCCTATACTCACGTATGCGGTCTGTGAGACCAACTTATATAGTATAGTATATGTTTCATATTTTGACGTGAATATAGGAAGGTTAAACAAGCACCCACTTACAAAGAAGCCGAGACACGTGTCTAATTATTTTTGATGTACTATCGATTGATGATAGGCTCATCGAGAAGTCAATGTCGCAAGCTAGGCCTTCCCTTGTTAGATTTAATTTGGGGATTTCCCTGTTTATGCACATATAGATAACTTTGTTTCACTTTAAAGAGCTGCCACCGTTTTAACAACTAAGACTACATAGTCAGCAAAAACATATTAACTGACGTTTTCGAGTCGTTCATTCATTCGTGTATTTGGTATATTAATATTATACTTGTAGCCATTGTACCCAAATTGGCACAGCACTATTTTATGCGTTATAAAATCAGATATATATAAAATATCAAACTAAAAATCATTTTGTATGATTCGTTATGTATTGAATTTGATCAAATAAAACAATTTATGACTTTAAACTTTACACAGAAAATTTAATTATTGTTAAGCAAAACCTACCTCCATATCTGTATTATTGACGAAATTAATTAGATTATTATACCACTAAATATAAATCCAATTTATTCGTTCTACGTTCTACTTTTATAACCATAGCTTTTCCTAGTAATTATTAATGCATAAATTTTTTAATTATTGTCAATACTTTTTGTATACATCCTCAATAACTAACTGTTCCCAAATTGGCACGGCGGCCGAAAATGGATTAATGTTGAAAGTTCCGAATCTTCCTTTATTCTGTTTTTTATTATTCATCTTATTCATATTATCTTCATTGTTTCTTTTCTCGCTTTTCCTCTCTTTAATTCACAAACCCGAATCATTGTTATTTTTTCTGGCGTGTTCGTATATGTTTCTTGTTTTGACATTTCCATTACTTTTTATTGTCTTTGTTATTTTCATTACCGCTCGTTTCCTTCTTTTGCGTTTTGTTATATTTACATCATTCAATTTTACTCCTTTTTTCACGACTTGGCATGCTGAATTTGACCTTTGCCTTTGCAGAAAATTATCTTAGGAGATTTGAATCTCTATTTTTTCCTGTTTTCCTTCCAAACTAGCCCTTTCTTCGTTCTCTTCTTCTGTTAAATCTCTTTTCCTGTCTCTCACTTATTACGACTTGCTTTTCTTCCTCCTTCTCAGACCGCTGTTCGTTTCTTATTTTTGCTTGCCTTCCTTATGCATTTGTCAATTTCTTCCTCTTTTGTCCCTTTTCCATTTACTATTAATTTATTTCTTATTATTATTGCGTGATTTGCTTGCCTTCGTAATTGCCTCATTAATTCAACCAATTCCTTCCTACCCGTCATTTCGTCCTTTGTTAAGGCAGCACTCTAACTAATATCACTTCAATTAGAAAGTCATGTACAATTAATACGGGAGTGTTCTCCTTCCTGTGGTCTCTCTAACAGATATTTTTCAACAAATATTGTTTGACATTTTAAGCTAGTATACTATATAGTATATACTAGATTTCTTTTAAAATACATAAGCTGAAAATAATTCTTTGCAGAAGAAATCATAGCGTTCAACAAAGATCAACAACAATCATCGAGATACGACTTTATCGATTTCAAAAGTGGGGTAACCCCTAAACTATCCTTAGTGACAACCAATAGTGTTTCGTGTTCTTTAGCTACCATAAAGAAGCAATGCTACAATGAATTTCAACATGGTCGACTTTCTTTAAATGGTAGTTTTCGAGTTTATATGTCACAACCACCAATTACAAAAAAAAATGCTTTAATTCAGAATTTACTATAAGGAATATTCAATCAACTCTAGAGATTGGTGTAAAAAGCAATTAACACCATTTTAGTATTTGAAAATACGGAAACTTTGTTGGATCAAAGTGAGTCGCCTCATCTGGCATACTACATCATTACAGGTGATGGGATCCCGAAAAGAAAAGCACCAATTAAAACTATGGATCTTGGAAAATGAGTCAACGTCAACAACAAAGGTTATTCGTGAAAATATCCGTAACAAAAGGGTGGTCTCCACATTTTTTGGAATCACCAAATGCTTCCACCATAGGACTGTAGATCCGTCGTACTATTAATGCGAATGGTTCACTACAGTTTGTTTACCTCAAGTTCTCTAAATTGTTTGCGACAATCTTGCACTTTGATAACACTCGGACTCACACTATTGGTTGAACGAGTTTAGATTGATAAACTTAACACACATATTTTTAGGTCTTAGTAGTAAGGGTACATATTCTTTGGCTTGCGTAAAATCCCTCAGGTTCACACTGCAACTCGAAGCATTGAGTACTTTATTGCTCAAACATTGAAATTAAGGGGTATTCGTGATGTATTTCACCCCTGGCATGCAATGATTTATTTTTGTTTCCACTAAGTTAGGGATTTAAAAATTAAATAAACAACTTAACGTGGGAAGATTGGAAATAGTTAGCAGATTTGTTTCGTATGCGCTCAGCTTTGATTTTTAATTTTTTAATTTAATTGGTTCAGATAATTGCGCGTCTGCAGTATACAAGTTGTTGACCACCAAAAATTTCTTAACTTGTATCTTGTTCAACATTTTATTTTCCAAGTAGATTATGCAATAAGCATTTAAAGCATTTTGCATTTATTTTTACTACGAACATTTACTGTTGGAATTATTGTAAACATGATTCCCGATAGATATGTTATTTAATTTTTATATAATATGGTACTAATGTTAATACAATACACCAAAATTCATTCGTCATGCAGTAATGAATATGGATTAGCTATAATACCTTTAATGTCATGCTTGCTCGTTGGCATGTTTCTACGATTACACGTAATTTATAAATCCTTGGGTATCTATCTAGTTATTTGTCTATTGGGTTTGTGCTATCTATGATATGGGACACCAACAGAAGATATAACCATATAGTTTATCTTATTAGGAAGATAACCACATTTGAAACCAGGATTCTAATTTGTTTGTATACAGTCTGATTGATTTAATGTACGATATTTCGATTAATATCAGAATAAAACTTTATATCTCAATTTCTATAATTCTGCATAAACAAAAAACAAATGAACATCGAGTATATCTAATTGCAGATTAAAATTTGGCATGCAAAATATTCTAAATCTTCAGAGAATCTCTTTTGTAATGATATAGTATACGGCGTGACTTCCTTAAGTACGTGTAAATTGTATGGAAAAATATATTAAAGTAGACGACCCCAATCGTCAATTTGGTTTTGTATCACTTAGCTGTGAAAACGATTGCTATGACGTAGAAACCGGTGAATATCAGAACAGAATCGACGCAAGATAATTAACAAAACTAACTGATCTAAAAAGTCTAGTCAAAATGACTGATGTTGTTGGCAATGCAGTTTTCATATATTTTTATTAAATTGTTTCATTTTTCTGCAACATCGAGTATTTGACTATAAGCCGCACGAATACGCATTTGAAGGACATTCAGATCTTGTAGGCGAATATTAACTTTTTGTTTGAGAAGCCCCAAAATAAGAAAATCTAAAACAGAAATATCTGTCCATTTTGTTGGCCAATGCATTGGACCACGATCTGCAATCAACTTATTATTAGTATTATTAGTATTATTAGTATTATTAGTATTATTAGTATTATTAGTATTATTAGTATTATTATTATTATTATCCCAAATAATAGTTTTTGCTATTCGAAATACCAATTCTATTGGAATTGAATTCATCCTACCAAAGAATTAATTTTAAATTGTGTTGATTATTGTTGATCCAACTGCAAAATATTGTTAAAATCGACACCCCCTAAGTCGTGTACTAATTTAATTTTATACGGCGTCACCTTATACTTTTTAAGAGTGGGAAATATTTTCACATTAATATTCCTAAGTCGGTCACTGCTTCACATAAATTTCGAGGATGCGCTGTAAAATATGACCACAATATTACCACATCTTCGTCGTTCTCTATGACCTCATTTCTCCTTCGTAATTTCGCGTTAAAACAACCATTTCTTCGTAAATTATGTTCCAGTCTGACACGAGTATGAGGATGTGGCTATCTTCTGTCGGGATACATGTTTCTGTAGTTTGTGCTGCCATGCAATTATCGTTGCTCAGCATATCCACCCTTTCATTGTTAAAATAAAAATTGTCCCCCGTTTCCTTGCTGAACACGAAATTACCAGCAATAATTTAAACAGCCATACCACCAAAACAAAGTAACACGAATTTAACTACAATTAACAAGTAGTGAAAGTTTAGACATTGAACTGAAGACACTTTTTTCCAACGCCTACTGATACAAAACCAAATTTACGATTAAAATCATTAGTAAAACTAATAATTTTTGTTTGCAGTTTACACGTGAAAAAAGTCACGTTTTGTGCTAGATCACTGTAAAAGATCTTTTATAAAAATTTAGAATATCTAATAAAATTATATACATTCCGCTTAAAATTCTAAATTAGATGTTCATTTATTTTTTCTTGTTTATTTAGTACACAAATAAAAGTTTATAAGATTTCTCTTTCATTCTTTTAATAACCGACATACAACTTGTCGCACACTAAGCCAATCACACTGTATACTATATTTTCCATAAAATCATCAAAATTTTCATCCTTTCCTCCCACTAACTGAAACTCTTCGTAGCTTCCAAATTTGTTAAATAAGCAAATCGCATTTACACTGTTAATAAAATCTCAATCGTAAATGTACGTAAATCGAGGTGCAAAATATTGCGCAGATAATAAAATCGCATGGAGATGAAAATATCAAATTCATATCCATATAACAACAAAAGTTAATATATTAACACCTACAGTCGTGACGAAAATTATTTTGATGCAAAAAAATCGTATATTTAAGATATTTATAATTATCTAACATTACTGTCTTCAATAATAAATGTTCATTACGGCGAAGAATTTTGTAATTTTTATTTTTTAATTTTTTAGCACCACGCGATAAAGGACCAAAAAATAATAAGAAAATTCCTATACACTAATGTCCGATCGCTTTTTGTTTTCACGTTACAGGCTGTTGAAGTTTTTAAAGTGAAGCTGGTTTTAGTCGCGATGGTGTTTTGAACATGCATAATATGCATTATTGGACCGATAAAAACCCTCATCATACCGTAATACGGAATCATCAGTATGGGTTTTCCTTAATGTGTGTGCAGGTATAATCGATGATTATCTAATTGGTACAGTTCGATTGCCCAGACGATTGCCAGACGAACTCTAGCAAAATTTTTGAGAAAATGAACTGAACACTTTATTAGAAGATGTCCCATTGGATATTATACGAAGAATGTATTACATGCATGACGGTGCGCCAGCTCACTATTCTCGAAGAGCAGCGGAATTTCTTCAAAGAAGATTTGGAAATAGGCGGATTGGTCGTGGGGGACCTATACCATGGCTAGCTCGTAGTCCCGATCTTAATCCCCTCGATTTTTCATTTTGGGGGTTTATGAAAAATAAAGTCTATGCCGTAGAAATAAATACTGAAGAGCAATTATGCAACAGAATAGTGGAGTCTGCTGATACATTTCGTAATAATCCGAACATATTTCAAAGATGCCGTCAATCACTAACACGAAGATTGGAAATGTGTATTCAAGAACAAGGTCGCCAAATTGAACACCTTATGTTGAGGTAGATACCTTACATTTTTAATGATGTTTTATTAAATAAAACCCTTTCCAATTAATAAAAAAAAACTTAAAAGCCTGTAGCTTGAAAACAAAAAGCGATCGGACATTAGTGTTTAGGAGTCTTTTTATCATTTTTTGGTCCTCTATCGCGTGGTGCTCTGCATTGCAGTTTATTCTGTCATCCTGTATATGTACATATATAATTGATTAATTATATTAAGAAAAGTTCATAACAGTGCAGTAGCAATCAGAAATTGATATTGATATGAGGTTTAATACCCTCTGACTTGGTGGAGACGGTGATTTATTGTCGTTAATATTCATTGTGGGAACTTATGTTCAATACAAAAGTTTTTTATAAAATTTCTAGCTACATTTTAGAACGCTTAATTTTTTTGTCTTAATTGTTTTCGAGTTACGCTTGTCCGCGTAATTTTTTTAAATGGGATGTTGTTAATTTTACTCTACAATTCTAGAGTTTTTTTTTTTACAATTGTGTTTTCGTTCGTTTTTTAAATTTATTTAATAACATCGGTTCAAATATTTTATAAATGTTAGGTACATTCTAAGATACACAAAATTCTTTGCAGTAAAGTTATCGGTTACAATCTTATCATTAAAAAACAAATTAGTAACTAAGTAAATTAAATTAAGTGATCAAATTGTCATCCATTTGTAACTTGACAATGACCCAATCGATTTACAAAAACCCGAAAACGTTCACGGGGAATTTATTGTTTCGTCCTGGTAATTCGGATTTTTATGACGCCGCCGGTTTAAGTATTTACTAATAGTAGGCACATCTTTGATAGACAAACGAGAAGCGATAAACAAACTCGAGCCAGGTAACTTTATCAGTGGTTATTGTTTACATCAGATACAATTGTACAATTTATTTCTGTTAATATTAGCAATGGCGAGTTTAAGTAAACGTGAAATAATTGAATTTCTTATGATGCTGGGTTATAGAGACAGACGCAAACGTTTACAAGACGTTTGTAATTTCTTTAATACGTATCCAAATAGAAATCCAACTTCTAAATCCGTTGTTGGTAAAACGCTTTATACAAACGGGTAGCGTTAAAGTTTTGCCAAGGAATGGTAGACCTAGAATAGCGAAAACTGATGATAAAAATAGATGTTTTATTGGATGTATCTGAAGATCCCCATTTATCAACCAACAAATTAGCGGCCAATCACATTATTTCACAGTCATCGGTCGTTTCAATTCTAAAAAGTGAAAAGTATGAACCTTATAAACATTACAAGGTACAACTTTTACACGAGTTGACGGAAGACGATTTTGATAGGAGACTTCAATTTTGTGAGGAAATGTCAAATATTTGCAATAATAATCAAAATTTCGTCAACAATATTCTTTTCTCTGACGAAGCTACTTTTTGCCTTACCGGTGCAATAAACAGACATAACTGCAGATACTGGTCATCTAAAAATCCTTTTTGGGTTTTGGAACACCACAAGCAATATCCCCAAACAGTTAATGTTGATTATTATCGGTCCCTTTTTCATCAATGGCAATTTAGCTTCGGCTCTGTATTTGCAGTTATTACAAAATCAAATTATACCTGCTTATGCTACGTCTATCCACATGAAAACAACGGATACCTTCCCAATAACAGTATCTGGCTCCAACAAGATGGCGCTCCACCGCATTATGGTTTGAATGTTCGTTAATATATGGATAACGTTTTTCCAAACAGATGGATTGGGAGATGAGGAAACATTGAGTGGCCAGCCCGTTCGCCTGATTTAAGCCCTTTAGATTTTTCCTTAGGGTATACGTAAAAATAAAGTTTACACAGATAAGTCCAATAAAATGGAGCATTTAAAAATCCGGATTACCAGAACAATACAAGAGATTCCCCGTGAACTTTTAGAGAATTCTCTACGGGCTTTTGTAAATCGATTGGATCATTGTCAAATTATAAATGGAGGACAATTTGAACACTTAATTTAATTTACTTAGTTAATTTATTTTTAATGATAAGATTGTAAGCAATAACTTTACTGCAAATAATTTTGTCTATCTTAGATGCTCCTAACATTTATGAAATACTTGAACCGATGCTTTCTTGTAAAATTGTTATTAAATAAATATAAAAAAAAGAACAAAAATACTATTATAAAGAGAAAAAATCTTTGTCCTATGGTGGAGTAAAATTAACAAGTTGCCGTTTAAAAAAATTGCGCGGACTGGTGTAACTCAAAAACAATTAAACAAAAAATCAAGCATAGTAAAATGTAGATAGAAATTTCATAAAAACTTTTGTGTTGAACATAATTTACTAAAATGAATATTAACGCCAATAAATCGCCGTCTACATACTTTTAACTAATCCTGTACACACCCTTGCCTATATTGCACGTATCTGGAATTTCCCTAGAGCTAGAAGCACAATATAGAAATTATTACGTGCGACAATAATAAACAGATAATCATATACATACGTATAACATAGGGCAACGTCAAATATTTCACCCTTGCGTGTATGAATTTTTCTTATTCACAGTGATCTACATATTCTACGCTGATTACACCGTTATAGGTCCACCTCCAAAAAGAAAAAACAGGGCCACGGTGTTAGTAAGACGGGAGTTCAGGGTATGGAAGGGTTTATATATGTACCTATATATATATTCTGCACTTTAATGTAGTTACCAAAGGTCTGCACAAAGGGACGGAAGAAAATTAATAATAATAAAACGAACACCGCGTCCTGGGATGCACACACCATTCCACGAATTTTTTAGTGAAAATCTCATCTTGTGAGGTTCAGCAGCGCTTGGATAGAAACTAATTTCTGTCATATCTTATATTAGAAAAATCAAGTGTGTCTTAAAAATAAGAAAATAAAAAAAAAGTTATAAGCTGTAGTAAAGTGTATGTTCTGTGGTATGTACCATAACATATTATTAAGAGAAGTCGCTTGTAACGGAAGAGTGAATACAATATTTCAAAGCACTACAATGTAATCTTAGTCTTTTTAATAAAAACAGTTTCGCTAATAGAAGTTGTTAATTTTGCACTTGCATAATTTATTATTCTGAACAACTTTTATTAATTAACTTTAAAATTCTTTTTTTTTATTTAAAAATTAAGAAATTAAATATCAAGCGGGCAGAGGTGAAATTTTATACTATTACTCAGTTTTCATTTGGGAACAACTTTTCTTAATAATATTTTGTCGTTTCTGTTGCAGAAAATGTACTTTCTTAGCACTTACTTTTTTAATTTCCACGACGTACTTGATTACCTTTTTTTTAATAAAATATGGCACAAATTAGTTTCTATACAACCAGGGCTGAATCCCAGAATCTGAAATTTCAGCTAAGTTATCAGCAGAAATAGTTTTGTATGTTATACAGAAATATACTAACTCTAGCTGAGCCGGTGAACTTCGTACCGCCTTAGAATTAATAAAGATTGTCTTAAGCTGTTACCTGAGTTGTTTTATTAACTTGTTTATATTAAGATAAGTATTGCAATGCATCGTATGAATGGTGTGTTTCGTATATTCGTTGCTGGTGTCCATTGTCGCGACGTGTAAGCACAATCTCGCGCGTCCCCATGTTTTCACCCACAATCACAATTGCGACTTCATCTTGAATTGTCGTTCGTGTTCCAGCGGGTCGTTTATCTGCTCTGATCACGACTTTATAGTCACCACTTGGCATGCGATCCAACGCAGTTTTGAACAACCGAATCAATGCATGATGTTCATGAAATATTTGCTGCAAATATCGAAGAATTTCTCTTTTCATTGCATTATTGATCGGCGATCGTTTGACGCCGATCAAGTTGGCCCTCCACATTGGCGATCAAGTAAATTTCTAAGAATTTATGCTATGCACTCTAATTGCATTACGGCTTCGCTGTGAAAGATTCGATCTTCTCGCTCGCGGCATTGTAAATAAGACTGTGATGGATATTGCTGACTTTGCTTCTATTAACTTCTATGACAGCAATTATTCATGCGCGCACAATCACAAATGTCATAATCTCAATTGCCTTTGCGTGCACCATGACAACTGTCATAACCTAACAAACCAAAAGTCGTCAATTTGTTTCATCTTTAATTTTTTTTCTTAATATTTCATATGTTTTAATAGTTATTCTCCTATTGCTAGCGGAGACAAATCCAACAAATCAAAAATCATGAAAATCGAGCCAGCCGTTCTTGACTTATAAATGGTATAACCAACACTATTATGCGACTTCCTTTTATGTATACAGGGTGATTCAGGAGGAAAGGTAAAGATTTTGGTGGGTGATAGTATAGACAAATGCGAACAAAAATATCCTATTAACATGTGTCTTATTTTTATTAGTTACAGAGATACGGGTCATTAACTCATTAACATGTGTCTAATTTTTATTGGTTATTGTATCTAATTTCATTTTGGTACTCTCGTAGTTGCTATGGTATGGTGCTATTGTCAGTTTTGTTTTGAAGTTGTAGGTAGTAGGTTGTGCTTGAGTTGACATTGAATTTTGTAAGTGTGATAAACGTGTATCGTTTAAGCGACAAACGAATTAAGCATGCCGCACATCTTTACCAATGGTGAGTACGCCGATACTGTATTTGTGTACGGTTTTTGTAACGGTGACTTTTTCCTGCTGTGAGGGGTTTATTGTAACCAATAAAAATTAGACACATGTTAATGACTTAATGACCCGTATCTCTGTAACCAATAAAAATAAGACACATGTTAATAGGACATTTTTTGTTCGCATTTGTCTATACTATCACCCACCAAAATCCTTACCTTTCTTCCTGAATCACCCTGTATAGATTACGCTTTTGCGGTCTCAAAACACTCTTATTACACAGTCTGGCTAAACAGTTTCAGGATTGATTTTATAAAAGTGGCGCTATTGTGCGACTAGCGAGTACTTGTAGTGTAGCGATTCCAAACGAACATGCCAAGTCACTAAATTTGGTTGCGCTGAGCTAGAACATTTCCTGTATGGTGGCTCTTTTTGCTATTGTCATGGAAATGCATATTGAGCAACGCATCGCGATATTTTGTTTTAAACATGGTAACAATGTTTCGTAACCCACTTAGTGGCTGACTGGTGGATGGATCTGTTACCTCTAATATGCTGCAAAAAAGTAAGAAAAGGCCAGTGGCCAGGCCAAAAGCAGTACGGTATACATGTGTATTTGGCGCGGTGGCTCCGAACCCTAGACCGAAAAGGTAGAAAGTCTAAAAACATAATGATGAGGAATATTTCGCCTATGATCGGGAGTAATCTAAGCCGATTAGCTTTAAAAATCACGTATAAAGACGATGTTGACGATGGTGGCGTTCTTTGATTCCAGGAGATTAATATACATGGAATTCGTTTCTGTTGTGTGTTAAATGGACTGATTTAAAATATTGTGTGTTCTTTCGAATTTGCACGGATCAAAAGATTGATTTTTGTTGTACGATAACGTCCTTCCTCAAAGCACTGTCGTCTTCCATCACCCTCCTTACTCGCCTGATCTGGTCCCAGCGGATAATTTTCTATTCTCGAAATTAAAATTGAAGTTGAAAGGCCGTTGTTTCGATGATGTTTCACCCATGTATAAACCTGTAGCAGCTGAAATCGAGACCATTCCAACAGGGGACTTCGCACCTGCTCTGGAGAAGTTGGCAAAGAGCAGGTTTAAAATAGGAGGTATCTGTATTCAATAATAGCAATAACACTTTTTACGGTACTGTTGAGCTCAATGGTTTTCACACATATGATCATGCTGCGACCTTGCGTTGAGTGGGTTATCATCGTGTCGTCCTGCTGTAATTAGTGTAGTCCAGGAGTAATCGAACGAACTTTTTAAGGTAGTTCTTCCATGAAACCACTTTTCGACAGTTTTTCATGAAATTTTGCATACTGATAAAGAACGATTCGTAAAACATATTTGTTTTTGTGCGAATTCGATTGACCGCACAGTTTTAGAGAAAATGTTTTTGAATTTCAGCTACTTTACACAGCTTTCCTATACCAGCGTCGAATTTCGGGTGCATTTCGTGCGAAAGCAGGTCGAGTTTAAGTTTAACTTTTGCACTAAAAGCTAAATTAGTGTTAAGGGAACATGTAAACTATCTCTTGAGTATTCAACGTATTCACTTTACCGTCTCTTTACAATTCTATTGAGAGAAAGTGAACTGAATTTTGACGTACACGGCTAACATCACAACGAAATCGGGGCGTCGCGGCAACGGTGCAACGTTCAGTTCAATTTAATAACCGACCGAAAATGAATGACCGAAATGTGTAGAAGTTGCGCCTTCAACAAAAAGCAATGACATTACTTGAACAAGCGTTAAAAATACTCTATATTCAAGAAATTTGCTATATAAACAAAGTGCATTATCGGTCTGATGATATTCAGAAAAGAGAAGGAGATGAGACGTTGCTACGTTGCTACGTTGCTCGCGCTGCGCGCTGCCTGTACCATTTACATTGGAAGACATGGACATTGAACATTGGACATTGGACATGCCCAGCCGAAATTTTTGCTCATTAGAATGTACACTCCTTATATTCACGTGATCACGGTCAAGCCCATAACTTTTTCCTTCGAGGTGCGTGGAAGTACTACCTTAATAGTAATCAAATGGAAATGTTACATTGACAGTCTATAATAAAATAACGGGTTGCGGCGTCCTAGCTCTATGTATGAAAACCAACCCTTAGGATCCAATTAGAATATTGCACTGCTAACACTACACGGACCCTGTAGGCCTACAGAAGAGTAGTAGAAAGGGATGTGGAGCCTGAAGTCAATGATGGTGTATTTGATAGAGGCAAGTCGGGTAAATACGGCCACCTAAAGTAATTATTTTTTTATATGAAAATAAAACATCAAAGAAAAACAAACATCTGCTTAAACTTAAGATAATACATGTTTGTAACTGAAAGAAAATAAGGAAAATAGAATTCTTTTTCGAAATGTTTAAAAAAGCATAATAACAATTCTTCACAAAATCGGTATTATCCGACAATGTCGGTGAATGCCGATCACAAAGAAGGGTAATACCGATCCATATTTTAACGACAAGTATCACACTGGTGCCCATAGAGGAGTCCCATCTATACAATCTGCGTGTGTCCAATTTCCGCAGATCGTGCAACAATACCACAACTCTCCGTTGTTGCCGAATTCATTACAGAGAGCACATATATTCTCTTCTTCAACACATTCCACATAAACTTGTTCCTGTATATTTTGGTTGCAGTCAATCTTTTTGATTTCTATGTTTTTTCCTTGTAAAAGACGCTTCTTCACTTGTTTAAGTTTGATTTTTTCTTTATTCTCTCTTTTTCTCTGAAGATCTTCTAATTTAATCTTGTTTGGTGTAGCAGTGAAAATAATACAGTGTAGAAATTCCGGTCGCTATAACCGGTATTACCCTTCATGTACACAGGACATTTGTTAAAACATGTCTGAGTCATTGTTCTATATTTTCCATTTTAGTGGCAGATGAAGATCAACGACATTTCTAGGCATGAGTAGTGCAAAGTACAGCATTAAAAGTTGAGTGTTTCTTAATCTTCCTATACTCACGCATACGGTCTGTGAGACCGATTTATATAGTATAGTATACGTTTTTCATTTTGACGTGAGTATAGGAAGGTTAAACTTACCTTAGTTTTTCAATGAAGAATTTTATAACCTATGTCGTCGCTCACTATTTGTACCGACAGTGTCGTCATCTCGCATTATAAAACATTAACTTGCAGCCAGATGTGGTCATTTAGTCTACCTAAAGCTATACCAAGACACAAAATAAAAGTTTCTGAACTCCATTGTTCAGTATTAATGTGATCGTAATTTCCCGACGACCGCCAATACCCGACTTGCCCGTATACAGTAGGATGGTGATACCCGCAATTTCTTATGCCTCACTTGGGTGGTAGCATAAACCGAAGAAATAAAATTGCGATCAGAAAGTAGGGTACATAGACTAACCTATCTACATGTGGTGGTCGAAGAACAGGCTAGGATAGCATTCCACCTTGTGGAAGAGTGGAAATCTTGATGCTTCGCCGGCGAGAAAAGACAGAAGCCGCATTCTAAAATGCGATCCGATAAGATCAGCACTGGATATGACTTTAGAAGAGCTTTCAGGGTGTTCATACCTGAGAGGAATTTGGAGTCGGAACTGCGGGAACTACCCAAAAGGAATAACATCGTTTTAATTAATTTCCCAATGTCATTTTCTTCACAATCAGGGAAATAACAAATGAATTCGTTTCTTTAGTGTTACAAGCAGATTATAATTGTTTCTTAGATTTCTTCTTTCCATTTACTACACTGCGCTGCAATATTTGGTTTTAATGTTTGAAAAGATGAAAAGTTGTCGTCTTTAACTGTATGTAAGCAAAGGTCGATTTTAAAGATAAATGCGCTAAGTTTATCTTGCAGTTGAAGAGTTAATTTATTTAACTATGGGAAAAAATCTACTAAATAAGCCGCATTTATTTTAAATCGAAGGTCACAGAACTAATCCAACAACTTCGTTTTTCTTTGTGATGCAAGAATATTTTAACTTCTTGTTTGAGTTCGTACAGCCTCGCCAACATGTTCCCTTTCGAAAGCCAGCGAATTTCAGTGTGGAAAAGCAAAGTTTCCTGCTCGGTGTCCATATCAGAGCACATTTTTTTTTGAAAAGATGTGAATTGTGTGTACTAGTTTTAATATAGTTCACAACTTGAATAGCAATTTTCATAATTTCAGCAAAGCATTCCGGAAGAGTATTGACGGCCAAAGTTTGGCGCTAAATAATGTAGTGAGATGTTACCGCCGATACGTTTTTTTGTTTTATTAAAGCTGCAAGATGAGGCTACTAAAAGCGCCGTCCGTACTAACTTCAGCAAACTTTTACAAGATAATGCAATGTTCCTCAAAATAGGCACCTATTATATTCATATCATCAGAACCTCGAGTCCTAGTTTCCAGTTCCAAACTTTGTGGACCACTTCTAGTGCCGCCGCGGAAAACTGGGTAAGAAACATTGTGCTAAAGGAACGATCTGTAAAATACTGGAGTCCGTACAGAGGTTGGGACAATCCTCTCTGTTCATTAAGAAACCATCAGAATACTGCAGATGCTGCGAATGGGCAAGAAACAAATGGAAAAGGTCTGTTGACAGACACTGCCGGTTTAACAAATATATCCATACAAAGGAATAGTGGAAGATCCTATCGGCAGGACCTGAAACACTGTGGATCTCACTTCTTACAGTCAAAAGAGAAAAAAAAAAGATTCCCATTAGCAAAGTAGTCTCATCGGTCACACCAATCTGATGGAGTGAACATGCTACATGCCAATGGGCCATTGAGCTTCTGTGAAGTGGGCTAGTGACTACAACTCTAAGAGAAAAACTGCTTGAATCAGCTGCAGTTGATAACATTCTACACCAACAGTTGGATGTAAAACACCTAATGAGACGGTGGATCCCACATCTGTTGATAGAGGGATTTCGGTTTATGTCAAAAAAGTTCAATGGTACTAGGAATCAATCTTGGAATTTTAGTTACAATACCGATACTAAATACCAGTCAAGGGCATGTGTGTTTGAGAAATAGGACAAGCAACAAACCGCGAATACAAAAATGTTTGCCTGTTTCTTCAGACATACTGGTAGCCGCACTTCCTCTCGAAGATTGAAAAAACGTTACAGCAGGTTAGTACATGGAAGTTTGTCTTCCTCGAGTGTTTAGAAAATTACTCTGGGATCACCGAAGGTCTGGTTAGCATGGTATTTTATTGCATTACGAAAATATAAGACCGACTACGACGACAAAAACGTTTTTTACATGAATCTCGTATTCAAGTGGCAACCCACCCTCCGTACAGTCCAAATCTTGCAAATGTTTGTTTCCTATCATTAAAAAAACTATGGGTGATAATAAATTTCCAAATACAAATTCGCAGGTTAATTTAAGCACAAAAAAACGTATTTTTGGACTAATATGACAAGAGTTTTCAAAGAATTAATAAATGTATTAAGCCCTAAGAAAAATACTTTAAAGAGAAGTAAGTTTCTTTTTTCAAAAATGTAGTCTTTTTTCTATTAAAAATATTTAGACGAGTCCTCGTATGTGTTTATCTGAAGATTTGTAGTGCATACACAAAATAAAGAAATAATAATTTTCTATCAACCTCTAAGATGATTATGGACCTGATATTATCTACAAGAAGGATTGCCGTCCTATGTTACAGTAAAGGTAAATTACCTAGAATTGCAGTATCTTCATCTTATAGCATAATTTGCCTAATAGCAAGCATGCACTTAAAATATCTCATCAATTTAAAATCAAGTAAAGGTCAAAAGTTCCAATACACCATGCAAATTGGCACAAAGAGATGCAACCAATGTGGCATGTAAGTAAAAAGATCAAAGCAGAAAGAAACAGGGTTAATTCCTGTTTGAGTTTTATAGCAAGGAAAAGGATATATTATAATGTCCATCTATTCTTGCAAAAAAATGATTGCGCTGTATCATCAACATAGACAGTGTTAATATTGTTATAATGTAAAAATTCTAATATTTGGTACAAAAGTAAAAATTAATCAAAAACGTCCTTTTTTTATGTTGACAAGAATTTGACGATACATTAAGATTAGAATCAACATTTGCAGCAGAGTGATATAAAATAAATACGAGGAGATAACAAATTAGAACTTCATAAAAAAATATGTAATCGTATTGGCAATAAGCAATAGTATTTCTAAATAAAACGAAATTTATTTGGATATTATTTAACCTTTATCAGTAGTAAACTGATAAAAGTAACGACACTATAACACACGATTTGGAGGTAACTAATATCTGATAACCTATCAATATGGTATACATGACAGCATTATAAAATACTAGATAAGACACATCAAGAGAGACGTTACCCCACATATTAGATACCTCGAAATAAATAAAAAAAAGGAATATACCTTATTGAGATATCTTTGTTAAGGGGTGACTAAATTAATGTATAATATGGTATTATAACTACTTACCTCGTCCACAGTGAGGGGTAAAGTTACTCGACTGAAAAATAATAATACTAATCAGCAACATGTCACTAATTTAGGCACTTTGGGTTAAAAATTGACATGCACACATCATGACACAATTTTCAAGGTTGGAAGTTTCAAATCAAAAGCCAATAAAATTGGTTTTTAACTCAGGTGCTACTGATAAAAAACAATTGTATGGAATGAAACCTTGACCAATTGAACCAGATACGGCCGAAAATCGCGGTACAAAATGGTAAAGTGCACTTCTTTTGACAGCTGCCTTTGTAAATGAAAATTGCTGGCGTTCGGGTCGAATCATCAATGAAGATGAATGAAAATGCAAATAATTAACGATAAAGAAATCGCAATACTCACAATTCTTTAATTAGCATCTTGGATTTCTGATATAAACCGTACTAAACATGTGAACAATCCACTACTCACGAAAAATTCCACCGACTGAATCACCACGGTATGCAAAATGGGTTGCATAGAGCGCAGACTCTGTGACGCAACGTTATGACGTCAATAATTTCAACGAGGCAAAGATGCATCTTTGCATTCTGGCAATACTCAAAATTCTCGGATTGATTTAACTTGTGCGAAAGTATGTCAGTGAATACTGTCACTAGAAGTTAATTTTACACAAAAACAATTGTATAAAGCAATTTACAAAGCGCTAACTTCGCAGCAATAGCAACATAAAATTACAGAATGCAATAAGTTGGTCATCTTGTTTGATGCTGTGGTATTTTGGTGGTGTGGTAACTTATTTTACGACTTATTTACACGACTCTACCAGCCTAGAAAGAGCGTTTTTCGACAATTTCTTTGGGATGGAGGAAAACGTAATGGGATAATAATATTCGAGGAAGTTATTAAGCATATATTTAAGTATTAAATAAAAATTATCACCCATAAATATTAAAAAATGGCGACGCCGAAGCCATTGTCGCAAGAAGCGAAGTTGGGGGCTCTGCGGCAAGCAGTGTAGCAGATGCAAATTTAAATCCGGAGTAAGGAAAATTCACTTACTACCTGGTTATAGCTAGTGAAATACGTAGAGAATTTTAAAAATATTGATTTTTGAGTGATTTTGACACTTGGTTACAATTATGGCATGTAGTATTCAAGAGTGAAGGGGGAGAAAAAGCACAGGAGGGGGTGAGGATTATTGTAAGTGAAAGGATGAGTCATAAAGATCAGATAAATCATAGATTAATTACAACAACCTTAAAACTGGAAGAGGTGGTAAGAATTTTATGTACAAATTTATATGGCCCAGTTGAAAGTGCGGAAGAGCAGAAAGCCTCAGAATTCAGAGGGAGGGTATTGGATGAGTTTTGAGCAGACAGTGTGAATGTAATAATTATAGGGGACTGAAGGCGAGAATGGGTAACACAAATAAGGATTGGGCTGCATTGGAATGTATTGAGAAAAAGCGCTAAACAGAAACGGTTGGAAGATAATACAATTCTGTCTGGCAAATGACTTAAAAGTTGGATATACTTCTTGGTATCAAACAGAGAAAGATATGTGTACCTTTATAGCTCCAGAAAGAAGCGCCAAGAGTATAGTCGACTATTTTCTATTCTCTTCCTTCGGAAATGAATAACATTAAGTATATAAGAACTGAGAAGTTTGCAGAAATTAGTATACAACACAGACTAGTTATAGCGGAAATGACTACAAGGAAGGAAATATGCGAAACAGAGAAAGAGCATACGAGGATTAACATCAAGAAAATGAAGGATGGTAAAGTGAGGGAGGAGTATGGGGAAGAAATAGACGATGAATTGAGGAGAGAGGAAAAAGAAAGAAGTGATTGGAATATAAAAGAACGATGAAGCATCCTAAAAATTCGATTGTCACAGCAGCAGCGAAAGTATGTGGTATAACGAAAATAAGAAAAATCGTAAAAGAACTGAATAGTGGAACATCGAGGTTAATGAAAAATGAGAGAGAAGAAGCCTAGAAGAAACTATAGGAAGTGATTAATGAGAGAAACAGAACAGAATATGTGGAGAAGCGTGACAGAGCAAAGAAGGCTGTAAGGGAAGCAAAGAAGAAGAGCTGAGGACATTTTGGAAAAGAGCTGGAGAAAAACTATGAAACGGACAATGGGAAATTTTCAAACAAGATAAGAAAAGAGAAAAGACAGACGAAAATAGAAAAAGGAAGATTGTGGAATTGAAGATAAAGATGGGAACATAAGAATAGAAACATCGGAGATAACAGAGACCTAGAAAGAATATTTTGAAGATAAGTTTAGACAAAAAGAATAAATAAATCTAGAACAAATGGGAGAAGCACAAGAATTGAGGAAATAGAAGAAGCCCTAAGAAATATCAAGAGCGGAAAGGCAGCGGGAGGAGACCAAATCGAGTCAGAAATGATAAGAGAGACGGGAAAGAAATGACTACCCCAAGTATGCAAAGAACCATGGGACTATGAAAATATACCGGAAGATTGGAAGAAGAACATAATATTGCTGATCTATAAGAAGCGAAAGAAATAGAAATGTGACAATTACAGAGCAATATGCTTATCATCAACTAGTTTTAAAATATATTCAAGAATCGTCGAAAAGAGGGTAAGAAAAAGGATAGAGACGAAGTTAGAGGAAGAACGGATGGCATTTAGGGTAAACCGACAAACACATGATAACACACACATAGTACGAAACATTACAGAAAGAGAATTTCGGAACAACGAGGAACTATATCTAACAATTGTTGGCCTAAAAAGAGCATTCGATTCAATAAACAGGGAAATACTCTGGAGTACTCCGAGTAAATATGAGATACCGGGAACACTAGTAAAAGTGATAGGATCTACATATGACGAGGTATATGGTCAGGTTAGAGTGAAAGGAAGAAGTTCGGAAGTTTTTAAATGGGAGAAAGGTATCAAACAAGGGGATGGTCTTAGCCCACTCTTGTTTATTACTGTAATGGACATGTTAATCAAAAATATAAGAGCGCAAACGAGTAAGTACCAGTGCACAATTGGATACAAGAACCTAGCACCGATATGAATTAACTCGCTATTGTATGCATCCTAATGACTGAAACGAGAAACAAAATGCAAAAACTATTGAACATATGGGCGAAGGAGAGAGAAAGACAAGATGGAAATTAACATAGATAGGACAAAATATATGATAATAAATCAAAAAAAAGGAGGAGAAAACTAAGCATATAACAATAAAGGTCCGAGTAATAGAACAGGTATCTTCATTTAAATACCTTGGAAATTAATATCAGAGGTGGCAGGATGGATCTGGAGATAAGTAATAAAATGAAGAAAGCAACTCAAGTCTACTACGCACTGAATAAAACCATATTCGGGAAAAAGGAAATCAATCAGGAAACGAAAACCAGGGTATATAACTCAATTGTAAGTCCAAGAATGCTGTATGGAGCGGAAACGTGGACAATAGAAATGAAACACAAATTAATGATAAACGCAGCAGAAATGAGATATTTAAGGAGGATAGCTGGGGTAACTAAAATCTACAGGTGTGTAAATGAAGACATTAGGGCAAAACTCAAACAGGAGCCAGTATTGAGGAGAATTGAGAATAAACAGATAAGCTGGTACGGACACGTAGCGAGACTGGACCAAGACAAAATGTTAAAGAAGATTAACCAAGCGGAATTGGGAAGAAATAGAAGAAGGGGAAGGCCGAGCAGGACATGGATGGAACAGATCCACAGGATAGGGTAGGACAGAGGCAAAGAAATGAGGAGTATGCAAGAACTAACACATAATAAGAAAGAATGGAAACAATGGGTAAAGCAGAGCGGTACTCCAAATCCGACTTTCTAGATGGGCAAAAGAATAAGGTGAAAGAAGAAGAAGAAGTGTGATTAACGGGTATTTGAAGTGAC
This sequence comes from Chrysina gloriosa, assembly GCA_038088585.1. Taxonomy (NCBI): domain Eukaryota; kingdom Metazoa; phylum Arthropoda; class Insecta; order Coleoptera; family Scarabaeidae; genus Chrysina; species Chrysina gloriosa. The sequence continues at coordinate 13,687,913 of CM076095.1, read as the reverse complement.
ATTCAGTTTTCGACAAAAGAATGCAATCATTTCTTCATAAATAATGTTTAAATTACCTTATCGAAAATCCCGTACGTATTTCACTTCAAAATATTACTTTAAAAATATAGTCAAAAATTCGAATGAATAAAATAAAAATTTTTGGAGTTATGTTGCGTGCCGTTTTGAAAAAACGAGTTTCGAGAAAAAGTTCTTTGGTAAAACGCGTTGAAAAATTCAACTGTTAAAAAATTCAACTGTTAAAAAATGTTTATCATCAATCTGCTATCCCAAGAGCATAAAACGGCCCTTCCATGTTCAAATGCTTTTCCTTATTCTCTTTCCTCGAACATTCTATACTAGAGCGTGTCTTTTTGGCCGTATTTGTCAAAGACAACATCGGCGTGTTTGATCCGCTTAGCATCGGGTTCAAGGCAAAAGTTGTATGATTGGACGCCAATATCCATCTCCAAAACTTTCATGATTGTCAGACCATCATTAAAATTGCTCACAGCAATATTAGCTATGATTAAGCCCTTTTTGCCACTGAGTAAGATTTTGGAGCCACATTCCAAACAGTGTCATTAAAACTTTTGTTGCTAGTTTGTGTGTAGCCTCCCAAGTAACGGTTTGGAAACTTGCCTCGGCTCAGCTCCTCATGAATCAATTTAATGACTTCAAAAACTTCCTCAAAAATCGGCGGCTCATGATGGAAGATGTCAAAGGAAATTCGCTGTTTGCGCCTTCTTCCAGTCACACCAAGACTCTGAAAACTTCTCATGCTGCAGATTTTCCTTGATTGATAACTTATTAAGGTCGCCAAGATTTCGTTTTTCATATTTTCCAAGGAGTACGGGTTTCGACGTGTTGTTAATATATGCCATAATAAATTTTTAAGTGATCAATTAAATTGGCAGTTAATTTACCTTTTCCTCCGAGGCTTTCACTTTTTGTTTCAAATTTCTCAATCGAGTATCGATTCTCTTTTATACGTGATCAATACAGTCTTTCTTTTGTACTTCAAATTTTTTTATTTCTTGGCAGAAGTACCGACCTCTTTCGAATATTGAGCTTCAAATCTACTCAACAGTCGTCTCGATGAGGTATTGCTTCGACACCGCGTTGGATACGATTTGTTCGTACCTTACCAGCCCGTATGCTTTTACGTTACTGATTTCAAGTTATAAGTAGTCGGAGATTACAAATAAACTGTTAAAAATCAACAGTGCACACGAAAGCCGTGATTTCAAGCGAGGAAATTATGTCCGTTTTGTACGAGTTTCACTTCTGAATTGAACACGGAAATGCTTCTAACTGAACATAAAGACTTTCTAGAGAAATATGTGAATGTATTAGAAGAGTTAGAAATCAAAAGGTAAGGCATTAGGCTGTACCTTCCCAGCAGGTATTTATTTGACGTACATAGGTAGCCATTTCGGAGATGTCCGATGCGCTTGAAGAAGAAGAGCTGGAAATTTCAGGGAACTTTTTTCAGGTAATAAACTTTTTGCCTCATATTCTAGAAGGTTCAAAACATCTATTAAGCCAATAAAAAAATTGTTTTTCTGAAAAATTTACAGTGCCGAATATACATACATAGGAGATGCAATATAAAGTAACGACTCTTTCCCTTTCTTCGCAGCGAGGATGTGATTTGTGAATTCTAGTTTTGTAAAACTAATCACTTTTATTTTTAAAAGATGTGGTTATCTCAATGTTTTTTTACTTCATTATTGTTTGGTATCTGCTATATGACCTAATAATTTTGAAGTCTTGTTTGTATATTCTACCACAGTAGAACCAAGCTAAGATTGAAATAAAAGAGGAATTGCCACTATATCTGATATTTCAGGAAACCTACATATTACGCAGACGGCCTACACAGTTGCCTGAAAACGATTTATATCCATACGCTCAAAATCTTGAAGGGAAGAAGTAGTGTACAAGTTTCTCTTTATAAAAATGAAAAGTGAAGAGTTAATGTTAATAACTGCTTTAATAGTGGCAATTTCCATAAAATGAAAACCCACAAAATCAGTTCAAAACAGAAAAAGGTGGTGTATTTCATTCCTTGTTACAGTTAGTTATTCCGTTAATAAATAGATTAAATACTAAAATAAGGGATGCTCATGGGATGTTATAATGACGTTAAGATTTATAGCCACAGGGAGATCATATGAAGATTTACCGTACTCTGTTATTATGTCACCACAAGCGCTACAATAGTTATATTACTCCTGACAACCGAGTATTGAAAAAGGAATACAAGAAGGTAAGTAATATATTTTAATCTCAAAACCATATTAGAATTTTGGTAAATAAAAACACAATACATAACCAGTTTAAAAGAAATAAAATACAAAATACATATACAAGTACGGTATATCTAGGTTTGCATATTATTTATTAACTTAAATATTAGGCTCAAATAAATGTAAGTACATATGTACATATTCCGATAAAAGCGCCCAAAAATGCAAATGTCAGCTGGTAAGGTTTTCACCTCCGTAGTTTGGGATGCACACGATATTGTATTCCTGGATTACCTTGAGAAAAGAGAAACCATCAATAGTGAATATTATATGGCATTATTAGTGGGTTTGAAGGAAGAAATTGAGAAAAACGATCCCCAATGAAAAAGTGTTCTTTCACCAAGACAATGCACCGTGTCACAAGTCCAACGCAATTGCATGAATTGCACTTTGAATTGTTTCCCATCCACCGTATTCTCCGGATCTGGCTCCCTGTGACTACTACCTGTTTGTAGACCTAAAAGAATGCTCAGGGAAAGAGATGTGGCTCCAATGAAGAAGTGATTGGGTATTTTGAGGCCAAAGAAAAATTGTTCTACAAAAAGGACATTGAAATGTTAGGGAAGCATTGGAAAGAATGTATCTATCATCTTCTATATTAATGAGCAAAGTCGAATATTGCCTAAAAGCTTTTGTTTTCTTAGTCATCCTATGAACTTATTGAGTGGTATGTTACTTCGAACATTTTTCACCACAGTAATGTCAGTCCCGCGTATTTTATTCGCCGGTTTGTCCGGCAATGCTACGCAACAGTTATATGTGCGAGCGTACTCCTGCAATGCTCGTCCACTTGCATTACGACATGGCAATCCCAGAGTTCGTCCGGTAACTTTACGGAGATAATTTCAAGATGGTAGGTGTTTAGCATCGCGCAGAGGAGGGGGTCGGGGAAGGAATATGTCACCGCCCCCTTATTTAGGTATTTCGATTTAGAAGTACGGGTATATAGAAATTCTAAAAACTTCTCGGCAAGAACAATTATCATTATTGTAGCGCAAAAGGAATGTTATTGACCACACACATGTCATCAAGCGTAGAAGTCAAGCTACCAGTAAATGTTGACCGAAATTTGTCTGCGAATGAGTTAACAATGCTTTGTGGGGAGTCAGAAACCACGTTGTTATAAGTTAAACTATTAGGTATCCTAGACATTCCCTTTTTCGTGTGAACGTATTGAAAGATTTCTCTTGGATTCTCTATTGCCGAGGTCTCAATTCTTTCATGATAACGGCGATATGCATCCGAAATGTGTATCCTGCAAACCGAACGCAACCGTTTACATCCATCATAATGATACAGAGCTTGACTTGATTGCCAACGGCGATTTTTGGTACAACGACCAGTATATACAGCGACTGAATTGTCAAAAATATTATAGAGCACTTCATAAAATCCATTTATATCCGAGAAATTTTCTAAGAAAAACCAATCAGAATGCAACAGATCCGAGTATAATTAAGTAATTAACATTTGCCTTACGAAAATTGTACTTCCTATTGTCCTATGTATATATGTATTAGTTTCGTCAATGTTATGATTGGATAGAAATTATATCGACTCCCCGAGATTGTTTACGTTCCAAGTTCCGGCGATCAAATTAGCCATCGAGCAGAACAGTACAGAATTCTAAAAGGAGCCTACATTTAGTAACCTAACCCTTAATAACCAATTTTCGGCTTCTACTAGCCGATTCAATCCTCTGATAGTTGAAAGAGTTGATCTTGAATTGACTTTTATTTAGTCTATTAACGTCGTCAAGCACCTCATCTAGAATATTTATCTCGGTAACTCCGTCGTTTGATCTTATGGTGTCGATATTAACGGTGGATGCAGGGACTGCTGGAGTTCCGCGTGTGAGTTCTTTCATCGTTTGTTCTAACCGGCTTTCCAAGACAGTTTAGCGGCTGGAAATGGTAGCTTGCGGGTCAGTTGTTGCCGCCTTTACACATTGTAGAGAAGGAGGTGTTGGCAAGCGTAGCTAGCGAGGGGCAAGGGTAGGCATCGCCCACCCTAGAAAATTTGTTACCACATCTAGAAAAATCCTGTGACGTATACATATACAGGCTGGCCCACCACCAGCGCCTCGGACTGTAGCTCCCAAACTAATAAATTTTTTAAAATCTTTTCTGATAAGATGGTGTACGTTTATATATTTTTTGCTTTTTTCGAATTGTATTGAAAAATAAAGGTGAGTTACTTCAATGTTCCATATACCTATCGTTAGCCGTTTTCGAAGTATTTGAGGATTTTCGAAAAAGTAAGATGTTTTGAAAATGGACATAACAGACAAACTAATTGAAATTTTCAAATCATGTTTTTAGCCTTGATTTGGTATTTCTTGAGCTACTTATTTTCAGGTATGTAATTTTACAATAATGTACAGGATGATTCCATAGACCGGCTTTATTTGTCTCAACTTGAATAGTGTATAACTTCGTTATTTCAAATGGAACACCCTGTATATTTTCAGACTCGGAGAAAGATTTTTCAATTCCTACCCAAACTGTATTAGGTTTCCCTATACCTATCTCTTGTGATTTCGGAGATATTTGAAGATATTTTAAATTTTACCTAGATTGAAATTAAATCGGAGCTGCTGAATATGGAAATGCAATTGTTTTTTATTTCAACGACCTGAAAATGTTGCTAATGAAACACATATGCCTTTAAATGATAAGTATTATAATAAATGTTCTACATGATCGCCATTTTAGGCTATGTATTGTATTCTTTCATTAATTGTAACCCCTTCGTACATATTTTAATAACTTTTGTGTTCCTCATAGTTAACAAACAGCCTACTACTAGATACAGCAATTAAATTGTCATAATGACATACCTTTTAAATGTCAGCACAATTTTACTTTAGTCTAGTATACTTTATTCTTTGATAATGGTACATAACTACTATTAGAGAAATTTAAAAAGAACTTGTGAAATAATTGAAGTGTTATTTTCTTTTATTTGAGATATTTTTACAATGATGAATTTGTCTATTCTAGAACGAGTGGATATGATTTTGACCATAGGTGAATGTCATGAAAACTGTTTTTTGGCTGGCAGAGTTTATGCGCAAAAGTATCCTGAACGAAGACATCCTGAAAAGCGGGCTTTTGAAAGACTTCGCAAGGTTTCGAGAGACAGGTAATACTTCCTACTCTAAACGAAAAAGAAGGAAATCAGTCGTTGACAACGAGGAAAATGAATTTCTAGTGTTAGGTTCAATTGCTGGAAATCCTAGTACCAGTTCACGGAAGATTACCCAAGAAACCGATATAAATAGACCTAGTGTACAGAGGATCATAAAAAACACAAGTATCACCCATATCATATCCAAATACATCAACATTTATATGGGATGAACTTTGACCATCGATTGGAATTTTGCTTGTGAGCTCTGGATCGTGTTGGAGAAGAGGAGGATTTTTCTGAATATATTTTATTCACTGATGAATCTACCTTCCATAATAATGGATTAGTATGTAGACATAATTTTCATTATTATGATACAGAAAATCCACACATATTTAAGACTGTTGATCACCAAAATCGCTGGAGTTTAAACGTCTATGCGGGAATTATTGGTGACTATGTTATTGGACCTTACTTCTTTGAAGAACGATTGAATGGGCACCGTTTTTTACAATTTTTACAAGGAGATTTCTGGACTCTTTTAGAAGATGTTCCCTTATTTACAAGAGGCAAAAGTGGCTGCAGTTAGAGGGGGCTCTTGCACATTTCCACGTAGATGTTAGAAACTATTTAAATTTAATGTTCCCAAATAAGTGGATTGGAAGACAAGGATCCTGTAAATGGCTATCCAGGTCACCCGATTTAACTTGCATAGATTTTTTCTTATGGGGATATGTAAAACGTATTGTGTACAATTCGACACCAACTACGCCGGATGATATGAAAATCAGAATAACAAATGCATTTGCTACCATTACCCCGGAAATGTTAAGAAGGGTTAGAAGATCGTTTGAAGAGGGAATTAGAATATGCATATTATAATATTATTATTATAATCATTTAAAGACATATGTGTTTCATTAGCAACTTTTTCAGATGGTTGAAATAAAAAACAATTGCATTTCCAGAGTCAAGATCTTCGATTTAATTTCAATTTAGGTAAAATTTAAAATATCTTCAAATATCTCCGAAATCACAAGAGATAGGTATAAGGAAACCTAATACAGTTTGGGTAGGAATTGAAAAACCTTTCTCCGAGTCCGAGAATATACAGGCTGTTCCATTTGAAATAACAAAGTTATACACTATTAAAGTTGAGACAAATAAAGCCGGTCTATGAAATCATCCTGTAAATTATTGTAAAATTACATACCTGAAAATAAGTAGCCCAAGATATACCAAATCAAGGCTAAAAACATGATTTGAAAATTTCAATTAGTTTGTCTGTTATGTCCATTTTCAAAACATCTTACTTTTTCGAAAAACCTAAAATACTTCGAAAACGGCTAACGATACGTATATGGAACATCGAAGTAACTTATCTTTATTTTTCCTATACAATTCGACAAAAGTAAAAATGTATATGGTTCCATTTAGAAAGACATTGACATTTGATACTTAGCGCTTTGTTGGAGCACCCTGTATAAACGACAATATTTTCTAATTATGGCCATTACAAACGTACACCATCTTATCACAAAAGATTTAAAAAAATTTATTAGTTTGGGAGCTACAGTCCGAGGCGCTGGTGGTGGCCAGCCTGTATACATACTAGCTGACCCGGCGAGCGTTGAATTGTCGTTCGTGTGTTCCAGCGGGACATTTATTTGCTCTGATCACTACTGTATAGTCATCACTTGGCATGCAATCCAACGCAGTTTTGAACAACCGAATCAATACATGATGTTCATAAAGTATTTGCTGCAAATATCGAAGAATTTCTCTTTTGTTGCGTTATTGATCGTTTGACGCCGATCAAGTTGGTCCTCCATATTGGCCATGAAGCAAATTTGTAATTTGCGTCTTCAACCAGCTGCAATGATCCAATTCTATGGTGAATTTGTTCTTGTATCTGTATAGTCGAAAGGGTAGTGATAATTAGTGATTTATGATTACCAAAAATAAAGGTTACTCTCTTATTAACAAACATTACCTTGAATGTAGGACTGAATACGCGTTCTTCAATAATATTTGGTCCAAATGAAGTCATTTAGAAACATGCGTTGTACCTATAAGCGTTCGAAAGAAAATGTCGTGATTCTTGAGCTTCGCCACGAAGCAATGAATGCAATGGCTCAGGTGGGGGAGGCAACAATGGCAATTTAATCTTTCCACTGAGACAGCACAATCCAGGCGTTTCTCCAGCGAACTTCAATGCACCGCAATGGAAAAATGCACAAAACCTGTATAGGGCTATTACTACCGAAAGGGTGCGAGTTGTAGTCAATTGTGGAATCGTATTGAAAGACTCCTCGATTCAAATTAACACATGAAGCCTTTCTTCTTGCCGCTCCACGTTGTTGATCTCTGTGTTTTACTCGACGATTTCTCATTGCCAACCGAGCCGTTTCACGTATGGCCTCTCTGTCTTCTTGTTTTTGTGAAGAACGAAGTTGGACCGCACTAACACGGCGCCCTTCTCTCGTGCGATTTGTTCTTCATCTGCAGGGGATTCATTCGCATTCGAGACAAACGAACAGCAATTGTTTTTTATATATATAGATAGTCAGCTAGTTGGCTGCCCCCTAAAAGAAATCCCTAGCTACGCCCATGGATGTTGGTACAAAGATTTGTTGTCGCTGGGCGGTGGCTTGGGCTTGGTGTTTTCTTTGTTTTTGCCGAGCTTTTTTATTCTTGGCCCCTTGTATGTCCATCTCCGTACTTTAGGCACCGATATTTTAATCGGTAGTTGGCGCCACTGACGTAGTCTATCACTTCTCTTCGTCTCGTCACACTCGCCAAGCACATGCTTGCTAGTTAACTTCAAGAGTATAATCCCTATGGTGACGTTGTCTGTTTTATAATTCTAATCGTGTCTTTAATATTGTAGTGAAACATTTCTTTTCTACGTCCTGATTTCTTGAACTTCAATACAAGAATGAGTCGAAAATCATTAAAAGGTAAAAACAGGAATTACGAAGAAAGTTAGGAGAGTGATTAGTGTGGATAATAATTGCTAACAATAATGGAAAGTTGCACTGTTTGGTGTGCATGAACATTGTTTCAGAGCCTAAAGAATACAATATGAAAAAACATTACTCGATACTGCATGAAAACAAGTATGCTACGTATACAAATGAAAGTCGGCGTTCGGTAGTTGCACATTTGAAGAAAAAGCTTAAACAACAAACTCGCATGTTTAGTCAAATATTACACTCCCAAACGCATTCTTTGTATGGATCTTGTGCCGTGTCTCTTGAGTTGGCAAAGACAAAAAGCTTTTCACTGGTGACAGTTTAATTAAAAAGTGTGCTATTGGAATGGCAAAAGCTTGTGGAGAGTCTAAAATGGCAGAGAAATTCTCATCAGCGCCACTTTTACATCAAATCATACAATTAAGATGGATGAGCCTAGTTAAAAAAGCTCACATTTCTCACTTTGTCTGGATGAAAGCACTGATTAAATAGATGTTAGTCAGCTCTTAATATTTGTACGTATTTTTTTGAAGATTTCTCTAACCAAGAGGAACTGTTTGATGCTTGTTCTCTTTATGGAACAAAAAAGGAAAAGACATCTATGAGGTTCTCAAGAAAACAGTTGACAGAATTGGAGGGTTTAATAAGTGTTTAGCCTTTGTAACAGATGGGGCACCATCAATAACAGGTCAAAAGTCTGGATTAGTGAGGTTGCTTCGAGAGAACAGAGTTACTTGTCCAACAATTCATTGTGTTATACACCAGGAAGCTTTATGTGGAAAATCGATCAAGCAAGATCAAATTTTTCAATACGTGATTAAGATTATAAATCTGATTAGAGGTGCAGTTTTTACGGAAAACAGAGGGTGAGACTTGCTAATGTACAACCATGTAAGGTGGTTGAGTGCAGGAAAGTGCATGGAACGATTTTTTTGCCATAAGAAATGAAATTCCTGCATTCCTCAATAGATTATGTTCCATCTAACACAACTGAACTGAAAGTTATGTTTCAAGATCCAGAAGTTTTAAGGCAGTTAGTTTTTCTTACAGATTTGACTAATCACCTTAATAGTTGGAACTTGAGTCTTGAAGGAAGAAACCAAGCGGTTTCAGACTTGATTGGAATAATAAATGCATTTCGGAATAAGCTGAAAGTGTTCAAACATGCTTTAGAAAACAAAAACTTGATACATTTCTTTAGCTGTCTGCAAATAGCAAATGAGTTCAAAGATGAAGACCTTATTGAGGAAAACATTGGGTTTTTAGGCTGCAGTTCACAAATTCAACAAGTTATTGATGAATTCAATACAAGATTTAAGAAAATTTAAGTCTCAAAAGCAGTGCACTGCTTTATAATAATCTTCTTGGAGCCACCATTGAAAATCAACCACCTGACCTACAACTTGAGTTGTGCGATCTTCAAGCTCACATGTTCCTAGTGACCAGACAAGAACGGGGCATGATTTTTCAAATCAGTGTCTAAGGAGAGATTCCCAAACTCGAATTGAAAATAACATCAATGTTTGGTTATACATGTGAGTGTGTTTTCCTCCATGAAATTAATAAAAACAGAACAGAAGCAACCTTACCGATTCTTCCCTACTTCATCTCATGGGATTGTTTGCAACTGAACTGGATGTGGACATTTCTTCGTTGGTGGATGCAGCTGATCAACTACAGTGTTCACATTAAATACACATTTTCATTGTTATTGCAATGTGTATCTTAAAAAGGTTCTTTATATTTGCCATATATGTAAAACAGAGTGTTTGAGCAATAAAAAATAATACTACTTTTTTGTTTTAATTACTTTTATATCTTACATAGTTTCTTATTGTTATCGGTACTTTATTTTATGGCCGGCAACCATATTAAAGGTTTCAGTTGTGGCTCTTGAGGCCCTCGAGGAAGTTGGACACCTCTAATCTATAGTCTTTGGCTTGTCACAATAAACTTTGCTTTTTAAATAATCCCAATAGGAAAGAGTCGGGAGGAGCGCAAATCTGATCTTGGAGGCTAGTCAATGTCTTCGTTTTTCGACACAACGTGCCGGAAATTTTTGTTTCAAAAAGTTCATTGTTTGGCACGTAGTGTAACATGGCCCACCATCTTGCTGAAACCAGAAGTCTTCTAGACCTTTTTCACCCATTTTCGGACACACAAAATGCATCACCATCCACCGATGCCTATTGCCAACGACCGTCTCTCCAACTTTAAAGAGAAATGGCCCAATGATGGTTTTGGAGCAAATACTGGCCCAAACTTTCTCACCGTGCAATGCTGTTTCATGAATTTTGTGAGAATTATTGGTTCCCCAAAAACGAGAATTTTGTTTGTGTACTCTGCCAGAGAAGGTGAAATGAGCCTCGTCGGTCATTAGAATTAGCTGAGCGATAATTTTCAATGTAAAGCTTCACTATTTCGGCATACTTTTTCGGTATAAACTTATTCATGGTTGAAACTGTACTGAATTGACGTTTCCAAATCGTACTTACTGAAGCCGATTGGTTGAGAATTGTCAAAGTTATTAAACATTTCTATACTAAAGCTCCAGATGGCACACACTGTATGATATTCAATCTCTTGGCAGTCAGACATGAGGCTGTCATAATCCTGGGTAAAAGACGTACGCACGCTAACCGCCCCTTTCTTTTCAACGTGTCGTACGCTGAAATTATCTTTATCGATGGTGTATTTGCTTTTACCACCAAATATTGATGGGTATCCGAGCTAGCGTATATAATTACCGGCGACGGTTTTTTAATTCTCGGATCTTTAGTGGCGTTGCAAACTTCGGTCTCCATTTTTTCTTCTTCCACCAAAGGACCTTGTTAGGTGAATGTAAATAATAATAATAATAGAGGAAAACAGGTAAAGGAAAATTATTTTCTTTCCTACTCAAACAGCCGGCGTTACTGCATAATTAGATATATTTTTTATAATAATAGATAATAATATACAATATAAACAACAACTATACAGCCTTTTCAATTATTTGCATTAATTTCATCATCCTTGGATTGAGATTTCTTCTGCTCTGAAATCAGAAAAAGAAAACTATAAATGTTGTACTCATATACACTTATTAACAAATAATTGAATCTTATAGCGCACCTTCTTTAAACACTGTCATATTCCGTAAATCTCCCCCTTAGTACAAGAATTACATAGTACTGTTAATACACATAGCTCCCAAGAGGGGTAAAATATAAATACAGTTTAGTGACAGTACCGCGGCCGTTTCACAAAGGTATTAGATACTATACCTTGTTTCTAAACTAGAGACATTTCTGAACGAATCCCAAGTCCAAATTACATTCTATAAAATCTGTAGAGTCCTTTATACTTCGAAAGAGGCAGAACAAGCAGAAAAATATAATAAACACTACCATAACTAGTGGTAATAAACAAATGTCAATAGATTTAATAGAATTACGTATACAATACGATTATAACCGGATTGGTGCAGTGTCATTTGGTGTTGCCAATCAGAATTTATTATAAAAGTGGTGTGTTCAGAAATTTGTTTCTCTACTTTTGAAACAAGGTATAGGATATTAGCGTTACGAAAAAGTAGTAATGTAGTTGATGTAGATTACAAAAAGCAAAAGACCCAGCTGCTAACCGTGAGGAAGTCCGGAAGTTACAGAAATGTATTCAGATTGATTGTAATATAAGCGGTTCAACTTCTTCTTCTTAATCTTTTATCCCTTCCACCTTTCGGTGTAAGGTTTTGCAGCCATCGAGCCGTATACATACGTATATCGTACCGCTCCTGGCCCGCTCAGAGACATTTCTCTGTTTTGGCAACGTATTGGATAGATCTCTTTGTTGTATTTTACCACTCAGCCACTAAGAGCGTTACGGTACAGTTTATGAATTAATACAGTGGTCGACTGTAAAAGTCTGGAATAAAATTCACAGTTTTTATTAAGTATGTTTATTTTTAAACGAACGCTAGGTTATGTCAATTTTGTTTTTTTTTCGTTCCAAATGTTTCCCTTATTAAATTAATTTTCTACTTCGAGTCGCGTGACTTAAGGCGTCACCATTTCTTGTTTTAACCTAAAACCTCCTATTTTTTCATCGAATTTGGAAAGTACTCAATTTTCTGGTTCAAACAATTAAGACTGTTTATCTGAAATGAAGGTTAAATAAAAAAGATTATAGAAGAGCTCCCTGCACTCTACAGTGGAGTCAAAGGAATGCGCATATACCGTGTGTCCCAGATCGAGTGCGATTACATGGATAACTTTCTTATTATTGAAGATGGACTTTTGGTCAAATGGGATATGTTTTGCAGCTGTATATCTGAGAAAAAAAACTACAAGAGCAGGATTTGAACACGGATCGCCAGCGTAGTATGCCTGGAACTTAACCACCGCACTATACTCACTTCTTTACAAACCTATTAAGATTAACGGTATATAAAGTCCGTTAGGAAAACTTTCGCAATTTTCTCGAGAACTAGGCCGAATGGCTACAAAAGCTGGTAGCAAGCTACTTGTGGGAGGTCCTTCTATAACATATTCGAGACACATCAAAATCGGTTATTCACAACCTTGACGTTCCCCTTGTTAGATTTTAATTCATCGTGACATTACTTTTTAAATATAATCAAGTAGGTAAGTAGTTATGATGGAAAACAATGACAAAGGTTGTCACAATCTGTCAAAAAACAGGTACTTCAGGTAAAGTGGTACCTACAGTTATTAGTATTACAAATTTAACAAATTATAGCGAAATTTCCAATTACTGAGAGCTACGAAGGTGTTATAATAATAAAGTTTAAAAGACTGGATAAGAATATGCAGCGTTAAGAAAGTTTCAAAAGGACCATAAAAACTAGGAAAACAATTACAACATAATTACAACTATTACTATTAACTAATAACAATGTTTAGCATTTCTAACATTTTATGTGACTATTAGGATTAACTTTTGTTATTTTATTATATATAAATTTTGTTCGTTTTGTTTGGATTTATGTAAACCTACTTGATTAAAATGTAAAAAAGTTAATTTTACTGGTATTTTTTCTTCAATCATACGTTATCTCACATCGTTGAAAAGAGAATAAAAAATTATATCCACTAACCTAAAAATCCAATATGGCGGCAATTTAACTTAAGGAAGTTGATATGGGTACTTCAAAAGCAGTCACCTTGAATTTTTGTTCGACATGAATTTTCAATTGGTCTTATCAAAAACAGTGACTTTCACATTAAAAATTTTTCGTATCCTTTATATTTACGAAGATATTTGATATACAAGAGAATTACACTTTTCTGCTTTTTTAATAACTTCTGACGGATCTGACATTTTGAACTTTATTAAACAGATTTTAAATCAGGATATAAAGCTGCAAAACATAACCCATTTAACCAAAACTCCATCTCCAATAATAAGAAAGTTACCCATTCAATCAAACTCGACCTGGGATACACGGTATTTATTGATGGTGCGTCGCAACATTATGCAGTTCCGGTGGGACAATATCTCAATGATATACAGTAGAAGCCGCTTATTATAATCACGGTTAATGTTATCAAACGGTTATTGTTATCGAAAACCGTTGGTCCCAAATCACTCTATTTAAAACTCATTGAAAGAAAGCCGCATATTGTAATCAAAAGCCGCTTAATGTTATTAGTTATGAATAGTATCCTTTGTCGGAAAGTTTCTTCAGGCGACGGTGTCTGCAGCGCAACTCCTTTGAACGAGCCGCTTTTTCTCGCCGATTTCAATTAAAACTCTCATATCGCATATTACAATCTAACGAATTGTTATTTCTATATTATGAAGAGGTCATCTTTTTTTTTTGATGTACTTTATGTATAAAAGGTCCGTTCGTTTAAATGATATTCAGTTTCTCCTATACTCTTCTACGAATCTCACGTTCTGCAGTCTTGTGTACGGGTAAATTATTGAAATTTCGCATAAACCACCGTGGTCATGGCAGAAGTGAATAAAAAACGTCGCGATCTATCGAACGAAGAAAAACGACAAATTCTCGATAACTTCGATAAACTTCCGAAAATGAGTCAAAGGAATGCTGCGGTACAATTAAAAATTTCGCAACCGCTGTTGTGTAAAATTTTAAAAAATCGTACAGAAATAGAAACGTGTGCGCGTTCGAATGAAAACATAAAACGAAAAAGGGAAAGATCTGGAAAGGATAATCAAGTTGAATCAGCTTTAAAAATTTGGTTTACAAATGTTCGCGAAAAAATGCCTCTGTGAATGGTCCTATCATGCGTCAAAAAGCAGAAGATATAGCCAAAACTATGGGGAAAGAAAATTTCATTGCAACAGACGGATGGTTCAATCGGTGGAAAAAGCGAGAAAACATCGTTTATAGACCTCTGCACGGTGAAGAAAAAAGTGCTGATTCGTTAGCAGCCGCTGACTGGATGCGTTCGGAATGGCCAGAAATTATTGCAAAATATCCGCCTCGGGACATCTACAATGCAGATGAAACAGGACTCTACTTTCGCGCGATGCCTAATCATACTTATTTGTTCAAAAACGATAAAGTAAGAGGTTGCTTATCTTCGAAAGAACGAGTAACAGTGTTATGTTCTGTTAATATGGAAGGTGAAAAGGAAGAACTTCTAGTGATAGGAAAAAGTAAGAATCCTCGGTGTTTTAAAGGTGTTAAAACTTTGCCCGTGGAGTATTTTGCTAATGCGAATGCTTGGATGACAAGTGTCTTGTTCAGCGAGTGGTTACTCAGGTGGGACAAAAAATTGAAACGCCAAATCGTCTTATTAGTAGACAATTGTACTGCGCACAAAGTGAATGCAGTTTTGACGAACATCCAACTTATTTTCTTACCTGCGAACACTACGGCATTGATACAACCATGTGATCAAGGAATCATTCGAACATTCAAAGAATACTATCGAGGGCAAATTCGAGCCCAAATTATACAAGAACTTGATGAGAATCGAGATGCACCTACTGCAGATGCGATAGCAAAAAATCAGTCTTCTAGATGCGCTGCATTTGCTGGTGAAGTCATGGAGGCAAGTTCAACCAGAAACGATCCGAAACTGTTTTCGAAAAGGAGGTTTTTCCAAAACTGGTGATGAAGAACCTGATCTCCATGAAACGTGCGCTGACATTTTAGAAGGTATGAAAAAGAACTTGTTTTGTACATCTAACTAATATTTTTTAATTTTTTTGTAGTTCAAGGTCTGTCCAAAAGCGAATTTTCCGATTGGGTGGATATCGACAATGATGTTCAAACAGCTGCCACAATGACTATATCAGACATTTGTCGGGAAGTTGTGGATCAATCGTCCGAAGGAAGTAATCCTCAATTACCCGAAGTAGGAGAAGAAGAAGAAGAGGAAATGTCTGAAGAGCCGCCAACTAATGGCCAGATGCAAGAAGCGTTAAATATTCTCCGACGTGGTGTACAATTCCGAGAAAGTAATTTTGATAGATATTATGATTTTGAAATATACATACAAAATCTTATTAATAAAAATAAACGTCAAACGACGATCGACCAGTTTTTCGAATGAAATCGTAAAGTGTAAATAAATGTACCTACGTATTGTATCGATGATAAAAAATAAACAAATTTGGTAAAATATTAAAAATTGTTGATTAATCGTTAATTTTTCCCTTGAATTTTATTTGTAAGTCGTTAAATAATTTGATTACATACATACATATTTATTATTGACTACATCAGCATAGAAAAATACATTTATATTTACCTTCCGCTTACTGTTATCATTCGGTTAATGTTATCAAAAAGGGTTTGTTCCAAATTGATCACAATAAGCGGCTTCTACTGTATTTCCAAATATATCAATAATATCACGATTGCCCAGTTTTATGGAATGGCCGACGTGGTTTCTTAATCCCAATCCCTTTGATTTGATTCTCGACGGGTCTTTTGTATTTAACAGAGAAATTTGGAAGACCTAAAGGAAAGAATAAACACTGGGTTCAGTAATATTAGTGAAAGAAATCGTTCTAAGAGAATTCCAACACCGCCTCTACTTCTGCTAAGGAACACAAGGCAGGCAGTTTGAACACTTAATTTAACAGCCTTTTTTAGCATTTGTGTTAACAGTAACTGTTCTGTAGAAATGCCTCCGGTGCATAAGTAAGTTTGTTTACCTTCCCGAACTACGTTTACACCTTTTTCGCCAGAACAGAAATAATCAGGAATTTTATGTTCGAGCCCCTATATTTTGAAAAAAAAATGATTCGGGCAAAAAATTAGTGATATGTGGGAAGCATTCGCAACAAAAATACAAAATTGACCTGCCTGAGCATTTCGTTAAAAAATCTGCAAGACAGAAATTATGAATTCTTTTCCAGACTTTCGTCACTCACTGTATACACAACTATATTATATTTACTATAAACGCATTCTTCAGTTTATTAGAATGTTTTACCTGTTATACGCATAAATGCGAGCTGTTGTTTACGATGGGCCTCCATAAGAGCATTTAATTCCGCTTTTTGTCTGTTCAACATTTCTTCAAACGATTCCTCTGCCTGTAATAATTAAGAGTGATATCAATAAAAGTACAATTTTAAAGAACTTAAACAAACCCTACAACGCGGATATTCTACATGTAAGAGAGTGTCGATGATGTTACAGCATTTGTTAGAGAAAAGCATCCCTCGTGTAAATAATATTGAAATGCTAGATACATGATTCGTACAAGGTTACAGTTTTTATATCTCTTGAATGCGCCAAATGCATGCAGGAAAACTTTAGCATTTTATTTATGTTCTCATACAGTTTGCGAATGTGAGCGCATGAAATGAAAAAAGGAAACGATATTAATCCTTCTCCCAAAGTGACAGAAAAAATCGCGAATTTATATGTTTGTAAACCCCTATTCTCATTTGGAAATATAAAAAAAACACGATTGCACCTATCCATTTAAAAAAATGATAAATAAATAAAAGATTAGTTTATACAACAGATATGCGTTGCTTGTTAGTAGTAGTTTACGACGACACGTCACCGATTAATGAGAAAAAGTAGCAATATCTATGGATCAGAATGATTTCTAATAAAATAATTTCTACCGTTACCAATTTGGATTGATTTGGATGGAATTTGATTATATACATATATATATAGGCTGTCCCTTGACATCACTGCCACCGCTTAAGGGCATCTTACTGAAGCAATTTCAAGTAAAAAAATGTGTAATGAACATATATCCAAAACTCTATCGTAATTGAGCTACCAGTATTTGAAGTGTTAGATAATTCTATTAATGCGAGTATTATCTACGGCTGCAAAAAATAAATCACATTGAAAATCATTTAAAAAGAAGTCGCTTTATTGAATTAGTTGTTCAAAATGTCTATCCAATTGCTGTATACATAGTCTAGCTCTTCTTAGAATTGAAGAGGTAGCTCTGCTAACAGTCTCAGGATCAGTTCGAATCAGCATTCATAATCCTAGCAATCGTTCTTTGTTTGCAGGTTTTTCTGCATAAACAAAATAAAAACAATAAACAACATTTTTCAGCCTTCTTCATAAAATATAATTAAGGGGATTTAAGCCTGGTGACATGGCTGGCCAAACACTTGCTACACCTCTTCCAATCCAACAGTGTTCGTATAATTTTGATTAAAAATCTGTTACTTATCTACCGAAGTGTGGGGTGCGCCATCGTGCTGTATACAGATTTGTTGCCTTACATTAAGAGGAATGTCATCTAGTAATGCTGGAAGGTCATTTTCCAAGAAATGTAAAAAATGAACGCTTGTGAAACGTTCTTTGATTATAAACGGACCACTGAGACGGTTGTCAATAATACCACATCAAACATTTACCGAAAATCTATATTGAACATGGACTTCTTTCGTTTGCCATGGATTATCAAGTGCCCAACAATGTGAATTCCTGGTGTTATTGATGCTGTTTCGGATGAAGGGGGCTTTATAACTAAACAATATTTTCCGACAAAGCCTTTGATTGCTCTCTGACTTGCAACTAAACTCAAGTCTTGAGCTGTAGTGGTCAGGTTTTAAAGCTTGTACACGTAAGAGATGGTACGGGTACAAACCTAATTTTTTAAAATAGTTCTCCATACTCTCATGCGGCTTACTACCTACTTAAGTCTGTTGGATATTCTTTGGACACTAACAGAACGTTGAGCGTCAACCATAATAAGTCTTGCTTCTTCTTGAGCAAGTTCTTCTTACACGGGACGTTCAGAAGTAGTTGCAGGATACCGGCCTACTTCGCTTAAACATCGACAGGCATTGCTAAAAACACTTTTACAAGGCGCTCTACGAGTGGGAAACCACCGACGATATTCATCAACCACCGCTTGTACACTTCCATTACACAATCAACATACATTAGTATTTTAATGTAACGCAAAAAAACGCGCTACATTAACTTAATTAACGTTTACTGTTACAATGAATAATAAATGATGAATCACAGCCACTCCGACTTTTTAATAACAGCGAAATCAGCAGAAATCTTCAAATACTTGTAGCTCAGTTACGAGAGAATTTTGGGGGCGCATTAGACATTTTTAACTTGAAATTTATACAGTAACATATCGTAAAGTTAAGTTAAGCAGTCATGTCATGGGGGCACCCGGTATATAAAATACAGTGGGTAACATTAATGTTCGTTTTTTTTTTCATATGATGTTCGGAATGTTATTTTTTAAGATTAAAATAAGACAAATTAAATATTTGTTTTTCTAACACTTACGTATATGTATTTATAAATAAAATATACACATTTATTGTTTCAATACAATTTCATTTAAATGAAAACTAGCAAAAACTAAAAAAAAAGGTATAAGTTCACGCAATCTAAATATTCGGTTCTTTTTACTATATGTTACAATTTGATAACAGAAAAGGGGGAAGTACGGTTTAAAATCGTAGTAGGCGATGTTAAGCGTTACATATGAATGACATTTTTAATGTGTCATCTTTTAAAAAGGAAGCAATGGGGCACAAGAGCAAAAATACAGCAATTGAACTAAACAAACCCGTTATCAAACATTATGTGGGACGAAAAAGCGGAAATATTAAAAATGAAAGTGAGTACTGCAGGCGATATTGTTAGACGATACAGAGACGAAGGAAGAATAGAGTACCTCAAGCAAAAAGGACCACCGAAAAATTATCTATGCGAGAGAAGAAGTATATTATATTTGAAGTTAAGAATCAACCTCGTTTAAGAGCACCAGAAATCGCTGCAGATGTATTGTCAACATTTGGTAAGAAAATACAGCCCCAAACCGTTCGTCGCGTAATTAAATCACAGAGATATAATGACCTAGTAGCCAGAAAAAGCAGTTCATAAATATATAAATATATAAAATATGACCAAACATGGTGGAACGATGCCATTTCCCTTGATAAATGCACATTCACCCTATTCGGAAGTGACGGAAAAGTTATGTATGGCGGAAGCCCAATGAAGAGCTAAAACCGCAACATTTAAAAACTGCAGTGAAACATAGAGGCAGTCACGTTATGGCATGGGGATGTATTTCGACTAAAGGCGTGGGAAATTTGGTATTTATCGATGGAATCATGAACAAAGACATATGTTTAAACATATTGAGACAAAACTTGAAGCAGTCAGCTGAAAAAATTAAAATTCTACGCACTTTCAAGCTGTACCAGAACAACGATCCTAAGCATAAAGTCTATATTGTTGCGGAATGGCTAATATATAACTGTCCGAAAGTGATCGCCACGCCACCCCAATCTCCTGACCTCAACCCCATCGAAAATTTATGGGGTGAATTGGATCGTCGAGTTCGACACTTCATCACTTAAGGAACTAAGAAAAAGATGGAATGAAGAATGGAGCAAAATCGGGAAAGATTGTATTGAAAAAATAATAAATAATATGCCCAAACGTTTAAATGATGTTATAAAAAGCAATGGTTACTTGCGTATGTATACAAAAAAAAACAATATTAATGCGTGAACTTATGCCTTTTTTTTAGTTTTTCCTAGTTTTTGTTTAAATTAAATTAAATTATATTGAAATAACAATCGTATATATTTCATTTATAACTACATATACTAGAAACACAAAAATTACATTTTTCCATTTTAATCCTGAAAAGTATCGAATTAAGTAACATCACATGAAATATCCGAATATTAATGTTACTGACTGTACGTATTTCGACAAGTTTTCATCTTTAGCGGAGAAACACGCAGAAAGAAAAACGTAACTTCTAAAGCTTTTGAGAACTACTATTCACCAAAGTTTCACCAGCCACGTTTTATTTACCAAGGGTAAGAATAATTTTATTTCAGTTCTGCGACGAATTCGATACTAATTACACATACAATAGAGATAGAAGACCGTGGGAAATAAAGGAGATCCACATTAGATTCCTTTAACAATGGATGGCGTCATCTGATGTAGAACGTCATTACAGATGAAACATGAGTATATTGCTATGATCTCGAAAGAAAACACCAATCGGAAATTTGGGTCTTTGAGAATGAGTCGGCTGTAATACAGGATATTCATGAAAAAAATCGAAACAAAAAGGATTTTTGGAACTACTGGTCATATTTTCACTGTAGCACCGATGGATCGCCTATTGTTAATGATGAATGGTTTGTTAGTCACGAAAACGTTCCCGAAAAGCGTCTTTGAGATAGGATGATCTTGCAATTTGATAACACTCAAATTGCTGCTCCAATTGAGTATTTTAATGTCCAAACATTCACCATAGTTTGTTGTTTCCACTTGTAAAGGAGAAAACATGTTTTGGAGACTTATTTACTATATTCAATAGAACAAGAAGATACATCTTGAAACGACATTACAAGGAATACAGAACGTATCATATTAAAAGTTTGAAATATTTATTGTAAAACCATAATATTGTTTCGCTATACCATAGCTTCCTAAGGTGGATGAATAATGACTTAGAATCTAAAGTTTTTAAATTTGTACAAGATGTTGGTGAAAAGATGTGTAGGGGGAGAGGACAGTTACAGATTTTAATTTAGTAGGGGGCATTTATTTACCTATAGTAGGTCGTTTAAAGCTTTCCCTAATTTGTTATACTAGATTCTCTAATAAATTAAAGTTTTTATCTTTGTCTTGAACGCGTAAAATTTCAGTCCTTGTTAAATTTATGATTCATCTCTAAACAATGATTAGCAAAAGTCGAGCCTGTTTTCTTAAATTAATTAATTAACAAATAAATTTCGGAGTTCGAATCTCCGTCCGTCCTCTCTTTATTGTCTTATCTAATGTTTCAACGAGCATTACTATTTAAATGATACTTTTTCACCTGTTGCCTTTTTAATAAATTCACTTATGTTGAGTGAAGTATTGCCGATTTATGCGATTGGACAATATCTTTTGTGTTTATTTAGGTATACCGCAAACTTCAGGAGTAACAACGCATTAGACTCTCGGGGAGGTCAAGGTGAAAAGACCTAAATTTTGCTAATATCGTTTATTGCTGCTACAAACGATATTAGCAAAATTTAGGTTGTTTCACCTTGACCACCCCGAGGGTCTAATACGTTGTTACTCCTGAAGTTTGCAGTTACGTTGTACTCGTTACTTCTGCCTGATTTAAGTATATCATCAAGAGTTTGCATTTTTTGTTTTTTGGCAAGCATGTTGTCTATTAAATCCATTGGACGTTCAAGACAAAGCTAAAAAATTTATTAGAGAATCTGGATAGCTTTAAACGACCAATTAAGGATAAATAACTCCCTCCCCCTCTCTTCTAAATTAACCAACATCTTGTCTAAATGTAAAAACTTTAGAATCTAAGTCATTATTCATCCACCTTACTAAGCTAGAGTATAGCGAAACAATATCGTGGTTTTTACAATAAATATTTGCAACTTTTAACATTACGCGTTCTTTACTCCTTGTATACTGTGAATGTCTTATGTATTATTACGAGGCTTAGCGGCATGAGAACAAACATGTATACTATAGTACAAGTCATTCACATACTGAAACATTTTGCGTAACAAAAATTAGGTAGAAATGCAAGTCAAGTATTGTGAGTGTAATTGATTCTGTGAATCAATATTAATATAAAATTGTTATTTAATGTTTTACTTTGGTAGCAGTTGGTATTCTCAGTTGATTAAAATTTAACATTTTATACATGCATTTGTTTGATACCGTTCTTTTATTTTAGATTTGCAGCATATTCTGTATCAGAAAATTCATACAGATATTAAGATGTAGATGTATAGCATTTACCAAAATGTGTTAACAAATCATGTAAATAACATATATAATATCAATAAACTATAAGCATGCAAAGTACCCAGACAAAGAGAATGCGTTTAATTAGAAAAAGAAAACAACACAAGCTACTTAAGGAATGAGAAAAAACATCATCCACTGGTTCTCTATGTTTTCTAACGGAACCAATCTCTTGAAAATATCTTACCGTTCGCTTAAAATAGGTTTCCAAGTATTGTTGGATTGGCACCACTGTCGAACACATCTTGTTTCCGCAACAGCATTTCGCCAATTCGTCGATATCACAATTACACTGCGTGCCTTTACTATTTATTTCTAACAGTAAGATTCTATCGTAATCTACGTCTGTATTCTCAGTCTTAGTCGAAGAGGAAGAGGAAGAGGAGAAGGGTACTGTTTCGACGATACCATCAAAACTGCCCGCTTTTTCACAGGTCTACGTCTTGCAAACCTGGAACTCATACCGGATTCACAAGGGGAGTGTATAGTGTGATATTTACTCAAAGAATCCTCACTGTAACTCGAAAATACATTGCACATGGAAATCGATTGTTTTTGCTTGAATTTCAACCAATTCGAAGGATCTGTCTCCGCGGCCAATGCTTTGGGGATAGTAAAATCCTTAAATAGTCGTACGCGTTTCGTTTCGGAACAATCGGAATCGCTACTAAGAAGATTTTGATGCGATAATGATGATTGAATAGATGGAACTTTAGGGTTAGGATTTTGCAAGCTTAGTCGACGTTTGCCGCGATCTGAACTGAAAGTTCTAATCGGTAATTTTCTTCGACGTCTATACTTAGTAGTGATATTTCTCTTTACAGTATCTTTCTTTTGAAACGTGAACCAATCAATAGTCTTGCTTTCCGTATCACTTCTATAATCTCTTATTTTCGAATAATCGAGCATTTCCGTATCGGAATCCTCGTGTTCTGAATGCGATCTAATCTCATCTTTATTGCACTTGAATAGGGCATATATGTCGGGTAAGCTTTTAGATACAATGTCTTCAGGAGGATGAACAACAATATTGGGTAAAGATTTCTCCATATGTTTCTTGGTATATTTGGGATATAGGATTTGCATCTGTATAGATGCGGATGAGTTGTTAAAAATCTTACGTAGCTTAAAATCTAAGTGATCAATAGAGCTGGTAGCGCAGCTCTCATCCCCGTGTAAACTTTTCATATCTATCAAAGGTTTGTCAATGTTGTGAAAGTCTTCGTCAGAGAGTACGTCAACAGCGTTCTGTTTAATAAGTCTTTGCGGTGGTTTTTGATCAACTACTGGCGTTGCAGTGGTGCCAATATGTGGCGCATTGCTGCCAACCGCATGCTGCTACAAGAAAAAAACAAAACTAGCTACCAAAAACAAAAAATAAAAGTTTTAAAAAGACATCATTAATATACAATATATTATAATTAAACATTAAAATCGTGAACTACTGCTTAGAAAAAGAATTGTCGAAAAATTAATGCACTAGTCTCTTGTACAGATTTGCATAAAAAGAATAAACTATGAAAAGAGACATCTGCAAATCCTGGATTATTTATTATGAAATACCTTAGACATACATAAAAATATTTAAATAATTGCAAACAAAAGAGAAAAAAATCGAGTGTTTAAATCTTTAGCAGGAAGTTTTTACATTATTAAAATTCATTGATCGTTTATTCTTATGTAAAACGGTTCTTTCGGTACAAACTTGCATTTCCAACAAGAAGTTCAAGTTGTTCAGGACAAATTGTTATATTATATTTTACTATATACAGCAAAAATCAAACAATTGTACGCATATTAACTTCAATATTCTAACCTTTAGCGCCTCGAAATTCCCTTAGTATTTCTGCTGGTGAGGTTTACCTTGACTTTTTCTTTAATACAGTTAAGTATCTCGTTGTTTACTAGGTGTGCATTTATAACGTATTTTATTTGTTTTCAAATTAGATGTAAATTTGTAGCAAAATTAATAGTTGGAAAGAAATACAATACGTCAACTTCATAACATTGATCTGCTTGGACCAGAGACACATGTGAGCAAATAACTTGCTGCTTTAGTAGTTTAAATGAAGACATTTTAACGGAGTTTCAAGCCAAAGAAAATACAAAACAATTGGTATTAAGATAAATACCAGCTCTGGAAAGAATACATGAAAAATCGCGATGAAAGAGGGAAGAAAAATACAGTGGTATAAGGTTTAAGAGAAGTGTAAAGGAATAGAAGAGACTTGGAACTATTGTGTCTCAATTGCAAAAGCTTGTATTAATCGCTTTTATAGCTAGGCGAAAGCAGATGAAATAATATAGACGAAAAAGACCTTCCACCCACCAGGATGAAAAAACAAACAGTGCAAGTAGCTGACCGGAAAAATACTCGAAGTTAACGCTAAATTCGTCAATAACAAATATCGAAACAGAATATTACAAAGTAGAATATGACAACAATTACAAGCAAATTACTTGGGTCTCCGAAACCCCGAAAAGGGATGATAACAAGTTCACACCATGACAATGATCCAACTCGTTAGGTGATATAACAGATATAAAGCAATTGCTGTCCCAAATCTCAATTACGAGCAAAGCTATAAAAGAAAGTACAGATAACTAGGGAAAGAAACTATAAGAACTAACACTGACACCATAACAAAAAAACAAGCAGAGACGGAGAGAAATGAGAACAAACAACAACAAATTAAACAAAATAACAACTGTACATAAGATGAATAACTTTTGTGAAGACTATCGTTGTCCGTGGGAAAATACGACCAATTCTCCCCAACCTCGCAAATAAAAGCAGAGAAGAACTTTCAATGAATATAGCAAAATAGAACGTACGAACTGAAAGAATTATTACACTGGAACACGTTTTAGAAAACACCAACATTATAGGTTTAGCTGAAATAAGAATAAATTCGGAAAAAAATATTGAGACAGTATGAGTATGGCGACTTGTGATAGACATGAAATGGAACTGGGCGGGTTACAGAACAGGGAGGCAAAAATTCAAATCGATTACCGAAATGCAGTGCTCAACAGATACAAGGTGATAAAAAGGCGCAGGGAATTGAACTGAAAGGAAAAAGTTGGTAGAAGAAGGCTCCTACCCAAGTGTGGACCACAAATTAATTGTATTTCTTTGTTTAAATTTATTGGTTTACATTTCTTCTTTATTCAATTTCATTTAGACTTTAATTTAACTTAATAATTGCGCATTTGGGAATGTGTTTTAAAAATTATCTTTAAACATTTAGTGTAGTGTCACCTTTTATCTGTATATTATGCATAAATTCATATCCAATTCTATGTATTGACAACTTGACACTTTTTTATTGATTTTTTAAGTTTTGTTCGGACCACTTTCGTTATCGTTTCTGTTACATTTTTTCGTTTAATTCCTTTCATATTTTACACAAGTCATTCGTATCCCTTTGATAATTAGGCAGTTTTCGTGTAGCAAAATTTGTGGTTGTTGCAAATTTGGTTAATTTTCGTTGTACAGTTATTGTGTAACTTTTGCTTAGAGCTTGGCTCCGCATTTAGTCTTCCATATTAAAAGGTTTTTGAACCAATTCGTCAATCTCGCGTACTACATAAAACTTTGACTGTTGCTAAAACAACCCACCCACAACCGATCGCTCGGTGAACGAAAACCATAATCGATGTCGAAAAAGCAGTAGTTCAGATAAGTGGACTTTTTAATTTACCCTCAATTGCAGTCTATTACTAATTAAATTTACTACACCGTTATTTGTCATAGTAGTAGTTATTTCCTGGTTTATTTAAAAATATCTTTCGTTTATTCTTTTGTGTTAAGTATAAATTTAAAATTTCGTATGTGGCACAAGAAGTATTTACAATATTTATATGCATATTTGTGAACCAACGCAATTATGACATCTTAACTCCGTTTGGCCAAATCCATTTGTTACTATTGTTTTTTGATGTTTTTTTTTTTTTTGTTATTTAATTATAAGGAGTTCTGTCCGAGTTTTCCGATCGAAGGTACGTGTTTTTCACAGACGACAACAAGATTATCTTAACCTTCCTATACTCACGTCAAAATGAAAGACGTATACTATACTATATAAGTCGGTCTCACAGACAGTAATCTGTGCACAGACCGTATGCGTGAGTATAGGAAGGTTAATATTAAAGTCTGTCACGGGAGTGAATTCGCGAGATTTAAATTTTCGATTCTATAAATGGTGTGCAAAGTGACAAACTGTCGAAATAGAGCTACAAATACGTGAGATTTTGTAAGATTATCAACTAAATAAAACGCATTTATTGTTGGAGTGTAGAAGAGAAGCGAGCCGGTCAAAGTTCAGCTAAGCGATAGCGGTGGTACCGCACGGTGACGGTAAGGCAAAAGCATTGAAAGTGGGGATCTGGCTGTTGCATTCGGGTCGCGGCTTTCGAGAGCGGCGTACTCGCTGAGGATATTGTGATAAGGAAATGAGTAGCGGTAAAAAAGAGACAGAGCTTTAAACAGTAGTGGGGAAGCTGATATTTTTAAGAGAAGTCGCAAAGTAATTAGGTCTCCAGAGCAACAAAAGCAAACACAGTTGGCAGATAAACAAAAAGAGGGAAAATTAAAAGAAACATCAATAAGGGAAGAGCTTAAGCAAGAAACAAGCAGCACAGGAGAAATGGAAGAATTGAAAATAATAAATGAAACAATGCAAGAAATGCATGAAAAGAGCTCAGAAATAACACAAAGGAAATAAGAGAATTAAAACAAGAGATGAAGTGCAAGGAAGAAAAATGGGAAGCAGAAAAACTGCAGTTGATGGATAGAATAGTGAGGTTAGAGCAAAGAACCGAAAAGCAAGAAAAGGAGAAAAGTAGAGATAATATAGTAATTAAAGGCAGTGAATTATAAAACGTAAACAGTAAAGAAACTACAGAAAGCTTTATAAGAAATTCATTACAGATCGATGTGGCGATAAAAATGTTGTTGCTTTAAGGACGAAGGACAATTGGAAGACGCTACTGGTAAAAATGGAATCGTGGGAGAAGAAACAAAAAGTAATGCAAAATAAGAGCAAGTTAAGAGGTAGAAATGTTTATATTGAAAATGATTTAACACAAGAGGAAAGAACAGTGCAGTCAGAGATCTTAAAGATAGCAAAGATGGAAAAACAAAAAGGAATCGAAGTCAAAATAGGATACAGAAAAATTCTGATGAATGGTGTCGGTTATATGTGGGATGAAAGAGAAAAAGGAGTAGTAAGAAACAATAAGTTTCAAAAAACGAATAACATTAGAGAAGGATGGAGCGAAAGGGATGACAACGGTAACGACAATGGATATGAAAATTGGAAAAGATTTGAAAAAGATGAATAACACAAAAACACAAATAAATAGCAGAAACAAATCTGAGAAAATAGTAAAATGTAAAAAAGTAAAATAAAATTGGGCACCTGGAATGTGAGGGGCACGTTTACAGAGGGTGCATTGAAGAATTTAATGTTAGAATTAAAAAATATAATATAGACATTGTTGCATTACAAGAAACAAAGCAAAAACATGTTTACATAATGGAGTTAGATAAATATGTTTTTTTTTAAATAGTGGTAGTAGCAAAAGAATATATGGGGTGGGATTTATGGTTAGTAAGAATTTTAAATCAGCTGTTATGGATTTCAAACCAATCTCGGATAGGCTCTGCAGTATAAGAATAAAGGGGAAATATAGAAAAATTACTATTGTAAATGCACATGCACCATCGGAGGATAAGGATGAGGAGATTAAAATTAAGTATTACGAAGAACTTGAAAAATTGTATGATGCACTACCAAAGTATGATACAAAAATTTTAATAGGAGATTTTAATGCTAAAATTGGACGGGAGGAGAAATATAAACCAGTCATAGGGAAATATAGCAAACACAAAGAAAGTAATGAGAACGGTCAAAAACTAATAGAGTTTGCAACGGTAAGAAGCATGAGAATAATGAGCACATTTTTCCAGCACAAAGATATTCACCTGGGAACATGGGTGTCTCCGAGTGGAAACACAGTAAACCAAATAGATCACGTTTTGATAGAGACAAAGCATAGCACTAGCGTGCAAAACGTGAGGAGCTATAGAGGTGCTGACTGTGACAGTGACCACTTTCTGGTAGGAATACGCTTGAAAGAAAGTAAACCAATTAGTAAGAAAGATGAAAGAAAGGAAAGGAACATATATGACAAGCAAAAGATCGGGAATAACGAAAGTATGCAATTATATAGGGACAAACTACAGAGGAAATTGGAAGAGCGGAAAAATTATAACGGAAATTTGGAAAGGAAGTGTGATGAGCTGGAAAATATGATACTAGATGCTGCAAACGCTTTACTGCAAGAAACTGAGAAGCAATGCCGCAATGAATGGTATGACGAGTTTTGCAAGGTTGCATTAAACAGTAGAAATAGAGCTAGACTGATAATGTTGAATGAAAATTCAGAAGAAAATAGAAATATATATCAACAAAAGAGAAGAGAAGCAAAAAGGATATGTAGACAAAAAATGACGTCATCTTGAAGATGAGCTTGCTATGATTGAAAACAGTTTTGCAAATAAGAATATAAGAAAATTTTATAAAGGAGTAAGAAAGGAAAAGAGGGGATATAAGGAACAGCTAATATATTGCAGAAATGAAAAAGGAGAACTAGCAAGTCACAAAGAAGAAGGGTTACTTACATGGACGAGATATTTTGAGGGCATTCTGAACGAAGACGGAATGGAAAACACACAGAACGAAATTTTAGAAGAAATGGTAAGGGAGTATGATGAAAACCAAGAGATAGCACCAAACCTAGATGAAGTGATATTCATAATTAAGCAACAAAAGAACAACAAAAGTCCAGGACAGAATGGAATGATAGCGGAGCTCATTAAACAAGGAGGAGAAATGCTGCATATGGTTTTACACGAGGTGATTAAAGAGGTATGGAAATATGAAACGATGCCGACGAAATGGCGGGAAGCGGTATTACTGCCGATACATAAAAAGGGTGACATAACATTATGTAAAAACTACAGAGGTATTGCACTGCTAGATGTTGTATGTAAAATAATGGCTTGTTGTATAAAGAATAGGTTACACCCATATTCAGAAAAAATAGTAGATGAGTACCAATGCGGTTTTAGAGGAGGTAGATCAGTAACTGATCAGATATTTACCATTAAACAAATAATGGCTAATAGCTATGAAGATAATATGGCCCTTCACATCCTCTTTATAGATTTTAAACAGGCATACGATAGGATAAACAGGAACAAACTATACGAGATAATGACTGAATTTAAAATACCGAAAAATTGATATCACTAATACAGATGACACTGAGGAATACAGAATGTAGGGTTATGGTTAACGGACACAAAACGGGGAAATTCGGTGTCGACCGAGGACTAAGACAGGGAGATCCTCTTTCGACTATTCTGTTTAACCTGGTTTTAGAAAAAGTATTGAGAGAAGCAAGAATACATACCCAAGGTACAATTTATGATCACAGGCATCAGTGTATGGCATATGCTGATGATATAGTACTAATTGCAAGGACCAAGAAAGAACTGCAAGGAATAACAAAACGTATAGAAGCGGCGGCAAGAAGAGTGGGGCTGGCTATGAATGAAGGTAAAACAAAGTATATGGTAATGGGGGAAACTAGCGAAAAAGGGCTTGAAATAAAGAGTACCGTAGACGGAACAAGCTACATGTTTAATCCTGTCCAGAGTTTTAGATATCTTGGTGTTACTCTTACAAATAATGTAGACGAAAGTGACGAAATAAGTGAAAGACTTACAAGGGGAAATAGGTGTGCAGGCGGATTGTTAAGAACATTAAAGTCAAAAAATGTGTCGCGAAGCGCTAAAGTGCGTATATATCAGACAGTAATAAAACCGGTTGTTTTGTATGGGTGTGATGTGTGGGTTTTGAAAGAAAAGGACAAGGATCGTTTGGAAGTGTGGGAAAGAAAAATCCTAAAATGGATCTACGGTGGTAAGAAGATGGGCGAGAAGTGGGAGAGAAGATCCAACAGTGAGGTATTGAACATGTATGGACAACCCAGCATAGCATCTATGGTGAAGTCCCAACGTATCCGATGGTTGGGTCATGTAATGAGGTTCCCTGAAAGGAGAACACCGAAGACAGTGCTGCAGAGAGGGGTGAGCGGAAAGAAAAGAAGAGAGCGGTCAAGATCAAGATGGCTGGATGCGGTGCAGGAGGACCTGAGAGAAATGGGCATTGGAGACTGGGAAGAAAAGGCTGAAGACAGGATGATTACGAGTGCAGTAACCGATCAAGCCTTGGGCTTGTAGGGCCTGTTGTGCTAAATATATATATATATACTGTGTGTCTAGCTAAGTTCGCGACAAATGGAAAACTTTTTTATTCTTAGGTTTATGAAAAAAGTTATTCTTTATAAAAGTCCTGCTTCATCCAAAACTTAAATTCAAATTGTCAGATTTTAATATTTGTTAGTCATATATGAGATATGACAAGAAATATGAAATTATTATAAGAGTAAAGTACCTTTATTTTCAATAATACTTAAAATGTTATAAGGAATAGTCGTTCAGAATTGGAAATTATACAATTTAAATACAGCATTTACACAAAAGAAAGCATTGAAAATGTTACACAAATGCTTCAACATTTCCGCCTTCTCGTTCCATACATGTAACGGTTCTATCTTAAAACCCTTCTAATTGTTTGTGGAGTTATTATACGGATTTCTTCTCTAATAACACGTTCTAGATGGCCTACATCAGTAAACGGCGCTTGAATATAAACATGTTCTTTTAAATAACCCCACAAGAAAAAATCAAGTGGGGTCAGATCTGGAGACCGAGGTGGCCAACGTATTGTGGAAAAGCGGTGTATAACCCTTTCGTTAAAACAATCTTCAACATATTGCCTTACGTCCAACCTGCTATGACAAGGTCCACCATCCTGTTGAAACCAAATATGTTGGTGTTCCAGCAATGGAAGATTGTCGATAAAATTACTAATTTCACTTTGCAAAAATTTAGATACCGGTCGGCATTCAAAGATTGGTGAAAAAGAAAGGTCCAATTACATAAGTTTTGTAGATCCCGCACCATACATTTGTCTTGAACGCATATTGACTTCGAGTTTTTATTGTAAAATGTGGGTTGGCATCTGTCCACCAACGGCAGTTTTGACTCGATACAGTTCCGTTCGATGTAAATGTTGCTTCATCGGAAAATAAAATTTTTCTCGACACAACAGGATTATCTGCTAATATTGCCTGAATGTCGGCACAAAACTCCAATCGTCTGTCATTATCACCTGGTCTTAGAGTGTGTACAAATGTAGGCTTGTAGGAATGAAATTTGTTTTTTTTTTTAGAATTTTAGCTACCGAATCTTTGCTTATAGTGTTTGACATCAACAATGCTCTTTTCCGCAACGAACACCTCGGTTGTTCTATTACTGATAGCATCACTTCTAGTTCCATTTCGTTATCAGCAACATGGTTTTGGCGTTTGTTGTTAAATCTGTTTTCGACATTTCCGAAAGCCACCTCGGTCTCCAGATCTGACCCCACTTGATTTTTTCTTGTGGTTATTTAAAAGAACATGTTTATATTCAAGCGCCGTCTACGGATGTAGGCCATCTAGAACGTGTTATTAGAGAAGAAATCCGTAAAATAACTCCACAAACAATTAGAAGGGTTTTAAGGCATTTTTGTGATAGAACCGTTACATGTATGGAACGAGAAGGCGGATATGTTGAAGCATTTGTGTAACATTTTCAATGCTTTCTTTTGTGTAAATGCTGTATTTAAATTGTATAATTTCCAATTCTGAACGACTATTCCTTATAACATTTTAAGTATTATTGAAAATAAAGGTACTTTGCTCTTATACTAATTTCATATTTTTTGTCATATTTCGTATATGACTAACAAATATTAAAATCTGATAATTTGAATTTAAGTTTTGGATGAAGCAGGACTTTTTATAAAGAATAACTTTTTTTCATAAACCCAAGAATAAAAGTTTTCCATTTGTCGCGAACTTAACTAGACACACAGTATATATATAATTATAATTATTGCCTTCAGTGTGTTACAAAGATTCTTCCACTGCAATAGTGTTTTAAATATTAAACCGCTTTTATTGTGGACTTTTTTATTTCTTAATGCAATCACTTGCAGTATCGATATTAATCATTAAAGAGGTTGTATCGTCCAGGGGGATACATACTAATTGTCGAATAAGACCTTTGAATTAAGAATTTCAACTCTGATAGCGCCATTATTTTGAATATCTCATCAGCGTCTGACCAAAACGGAATTTCGACCGCACGCCTTCACTGAGCTAAGTTAGGTCCGGCTTCGACTATTTCTAACCACCTACAATATCGACATTATTGTACTTAATTAAAATTTACTGCAGGCCGGTTTAATACCTTCTCTTTGCTATCAACCTTAAACGTCATACAAATACTCCAACAAAATTAGATTTTGAATGCAAGGAGGTAGCAATCTTTGAAGTTGTAATAAAGCCTTACTGAACAGTTCGACTTAACAAAGTAACAAAGTAAAGCAACACCTTGAATATTCATTGTAAAAATCAGTTTAAATTTCATAAATTAATTAAATATTGCTTACCCATTGTAGCCATAATAACGTAGACTTAAAATCGTGTCTAATTTAAAATTTAAAAGTTATAATTTCTAGGAAAATCTGAAAGTGATGGTTTTGAGTTCTGGACTAAGAAATGCCTATTCAAACGATGTTTAGCTAAAAATAAGTGAAATATGTAACACCTTCATACAAAGGCAGGGCAAATGTCTTCGTAAATGAAAAATCCCACTGTTCCCGTACATAAAATTGTTTGCCAGGCTGTAAGTAAAAGATTTGCAACAATAAAAGCAATTCAAGAGGCTAGAAGAAAAAGACAGAGAAGTTTTGACTAGAGCTGTGAGATGTCGGCTGTATGAAAATCTCCAAATAGGCGGATGTCTGTTAAAAAGCCGCATACAACGGTAATCATGAAATCTGTTGTCTTAATTTTGCAAGAGAATACCAGCATTTCACATACAACGGTTCGAAAAAAGGTACATACCACAATAAAACGATTTTCATTGAATTAATGTTTGCATCATTTAACAGGCTTTCTTTACTGACAAGAGTTCACCCTATCTGTGAGAGCAGCGATCGCAATTTGTCAGCAAATGACCTGGCGAACGACTCGCGGTTCTTCGAACTGTATAGCACGCGCCGCAGGTAATAGTTTGCAGCTTGCTTAGGGAGGCGAACCTGGCGTTTGATATTTTGTAGAAGGTACGATGCGCCAAAAGTAATACATAAATGTTCGAATATTTTTTAATGTCTCGCTTTAAGCCGGGACGTCGCATACTAACAAGACGCCCCATACTATGTGACAAAAAAGGTTAAGCTTCCCTCGGCCCGGAAATTCACCCAACTTCAATCCCATCGAAAACGTATGGAATCGGCCTAAAAGTTAGATATATCAAAGAAAGAACCCTTCGAAGGTACAAGTGATCCATAGGAATATGGATTATAGACCAATTAAGCAAGTTTTTAACATCGATGTAAGTCTGATATTATTACAATATTTCTTTTATAAATAGTAAAGTATTAGATGTTCGTACATATGAGAGTTCAATTACGAAATTCGGCCATAATGTACTAATTGCGCATTTTTGCAGCTATTTGATTCTACAGAAGCAGACAACTGCTTGAACTCTCATATGTACGAACATCTAACACCGGGGCTTATATAGAGCTTCTATAGAAATGAAAACTACTTCACACAGTCGCACTGATGAGCGGTATGACCGCGAATAGTGAAAGTAGTTTTCTAATTAAGCACAATAGTAAAGTAATTTGGCCAGGAACGCTATTTCTCCTTTATCATATGAATTTGAAATTTTAATAATTTGTTACTAATTTAAGATTAACGATAATAAAATAAATTAACCCTTTTGGTGATGTTATATTTGTAGTATAATTGAGTATGTTAATTTTGTTTATATAGTATATTTCACATATGTACATATGTATCTACAAAAAGAACACTAGTATAAAAATATTTATTATTATATTATGTTCAATCTAAATGAATTTATTTGTTCTTTTTATGTTTACTTAATTTTAACTGTTTTTTTATCGAGTTACTCAGAACATTTCTTACTCTGAGATTTCAATAATTTTTTCGACAAACTTAGATTATTAAAAATATTAAAACTCAAAGGCAATTGTATCATTCAAAAATGCAATAATGTGTAATCGTAAAAATAAATCAAAAATAACTTGCTAAATACTAAATTAGTGGGAAACAGAAAAACTGATTAATACACATACACAATGCAATTTTAAGTACAAAACAAAAATTAAATATTTTCTTACCAATATTGTAACATCTGGGTTTAGGGGATCTGCAAAGGATATGTATATTACATATGTACACAGCACAAATTGGGTAACATTTAATTCACAGTTCTTAGTTAATTTTAATTTAGAATCTACAAAAAATTTGTATTTCTAGATTTTTTACGTTTAAAGTATTACGTTTATGCCGAAAAAAGGATTGTGGTGATGCAGAAGTTTCTATCAATTAGAGCTAATTCTGGTATTCATTACAACAATAAAAGGAGATGATTCTGTAGATTGTTTAATTATTTATTAGTATGTAGTACAAAGCAGGAGTATACAGAGTGCGCCATCGGAGTAGAAATGCTTAATAACTTTAAGAAAAACATTAGATTCCATAATGTCGCGAGTTTTTAGTTTGGTCCTTCACAATTTATGTAGGCTATTTTTTTGAACACAATATCGATTAAGTGGTCGCCATTGTTGGTTGTATAAAGTTGGGCTCTTTTTCTGGTATTTTGCACAACATTGGTCAACTTCTCAGGTGATATGTCAACGTTATTAAACATTTCTAGACCGAAGCTTCAGATGTTGCTCACTGTATAGCCAGCTCGATCGAAGTTTCCCCGCCTAAATTCATTCATCAGAATTAACAATGATCAATTTGAAAGATGAACGGAGATGATTCTGTAGATTGGCCCCACTTTGGCCGGCAAGAATGTCAATGTTTGCGGGGATTTTGGGTGGAGAAAGCTCGTTTGCACCCCTCTTCTCTCTCCTAGAGACCACTGATTTGCACTAAATACTAATAAATAAACAATATAATTTCAGTAAAAGTAATGATGTGTTAGGTGGAATTACGAAGGCATTCTGTGGTACTCGAAGATCGAGCGATAAACGCTGTTCTGTACTGCGAGCAACAGATAGCATGTGCGCACCTTCAAGAAAAAATTATCCCATAGCGATCAATAACAATCATATACTATTTCGGAGAAGGGCGCCAGATCGCATACAGCGCAAAGAACTCGTCGTAAAGTAGAAAAACTCGATAACTTGCACTTGCTATCGCACCCTGCATATAGGCCGCATTTGTTGCCATTAGACTGCTACCCTCAATGGTGTAGTTTTGCGCTCGATAAAATTTGCCAAAGGCGTGGAGGTAGAAGGACCTCACAAGTTCTTCGCTTCGAAAGTGCACGAATGGTATCAGCGATGTATAAAAATCTCGCAGTCAAAAGCAACAGACTATTCAATGTAACGGACTATACTTTCAATTCTAATTGTTATTTCATTTCTTGTTTCCTTCAATCAAAATTAAACTTGAACAACCGTAATATGTGTCACTTATAGAATTACCTATTTAGTCCGAAGACTTGGTTCTTTTAACATAGGTATGGGCAACCTCCGGCCTGCGGGCCACATGCGCCACATCGAGTAAGGTTTGTGCGGCCCGCTACTGAATTCTTTCGTTGCATATTAGCACGGCCCGTCTAAACTTGATTCATAATGAATCATAAGGATACTACAAAAATGTATATTTTGCAAGATTACTCACAGCATAAAACTTCTACAAAAAAGGTTGCCCATGCCTGTAATTTAACACATTGACTGTCATGGCTATCATATTTAATAACCAGTGATGTTTCCGTTGAGACTTTGGCTAATATAATAGCCACGTATTCACATGTCAGGCCATAGCTATCAAAAACGGCATAATTTAGATTCAAATTGTGTAGAAGTTTGAGAAATATGACAGCCATGGTTGATGCTGAAAAACTTGTGTTTATGTTTCACGGGGTGTTCCGGCTATCATTTTACATAGCTAGGCATAAATTCATCTTTACTATTCAAAATTTAGTCTGAAAAGCTTTTAAAATGAATGCTAAAAATGTTAAAAACTACGTATTATCAAAAAATAGCAAAATTAGCTGAGCAGTCAATGTGTTAAAGGAAACAGAAATATATACATAATTCAAACAACTTTACCTTGAACTCCGTAGGATTTGATAATTATATTCTCTAATAATTCGTAAGTGTCGTTTATAGCAGCACGAACGTCAGGTTTCACAACGCTGGTAGGCTCTTCATGTCCACCGCCAGAAGCTTCCGCGATAGGTTCAGTTGCAACAGTTTTAGTATCGTGTTTCTCGGGAACGACTAGTTTCAAATCATCTGGTTCTTTTACAACGCTAATCCTAAATCTGGACACTTTACGCTCTTTACCAGGTAATTCTAATTGTTTTACCGCGTTCGCATTAGGAGCAGCTGGTTCGATGTCTTTACGAACAATAGGTTCAACTGATTTTTCCGAAGACAATTCCCCGCTGTCTCGTTTCAAATTAATTTTCGCAATCTCCGTATTTAAATCGGTGAGTTGTTTAACTTTCGATGGATATTGTGAAGCGTCCTGCTCTTGCACCGGTGACGATGGCACTTCGGCGCTGGCATGCGCAGCAGAGGTTGGGGCAGCAGCTGCAGCACTTGTGACCTGTAAACATATCGTTTATTTGAAACTTGAGTTTGTGAGCGGGGCACGTTACCTTAGCCAAATTGGAATCGACCATCGCTTTTCCGAAATCCAAAGAAATTAATGTTTGAGGACTCAAAGGACCCTAAAAACAGGTCGTGATGAATGGACGAACAGAGGTTAGTAGATGAAGTTAAGATGAAGATTTCAGAATACTTTCTAGCCGGGAGAAGAGAAAAGAAACAGAAAAAGGAACCAAACAAAATGAAACGAACAAAGTAAATAAAAGAATTTAAATGTAAATTTACTAAAAACCATATGCATCTGCTACTATAAATGTTGGTAGTGTTACTTATGGATCTCCATTTATCAGGAATTCAAAAAGCAAACTAGATACAGGACAAGGTACCAAAATTGGGAAACATAAAATTGGATTGTTGTTATTAATATTAGCCAACTTCCTAGTGTTCAATATAACCTAGTAAACATCTTAGCGAAATAAATAAGTTGTTAAGCAAGTGTGAATAAAGAAAAAGCGGTATTATATATACAGAACAGCTTTTCAATGCCAGCATATTGTTCATAAATAAATATGGAATAGTTACTAGAAAGAAAAGCACTTGGTTTAACTGTTTTACAACTTCGAAGTTGTAAAAATTATTTTAGAAAATGTTTCACCAAAAACCTGCGATTCCTACAACTAATTCCATTGAATATGGAATATAAATACCGGAAATGCGTCGTCGACTGCAAGAGGTTGAAAAAATGTTTTTAAAAGTGATAGAATATATGAAAACGAAACTATTTTTCCTCTATTAAAAAAATAAATTAAAAATAAACCTTATCACATCTTGTTATAATATATATTAAGAATAGGACACGTACTTCGACAACTAGGTTGTCATCTTCAATAGACAATGGTTGAGTTCGTTGTCTAAATACGTATTTTTCCAAACAAATTGTAGTACGTATACAATGTTAAATTTTCTGAAAATTTAGGCAATCTAGCTTGCAACGCTCCTTTTGTTTTATTTGTTGACCGTAGTGTCACTCACTGTTCTAAGTCGTTCGTCACTCATCCCCTCTGTGCTTTTACCGTATTGTGGATTTAGTTTTCCTTGAACTTTTCATTGTGAGTTTTGTGGCGATAATAGGGCCTCTTGTGCAAGAGGCTCTATTATTTGCACAGTTTCTGGACCTTCCGTGAAATTTTCTTACTTCTTTTGTCTAATCTAATTTGGTCGGATCTTTCTTTGCGTTTGTTACTGCGGAAATTTGTAGTCCATCAAGTTTGGTTCTTGAAGATGCTACATTGGAAGTTAAGAGTCAAAACCTTAAATCCTTGTTCGGAGGGATTCAGTCCCACCTGACTAAGTCTGTGACGAAGTGCGCAAACATCGACGGTTCTTTGATCGTGATAGAATTTTCGTCTACTATCCATTAAATCATCATTACCGACAAACAAGTACTTCTCATATAGATTTTTTATATTTATTTTCTTTATTATCATCATCATTTTGCTATGAACTAACAATAAGATTTTACCTGCAGAACAATTCATATTTTCGATCATTAAGCAAGTTTTTAATAATTTCTGCTTTTGTAGCAAATCGGAAATTGTTAACTTTTACTACTACGATTTTGGCCTGTGCACGTCTCGCCAATTCATTAGATGCACTAAACTTAAATGGTCATTCGAGTATTGGCGGCCTGATTTATTTAGCTTTATTATTAGCTTTATAATTTCTTTTTGTGTCAAGAACTCACTGAAGCTGGTCTGGTAAATTATTATAATTCATCCCTCTGCAGGCTATGGACACCTATGGCGTAAATAGTCTTTTCACTTTCATAACCCTTCACACTTTCCAACCACTTTTCTCCATTTTCCGCTGTCTCTTGCTTCATTCCTCCAATTCCTAATTCGCGTTTTCGATTCATCTTTTCCTTGGGCGACCCTTTCTTCTCTCCCAATCGATTTTTTCCTTTCCGAGTGTCCCACGTGTCCCAACCATCTTAATTTCCCTGATTTTACAACCACTGCAATTTTGAGACCCTTAACCCTCTACTGCGCTATTTTTTGATTTGGTTCAATAAACGAATATAGACTGATAGTTACGCGAGAAGAACGAATCTTAAGTCCGTTTTTCAATTTGGTGAAGCTTACACCTGGTACAGGTATAAATCCGTACCCTGCCTTAAGGCGGTCTTGTTTAGAGAAGAAAAAATTAACGGGAGGATACGTGGATAATATTTTTATTGAAGGAAAAAATGGGTAAATGCATGGTAAGACATAGATAATCATGGTTGATGTTGATGGAATGTGAGAAAACACAACTTGGTGGCTGAATTGCAGAGATTCAAGTTGCATTTAGTACAATAAGCTTGAGTTTCTGACTTGCATCCCAGGATTTACAGGTCTTTTTGCCCGTGCGGTCGTGAAATATGCACCAATGACTCACGTTGTCGTACTGAATATCCGCGGTTGGTACATAGGTGTTATTGCTCCTCCTTTGTGAAACGTACAATGCCGCTGGACGACCCTTCGATCGTTTATATTCGATTAGACATAATGATTCCGCAACTTTCGAGCGAAAAATCGGTAATTCGATGCTTTGGGGGCGTTTATATTGGTGCAAACGATGATACAGAATGTATGCATTTACCATGGCTACATCCAACAGGTGGAAAAAGACGGTTGGTTCATTTTCTGGTTTTCATACGAATATGATAGCGACCAAGAAGACCATTCATGAGATCGATACCGCCCATGCGTCGATTATATTCTTTGATGATCAATGGGCAATCGACATCAACTTGCTGCTTAGTTCTCTGATATCATCGCTTTGATGTCGAAGGTGGGGGTGGCTCGCGAGAAGGAAATGGTTTCACGACAACGTAGGTCGATAACAATCGCACGATTTTGTTGTCTTGCCACAAAACGCTACTGATATTGATTCCGTAAGCGCTGGCCATGTATTCTTCAGAATATCCTCGCTCAACTTTCTTCTTTGCCAATTCAGCATCGCTCGACAATTTGATATTCGGCACACGATTTGCACGCACGATTCCTAAGCTATATATTTCACGGTTTCTGAGATGCGTCAGCAAACCAAACGAAGTATACAAATTATCAAAGTAAACAATGTGATTGACGTTATCTGGGATTTTGGCAGACAAACGAATAACAACATTCGACGAGGTTTCAAGATCCGGTGCATTCTCAGGCATCATATTATTGCCGGCGCCCGAATAAATTTCAAACGAATATGAAAAGCCTGTGTGATCGCACAGCACGAAGAGCTTCATCCCCCATTTGTGTGGCTTCGCTGGCGGGTTGGATTGCCCTCCATTTTTGTAGCGCACATTTGTTCGTCTACACAGAGACGCTGGAGCATCGGTACAGACCCGAAGCGTTCGTTGAAGAGTAAGAAGGCGCGCATTTCTTCGAACCTCCTCATCGTCATTGTGCGCGTAATTGCTGGGAACGAATTTCTTCCCCAGTAGGAATGAACGTTTGGGTAGCGATACACGGACATAAAGTACAAAATCCCAATGAATTTTCGAACCTCTCTTACATCGGTAACAAATCGAGTGAGAAATATTTAAAACAATCGAACGGTGTTTCCAGTGCCTTCGATTCGATTGGCATCTCTTTCACGCCACGGAAGACGACTTCGTTCACGTGTACCTGCAGATTTTTTCCAACGCATCGACTTGAATTCACACGAATCATCTTTTATTTGATTCACTGCACCACAAAACTGGCCAGTAGTCGAAACATTCACACCGCCACACACTCAAGCTACGTTTTCTGTGTCGTGGAGTGACAACCTTGTTATTCGATTCAGAAACAGCAGTAGCTGCAAAGGAAGTCGATGGTGATGGTGACGAAGTTGCATTCGGTTCGGCCTCAATTACACAATGATTGCTAATAATCAGCAAATCTTCTTCTGGGTTTATGCGAGTTGGAAGTTCGTCTTCGCTAGCAAAATCACCATTCGATTCGCCGTCAATGTCAGAGTCAGTGTCTTCCGCACTCGAAATCGAGTCCATCTGACGAAGCGACATCGCAGAAGCAGAAGAGATGCATGGGGTAAAAATCGCGAATCCCGACGATGAAAACACCGGAGCAGTAATGCCGCATATAAAAAAATTACTCTCTTTCAAGTGTGTATTTGTATTGTAAGTTCCCTAATACTTTGCTCTGTATCCCCCATGTTCATATATTTCGTTTCATTCTCACTTATCTTCAAACCTAATTTCCCTGCTTCGGTCGCTAATCCCTTTATAGTCTTTTGCAACTCCTCCTTTGACTTCCTTATTATCGTTAAATCGATTCCGAAAGCCCAGGCGGTGTTCATTACTAAATATCATGTCTTGATTTTTTATCGCACTCCTCCTTACAATTATTTCCAAAACCATATTAAATAATCGATAAGGAACCCACTTGTTTGACCCCTTGTTTTATTTCGAATTCATAAGATTTATTTCCTTCCCATTGTTGATCGATGTAGCATCATTTTTATAAGCTCTATCATTTGTTCGGCACTTCTAGCTCTCTGGCGGCTATATACATTTATTTCTGTTTATTTGATCGTACACTTGCTTGATGTCAACAAAGATTGCATTGTTACACTTCGCGTACTAAAAGAAAATAGTAATTATATTAATTTATTAATTAATTCTTTTCGGTCAACCTTTTTCGCTCAACTCTTGTTTTCTTTTGTAACTTAAAAAACAACATCTGCGTTCACAGAATTTCTAAACATTAATAAAACTCATGTACCATTTTTTAAAAGAATTTTTACGAATCATAACTGCATCGAATTCCTTTGTGACTTAAAAATCTTTATCTTTTATCATTCGTACGATTGTCCGTATTTTATTTTACAGCACACTTTGTTCTCCGGACGACCCTTTCGCAGTTGATGGTTGTTTTCGTCGAACTTTACAAGAGGTTCGTAAGTTTGGTTTATTTCAGGCAATATCCATTGCAATGCGAGGAATTTTCGTTCGTTTTCTCTTTTATAGACTTCTTTGTTCAAATTCGACGACGTCTCGGAATAAAAAGTTTGTAGCCGATCATCCCCGCATGTTAGGTCCTTTTTGACTTAGAGAAAAACAAGACTTTTACGCTCTTACGCTTAACTTTACAACTTTGACATTTGGGTACTTCGTCATATACGCGATATTCGACCCGTTCTCTTAGCGAATCTAATCGAACAACGCTCTCGATTAATTCAGAACGCGAATTCGTACAACACGTGTGTGATACAGCGGATACTGTTACTGCGGTCCCCAGCATGCCCGTCTCAGCCCCATTGTTCGAGATCAAGGCTCCAGGACTTAAGGTTTGCTTGTATCAGACATTCTTTCATTGCCGTTTGTTCCGACACACACAGAAGGTCCTCCAGCGTGCCCGTTTTCAGCCCCATTGCTAGAGATCAAGGCGCCAGGACCCAAGGTTACTCGTGACATACATTCTTTCTTCCCACCACCACTTCTTTCGTATTTACCACTTTATTTCAGCTTCCACGAGGCCCAAGTGTGCCCTGGTTGACATCACTTATTACATTATTGTTGATTTAATCGTTATAATCGCATATCAGAACTCTTTTTTAAATTGGTCTTTCTATTACTCGCGTACTCGTAAATACTGTATTTGGGACACTGGACACGCTCCTGTGTGTTTTTTTTTTCATAACCCTTTTTGCAGCTTCTAATAAAGTGTTTGCGTTTTTTTTTTCTTTGTTTTTCTTAATTAATTATCAAGGGGAAACTAGCCGGCGCAACGCAAACAACCACCTCAACCAACCCGCTCTTGGTGTTAATAGCGTTTAGGATGATTATTACCATACCTAACTTGTTACCGCACAAAACAGGTCCAACCGTGCTCACTGAACACTGGCACTAGCGAATAAAAAATTTGGAATAAAAAAGGAAGCAACAGGTCTACATGACGATTCCAGGATATGTCGACGAAGAGCGGTAGTCATCCAGAAATCCACCAAGGTTGTGTGTAGAGATATTCCTAGGTATTTCAAAGATCTCAATGTAAAAGATCTTCCGTGATTAATTGAGGAATTCTCAGTTACACTATCCCCCTATTTTCTAACCAAGTAGCAAAAGATGGCTCGGCCCAATCAGTGCCGAAAACTTTGAGCTGGTTCAACACCGGCAGCTCAACATTGCCGAACGAATGCAGAACGACAAGTCCTCCTCCAAACAATGTAAGTTCATATACAGCTTGAAATACAATTGAGTTTGTGGAGCAACAAAATGTCGAATTATTAGATCACATGTTTCTAATGACTAAGAATGGATCGCTAATAGACGTCGCCAACTCACAAACAGACAATGCTTTTAAAATAATAAATAAAGTTGTAGATGAGTGGTAGATGACACATGTTAACCTTTGGAATATATTGCACATATGCTGTGAGTCACGGCAACTTAACTCATCTTGTAACGTTTTATTGTTACGTCTGTGACGTTGTTTATCGCATTTGTATCACATTTTTGTAAAAACTTGGTGAAACATGCAAAGGCACGTACTTAAAGTTATAGGCCGTATATGGGGAGGAATGCATGAGCCGTACCCAAGTTTACGACTGGTATAAACACTTAAAAATGACCGAGAAAGTGTTGAAAGTGATGCGCGATCTGGAAGGACCGTAACCAGTGAAAGTGAACATAATGTGGAAAGAATGCGCGAATCACTATTCGTGAGTAGTCTGAAGATTTTAGTCTTAGTTTCGGTTCAACGCAATCGATTCTTACGAACAATTTGAGCATAAGACACATCTCAGACAAATTTGTTCCTAAATTGTTCTCCGATGACCAGAAACAGGTCCGTGTTTCAGCTGCTCGTTACCTGCTTGGGTGTAGTAGTGATGAATCGTGGATTTACGAGTATGCTCCCGAAACTAAGCATCAGTTTTCACAGTGGAAAACCACAAACCCACCCAGACCTAAAAAAGTAGGACAAAACCTCAGCAATGTCGAGACGATGCTGACTGTATTTTTCGATTATAGGGGAATTGTGCATCACGCATACGCTCCACCATGTCAAACAATCAATAAGGAGTACTATTGTTAAGTCTTGCGTTGTTTGAGGGATGCAGTGCGTCGAATTGCATGGGAGTGGCGAGAGGAAAATCCATCGTGCAAACGCGTCTGCGCACCCATTTCAGCTTGTGCAGCTGTTTCTTGCTAAACACTACATTCCACAGGTCCAACAGCCACCATATTCGCCAGATCTCGCACCTTGCGATATTTTCTTACCCAAAAATTAAATACCACTTGAAATGACGAAGATGTTCAGGAGATGGAATACAATGCGATGAGGGAGCTGTGCACTATTTCCGAA
Organism: Chrysina gloriosa; assembly: GCA_038088585.1. NCBI lineage: Eukaryota > Metazoa > Arthropoda > Insecta > Coleoptera > Scarabaeidae > Chrysina > Chrysina gloriosa. The sequence continues at coordinate 13,643,078 of CM076095.1, read as the reverse complement.
AACGACTTAAAAATTGCTTCGCCTAACAAGGCGACCGGCAAGTATGGTACAAACGGATTTTAATGGGTCTAGGATATGTTGTGAGGGTATGTCCCCAGAGTACTAGGCTAAAAGGATTTGTTCCAATGGGCCTTGGTTTCCGAGAAAATCCAAGTCAAAATTCCTTGCGTACCTATTATATCTGTACATTTTGTATGTAGCCGAGCGAGTCAGCGTGGCGCAGGAATCAAGGCGCGTGGCTGGCATCCTGACGATCAAGGTTCGCGTCCTGCACGGAGTACCTTTTTTATCTCCGCTTATGCTGTGCCTACCCATTCGTCGAGTCCTAACTGGATTGTATCCTTCAGACAGGCAATAAATGGTCAGGAAATAATAAACTATAACACAGTATCCATTCATTATTTGATTTAATGTTATTTAATGCAAAGTTAATGCAACGTTATTTATTCACAGTCGCTATCGTCGCTAGCTGTAAAAGGTGTACACAATTCTGGGTAATAATTATCATAAAAACACCGTAGGCACAGAACATTGCAGCATCACGCACATCTAATAAATGCTACCTCTTTATGGGCGCACAGATTTTTCAGCAGCGATACCCGAAAACACTGGTCGCTCAAATTAAAAAAATATCTCTTCCGTTAATTAATTTCGACGCAAACAAAAGAAGGATGGGGAAACAGTTGGCGCAAATACTCCGAGAAGGACGCGAACTTCGATTTTCTCGGAAACCAAGGCCCATTGGAACAAATCCTTCAGCTTAGTACTCTGGGGACATATCCTAGACCCATTAAAATCCGTTTATACCATACTTGGCGATCCCCTTGTAAGTGTGTAGCTTCGGGGCCCTAACAACTATATACTGGGACAAAATAAAATGCATATATAAGTTAGGTATTTGACAATTTATTTGTTTCTCTAATATTTTTTAAAATTCAATACTAAGTAACGGCTTAATTAACAACAATTGGGGCCAATCAGTAATACAAAAACAAAATACTTATTCTATCATCTCTAATTACCAAGAAATATGTTCATATTGTGTGGCAACTGAATATTGGGACGGTATAAACCAACTGTTAACCTTCCTATACTCACGTCAAAATGAAAGACGTATACTATACTATATAAACCGGTCTCACAGACCGTATGCGTGAGTATAGGAAGGTTAAAAAATGAAACAAGTTAAGATAAATTGGCTGCGCACATATTGGAATTCCAAAATGTCAGATCAATCGGCAATAGTTTTCTTATCGCATTGAGTGAATTGCTACGTTTATTGAACAAAATAGTGCGTTGTATATCTACAGTGCAAAAGTTTGTGAGTTGGTGTTTCAAAATTATTATCGCAATAAAGCTGTACATGAAATGGCGGAAGAACTTATTATCGCTAAAACTACAGTATGGAATATAACTAAGCATTATGGAAAAAAGGGATAGACAGATAAGAAACGTAAAAGTCCCGGTCGTCCAAAAGTAGATTGTAATTTTAAACAAAATTATTTTCTTATAGGTAAAGGAAAAGCCACTACTGACGGAAAGGCAAAAGAAAAGCAGGCCGCATGGGCAAAATCTAAACTACCTTTGGTCGGTAGTAAGATTCGTCAGATCAAAATTCGACGTATGTGTTGGTGTTCACCGCAAACACGTGATTCGTATTAAACATGAGGCTTTCCACAAGGATCGTCTAAAACGTATTGCAAAATTTCCTACAGGAGTGGTGATTTGGGGCTGCATTGCATCTTCAGGATTAGGATACTATGAATTTATTGATGGTACCGTGAGTGCCATAAATATTGCTACCAAGCATCGCGAAGTTAAATGTTGGCGAAAATTACATTTTTCAGCAGAATGGGGCGCCCTGTCAAAACCACAAAAAAGTGGTTTTGGCGACCAAAACGTCAATGTTCTTTCTTGGGTTTCCAACAGTATGGTATGGTTTAAAATGAAGTAACCATTGAAGAACAACCCACAACGGACATTATCGGAACTTAGAGCCAAAATAGAGCAAATTTGGAATTGATTTACTCCCGAAAAGTGCAGTCCTTAGTTGAGTTAATGCGCAACCGCATTCAAGCGGTCATAGAATCTCGGGGCAATGTTGCTCCATATTAAGACAATAATTCGTCATATGTCTCAATATTTAGTTGCCACACAATATGAACATTTTTCTTGGTAATTAGAGATGATAGAATAAGTATTTTGTTTTTGTATTACTGATTGGCCCCAATTGTTGTTAATTAAGCAGTTACTTAGTATTGAATTTTAAAAAATATTAGAGAAACAAATAAATTGTCAAATACCTAACTTATATATGCATTTTATTTTGTCCCAGTATATAGTTGTTAGGGCTCCGAAGCCACACACTTGCAAGGGGTTAATTAGAGATGATAGAATAAGTTTCTTTTGTGGTGCTGATTGGCCCCAATTATTGTTAAGCAACTAGTTACTTAGTAGAAAATTTAAAAAATATTAGAAAACAAATAAACTTTGAAATACCTGACTAATGTATGTATTTTATTTTGTCGCAATATATAGTTGTTAGGGCTCGTATAAGTGTTGTATTTTCCTTTTAATAAACCGAATCCGGATAGATTTTGATCGTATCTCGTATTATACATATTTACAATATATTCTTTTCATACCTTCACCAAGAGAGAAAATGATTCGTCCTTCCGTCAAAACAGATCATAACATCAGTAATTATCTAGTTTCGTAATTAGGTGGTGGATAGTTCCAAGCTGAAGAACAACTACTATCCGTACAGAAATGCCGTCGGTTATTAGTAGGGTTTATTAGAAAGGTGGATGACGTGTTAATCGACGAGGCCACTTTTACGAATTTTATTATTCAAAGATAACTTATTAATGATAATTATCATTGAATAATAAAATAAGTTATCATTCAATAATAAAGTGGCATTGTCAGTTAACACGTCATCCACCTTCTTAGCAAACTCTAGTTATTAGATTACATCCACGACGAGTCGACTTAGTATGTAGTAATTGCTTCTGCACGGGTAGTACTGGCGATATGTCGGAATCCGTGTTTACAATCGTAAAAGTTATTATCCATTAAAATAGATATAGGCCATAAAAATGTATATTGCTATTGAAATAATGCGGTGATATAGTGTCAAGTTTCATTTCATATTTTCTACCACTTGCAGAAATTTACAAGTATATATGTATGTCTAAGTATATAAACACAATTTGGTAGTCAAACTTAACTGAAATTAGTGAAAGATAAATTACCGTAACCAAACTCAATATTGCTGTAGTAGAAATTTAGGTACCGATGTCTTCAATTCCATAGTATTTGACACGAATTACTAGGTGCCTGACGTAATATACTACTTTACATAGAAATTGTACCGCTTGGAAGGTGTTGAAGTTTTTTGATTAAATTTGGCAGAAACCTTTACTATTGAAAATTAAATGATTACGATTTGGAAGAATAATATGAAGTAGTTTCTTACTTCTTACTAATAATGTGTTAGGCTACCTCCTGGCGTCAAATCTGATATGGGGAACGTCAAGGTTGTGAATAGCGGATTTTGATGTGTCTCGAATATGTTATAGAGGGACCTCCCACGAGTATCTTTCTACCAGCTTTTGTAGCCATTCGCCCTAGTTCTCGAGAAAATCGCAAAAGTTTTCTTAACGGAGTTTATATACCGTTAATCCTAATAGTTTTGTGAAGAAGTGAGTATAGTGCAGTGGCTAAGTTCCAAGCCTACTACGCTGGCGATCCGTGTTCAAATCTCGCTCTTGTAGTTTTTTTTCTCAATCTTATTGCATATGATACTAACAAATATATTTAATTTCATGCAAAATTGTTAAAAATATTTTTCGCCATACTAACTTTATTAATAAATTTAATCGGAAGCAAATGTGTAGCATGGTGTGTATTTTAAATTCCACAATCAAATGTTATAATTAAATCGTTTTATGACTAGTGATCATAATTTAAACTATTTTCATATTTTAAACTAAAATTGACTCGGGCGGAATTGCAAGGATTGAAGGATATTTGTATATTAATTTTAAAGATATAGATAAAAGCGTATTGTAATGCTCCTTTTGCCTACAAAGCATCGGCCCAGGACTTGATGTTTTTAAGCAACCTTTATTTTTATAATAAAATAAGTGGAAACATGTCAAAAGCAACATTAAAGAATTCTTATATCTTGTATTATGGTATCTCACCGAAGAAGTAGTGGGGTTGGTATTTTTTGATGATTCAGTTTCTGTTGAGCAAAAGGTAATAAATGGACAAAGTATTTAAAGAAAAAGAGTCAAATAATTTTAATTCTAAACGCTTAAATGTTCTTTTTGAAGAAATAACCGAATTCACCCACAAAGAACTACATACATCATTTTCTGTCAAAAACCGTCTTTAATTTTCTTAAGCGATTTAAAATATGATTTTATTAATAAAATTACCATGGCGAATTACCATTTTTGAACAATTTTGCATGAAATTAAATATGTTTGTTAATATCATATGCAATAAGATTGAGAAAAAATTACAAGAGCGAGATTTAAACACGGATCGCCAGCGTAGTAGACCTGGAACTCTCGAGAACTAGGGCGAATGGCTACAAAAGCTGGTAGCAAGATACTCGTGGGAGGTCCCTCTATAACATATTTGAGACACATGAAAATCCGTTATTCACAACCTTGACGTTCCCCTTGTGAGAGTTTATCGATTTCAGTATGTCTCTCGCATCTCGGAATTAATCTGTACTTTCTGTCGCAGAACTTCCAAAGCCGATGATGGGTTAGGAAAATTTTTTAGTCTCCTACCCATAATATTCCACCTATGTTTTATGAGCGAAAAATCTGGACATCTTGGTGGCTAAGACAAAAGGTTGACGTGATTCTCTTCAAAACAATTCAAAGTAGTCCTTATGAGGGTAGATTAAAAAGTTTCCGGAATGACAATGGCAACAAAATAATACGGATTCAATATGTACTTTATTTTTCAAATAATCCCCTCGAAGATCTACACACTTGCTCCAACGTTTTCTAGCTTTTCGATTCATTCCCGGAGCCGACTATCTTCGAGGTTCCCAAAATAATCATTTACAGCTTCTATCAATTTGTCATCGACTAATCGACTAAAATCTCTCTCCACACTTTCCATATTTTGAGTTTCGAGAATAGGTGGAAGTCTGACGAAGCCAAATCAGGCGAATACGAAAGGATTTCGAACTTCCATTCTGGCAATTTTTGCTGAATTGTACTGGGATGAGCGGGCGTATTGCCGTGCTGAAACAACACTTTTTTCTTAAACATTCCCGGGCTGCTGCCATTGCTGCTTTCAATTAGTCCAAAAGTATTGTGTAATATCGGCCAGTAACAGTTCTGCCTTTTTCAAGATAACCAATTAGCAAAAATTCCTTTTGCCTCCCAAAAGCCGATGCCATCATTCCAGCCGAGTGAATAGTCTGAGCGGGCGCATTGTCGTGGTGAAACAACACTTTCTTCGTAACCATTCCGGGGCGTTTTTCCTGAATTGCTGTTATCAATTTGTCCAAAACTGTTGTGGAATACTGGCCAGTGACAGTTTTTCTTCTTTTTCAAGATAACCAATTAGCAAAATTCCGTTTGCGTCCCAAGAAACCCATGCCATTACCATTCCAGCCGAGTGAATAATCTTTGCCTTCTTTGGAACCGATTCATCGCGTGCAGTCTACTGTTTTGATTGCATTCTTGTTTCTGGTGTAGTCATGAATCCAGGCCTCATCCATGGTCACGACTCTTCTCTTCAAATCCGTTGAATTCCTAGTAAATACTACTCGTTCATAAGAGATTGCCACGGCTTCTTCAATTTCACGCACTCTTATTCGGCGGTCTGCCAAAACAATGTCATGGAGTTTTTCTACAATTTCTGGCCAGGTAGCCGTATTCGGATGTCCTGAAGATGGTTCATCACTTGTATGCGTACGTCCACGCTAACGGCATCTAACCTTGATTTGATTTCCGTCGCGGTTTTCCCTTTCAAATAAAAAAATTTGATGGGCGGTCGAAGTTTGTTTTTATCCATAATTAAAAATGCAAAAAGGTACTTGACTTAAATGCTTGTCAAAACTAGAATATTTGACAGATCTATTTAACATTTGCAGTCAATTGATATGAAATAGTTGCCAACACAATGACATAAAGTATGTGGAAAAAGTAATCCCCTAGCACTGATTCCGGAAACTTGTAAATCTATCGTCGCGTCGCGTCATACAAAGTTAGGACAAATATTATTTTGGTGAAGCAGAGGATCTTCCAGCGTTGGAAGAAATGTGAGAACCTGCAGCTGCACAACTTCCGGAATAATTTGCTGAGCGGTGATAGGTCAAATATCATGTTAAACATCACTTGGACTACGGCTACTTGATCCAACGTGTCCAAATTTGAATCATTTACATATTACTTTAGTTAAAGGTTTCTATCAAATTTAATCAAAGAACTCCAATTCCTTCTAGATGGTGTAATTTTTGTCAGGTAGTATATTTCTGTGACGACGATTGAAGCAATGGAATTTACTGTCTTCCAACGGTATTGCTAGTAGCAACACATAAACTTCGAACCTTAAGCACTTTTCGTATACTGTCAAGACTGTAGTTAAAGCAGTGAAACCTCAATCATTTTACCAGAAAGTATGATATTAAATACGTTATGTTTTTGAGCCCGAGTTAAAGCGAAATATAAAATGTTAGTAACAGGTATGCGAAATTGAAATTCAAACTTGAATGTATACGTACCGGTACTTGGTTGGTCATTGTAATCGAAGACAGTTTCTGTTGAAGAAATTGCATATGAGCGTTGTACTTCGCGTCGGTTGGCGTCTGAACGTAGTTTGTAGTAGTGCTAAAAACAAAATAAGGTAGGACTAATATTTTATTCACACAATTTTAATATATTTGAGCAACTCAGAGATTTTTTGAAGTGTATTACAGAATGCAAATAAGAATAAGAAGACTGTGACTAAAATAATATATAAATCATATAAAATTACCGTTACACCTTTCGGAAAAAAAACAGATACTCATTTCGGCAACTAAGTTGCCATCCTCACTGGAATACTAGGAATTCAGTAGCGAATCCGGCTAATGCCCAAGACGGACACCACACAACGAGCACTGTACAACGCGAAACAAACCAAAACATTGTTGACACTCAACAGTATTTTGGTGTGTTGTGCGCGTTCAATGTGTAGTGTTCATTGTGCAGTGCTTTTTCGCTAGTGATACTGAATTCCCAGTATTCTACTGAGTGTGGCAACTTAATTGCCGAAATCTGGATTTTTTCCGAAAGGTACCGTAATTTTATTTATTTTATATATTGTATTACAGAATACTTTCCACGTTGTATTTCAAGCTTTGTACGTATATAATAAATAATGAAAATCATTCAGGAACAAGATAATGGTTATAAGATTTAAATGTTATTGTTATTAAGTATTCGATACTATCAGAATCATCGATAAGCAAGAGACGAATTACACAGTCCCCCTACGAGGGTCAGTTACAGAAATGACAGGGGGTGAATCGTATACATTTTTTGCCGCTGAAAACGAATTCGGCCGCGAAAATAGTGGAGCACGTCAGGTTTTTCAGTAACTTCAGATTAAATGGTCAAAACATTTATGAACGTATTGTAAAGGCATCGGATCTACATACATAAAAAATATTTCTGAAATGGGCATCGTATAGGAGCAGCAATCTTCAGCTTTAAAATGAATTTTTTACTGCAGATGTACGATTCGTTTTCGATATTGAATCCTCCATCTTGAATTTGGAAAGTCTGACTATAGACTGTACGCTGCGACCCGAGTAGTTTTGCGAGAGATTATCGAGATCGATATGCAAGAAAGTTTGTGTAAAAAAGTTTGAAATATGACATTCGGCTATGGTGACTAATGCTCACGAGATACTATAGCTTGAAATTGGTATATCTTGAGAAAAAAAGGTTGGATTGAAACAAGATAAAATTGATATTGAAGAGGAGGACCAGTACAAAACGATGCCGTTTTCAGAAATATTTTTTTAACTCCAAATAGCATACAATAAGAAATATAAAAAGAAATCCGTTGCCCCAAAATCAATTCATAAATTTTACCAAAATGGACAGTTTTTGCCCATTCAACCTGAAGTTATTCCAACACCTGATGTGCTAGACAATTTCTTCAGCATCAAAAAATCTAAAAGATTCACTTCCTGCTGTCCCTATAACTAATAAAGCCCAACAATTTTCGTAAGTCCGTGTTACGTCGTATGTTATTTATTTATTTATTTATTATTATTATTTATTTTTTTGATAATTAACGTCGTGCTGTTCTCAGCGTCATATTTGGATTATATTAAAATACTAGGAACAATAGTCATAATGAAACTCTTACTTCTACATACTTTTAGAAGGTACTCACCCATCCATGACAAGTTTCAAGTTGGGGGCAGCTTTCTTATCTTTGTCTTCTACAGTTTGCTGAATAGGCATCACAGCATTAACTGGAGGAAGTGTAGCTTGTGGCTGCTGGGGCACGGCCGATGGTATAACAGTTTGTTGAGGTACCACATTCGACAAGAGGGGCTGAGCTGCGGTAGCATTAGATATAACAGTTTGCTGAGTTGGCAACGGAGACGATAATTGCGGTGGTGAAATGAGGCTTTGTTGCAAAGGAACCATCGGTGATACACCACCCATGCTGGTCGGAAGTTGTTGCACAGGTTGTTGCATTGAGGTAGCCGTCGGGAAATGTACTGCAATTTGCGGTTGCTGCACGGGAGGAGATATAGTCATTTGCTGACCTGGAGGAATAGTGGGACATACTTGAGGAAGAGAAGTAGATTGAGGTATTGAGGTGTTGATTTGAACTTCAGTTTGAGATGCCAAAGGAGGTACGGAGGAAATAGTTGAAATCTGAGGTTGAGCCGAAGATATCGGCGTCTGCGCTGTAGAAATCTGATTTTGACTTGGGGGAATTTGTGGTTGGATTGTCGGTATTTGACCTGGAGGTATTTGAGATTGGCTCGGTGGAATCTGAGATTGTGCCGTTAGAAGCTGGCATTGCGTTTGACCAGTCGAAATTTGTGGTTGCATATTGGCCATTTGGGGGATTTGCGTTTGAACTGGTGGAATTGACGATTGTGTCGGTTGCGAAATTTGAGTACCTTGAGTCAAAGGAATTTGCACTTGCTGCGGAATTACTGGAGGTTGTGCTGGCTGCGTCTGAGGTACTTGAGGTGTATACGCAATATTCTGAGATACTGAGCTCGATATATTACTAGGGTATGCTTGAGAAGGTATAGCAGTACTAACTAAAGGTGTCGTAGCTTGTGTCTGTGATATGGACATTGAGATACTAGACACCTGATTTTGAGGTGTTTGTATAGTGTGTACTTGAGAAACGGATGTAACAGTTTGAGAAACCTTTTGCGTTTTACTTTCACTACTTAAAGATTCTCTAACACCTCCGCTATATTTCAAATCATCTAAACTCTTTTTAATTGCTCCAAGGTAATCATTTCTGGTCCTATCATACCTTCTGTTTGTTCTTTTGGGCCAACTTCCAAAACAACTTCTTGACCTCTTTCGACTTCGCTAACGGGTTTTATTTCTAGAGGAATTGAATCCCTCCTAACTAGTTCAATTTCGTTCGTTACTGGTTCTACTATAACCGGTTCGAATTCTTGTTCTACCTTGAAACTTTCAGTGAATATTTCATTAACTGGAGAATCTACCGTCATCTGCCCATAATCTTTATCCTTTGGCATTTCCAAAGCAGAAAGAACAGGCGTGACTAAAAAGCGTGAAATTTTCCTCTGTGGAACTTTAGCCTTCACTTCCTCACCAGCACCTTGATTTTGAATCTCTTTCAACTTATCAACATTTGCTATTATAGTTGTAGATTCTTTCACTTCATTTAAATCGACTTTAACCTCTTTGGGAGAATCATCCAACAGTTTCGTGTCTTGACGCAACAACAGTATTTTCACATCCACTTTCTGTCCTGACTTTAAGCCCAAATGATCACCATAAGCTCCATCTTCCGCTCTCGTCACTACATCGGAAGGTTTTTCATTCTCCTTTGTTGGAGCTACGCCTTCAATGACCGTCATACAACTATCGGTGGTGAAGATAACATTGGTTTGATCTAAAAATTGGGGTTTAGAATCTTGAACATAGGTGTGCTCAGGTGTATAATCGCTTGCTGTACTAGTTTTTCGTGAAACCGTACCGCAACTGTTGAGACTTTCTCGGCTTTGAAGCTGATTTATCTTGTCCGGTAGGCCGGTCTTCAAATTTTGAAGAGCCGGATCTTCGAATTTAGGGAAATCACTCTTTCGCTGAGAATCGTGCTCTCGTTTCAAACTGATAACTTGTTCGTTATTGGCGTCATCTCTCTGTACGGATACAAGAAAAATATGATTACAGGTAATAGGAATAGTACATTACTAACAATATTCATTACAGTAAACACTATTTGATCTGAAGCGATTCCTCGAGTTTCAATTATTCAATTTTATTATGAATTTTATCGCTAACATTAATAACATAACCAAAATAAAATCAAAATAAAATAAACGCTCAACTGATTTGCAAACAAATAGAAAAAAGTAAAAAGTATTATCCAAAGTAACAAAACACAAAATAATTAATAAACGGCAGAATACAATAAAATTAAATACAAAAATATTAAAATAATATATGGATAATCATTTTTAAATAGGAAAATTTAATTTACAGCGGTACGGATCTCTATTAATTTAATTCAATTTATACTGACTGTAGTTCATCATACCATTTTCAAGCAATGTGAAACTTTACTGTGTTTATCAAACACTGTATACATATAAAATTTAATTATATATATATATATATATATATATATATATATATATATATGGGTGGGATTAAAGTATGGAATATTAAAACGCTGAAACACGTGGGTTTTAGTTTTCAAAAATACATATTAATATGTGCGATTCAACCTTCCGATTTTCATTTGTTTCTTTTAGTTATAATGTTACCATCAAAAAATCGAAATGGTAATATAGATTCTTAGTAGTAGAATCCGATAGTAATCTTTCTTCCCTTTATGATTCTGCAAAAAAATCATAAGTTTGCATAACAAAGATTCTGAGAAAAATCGAGCTGAACATTTAATGTTGATATGATAGTACTTATAAAACACTGTAAACGAAAAATTCCAAACTAAAAATGAAAATAAAGCAAATAATAAAATAAATAAATAAAATAATAAATAATAAAATTAACACTATTAAATTAAATATTCAAAATGCCACCCGTTTAGTTTTGGCAGTATGGTAGTCTATTTACAAATTTACCTAAGACGTTATTTTAATAACAGTTCGTTCTAAATTGCGAATTGTTTCTTAAATATCCTGCTTCGCGCGATCGATGAATCGGCACCTCTCGCTGTACTGATGGCGCTGCTGCAATGACAGGAAGTATAAAGGGGTTTCTGACTTTTGTGCGGAATAAAAACCCACCAGTAATAACTACGCATTGCTTTTTACATAGAGAGGCCTTAGTGGTGAAGACTACGGACGGAAATTGTTAGAGTCACGTCATTCAAACGATTGTTTCAACGATCAACTATGTAACAACTAGTCCTGTAAAATCGCGAGTGTTTGAGAAACTTTGTAAAGAAACGGCCGCAGATCATAAAGTGTTGTCATTCCACAACAAAATCCGTTGGATTTCCAAATGAAAAATGCTTACCAGAGTTCTAGAACTTAAAGACGAACTACTTGCATTTTTGAAAGTAATGATAAGTTTGAATATTGTGAATGTCTTAAAAACCCCGTTTGGTGTGCTGAGCTGGCGTACCTTTCTGATATTTTCAACAAACTTAATGCTTTGAATTCAAGTATGCAGGGACGGCATGAAACTATCATATCATCAAGTGATAAAATCAGCGCATTTTCGAAAAAGCTTGCCCTTTGGATCTCGGCCACAGGAGAGAACGATCTAACTGCTTTTCCATCTACGGCTACTGCATCAAGTGAGTTGAACACAGAGGAAAAACATCAGATAAAGGAATGCATAATAGGGCACCTATCTGACTTGCAACTAGGAATATCCAAATACTTTCCCTCGATCTCGACTACTGGCTGGGAGTGGCTGATTGCATCTGACGAAGAAAATGCATTCAAAACAGAATTAAACTACTCCGAAAAAGAGCAACTTATAGAAATATCATCCGATACAGTCCTGAGATCGAAATTTAGAGAAAATGCTCCCGATGTTTTTGGATCTCAATCAGAAATGAATATCCGGATATCGCGAATAAAGCAATATCTCTTTTACTGCCTGTCTCAACGTCCTACTTGTGCGAGTCTGGATTCTCTATATTGAAGAATCTTATATGATAGAGATCTACCACTAATAGGTCAATAAAACAAGGCTGGTTTGAGCGATAGTTATATTTTCAGAACGTTTACAAACGTTTTCGGAACACCTTCGTCAGTGAAAATATAACTAGTTATATTTTCACTGACGAAGGTGTTCCGAAAACGTTTGTAAACGTTCTGAAAATATAACTATCGCTCAAACCAGCCTTGTTTTATTGACCTATTAGTGGTAGATCTCTATCATATAAGATAAGTATAAAAAGGTCACGAAATATATATATATATACATTTAATATATTGAAGAATATGAAATGTGACTACAGGTATCGCCTACTTGATGTGGACGGCGAGATGAGAGTGTTTGTCAAGAATTCGTCCGCGCATAGATATACTTTGCAGAAATTGGCAGGGACAAGTATCTCACTAGTTTTAAGATTTATGTCTTTACATTTCTGATCTTGATGATTATTTTTTTATGTTCCTGCTTAAGAGTAATAACTTCCTTTTATATTTATATTTTTCTATTTAAGACTCTTACGCAATAAATTTTAAAATTTGTTTCTCATAGTCGTTCCACAATAAAAAGAAGTGTTGTAGGTACTTTGTGTGTTCGCTTTTTTGCATCTGTCGCGAAAGTTTGAAACGTACTTTGGTGTCCCAAAGGAAAAAAGGTTGAGAACCGCTGCTATAGACTATAGAGTATCTCTACGGTATGTTAGAAAGGAAAGTTGGTAGGCGTGCAGTCGCTTATGTCAATTAATCAACCAGTAGATTCTGCTGTCAGAGAATGGGAAAATGATTCACCAGAATTTCATTGACAATTTTCAACAGACCACGGCGAATAAATGAAGTTGTTGTAAAGAAAGGAGGAGGAAATATGCGATACCAAAATTGCTTCGTATTAAGTAATTGTTGTATATAGTGCCTAGAACTGTTTATCGTTGTGCTATGATGCACAAAATTCTGTTATAAACACTTATCAATAAAAACGAGATTGAAATAACCTTCTTTTCATCTACGTTTTTCTTAAACTTGATTTGTAACAATTATATTCCCATTGAACTTTTATGTTTGTTATATATTTGAGGCGTGTTTCGAAATAGTGCATTAATTTTGTAAGATAGATGTGGAAAAAATACTGTTAAAACTGATCATGGTATCTATAATGATTTACATGTCAATGCCAAGAATTACTTCAAATAATAAGCGCCAAACAGACATAACTGTGTGTAATTACAATTAATAATGTCCGCATCAGAACAAACTGATATCACGGTAGACACAAAATATTTAGATGATCTTCCTAATAACAAGCTTGTTGAAACCGTACGGGAACTGCAAAGTGAGGTGAAAAGAGTGGAAATGGAAAACATAATTTATGAAAATTTTCTAATGGCAAATGAGCCATCACTAATTTCAAGTATGGAACGAACATTACGAGCTGTTAGAAAAATGCAATACTCCTACACGCCTCAATCGGTTGCGCCAATGCATCAGGGAGCAGAGCTAGTATCGACTGATTCCATTTCAATCAGTGGATTCAGTATACAGGCAGATACTACGTCGACAGTATATGGACCATCGTGCAGCAGAGCAAAAGATAGAGGACCTAGAATTAATTACAGTCAGAAGATCGACTTGGTAATGAGGGAAATAGAAGTAATGCAGAATGCTTTGGAACATTTTATCAGTACCTCGCATAGAAAAAATGTCATATACGGGCTCAAATAGAGGAATCCAATGTAAGAACTGTAGAAGTTACCGAATGCAGAGATGTTTTTGAGCAGACTATCGTCATAGACGCTGTCGAAAATTTAACGCAAAAAATCCCTGCTGAGAAATTCGTACGGCAAGTATCCATGCATACATATGTATGTATGTACACGGCCTTTTGTTTAAATTTGGCAATGGTACCGGACAAGGGCGTATGTCGGTGAACACAGCGTCTAGCGCGAATTTGTTAACCTTCCTATACTCACGTCAAAATATGAAACACGTATACTATACTATGTAAGTCGGTCTCACAGACCGTATGCGTGAGTATAGGAAGGTTAATCGACATAGCCCTCCTACCTATTCTCCAATCAACTGACTCCAGTACGCTGCGTCCACCGACATGCGCCCTTCCCCGGTACCACCTTTTTAACAAATTCTAATTATATGAATCAAGTCGATACTTTCCAGTCAAGTGAATATTTATTATAATATGAATGAATGAATGATGAATATCCATCGAATGTGATGCACTAAATTTGAATAGGTATTTATTTTAAATTGTTTCATAACTAACTTTAGTTATAGTCATACAGTACAAGTTCGATAATCCGCTGTTCCTTCATCCGGCAAGCTCAGTAATCCGTTGTATTTCATAGCTATTAAGAATTTCGAGACCGCTCTATAATCCGGCGTTACGAACCATCATCAGTTCAGTAATCCGATGTGGTCGCTCTGCAGTCTAACAAATTGACCGGTACCGACTTACTGTTAGTGCGCTGTTTTGTTTTGAGCAGTATTTGTCGTTCTGCAAGACAACGTCAAAACAAACTGCTACAAAATGTCGTTCCAAAAAGAGGGAAAACGTAAGCATAAACATTAAGTTTATCTGAAAAAATTGACATTTTACGTAACCTGGACATTTATCCTCAGATAGTTACTTTGGCGACATTGTACAATGTCGGACGTGCAACAATTCATTATATAGGAAAAAGTCGTGAAGAAATTGAATATTTTGTCAAATCGGCAGAGAATGAAAAGGGAAATAGATAAACTACTAAAACAGAAGAACATCAGAAGATGCTCCATTTGTTGAGAAATTTAGGAAAAAGTGGAAGAGCTTGGATTTACCATAGCACTGATCAAATCTACAACGCTGATGAAAGTGGTTTATTTTGGCGAGTATTACCAAACAAGACTTATGTGCACAGTGGAGAACCCCAAGCTTCTAGCAGAAAAGTACTCAAAGAACGGATAACTTTTAGGCCTTGCTCAAACGCGAGCGGCACTCACAAGCTCAAGCTTCTGCTAATAGGAAAAATGAAGAATCTGAGGGCATTTCTTGGTGTTATCGACAAAAATCAAAGGGGGTAAAGAAGGAGAAATTTGTGGAATGGTTTAACCAATATTTTGTGCTTGAAGTACACCGTTTCTTAACAATGGGAAATCTTCCGCAGAAGGCCTTATTCGTGTTAGACAAGGCACCCGGACATAGTCCAAATGATGAATTGTCTTTTAGTAATGTACTGTAGTATATCATTCATACGTTAGTTGTATCGTTTATATATGTATAACATATAACATAAATATGTATGTACTTACATTTATTATAGTGTATGTACTTATTTTAAATACATTTGTTTTAATATTCTGAGAGATAATATATGATTAATGATCGTATTAGTTGAATAAAAATATTTACTATAAACTACGTATTTGTAAACGTTTCTTAATTTGTATACGTCCAGTAATCCTGCCTTTCCACTACTCCGACAAAGGCAAATTCTTATAGTGTCGGATTATCGAGCGTGTACTGTATATAGTTTGAAGTGGTTTCACCTAATAGTTTTCCAATGTTTTTGAAATTCAATTTAGGTCAATGTATGCTTGTCCTGTCATGCCATAACCTACAATTTTATAACGCATACGAATCACAATTCCCAGAAGTATAGAGATGTACAGTGAGTAATATAGGAATACACGGCAAGGTGAGGAGTACACTGGCAAAATGTAAGTTTCCATAGCGCACCTCATTAACGTAGTGGTTGTGATCGTCTGAACGTCGACTACAAGTTGCAATCACAAATTCACGACCACTAGGTAAATGAGGTGCGCTGTGGAAACTTATATTTTGTCTGTGCACTACTGACCTTGAAGTGCGTTCCTATATTTGACTCCACTGTAAACACCGTAACTTCCAAACTAGTAAGCAACTGTCAACAGAAAGTGAAATTCTAGGGAACTAGTACACTAGTGGCCTTGTCCATTCTCGTTTAACATATTGTAACTACTTAAACTACCTAAATGTCGATGATTTAATTGACTAACGTTACATAGTCCATCCTCTTTTAAAGTATTGTCTTTGTTAAATACAACAATAAGTAAAACTTTGGTCGTTGATTGTACCGGACGTTAGTAACGTAACTGCCAAATTGAAAAGAACGTGCTATACCATAGGTACAAAGTGTAAGGTATGAAGACCTATAGTAAATTCTCTACTTTCGGCCACTTTTTAAAAAAAGTTAACTCCAAAAGCGGCTATTGTTAAAATTCAGAATATATGGAAATTACCATGTTCCTGATCCTCCTAATAACGGTACCTCTATAAATCGTTCACGACCACAAATAAAAATATTTTGCTAAAATTCAATGTAATTTTACCTCTTATTACCGATCAGTTAGGCTTTGCAAATCTCATTCTAATGATCTGACGGGCCATGCTACTAGGTTTCAAGTGCATATAACCGATTTATATCCACTTGTACGTCGGATTTCCTACATAACGTATGGCGCCACTGGGACACAAGTATCAATGCGTTATGTATATGCTGTTAGCAGTCAGTAAAATGACATCTCCTAGATTATTGCCGAATCCTGATTATAACTCTTGTAAACTTGGGTGGCTAACATATTTCGTGAAAATGCTGATACGTATACTAGTTCAATTCCATTTTGCAATTCTATTATGGCTTCATCTTTTTCGTTTACAATAACGAAGAGAAATATTAGGAAATAATGAAAGAAAGCTAAAAAAAGTTTGAGGCAATCAGTAAAGAACATAAGGCTGATACCCGTAATTAACCAGTAGAAAAAGACCATTGGGCAGGAGAAAAAGGCTATACGGAAGAATAGTTCTATTTAGCACTATCAAACAGACTGACAGTAAGTTGGCTGAAACAAACGTACAAATATTTTTACCACTGAGTGAATGAATAACAATCTCCTACATTAAGTAACAAAATACCGAAATATGTAACAATTTAGCGTTGTAAATGTATGATCTTTAACTCCGTAGGTCAATTTTTTCTTCAATGATAAAGTGTAACCAAAAGAAGTAATACTTACTTACCACATTCGCAATGTTAATAAAGAAATCATATTAACTTCTACTACGTGCTACTAAAAACAATTACATACATAATATTTAAATTTTGTTATCGCAAAAGTTTGTCTGTACTGATTTATTTATTTCTGTCAATATTTTGTCACTGTCAAAAAGTATTTATGTATTTATTTATTTTTCTAATTTTTTTCCTTTTCTGTAAGTAATATAAAAGGATTCAAAATAAACCCTCTATTTGGTACCATCAATTGCAATTATTAACAATGTCCGAGTCCAGCGAAAGTTGTCACATCATTGATACAAAACACTTGGAAGATCTTTCGAACGTTGAACTTTTAGATTTGATGCGAGAACTGCAAGCAGACGTAAAAAGGATGGAGTTAGAAAACCAAATCTTTGAGAATTTTCTAATAGCTAATGAGCCAGCGCTTATTGCTAGCATGGCTCAAACCTTAGAAGCTGTGAAGAAACTGCAACATTCCTACAAAGCTCAACTAACGTTGCAAACTCAGCAAATCCCAAGTCCCAAATCCCCTGGATCTGTTTCGAAAACCAGCGGACTCAGTGCCCAAGTTGATAACCAGTCTATAACGTATGAATCATCAGTCAACAAGAGCAAATCCGACCGAGGACCTAGAATTAATTTTAGTCAAAAGACCGATCTTGTTATGAGAGAAATAGAAGAAATGCAGGCTTCTTTGAAAAAATTCATTGCAATCTCGCACAGAAAAAATCAAAATTAAAGGCAGAGATAGAAGAATCTAACGTTAGAGCTCAAGAAGTGGAGGACAGCATAGGCGATTTCGAAAAAGATATCATCATAGGTGCTGTCGAGAAATTAACACAAAAAATTTCTGCTGAGAAATTTGTTCGGTAAATCACTTGGTGGATTTCGTAATGTGTGCTAGGTGTCAAAGTAACACTCTGAAATTCTTTGGATATTTTTTTAAACAATTTAGTTTACCGCTATATTTTAAACTCTTTACTTCTATGTCAATTCATAAGACGAAACAAAACGTTCATATTTGGCTACTGATAATTGTATTTATTTTTCCAGATATATGCAAGAATGGTTGAAAACAGCTCAGTTTATGTTAGAGAAACTTCGCTTACGCACAAGTTCTTTACGTATTCAACAAGCTAAACTTAAGTCTCAACTAATTCAAAAGGAAGAACTTGGCGAATGCATTCATGAAGTAGATTTCGAGAAACTAAAAATTGAAAATAAAAATTTTCAAATCAAAATCGAGCAAAAAAACAGCCACTTACTTGAACTGAAACGTATTAACGGAAATGCCAATCTAATGCTCACCAATCACAAGAAGATCTTACAAAAGCAAGACGAAGCACTACGAAATTTAAAAAACTATCAAAGCTACTCAAAAAAGAATAATCGATCTAGAAGAGGAAAATGATGAGACCGAAAACGAAGTACTGGTGGAAAAAGAGAAGTATAAGCAGATCAGGAAAGAAGTTCAATTGTATGAAGTTCCCGATGTTATGGAGTACATACGAAAGAAAGCCGAATTGGATGAACTGAATAAAACGTTAAAAACATGGAGAAGGAAAAGTAATATACAGAGAATTGCCTTGTCCACTTATACCAAAATGATGATGCATATAACGGGTATATTAAAACCTAGACTTTCGTGGTACGACATAGATAGGAGCAGAAGTGAAGAAATACTAATGACCAGTTATTCAGACAACGTGGACGCAATATCGGATAGTAGTGTATTTTAGGGCTTTAATATAAATTATATAGCAGTATTTATAAGCATACGTTTGGAAATGTGTAATCAAAATTGTTAGATAAAACATGGTAATACTTAAAATGAGTAGTCTTTATTTAAATTTTGATTGGTGTGATTAAATGATCTCTTATTTGAATAAACTATCAACTGCATTAATAGAAATTACCACCAACATCGATACAAAAATTCAGTCTTGATTCCACTCCGGGTTCTACATGCTCAAAGATATCAGATGTTACCGGCTAGAATTCGGTTATTTTCTGTTACAATTTTTCTCTGCTTTAGAACGGCAATTTTCTTGATTTTGCTAATTCTCAATTTCAAGAAGTAATTGTTCAAAAAAGGATTTTGGAAAAAAGAAATGAGAAGAGAAAAAGCCAAATTGGATAAATATATGGAGACTTTTTAAGGCAAATTTGGAACACCAAATTTGCTCTTCGTATGTAACCGACGATCCACAAACTGGTTTTGTGTTGGAACGATCTTATATTATTCTATTCAACTAATTTTGTAGTTTTTAAATAACCTAAAGACACATTGTACAGTAAAATTGGAAAAAAGACAAAATACTCACCGATTTATGTCGTCTGTGTGTTTTCCTCTGACTCTGTCTGGTCAAAGATGCATGTCTCACCTTTAGTAGTCATAAGCAGCACAAACAAAAAATTGTATTTCTAAAGCCGTTTATCAGATTAGTAAAATCAGAATCCACTTTTCAGTGTAAATTAAGCATCCGAGGGTATATCGACAAGTTTCCGGAATCACTGCTAGTTTTCCAAATACATTATGTCGTTGTGTTGGCAATTCTTTCATATCAATTGACTGTATTAAGTCAAGGACCTTTTTGTCTATTCAATTATGGATAATAACGTTTGAGCGATCATCAACTTTCTATTTGGAAGGGAAAACCGCAACGGAAATCAAATCAAGGTTAGATACCGTTCTGGAAGATTCATCAGCATCATTTTCCACCGTGAGTGTTTGGTTTCGGCATTCAAGCGTGCCCGCACCCATACAAGTGATGAACCACGTTCAGGATGTCGGAAGACGGCTACCACGCCAAAAATTGTGGAAAAAATCCATGACATGATTTAGGCAGATCCCCGAATAAAAGTATGCGAAATTGATGAAGCCGTGGGCATCTATTATGAACGAGTACTTTGTATTTTACATAACGATTGTTTGGAAGTGTTTACGAGGAATCCAACGCATTTCAAGAGACGATTCATGACCCGGATTTATCACTACACACCAGATACAAGAATGCAATCAAAACAGTGGATTGCACGCGGTGAATCGGTTCCAAAGAAGGCAAAGACTATTCATTCGGCTGGAATGGTAGTGGCATCGGTTTTTTGGGACGCAAACGGAATTTTGCTAATTGGTTATCTTGAAAAAGAAGAAAAACTGTCACTGGCCAATATTACACAACAGTTTTGGACAAATTGATAACAGCAATTCATGAAAAACGCCCCGGAATGGTTACGAAGAAAGTGTTGTTTCACCACGACAATGCGCTCGCTTATTCAAGTGCAATCGTTCAGCAGAAATTGACAGAATTGAAGTTGAAAATCTTCGAAATCAAACTTCCCCCTGTTCCCGAAATTCAAAACATTTCTGGGTGGAAAGAGAGTTTGGTCGAATGAAGAACTGATAGAGGCTGTAAACGATTATTTTGAGAAGCTAGATGAAGGTCACTTCCGGAAGGGAATCGAAGACATGGAGAAAAGTTGGACCAAGTGTGTTGAACTTCGAGGGGATTATACCGAAAAATAAAATATAACTTGAATCCGTATTATTTTGTTTTCATTGTTATTCCGCAAACTTTTTAATCTACCCTCGTATAAATAAATTAACCATTCTTGTAGTACTACACTACATTTGGAACTCTTAAGAATTTGAAGAGTTGGGAGTCTCGAAAATAGGATCGATCGATGTGTAACTTTCTTGGAAAAAATACTGTTAATTTTACATTGTCGAATATATCACATTTTGTGTGGTTATTACGTCAAGTTACACACATTTCATATAATATTGGTAAGACATAGGGCGCGCAGGCCGTTCTCAAGAATTTCATAAGAAAAACAAAAAGGGTCATTTTGAATAATCATCATAGAACAAAAAAGAAACACATAAAAGACATTAATACCAGAAAAGAAGTTACTGGAAACAGTAAAAACGAACCATACCAATGACTACTCTTAGTATAGAAAAGTACGAGTAACTCACCTTTTGTACGTATCTCGGCGTTTCTGGTACCTTGTTCGGATTTTCCTGCAATTGTCTCAAAATATCAGTTAATTGTAATGTTAACTTCTTATGAGATCCAGGTTTCAGATAGTTCTCCTTGACCATGCCATTGATTATGTCATTGGGTTGCGTATCGAACCTATTAAACTTAAAGCTAATAGTTTTTTGCTTGCAAATCAGTTGACACTCGACCGTGCCATCTGGATGCACCTGTTGCACCGCGAATTTCTTTGAGGAATGCTTATGCGTTTTCGTGATAGGATCGCTAGTCGACGAAGTAGCTTCACTTACTTGTTCTGACGTTGACAAATCCTGATCTTCGTTTCTCGTTTCGGTAATAATCGTTGTCTCCCTATCCTGCGCCGTCTCTTTGTATAAATTTTGTTCAACGATGGTCTGCAGATTGGGATGTTGCACAGTCGACGATTGGGTTTGTCCAACGTAAAGTGTCGGATCGTAATCTTGGATGCTCTGCTGTGAACTGTGATTTGATATATCCTGCTGTATTAAAGATTGTTGCTGCATGTAATCCATATGAGACACTGGTTGGGACGCAGTAGACATTCTTCTCTGTTCGCCCGATTGCTGCTCGAATGTTGATAATGGTGGTAAAGACACAGTAGACAATCTATGCGGTTCTTTAATATGTTGGGGTTGTAATACCATAGCAACATGATGTTGTAATTCGGATAAATTAACCGGAGTATCAACTTTAGTCTGTTTAATGTCTTGTGTCTGTTGTACAGTCGCTTCTTTAATTTGTTGCTCATTTAAAACCGGATTTATTTCCTGGTTAGGTTGTACCACACTCTGCACGGCCTGCTGTTGAATCTGTGACATATGCACTAAGTTCTGCTGTTGTACTAGTTGCTGTGGTAACTGCACAACATTTTGATCGCTAGTCTGCGCCAATATTCCTTGTCCCCTTTGAGTTTGGTTAACAGACTGCGACTGTGAAGTTCCTGTATGCATTATCTGGTTTGTAATTTGATTTTGGGACTGCATAATTTGCTGCTGTATCTGCTGTGGCATTTGGGGTTGTATTACTTGTTGATTCGGCTGTGAAATTTGGGGTTGTATTACTTGTTGATTTGGCTGTGACATTTGGGGTTGTATTACTTGTTGATTCGGCTGTTGCATAAGGGGCTGAGATACAATTTGCGGTTGCGATATCCCTGTTGGTTGCTGCAATGGCAATTGCTGACCTATTTGGGTTTGCGAAACTGTTTGTGGTTGCTGAGTAATTTGGGGCTGGTGAATTATTTGTGGTTGCACAACTGACTGTTGAGATTGAGCCTGTAATTGCGGCTGCTGAACAACTGTGGGTTGTGTTTGTTGTATTATTTGAGTTTGCGATTGCTGCTGCGATATTGGGGATTGCTGAATTATTTGTGTTTGCGACTGGGACAAATGAGATTGCTGTGGCAACTGAGGTTGAACTACTTGCATTTGTTGAGTTTGAGGTTGTTGCACTAGTTGTGTTTGCGATGGTTGCTGTTGAATTATTTGCTGTTGAGGTTGAGACATAGGAGGTTGCTGATGTGATTGTTGTTGACTTGCTTGAGGCTGTGGTATTTGAGTTTGGGGCACCAACGCTGATGACTGAGACAATTGCGATTGACTTGGGGGTTGCTGCATCATCTGAGGTTGTACCAATTGCGGTTGTTGTTGCGGCTGATACATTTGAGATTGCTGGATCATTTGATTTAATTGAGCATGCTGAATCATCTGTGATTGTTGTGGCTGTTGCAATTGAGGTTGTTGAGTTACTTGCGGCATCATTTGAGATTGTTGAACAACTTGCTGTTGTTGTTGCTGGGATACCAGTTGGGATTGCTGCACTTGAGATTGTTGCGGTTGTTGAATTACTTGAGGCTGTTGTTGTTGAACCAGTTGGGGTTGTTGCTGTTGTTGCATAATTTGAGGTTGCTGCTGTTGTTGAGTAATCTGACTTTGTTGCGGAATTATTTGGGACGTTGTTTGTGGATGTTGTTGCTGTGTAATTTGAGTCTGTTGTGAAACTTGCGACTGTTGTACTATTGGTGTTTGATGTAACACTTGTCCTTGCTGCTGCATCTCTGGAACTCCTTCTAGTATTTGCTGAAGTGGTGGAGGTCTTGTAGTGGAAAGTCTATGTTGTGGAAGCTGTGGCTGTTCTTGTGGCTGTTGCTGTTGTGAAATTGTTTGTTGTAGTATAGCATCTGTATTAGCTGACTGCTGCTGTTGTAGTTGCTGTAAATGTAACAATTCTTGGGCATTGGGACTTTGTGTAACAGAATTTCTATGTTGCTCAGATACCTGTTGTATCAGTTGAGGTTGGAGTTGCTGTTGTATTTCTTGCATTGATGGTTGAGAAAAATTCATTCTATGTTGTTCTTGCAGTACCTGCTGTTTCTGCATATCCATTTGACTATCAATACTTCTTCTGTGCTCCTGTGTCGGTGCAGATGTCTGTAACATGTCAGGTTGAGACATGGTACTTAAACGATGTTGGTCTTGTTGCATTTGTAGGAACTCTGCTTGCTGTGGTTGCTGCAGATTTTGCTGAATGTACTGCTGTTGTATCTGTTGTTTGTGAATTATTGGTTGCTGTTGAACCGGTTCCACAGAACTTTGTCTTTGAATGGAAGGAGCAATTTGGGCCTGTTCGATTTGTTGAAGAGGTATCGATTGCTGTTGCTGGTATACAGGCTGGGTCGCAGGTTGTTGTAATTGTTGCTCAGCGGGCATCATTGTATGCTGAACTACATTTTGTTGAGACGTATACTGGGAAACTTGTTGTTCTGGTATACTACTACTTTCATTTCCAGCATACTGTATTTGAGGTGAAGTGTAAGTCTGTGCCGGATAAGCCCCCGCAGAACTTTGCTGTTGGCCGCTTTGATATGTTTGTGTTGGTTGTGGTGGAGTTTGCTGGTAGCTCTGACCGGCTTGTGGAGGTACATTAGGCTGTTGCTGGGGAATGCCGACCATTCCTTGTTGCTGGACGTTCTGCTGCTGACTCGCAACATACGTTTGTTGTGTATTAACACTTTGTTGCACCTGCTGCTGTTGTTGCTGCTGCTGTTGTTGTTGTTGCTGCTGCTGCTGTTGTTGTTGTTGTTGTTGTTGCTGTTGCTGTTGCTGTTGCTGCTGCTGTTGTTGTTGTTGCTGCTGCTGCTGGAGATATTGCAAGTACTGTAACTGTTGTTTTTCTTGTTCTATTTTTCTTTAGTAATTTGTGTAATGGGAACTTTAAGGAGTCTAGCCACACTTTTTGCATCGTCCTCGAATATGATACCAGACTTGGCCTGAAATCAAACTTGAATTTATTAAAACATTAATTGGCATAAATTCGAAAGAGATACCATTTCTTCAGCAATTGTTTCAATTCTATCCGAGTCGATATCGAATTCGAATTGTATCGCTTCGTTTTCTTTATGTTTGTGAGTACGCTTCTTTGGATCTATAACGCGTAACCTGAACGTGACCTTGCTACCTTCTTTTGATACAAAATCAATCTTGAGACCAACCTCTTCTTCGAAGAAAGGATGTACAAGTAGATCCTTAACGCGAGGTCTATCTTCTTTGCGTGGTCTTATGCAACTTTCAATTACATCTTTTACTTCAGAACTCTCTATTTTATCAAAGCTGGCTGGCTTTACACCCTAAAAAGAAAATATTACGATAATACGATAAGTTAATTTGTCGTGTAATTGTAATAGAGACGTGCGGATTTAGGCACGAATAAGGCAAACGGACCTTGCCTTTCCCTACTTACACGTAGGCCAAGGAATTGTGCTACTCACATGATAAAGTTCATACTTGCATTGAAGAGGCAAGTAATTGATGCGATTCATCTGTCTTAAACTTGTCTCTAGTAATAAATGTTCAACGTTTATCGAGGAACTATTAACATTATAAAACATATTAATTGTTTTCATTAAGATTTTTTTAGTTCACATGATTTACCAATTTTTGTTCCCTTTTAACATTGAATGATAATGTTTACATCCAGTTTTAATGCAAGAATAAAAACAAAGAATTCTGCAACGCGACCCATACGAATTATTAAGATAATTATCTCCATTTCTCAATGTTAAGTAGCTTTCCCAATATTATTAATTAATGAAAGGTTGTGCACTTAAAAAATATTTGCTTACAGAAATGACTTTCTTATAGATCTGTGCGGGACCAGAACATTCCGAGTACGGATATTCGCTGGTAGCCATTTCCAACATACACATTCCGAAAGCATAAACATCAACACCTTCATCATAATGTTCCTCATACATTTCAGGTGCCATAAATTCAGGAGTACCAATTACCTAGAAATACAAATTGTTCATTAAATTCGTTACTTCTCTCAATATCGACTACAAATAGAATAACTGTCACTACTTTTTGTTTGTTCCTTCTTAAGTAGAGGTGGGTCTATTGGAATGCAAATTCATAACCTAACGATTCTCAAAACCATTGAAGAGCATTCGATTCTCGTTGAAGTATTACAAACATTAGACACCATCAATTATTAAACAGTCAACAAATTTGTATGATTTCGGGAACTGACGTTTGAATTGCCTATCTCGATTTATACATACACACGAGGATAAAGGCAGAAGTACCCGGCCTAACAACAACAAACATTTGAATATTTGAAAAATTAATCTCTATTTCCCTATATAGGCTTTCCTAAAGTAGAATCTGTTGGCGTTTTCAAAATAGCTGTCAACCGCAGCAATCATCTGCTAATTGTTGGCGAGTCACTTCTTCAAAGTCAGAAAACTAAAATAGTCCGAAGTGGCTAACTTGGGCAAATAGAGTGCGCGTGAGAGTAATTCGAAACATGATTTGATATTTTTAGGTGTTGTAATAACGTATGATATGATGCATTGTCGTTATGAAACAGCACCTCCTTTCTTTCCAAATGTGATAGTGTTTTCTATAATTCGTCGTTCAAACACTGTAATAAGTTTGCATAATACTCGTTGTTAATTGTTTCTTCGTGTTGAAGATAATATTTCGAATCTTCGGAAATAGAGACCAGCGAAAAGAATTAAGTATTTTTGCTGTCTTTGGAAACCGTTCGCCTTTCAGAGTCTTAAAGCAAAAACTCTTCTTTATTGCTCCGAAACATCAGTAAACGGTCGAGTGAAACATCATCACGGCGTTGTTTTTATTCCATTGCGAGCAATTGCGGCACACACTTTGCCTTTTTGTCAAAATTTTAACTTAACATGCTGTTCCTCGCACTTCCAATCATTTTTTGGATTTTTGGTCATTACTGATAACCTCATTTGGCGATCACTGCGATATTAGAACGGCATCGTTTAAATTGGCCAACCCAGTACTTTATTGTTACCCCCACAGTAGTAACCACCTCAGCTTTCATATCGATTGGCCTGAAATCTTCTATATGAAAGTACTTTATTACGTATTATGACGATTGTTAAACTAATACTAAAACAACGCATCCGCTTTAACTATTAAACAGACGCTTTTCAAGGTTGAAACTTTCTAGCTCAGCATTTTCCAATAACGTATCCCTGGAGATGCGCGGTGGACCGGTTAGGGTAAACATGGCAAACCCACTCAAATTGAAAGGGTATCGAGGAAGAAGAGAGGGAGGTTGATAACTGCTGTTTTGGACAACACAAGAAAGACGTTTACTATAGTGGTGAAGATCCATTAATGGTTGCTAGTTTTAAAATTGATAGTATACAAAATAGGCCTGGGCAGCGTACAAAAAAAAAAACAACAGTATTTAGAAACAAAGGGAACAGACTAGGAAGAACACAAGAAAGAAAGAAATAGGATATATGGATTAAATTTAGGTAAAAAATGAAATACGCGTGCAACGAAAACCAATAACTATTCTTCGGAACATTACAAAATATGAAAGTCAAAAAGATTGGTATCATAGTAAACATTAACGATAAGAAACGACATGTTGGACGGACGTGCTGGAGATGGAAGCAATACTTTACAAACCTATTAGAAGGCGAAAAGGAAAAAAAAAAAAAAAACAAGAAAAACACGAAGAACACTAGAGAACAAGAAACGGAAATACTACAAGGGGAAAGAATAACCGCAGAAAACATAAAAGATGCAATTAAGAAGATTAAGTTAGAAGTCTTAAGATTAAGTCTTCAGAACGAGATGAAATAACTGCAGACATTACGAAAGGTACATTTCTTCGGAAATTACTGCTATGTTAGAAAAGGAGAAAACATATGCTACAATACAGGGGAAGTGACAAACTGGAAGAACATAATTAAGCTTCAAACAAGGGAAGTCAACGATGCACTGTTCATACTGAAATAGACAGAGAAAACGCAATAAAAGAAGAAAAGAGTGTGAACAGAAGCCTTATAAATTTAGAAAAAGCTTTCGATAAAGTTATACGAAGAATACGAAGCCTATATAACATAAGGTGTTAGACAAGAATTCATGTTGTCCCCCTTCCCCTCACCCCTTCGTTCCGTGTCGTCCCGCCTCCTTGGTGTTCTCATTCGTGATGGACGTTACAATGTTACCAAAAAGATTAAAAGAAAAGAAGTAAAAACTCATGAGGTGCGATACTGAAAATTATCGAAGGTAGAAATCACCGAAATCTGTTATGCGGACGATATGATGCTATTGGCTAGCTAAAGACGAAGAAATCCTTACGAGGAACATGGAAGTATACAGAAAGCCAACAGAAAGATGAGACGTGGTAATAAATAAAGGAAAAATAAAGACTACGGCATTTTTAAAGAAGAAACATAATGTACAAGTACAAGAATTTCAGAAACAATTATCTCGGGGACGGAAGACTAGACCAAGAGATAAGGCAAATGATCGCGGCGGGAGAGAGACTGTTTACTCGTTTCATGGGCATTGGGAAGTATATTTCCCATCGTAGACATTTAGATAATAGTAGTAGTAGTAGTCTATGAAAGGATTAACGGTATTTAAAAAATTCTTTAACTTTAAAAAGAGAAATATCC
Organism: Chrysina gloriosa; assembly: GCA_038088585.1. Lineage (NCBI taxonomy): Eukaryota > Metazoa > Arthropoda > Insecta > Coleoptera > Scarabaeidae > Chrysina > Chrysina gloriosa. The sequence goes on along the minus strand of CM076095.1, from coordinate 13,614,674 downwards.
AAGGAAAGAAGAACTAACGTGTATGAGAAGTTAGTAACCTTCATCCTCACATACGGAGTAGAAACATAGATTTTGATGGGAAAATAACCACGCAAAATGACAGCAATTTAAATGTGATAGAACTGAAAATAAGAATGTAATACAGACAGAACTTGTGAAATCCATCGAAGATGGTTATAAAAATAGTCCCGGAAAATAAATTAGTGCAAAAAGTGTTCGAACCAACGAGTAGCTGGAAAAAGGGGACGATCAAGAAGGACATGCCTAGAGGATATTGGAAAAGCATCAGTGAGCGAAGGAAATTTTGGGAGGAATTCAACCAGACCTTCTTTGGAGTTGACAGCTTGACATGGTGGGAAGGATGCCAAGGAGATCCTGAGGGAAAATGCTAGATTAAGAGAAACTCCTCTCAGGCACTGGGCGAACCCCGGCTGTATATAGCTTTCCTAAATTACCCCAAACCAAACCAATGACCGGAGACTCCGAAACTAGAGACTTAGGGTAAAAGCTAAAAACTTTCCAGGGCTTCTCGGCGGACCGTGAGAAAGAGCCGGACGGTAGCGGCGACGGCACCGGGGCAAAGAACGGGGATAAATGGCCAGCGAAAAATAGAGTTAAAAAAATTGCCATTACCAAGGTCGTAGGCTTTATTGAGGGCGCGACCTAATGGTGTAAACTAGCTGGGGAACAATAAACCATTGAGCTTCAGTGCAGTGGGGCAGAGGCCACACTGTTAAGAAAAAGCCATCTCGTTAACCCAAGATAGAAAAAGTTTGAAAGAAGTACGGGGATTGCCAGCGCAACCGATTCAACGATTATATCCAAAATGGTAGTTTGGTTAAGGATTTAATATTGCGTGTTATCGAAGTACTATAAAATATAAAAATAAAAAAACTTACCGACTTTGCAAAGCTTCTATTCTTCAAGGTAGCTAAACCGAGGTCACCTATTTTAACGGAACCAGTCGTCCCAGTTATAAATATGTTGTCACATTTCAAATCTCTGTGTATTATCGGAGGCCCTCTGGAATGAAGGAAAGCCAATCCTTTCAAAATTTGACGGCACCAAGACTTCAACACTTTGGGATTGATTTTCTTAAATCTTCTTAAATACCTGAAGGCGAATGCATAATATACATTATTATTTTTAATAATAATAATACAAAAATGTCTATATTCTGTTTCACATTGGGTTAACAGTATGTAGCTTATGGGAAATCAGATCTGCGTTGCCATACAATCATTGTTAGGGATATCTGATAATTGATGTTGAAGTATGAAAAGGAGGTAAGAGGTCTCTAGTCTATAAGAGCGTAAACTATTAGCTAATATCAAAATCTTAATAAAATAAAAGCTGGAGGATTCTCTACATAACGCCCTAATGGATTTGGTGCGTTAATGGGCAGTTATCAAGTAACTGTGCAAAGGCATACCAAGTAAGGACAATTTTCATATGTCAATAATCCGTAAGGAGTCCTAATAAGGACGAAACTATTTAGTATACAGTTGCGATATGCGATTGACAAATTACTTAATTGCCCTCACGGATTATTGGCATATGCAAATTGTGCCTACTTTGTAAGCTTTGGCACAGTTATTTGATAGCTGCCTGTTAACAAGCTTAATGCTATTAAGAATCTTTCAGCTTTTATTTTATTACTATTAACTAGATCGGAAACAGGCTGCATGTCGATTTATATGTGATGCAACAGTTTACTTACGTTTTCAAAGTTCCACTCAGCATAAGTTCAGTAACAAGGACGATATTCTTCTTTTTTGTGGTAATACTCTCCCAATAGTTATAGAATCGCACGATATTGGGATGTTGTAACTTCTTCAGCATCTCCGCCTCTTCTCTGAACCTTTGCCTTTCAGTTCTATTCAGTTTCTTCTCTTGCAACTCGCACCACGCCACAGCTACACCGGTTTGCGTATCTAAACCCCTATAAACAGTCTTAAAAGATCCTCGTCCGATCTCCTCCTCGTATTTAAAGAATCGCCCGCAAGGGCTTACAGCTATCGGTTTATAAACGTCATCGTCATCATCTACCTTGGTAGTCGTTGAGAGGTCAATAATTGGTTGTTCGGTAATGTCTAAACTATTCTCGGTATTATCAACATTTCGATGGAGGATATCGATATTCTGATCGGTAATCTCAACCATTTCGGCATTGTTCATTTTGCTGAAGAGATTTTTCGGCAAGTTATATTTGGCATCATATGGTACCAGCTGCATTTCGCCGACGGGAAAATCAGAATCGTCGTCAGCATTTGAATCAGTCTCTTGTGGGATTTCGAGCGGTATGCATCTCGTAACGCCTTGATGTGTCACGCTCTTATCCTTTTTCTCTTAAATCGATTTTTTCGGATATAATCTTATCCACAGTGTCGGTTATTTCTGTTAAAATTTGACCGGCGGTCTGGTGTGAATCAGTTATTTCCGTACATGAATCGTGATACTCTTCGTACTCTTCGACAAAATTTCTTGCATCGATTAAATTGTCTGGCGACGGTTCCTTTTTCGGAACATACAGAACAGGAACTAAGTTCGATGTTTCACAACTAAAAACGGAGTTGACCACATCGTTTTTCTTCGACTCGCTCAAAATACTTAATTTAGGATGATTATGGGTTACGATTCTAGTAGCCGAGTCTATAACGTCTCCGACCAAAACCGACGCGAAGCTTCTTAAACCCTTTTCCGACATTTCGTATAGATCTGGTGGTTTTTCCTTAACTGGTTTCGAAGCTGGCACCTTAGCTTTAGATTCTACCGGAAGAAAATTCAGTTCATCGTGGCAAAAATGGACGTTATCGAAACTTTTTCTAAAAACTGCTAAATTATCGATAATATCATCGTAAGGTATGGAAGAACAACTATGAGTTCTAAATTTCTTATCTGGCTTCCTCTCACTTTCCTCTGACGGTATAAAAGTGTATCTATTTAAACTTGTTGTAGTTGTTACATATTTCGTAGCTTCTACGTCGGTTTTCACAGTCTTAACAGTAGTTACCAACTCCTTCTTACCGCTAGTTATATCCTCTGGTGAACTAGAATCCGTAGTAAGGTTTCCAGAGCTCCTCAATCCTTCTTTACCCTTATCTTTTCTGTATTTTTCTTAGGATTGCCTGGCTTTCCTCTAATTTTAGCTTTCTGCCTTAAGCGACTAGACGGGCACTCGTCTTCTGTGCTGTTAGTGCTAGTTTTGTGAATTCTAGAAGACGGCCTAATGCTGGAGGTGTGATGGTGCTTAGAGGCAACAACTTCGTCAATCGTGACGTAACCCTTGCTGGACTTTTTGTCGATGTTTTCCGGTGGCGGAGCGTGATCTATGAATTCTATGCTGTCCAAGCGAGATTCGAGGTTGGTTGCCGGAACAATTTCGACTTCCTTGCTTTCGATTTTCTTCAAGGAATCCTTCCTAGATATGTGGGATTTATCCAGTTTTTCCGATTTCTTGTTTTCCTTGTCATTGTTCTTGACGGTAGGAGGGAATTTAGATTTTTCTGTAATGCAAAAAAAAAAGAACTATTTTAAAACTACATTGCATGCATCTACATTTTCTGTACAGAAATTGATAGTCATAATTATTAGTGGTAATAGTTACATTGACCGTAGTATTTAGTACAGCTTTATTACAACACACGAATCTATCCTGAAAATTATAACAAAAAATCATATTCGGAACAATGTACTAATAAGATTCAAGAGACTCTTTAGCGATCTTTGTTTTCATATTTTCTTACGTTCAGTAATTGTATTATACCTGCATTAGTGGCCGAAAGTCTCAGGCTTGTACATGATACATGAATACATTGATTTCGCATATGACACCTAATGTAGTGATTAGGTAACGGGTAATTGCGCTAAGTAATTAAGGGCGGAAATTGCATTGAATTAACTGCGAATGAAAACTTCGGACTGGTGTCAATACTATCCCAAATCAAAATTTGGACAATTTCTGAATCGTCTTGGATTAGCTACAAGTACAATCGTATTTTTAAAATAGCATATCATAATTAGTCTTAAAAGTATACTTTGCTAAAAATAAAATAAAATGTGTATGTAGCACAACAGCAGATTTCAATATTATGTGGTGCAAGACTATCCACATTTCTAAATAAATGCAATCGTCAAAAACATGGTTACATTTTCCAAAATGTGCTATTAATTTCTTATCGTTTTGTTAGGCGCTGTTAACATTTACAGAGATTTTGTCCAAACTGTTGATAAAATGTTTTTACGAAATTGGTAGATGATTGTTATAGTGACTTTAGTAGCAATGTTACTATTAAATTAGCAATTGTGATGTATATATTTTTAAAAAGATAGAGCAAAGAAGTTGAAAAATCCACTAGAAATAACGTAGAAAATGAAACTGCTCCAAGAAAAGTGTTAGAAAAGCTGAGACCTGTAATTATTTACAGAATATTACTCCAAATACTCATTCAAAAAGGAATGTAATCTTCTATTCGGATAATTGTTGCGGCCAAAATAAAAATAAGTAAGTAGAGGAATGAATCAAAAACTCAACAAATGTTTAATAAGCGGCCATACACAAAACGAAGCTGACAGCATGCATACCGCAATCGAAAAGGAAGACAGATGTTAAAAGCAACCAATATCTAAATTTTTTAGCCAATGGATACCAGTAAAATGACTTGCAAAGAAATCTGGAAATCCATACGCGGTACTCGAAGTGCACCAGAGCGATATTTTTGGTTTAAAAACATTAGCTTCAGAGATAGGAACAAACTTTTCCTTAAGTTCTGATGGAAGCAAAATAACCTGGACCCAAATCAAAATTTCCTAAGTCAAAAAGCAACATCCTGTCAGCATTTTCTATAAAACCGAATTCGCGAAATTTCACTAACTCGTTCAAAAACGAAAGAAGAATAAATCATTTTGTTTAACCTTCCTATACTCACGCATACGGTCTGTGAGACCGATTTATATAGTATAGTATACGTCTTTCATTTTGACGTGAGTATAGGAAGGTTAATGAATTATTTTAAAGCTTTTCTGTAATTTTTAATGGCTCCTTTTTGAATCACAACTAAAAATTATTCATGTACAAGAATACAATACTATCTTAAATCATAAATATTTCTAATTTCTATTTCTATTTCTAATAGAATTACTACTTTATTGCAGTTTTAATTACTCAGTTATACATCTTTATAAATTCCCGATAACGAATTTGCAACATTCTTTCTAATACGCACAAATAAAATATGTCAGTAATTTGATGATATGATAATATTGCGCTCATAGTGCGATATCCTGACATTTATTATTATAAATTCTGCGAAAAGCTAAGTATATATAGTATACTATAGTATTTTATAAATTTGTCCTGTAAGTGGTCCAAAAACTGTTGGACAATAAAGATTTATTATTATTATTTATATTATTATTATTATTTATATTATTATTATTATTTATATTATTATTATTATTAACAATGTATACATACACGGGGGCTATCCAGAAATTAACTTTTGGAAGGAGAACAAATTAAAGTTTATTATATCCATATGACTTTTCAACGTAGTGCTCGTTCAAATTGAGGCACCCAGCGATGCACCAGTTTTTTTAATACCACTGTCATACAATTCTGCGCCTGAGATTTCAACCACTCGTTTACGCCTTTCTGCAGTTCCATATCGTCGTGGAAGCGCCAAGCTACGAGCCAGGTCTTCATGTGCGGAAACAAGTCGTATTCGCATGGCACAAGAGCTACTTTTGAACTCAGTTTTTAATGTTTCACACTAGTTCATCAGTCATAATGCTTGCTCGGCGCTTTCGCTAGTGAACATTAGTGCGGCTATTTTTATACATAATCGACTACTGTCTCACTCCACCCTCACTCATTACGTTGTTTCCGTACACTTTACAAATTTCCGATGAATTTCAATTGGCTTGTTGTTCTCTACTAGCAAAATCCTGATCACCGATTGCACTTTACAACTGGCGGGATTTTCTATTGCAACGCTCATTTTAAGAATACACAGTTCACTAACTACAAGCAACACGAACCTCACGCTACCGCAGCTGGATGCGTACCGAGTGAGGGAACACCCAGACATCAAGTTGGTGTACGTAGCCCAATCCCTTGCCACATCAGCTCAAAACGTAAGTTAGATTCTGAGTAATTCTCGTATATAATTCGTGACCTACGTACTTATCTTTTAAATATGCTCTCCTCTGCCACTTTCAGGTCAATCAAACAATAACTCGGAAGTTAATAGTTATCTTTTCAGAAATATAGCTGAAATAACGTTTTCGCATAACCTTCGTCAGTGAAAATACATATAAGTACATATGTATGTGTATCAACAAATATTTGTTTTTATTTCGGCAATATTAACGACTAGGATTTCTTGATATATAGGATCTGTAAAAATTTATACAACAAAGGTTTATTGTGCAACTGCACATTTAAGCAAATCATACAACCAAACAATTATTATATAAAGAATCTTTGTTAAAATCTTAAGGTTGTAAAATACTTTCTTTCAAGATCGATTAAACTTAAAATTCTTTTATTGGTTCCAAAACAATTTTGAAAATATATTGTATATCTGACCTTCAAAAGTAGTGTGTGTAACGATAAAATACTAGTTTTTTTAAATGTTAAGAGCTTCTACAGGTTTAATTTTTTTCTTTTTTCAATAATGAGTGAAGAACCAGTTGCGGCTTCGAAATTTTGCATACCGTGTATTCGTTACGATAGCTACGACTTATCGAGGAGTTCTTTTGTAAATTCCTTGTTAGCTTATATAATAGAGATCTACCACTAATAGGTCAATAAAACAAGGCTGGTTTGAACGATAGTTATATTTTCAGAACGTTTACAAACGTTTTCGGAACACCTTCGTCAGTGAAAATATAACTAGATAAATATATAAACAAACTTTTGTTTTTTATTTGGGACTATCAACAAAATAACTAGTGACTAGGATTTCTTGATATAGAGGATGTGTAACCAACTTTTATATATATATAAATTATAAAAACTAAATTAATGTGTAAACATACATGCAAATTAAGTAAAACCTTATATCAAAAAATCTTTGTCGAAACCTTAACAATTCTGTTCAAGGACTAGGGAAAACCAAATTCAAAAGCCTAGCCAAAGGTTTCCTTCTTAACCAGCCTTGTTTTATTGACCTATTAGTGGTAGATCTCTATCATATAAGATAAGTATAAAAGGTCACGAAATATATATATATATATATATATATATATATATATATACATTTAATTCCTTGTTAGTTGTTGAATTTAACCTCTATTAAGGAATAGAAAAATTACCATGGGCTTACCGTCATTTTTGGGCTTCAAGAAAGCAGCGATAACAAAGGAATTTACAAAAATGCTCTTTGACAAGTCTTAATTACCATCTCGAATATGTGGCCATAACAATTCTATTCAAGAATTAGGGAGAACTCAAAAGAAAAACCCTGTTTCCTTCTTATGGAACGTAAATTTCATTTTAATAAATTACTTCATACATTACTTAAATTCTGAACATCGGTTCTGAAATCAATAGCTTCAACATCTTTTTGTACATTTATCATTTCGCATGTTAGTCTTTTTTATAATTTTTTTAAAAAATAATTGTGGCTTCAAAATCAAAGCAATTACCTAAACTCCCTAATGTTTTATCACAGCGGTCATTGTCACAAAACCACTATTTAAAGAATTCTCCAGAATACTTATAATGGGTGGGCAAATTTGAGGTTAGGAAGTAAATTGGCTGTCAAATGATGAAATGTCAAGAATTGAACTGTCATCCTTTGACATTTTATTAGGAAATAGTTGAATTTTAATTGTGAAAATTTACTATCAAAATGGTGAAAATTTTACTGTATCACTTCGTAAAATTCGAGCACCTTTTCCTCGTAACCAGGCTCTTTCTGAGACCGCTAAGTCGAGGCTCACGGTATTGTTGCTGAGAATAGACCAAAACAATACGGTCGTAGTGGCCGTAGTGACGCAAACATAGCCGCTGTATAGCAAAGTGTTGAGAATGAGCCTGGAACATCAACTCGTCGACGTTCGCAATAATTGAGCATCACCAGAGGCACCAGAGGCGCAACATTTTACATAAAGATCTTCATCTTCACGCTTATAAAGTTGAACTCATTCAAGAATTAAAGCCGGCCGACCATTGCGCCAAACTTGTGAATTGGCTGTTTGAAAAACTGAACGAAAACAACGCATTTTTCAACAAAATCATCTTTAGTGATGAGGCCCATTTTCAATTAGGCGGTTGTGTAAAGAAACAAAATTGTCGCATATGGGGCTCGCAAAATCCACAAACAGTCCTCGAAGAACCATTACATCCAAAGAAAGTGACCGTATGGTGCGGTTTGTGGTCAGGCGGCATCATCGGCTAGTATTTTTCGCTACCAGACCATGATAATCAATTTTTGTGGCCACAATTGGCTAATGTTGACATCATTGACCTTTGGTTTCAGCAAGACGGCGCCACAAGCCACACAGCCACCCAAACAATTCAGTTATTGCATGAGAAATTTCTCGGTCGTGTAATTTCTCGATTTGGCGATGTCAATTGGCCGCCTGGTTCTTGTGATTTAACGCCGCTGGATTATTTTCTCTGGGGCCATTTGAAAGACCGGGTTTACGTAAACCACCCACAAACAACTGACGCTCTGAAAGATGAAATTCGGCGCTGTATTGACGAGATAAGCGAAGCTTTGTTGTAAAAGTAGTTCAAAATTTTGTGAAAAGAGCGGACATCTGCCGACGTGCTAGAGGTGGACATTGCCCGACATCATATTCCATTATTAATTCCCATATTTCTACTTTACATTGGTATCAATAAAACTGAATTTGTCAAAAAAGTGTGTTTTTAAGCCAATTTACTTCCTAACCTCAAATTTGCCCATCCTTTCCAAGCTTTTCTTTAAATAATGTTTTGTCTGACCGATGTAACTTACATCACAGTCTTTACAGTTCATTTTATAAACTATAGTGCGTTGATTTCATTTATTTTATATTTAATGTTAGTAAAAAGTAGTATAATTTGGAATGAAAGCTACATCTTTTTTATTAAATTCCTTTTTTATGCTCGCTTAAATAAAAACAATGTAAATATAACTTTCATTCCAAATTATAGTATGAAATCCTCTTTTACTAACACTAAATGTAAAATAAAAACAAAATCAAACCAATCAAAGACCGATGCCTGTTCCAATCTAGTTATCGGTGCGATGCGTCGCTGCGGTGAACCGTATATTCTTTACAAAGCAAATTTATGGAATTCTTGGAGAGAACGTGCATCATAGAGGATTCCTTGGTGTGGAAAGAAATGTCCTAAAGCAATTCATTACAATCCATTCAACCATCGTTGGTTTGATTTCATCTATTTTACGGATTGATTTAAAACAATCTTCCTACTACATACACTCCCAGTCACGGTAGTTGGGACACCTCGTTAAATTTTGGATATTGTGCAATAAAAATTCAAAATATTACACAATACTGAGAATTCTACTGCGTAGTAATTATTACTGGTTAGTGGATCATGATGGATCAGCATGGTGGATTAGGAATGCTGCACTAATTGAATTTACAATAGAACTTAATCTTAATTACAATAATCCCTAATAATCGCAATATAATGATTTCATAGTATTACCGAAAGAAATATTCAAGTAGTATTACAATGCTTTATGTGTCATAAACATTTACAAGGGTATTTCCAAGAACGATTTTATGGTCATCAAGGTATTATCCTATCCCTCTAGTACCTCGGGCCATTCAGTTTACTTCTAAACGTCTCCGTGTACGCGCGAAGTGCAAGTGGGCGAATTTTGAAAGTATTAACAGTGAAAATGCCGCCTGGAAAACCGATCAGTGTTGAAAAGCGATCGTCCGTGATCACACTCGATAAAGAAGGGTATTCTGTTCGACAAATTGGCGAAAAAGTGCATCTGGCAAAATCTAGTGTAGCCAATATTATAAAACTGTACCGTACAACGGAAAGTTTAAACGACCGTGATCAACCAGGTCCGTCTCGTATTACGACCAATGTTGATGATCAGCGAATCGTTTTAATTAGTAAACGAAATAGAAGACTGACAGCACCACAAATAGCAGCAGAATGCAATCGCGATCGTCAAAACGCCATGTCAGTGAGCACTATTCAACGTCGCTTGCGAGGGGCAAACCTATTCGGACGAATTGCTGTACGGAAACCGCTACTAAGGCGAACCAATTGTTTAAAACGATTACAATGGGCCCAACGACATCGAGATTGGACGGTGGAGCAGTGGAAAAATGTACTTTGGATCGACGAATCCAAGTTTGAAGTGTTTGGACAAAATAGAAGAGTTTATGTTCGGAGATCAAAGACAGAAAAAATACTTCGCGAATGTCTAGGACCCACTGTAAAACATGGTGGTGGCTCAGTTATGGTGTGGGGTTGTTTTTCGGACGCAGGAGTAGGAGATCTCGTTGGGATAGAAGGTATTATGAGAAAAACAGTACAGAAATATTCTAGAGCATAATGCTGTACCTTCTGGCCAGCGATGGATAGGGGAGAATTTCACCTTCATGCAAGATAATGATCCTAAACATACGGCGTGAGTATGTAGGGATTATTTGAATACACAACAAACACAAAATACCTTGCAAATAATGTCATGGCCTCGACAGAGTCCCGATTTTAACCCGATCGAACTCTTGTGGGATGAGCTGGATAGACAGGTACGAAAAGTGGCTCCAACTTCGAAACAACACCTTTGGGAAGTTTTAAAAGAACAATGGAACAGTTTACCACCCAACACACTTACAAAACTTATCGAAGGAATGCCTAGAGTTGTTCGAGCCGTATTAAATGCAAAAGGAAGATTCTTCGACGAAAAAAAGTTTAATGATTGTATTTGATAAATATTATATTTGCTATCATTTGGTCATAATAAACCAATATTTTGTTATATATAACTGATTTTGTGTTTTATTTTTATTTTTGTGCAAGTTAAATACTTATATTGAAAAAATATTTTACTGTCCCAACTTTCCGTGACTGGAAGTGTATATTCTAAAGTAATTGAATCAAGAAAAATCCTCACAGGGGACATTCTTTCTTTTCATTTTACCAAAGAAGTTCTTCAACTGCGCAAAAAAAAAATTGGTATTGATTTTGTTTGTTACACTATTAGATGGTAGTTACTTCGATCCGATAAAAAATTGTTAGAAACTATGGCTGCATCAATTGAAAAGAAAGACGATTCAAATTCATTAAGAAAAGTTTAGTTGTTAGAGTGTTGAACAAGTTATTCCACCAAATGACCCTTATTGCTAAAGTCAATGCTAGAAAGGGATTTTATACTTATGGAATGCATCTTCCATCTAAAGAAAAATTCTTCTATACGGAAGAGCCTCATCAACTAAACAGTGGTGTAAGTATTTCGCAACTATTTAGAAGAGCAACAAAATCTTAAAAGATGTTACCGTTAAAAACAGAAACGCAACGGTTGTGCCTGGAGGATCACTTGCTTTCGAAGACAACGCAGAAAAAAATGACGATTTAAATTTACATTCAACAGGTATTTCAGAGTAAAGGGAATAATTGTCGATGATCAATGAGAATTTTGATACTGTAACGGTAGTTTCAAATAAAGACACATGTTAAGAAGCAATTGTGCAATCCGCTGGTCAGACTTGGGCGTTACCAATTACTTTTCAATTACCAATTATATTAGTTGTAATGGGTAATTGAAAAATACCAATTCCAATCACTTGTAATTGTAATTGAATTTTGACAATTACAAATTAAATGACATTTTGTAATTGGCAATTCTAAATTACCAAGTACAATTACAAGTAATTGGTAATTGACTTTTACCAATTACTGTAATTAGTTATTGGCAAGTATCAATTACCAATTACATGCAATTGGTAATTGGCAAAGTAATTGGAAGTAATTGGCAAAAAAGTAATTCTAATTATACAAATGGTAATTACATTTTCATTTTTATCCTTCACATAAAGGAATTTTTAACAGTGGTTCATTCACTCAAACATTGAACATATCGAAAGAAGAAAAATAGAATAATGTTCTCGGCTCTTCTGTCATTGGCTGCATGCATTATGTGATGGTGAAATAGAGAGGGTATAGAAAAGAGGCGTAAACTTGAAATCAGAGAACCTTGAAATGAATTGAAACGTTATGTTATTTTGTGAAAATAAGATATTTAGTTTCAGCTGGAATTTTTCTATTTTTTTATATATTGTGTAATGGAAAATTTTTCTAATCATTGTATTTCTTTTAATAAATACTTTAAAAGTAATCATTACATTATTTTCATCAATTACTTTAAATTTCAATTACATTTACCCATTACATGTAATTAGTAATTGGCAATCGCCAAATACAAATTACATGTAATTGGTAATTGTAGTTCATCAATTACAAATTACACATAATTGGTAATTGGCAGTCACCAATTACAAATTACATGTAATTGGTAATTCGATTTGACCAATTACAAATTAGATGTAATTAGTAATTGATGATTGCCAATTACTAATTACACGTAATTGGTAATTGGCCGTGTAATAATTACAAACGTAATTGGTAACGGCCAAGTCTGCCGCTGGTGTTGGTGATAGACAACTACTTAATAAAGTTGAGGTAACAGTGCACAGCTGGATAGTATTAGCATATCAGTTAAAAGAAAATGATTAAACATTTTGCCGGAAAAATTTTATCCTTAACCGAAGAAGATTTTAAAGATTAAATCAGGAAGTTTCGTTTCGCCTGAAATTAAATAAAAGATACTATGGCAATAACACGGATAAAACAAAAGCTGAATGAGTTATTGGTCGTTGGTCGTAAAGCAGGCTTTCATTTTGACTTACATTTCTCAACTTGTTAATTTAAATAGAAGCATTTCCTTAGGTTTCTGACTTAGAATACGAATTTCATGTCAACATGTTCCAGTCTTTTTATGCATTTTTATAATATACTAGCAAATTAAAATAAATGTGTGCTTTCCTTAAATCACCTTTACCCTATATAATTTAACCTGCTGAATATACTTCATATGGGGCGACGTTGTTCGGCAGGCTGTATTTACAATCACGTCGCCAATTAAACTGACTACTGATACAACCGGAGAATGACCTATTTATTCATCCATAACTATTCTAACTTGAGCTGATTGCTCTTCATAAACCCTGGTCTACGTTTATTTATCGATCATTCAACAACACATGATATGTTTCACTGTTTTGTTCGTGTTACAAATGTTATACATAATACAGAATGTCTTTTGAAGCGATCGGAAAATAAATTTAAATGTAAACTTTCTTTCTCGAATTTTAACTTCCTGGTATTTTATAATGAAAAATTAATAAACCCATTTTTTCATGTGCCTAATTTGCTTTTATGTGTTTTATTTCTCTTTAGCCTATAAAAAAATGGGGAATTAATATTGGATTAACTCAAACAAATATTCGAGCGAAGAAAAGCGGAAAAGTTTTTAGCAAGGATGATTAAAGATTATAGAATGTCTTATGAGTTATGAGGGTGTTAATATAATTGGTTAGAAATTGTTGAGTACAGGAACTACGAAGAAACGAACCACCTTAGACCACCTTCGGTTATGTAATGACGTGAGAACAATGACACAAGCGCATATCAATAGACTACTGATACTACTCGTCAGAATCATCTTTGTATAAACACTTCCATTCAAAAGCAGGGAAAATACATTGCAACGACTCGTTTTGTGGTCGTGTCGTTCTCGTCACGTTCCCTTATGTCGCTGTACAAACCAGCCTTAAATATTCACGGTGAAAATTGTAGAAAGAAGCTTAAAACATTAAATAATTATCACCAAAGGTATTCATGAAAATTGGGTACTGATTAAGTTGTTGTGTGTAGTGCTGTGCTTTGATGAAAGCAAACTTGAAGTATAATCCATTAAAGGTAAAAGTGTGGAAAAAACCTGGCTGAATTTCAACCCCTGTAATGGATATGATATTTAGCACTGGTAAAACAGGAAATTTGAAAGTAATGGAGGATATTTTTAACGATCGAAGGTACTCCATCGTTGCAATAATCTCACATTGTAAGAAAAAGTTATATGTGATGAGGTCGATAAGATAGTCCCAATTAAAGAGCAAAACACAAAGAACAAACTTTCCATCATCCAACATCCAGGTACTTGACAGAATGGTTATCTATAGAAGAAATAACAATTTTATCTTATAGAAGCTAGAAGTATTTTTAACCTGGTACTAGTTCTCTGAAATAGTTTTCCCTAACTGAGATTTCTTAATTGTCAACTTAATTTTCTATAGCTGTATTATTATTATTAATTAATTTTTATAACGGATCCTGTTGTAAAGGACACCCGTCTACAACGTACTTAACTACTCATCCGTTCAAACTCCTATATGTGGCCTATAGAAACTTTTGTGTTATAGTAGGCCCTACATAACACACATTTCGGACATAACAGACAATTTTATAACGGACGCGAAAATTTATTCCGAGTCTGCAGTCAGCTTTCAGCAGTCGATAAGTGTACGTGTCCTGTGGGGGTTGAGCAGTGCAATTAGCCTATGTTCTGTGCTTAAGAGATGTCACTAGCTGTGAAAAAGAAACGTGTTTCTCTCAGCTTAAAAGAGAAAACTCAACATACAAAATAGAATCGAAATTTGTCGTCGTAAAAAATTCTCGATACGAACCGCTTCGATAATATGGGCAGATCGGACAAAACTACTGGACGCGACAGGCAGCTAATCACTAAACATTAAGAAAATAAGGAAGCCCCTCCGACAAAACGTTGACAGTGCTTTGCTGAAGTGGTTTCAAACGTAGATTGATATCTGCGTTTGAAGCTATTTACTGCTGTAATCAATGATCAATGATGTAATCGGCTCAATATTGAAAGCTAAAGTAGAAGAACTAGGAACGTTACTCAGCAATAAAGATTTTGCATATTCACCGGGATGGTTAGAAAGGTTCAAAGCACGTAATGGAGTCGTATCGAGGGAAGGTGTCGGGAGAGGCAACTGATGTGAATCAAAATACAATTTCTGATTGGGTGCGCAATGTTTGGAGTAATTTTAGACTAAGCTACAACGATGATGACATTTTTAATTGTGATGAGACTGGACTCTTTCATAAATTAAAACCAGGCCGTACATTAAAATTTAATGGCGAAAAGTGTTATGGTGGCAAGCTATCTAAATTACGTGTGACGGTTTTGGTCTTAATATAAGTGATGAAGAAAAGCGCAAATTATTTGTCATCGGTAAGTATCAAAATCCAAAACACATGTATAACATAAAAACGTTACCAGTCCGGTATACTATTAATAAACGTTCTTGGATAAAATAACTGATGGCACTTGCACTAAAAACGGTATTGAATGAGTAGATAGCATTAAATCAGACAGATAGAGATAGGGTTGGTCCTATGGTGTTAGACCTTACAAATATTAGCCCGCATTCCGGTCAGTTATTCATCTGTTGTTGTATTGTGTGTTGGTCTGGCTCTCCGCGTATGTTCGTGGTATTTACTGCTTCCTACGATACGTGCAATGATGGAAGATTTTTGTGAAAAATTTATAATACAAGTAATGATAGCGATAGTGATAATATGTTTAATTATTCTTCGAACGAAGATCTGGAGTAGTAAATAAATTTGTATTACGAATACCTACACCATTAAATAATAACGTTATTATGTACTTATTTTATTAAATCAAATAAATAAGTCTGTTGTTTTAGTTTTTCTTGAATACAATGTTGACACCTATTAGTGGCAGATTACCTAATCACAGGTACACATACGATAAAAAATTCAAAGTCTACTTTTAATTAAACCAGCAGATTCTTTCCTATTTTTCTCCAATTTTATCATCAGTATAATATATAATAAATAAGAATAAGGAGACTGTGGCTAAAACAATATATAAAATAAATAAAATTACCCTTACCACACCTTTCTGAAAAATCCAGATACGTATTTCGGCAACTAAGTTGCCATCCTCAGTGGAAAACTGTTGCCGAAATACGTATCTGGATTTTTCAGAAAGGTGTGATAAGGATAATTTTATTTATTTTATATATTCAGTATTAGTTCTTGAATTAATCAGTACACACTTTACAATAAAACTTTAAGTATTAATTCATTTATTAAAAAAACTACACGCGCGTTATTATTTCAAAGAAAAGAATATATTTCTAGAGCTCAGAATCAAGGGGCATTAAGTTACATATTACAAATTTTACAAGAAGACAATGTAAAGATTTTGATCTATCATATTCTTTATACAACTTCATAAGGTAAAATCAGTGCTACATCGTCATATTCATTACCCTTACACGCTATCTATACTCAGTGCTTGTTTAAATGTTTAAAACGCCCGCGCATTGGTGATTTCGATTGATATTTTTAGTGCGTACAGTATAGTGGCTGACTGGTAAAAACACGTTTCACAATGAGAAGGTCTGGGTTCGAAACCCGGCCGCAGCGGAGCCGTAGTAGTTTAACATCCTAAAATGGATCTGCAACCTCCAATATGCTGCGGAAAGGAGAGTGCCACTAGGCGGGCCAGGAGCGGTACGGTATACGCGTATGTATACGGCTCGCTGGCTCCTAGGCCTTTAAGGCCTGTAGTGCTGATATATATACACTACCGTCCATAAGTTTGGAAGTAAGGTGAAATTCCTTTAAAATTATACAACTGTTACGCATATCGTGAAATCGTTAATCCCTATTGTAAATTATTCTATGCAATTATAAAATCGTTACTCATAATCCGTAAATTCCAAACATTTAGGTACAAATTTCACCCGAATACGTTTTATTGCTCTTTTCCAAGAGTACAGCTATTATTTGGCGATGATGAGTAGGACACCTGCAGTAATTGCTTTCGGTCAAACGGTTTAGTATTACTTCAGTAATCGTTGAGTGCGTGTGGTAGAAGTATTAAAACTTTTGTGTCGTATCGGTTTCCTTTGCGGAATTAGTGTTTTGAATTCAGTGCGGAATTAAAACAATTTGGTGAAGTACTGAGCGTAAAAATGCCAAAACGCAAACAGTTGACTGCAGAACAACGTTGTACGATTTGTACTCTCCGCGGCGAAGGATATACCGAAAGAGAAATTTCACAACGGTTGGGAATTTCACCGAAGGGTGTGCATTATACCTTGGCCCGGAGAAGAGAGACCGGGCAAAATCTTGATAGGAGACGAAGTGGGCGGCCACGGGTGACTTCTGCAGGTGATGACAGATTCATTGTAACAACTTCTAAACGAGATCGACGTCTAACAGCGCCGGACATCGCATCGCGCGTCAATACGCAACGAGAAACAAATGTTTCTGTTACCACCGTCAAGAGACGGTTATTGGCAGCTGGTTTAAGGGGGTGCGTCGGCCGCAAAAACCGTTTTTGAAACATGTGCATAAGCAGAAAAGGCTAACTTGGGCAAGAGAACATTCAAACTGGTCACTGGAGGATTGGAAGACAGTGTTATGGACCGACGAATCTAAATTTGAACTATTCGGTACGAAACGGAGAGTTTTTGTTCGTCGGCGACCCGGGGAAAGAGTCAGTGAGGCCTGTTTAGTGCCGTCTGTTAAACACGGAGGTGGTAGTGTTATGGTTTGGGGTTGTTTTGCTGGAAGAACGACGGGTGATTTAGTAAAAATTAGTGGTACAATGCGGAAAGAAGAGTATTTGAATATTCTGCAGAATCATGGTTTTCCGTCTGGAAGCCGTCTTGTTGGCGAGCCGTTTGTGTTTCAGCAAGATAATGACCCCAAACATACGGCTCGAATCTGCAAGAACTTTTTAGAGGAGAAAGCAGCATTAAATCAACTAAAGTTAATGGTTTGGCCTCCTCAAAGTCCGGATTTGTCCCCTATTGAGCTCTTGTGGGATGAACTTGATCGAAGGGCTAGACAGCAACAGCCTCAAAACACCCAACAGCTATGGGAATATTTACGGACCGCATGGCAACAAATTGACGAGAACTGCCTTGAAAAATTGCTTCGAAGAATGCCAAAAATTTGTGGAGCAGTTATTAAAGCTAAAGGTGGTCATATAGACGAAAATAGACTTACTACCTAATATATTATTATATTTTTGAATAAATTTACTGTTTATGGATGATAGTGACGTATGTTACATACATTCATTAATAATCACAATAAAAATTTACTTTATCTGTTTTTTTTTTGTAAAATCCGTTGTTGGCGTCGCTGCTTCCAAACTTTTGGACGGTAGTGTATATATGTAAAGAGAATTTACTCTCTTTAAAATTAGCGCGCTTAGTGTATTCTGCGCGCGCAGCTATGAAAAACCTGCTAGATGTTTCGCCGAATTATAAATAATAGTTATAAACAAAATAGTTGATAAAAGCAGAGTCGTGAAAGGAAGACGAATAATTGACCTTAGTTGTCGTTTCTCTTATTTACAGAGAAACAAATTTGGTTGAATTATTTCAATAGTCCCAACTTTTGACATAAAACATATTATATATATATATATATATATATATACATATATATATATATATATAGAATAGTGGTAACGCCACGCTCTCGCGCATCTCAGGTGCCAGCAGTTATTAATCGGGCTTTATTAACTTACAGTTAACCTTTTAAGAAGTTTAATTCAGTTTTTTCAATTATCTTTATTTTATGTTTAACTATCAATTATCTACTCATATAAAGCACCTGTTATAATACACCTAAATAAGTACGGTTCCCTAAAGAGTCCGTTATAAGCGGAATGTACTATACTTCTTTATAGTTCAGTAACATCAACCGGCTGATATCATTAAATAGAAGAAAATTTATTACAAAATAACAGCGACTGTTATATTTATCCAAAAAGATTATTCTCCATTTTGACACATTAATCGGAGCATTCTTTTCGCGAACTCTACAAAACCAAATTTTCAATACGGACTCAACTTGATTTTATTTCTCAGACCGTTCTCTCTTTCGATCTACGTTCTGATTGAAAATTTGTTTAGACATTTGTTGAAAGACAGTTTCTATGTTTAATTATTATTTTAGATGTTGCACAAAAGGAGTTGCGAAATTTTTAAATACACGCCATATTTTATTGACTCAGTTTAGTAACGCCCTAAAATTTTTCATTTCTTTTCATTTTTTTCATTTTAATACGCGTGCTTTTTATCGTATGCATTCAAAGCTATAACGTGCCATTCTGTGTCATCGAATAACATAACTTGCGAAACGTGTTATTCAACGAATTATTTGTTTTTATTTCGATTTGGTAGTATTGATCGCCCTTTTTTGTTATTTACTTAATACTCGTTTCAATATTTCATTGCATCCATTGCCGTTTTCTTTTTTGTAATTTGCTTAATATTCGTTTCAATGTTGCATTGTACTTGTTTTTGAATTATGAAGTGCTGTACACATTCGAAGTCTACAACGCACTCCATTCTTTTATTATTTCTTTTTTATTATTTCTTTTTTATTATCATTTCTTTTTATTATCATTTCTTTTTTATTATTTTTTTTTTTATTGTTCCATTTTTGTTAATATATATTTTGACTTTTATTTATTTTGTTCTACAATATATTATACTGTAATTTGTCATTTTAGCTGTTGGATAATATAGATAATTATAATTATTAGGACCAACGATGAACTGATGTAGTTGTATGGTGAACCCTCAATAACAACCGTCATAAAAGTGTAGATACTGCGGTGGCTAGGACATGTTCAAAGACTGCCAGACCTGAGGATAACAAAACAAGTGCTAACAGGAGGAATTACTGGAAGACGAAGAAGGGACAGACCGAGGATCAAGTGGACTGAAGTAGCTGAAAAGGACCTCTACTCCAGATTAGGAATTGGAAACAACGGACGGAAAATAGAGGGGAAAGGAGAAAGATGTGCAATGCAGCAATGGGCCTTGTTGGCCTGTAAAGCTGTAAATTCCGTATGAAAATGAAGCACACCATGTATCTTTTATCATTTGAAAATTTCCATTTGAATTCAGTTGTATTTGTTGAAGAACCTCTAAGAAACCGTATTATTGTTCTACTGTTTTGAATCTTTTAGCAAATAAGTTTTCGCTGCTAATATTGCTGCGGTTACGTCTCTGTTCCCGTTGTTCTCATTTGCTTTTGTATTCAATTTATCAATAGAAATATGTTTTGAAGTAAAGTTATTTGACAACAATGTCCATGCTCGCTATTACTGTGACTAAAGCTGTGGTCTTGATGGAGAGTGACAGACGGAGTCAGCAACCAGAACGCAGGTTTTATTAAAAGTAGTAGACGATCACCATAGACCAAATCGACAAATAGTAACATTAACCACCGAATGATATAAAGCCCTAAAAATGAGAAATGCTATTCCTACGAGACTAAATGAGTACAAGAATTAATTAAATATGACTTGCGATGTTGTGGCTGAAAGTTAAAATTAATCAACAGGATTTACTCACAATCAGTACCGTCAATTTTACCAATACTGCTTTTACTTTGAACGGAAAAGTACATTCACATAATTATAGTTACTGAGTGACTGAAAATCCGTATTGAATACAAGAAGGGCATTGACTACGCAAATTGAAGGTTTGTGGTGGTTTTGCGAAGAATTACATTTTGGGTCCATGTTTCTTTCCCTAATAACTAAAATTCAGCTATTCCGATGCGCTGCCACATTATGCATTTCCTGTAAGAAAATATCTCAATAGCATATTTCCAAATAATCAGCAGGCGTGGTTTTATAGAATGGCCGGCGTGGTCTCCTGATGAGTTTTAAATTTTAAGTACTCGTAGTTAGACGAGACTGAAAGTCTGAATGTAAAATTGTCACTCAGCACATTTCAGTAGCAATCTTTTACAAAAGCAGTGTATACCTACTGCTTTAGAATTGCTTTAGCTAAATAGAACAGACAACACATTCCTTAACAATCTAGCAATATAGAATGTGTTAATCGTAAGTGGTTTTTCTATAATTTAAAAGTAAACTTAAAAGATGTAGATTCGCTGATTTTGCACACGAACACCTTGCCACTCTCATTTTTATCGCAATATGTTGTTCAGCGATGATGATTTCTGGCTCAATAGTTATATGAATAAGCAAAATTGCCGCGTATGAAGTGATAAAATCAATGATAAATTATTTTTGTTTCCAAATTGGCAAATTGATCTGAACGACAGACGGTTTCAATGGTGTTACATTCCACACAGTCAGGGAAACAATCGCTTCATTGCAACGGCAATTCAATCATTCATTATTTTCCCGAAATGACCCCATCAATTTACAACTACGTTCGTGCGATCTATCATTGGATTATTGTGTGTGGAGTTATTTGAAATCACAGCTTTGCATAAATAAATCAGTAAGAATTGACTAACTTACAGGCAATATCACTCGTATTAACGAAATAACAGTCGATTTATTGGAAAAGGTTACAAAAAATAGGGTTAGAGATACATTACTTAACTTGTAGATGTGACGGGCATTTAAATTAAATAGTGCTTCACCATTAACTGCAAACATTCCTGTTTTCAATCCTCGATAATAATAAAAATTAAACATTATTGAGGAACCCTTTCCTACAGAACGTGTATTAAATTTGGAGTACAATGCATTGCAACATTTTGGGATATCTCGAACAATCACATTTTAAATAAACTTATCGTTAGAACGCGATGTTACCACAAAACTCTTATATATATTATTAAAATGATAATCACAACCATACAAGAATCTTCTCGAGCATGGAATCTATGGAATATCTTTTTTACTCTATTCCTGTTTTATCGATTTACTAAGTGTCATACAACATTTCGAAAATCTCGATCATCCAGATACACAATATGCTGACCAAATCAAATAGAGGTACAATTAATACGCCAAACTAAATAGGGAGATAATATAAGGTAAATTAAAAAATACCTTGCCACAAACTAACTGGATAAACTTCTTTAATAACCGCGAATCCATCGCAATAAGTTTGCTGAAGTATCCTTAATTACCTAGTCGGTTTCATAACACCACCAGAGTTCAACTAACTAGCGCTGATCACAGATATACTCAATAATAAATAAAAAATTTCCACTGCAAACGCACTTCAACAGTTTAACACTTCTAGTGCCAATAAGGTACACAAATCCAAATATTATAAAAATCAATAAATGTATTTGCTATAACTATATCAAGTAAATACAATTCAAAGTACTTTGGAACGTTCTTAAATGTAACTTGTATCACTTGTATTAACCATATTAATCTCTCGAAGTAACGCATAAGTAAATAGTACTGTAATAGAAAATACACATCCATATGTAATACAGGTTAAAGCAAACCAGTTTCTTTCTGATAGCTTTACTGTTTTTTTCGGATAATGTAACTTAGTCCGAAAATTACTATCATCGGCTACTAAAGTTGATGTAGCCGATCAAACAACTCACGTCATCCCAATGTAAAAGTAAAACGTAATCAATTAGGGTGTGCTCATATTTAATAACATTCTTGGTAGTTATCCTTTTCCAGATTTCTGCATTGCCAAAGACACACAGATGAACTATCAGTTTGACATTAGTGGTTATCTAGCGTTATTTGTATGATTTATTAGTTATTAGTAAAGGCCGGATAATATGCAGTTTGCATAAATTTGCATATTTGCATAATATATGCATTTTGTATATTATTTGCATATTTTGTAGTAATTCAGCATATTTGAAGTATCCGAGTTTTATTTGTTTATTGGATGTAATTTATTATAGGATAGGTATTACTAAAAAATATGTCGTGGTTGTAACAAACAAAGAGTTAAACAGCCCTCTTTAAATTAAAAATAGGATTCTATGAGCCTCTTCTCGATACTTTTCCGATAAGCGCTTCCAAAAATTTATTAATGCTGTTCCCATACATCTAGATCGGGACAGAATTCAAGGAAAAGCTAATTCCCTGAAACTTCTAAATAAATACTAAAATACATTTTACCAGAAAATTAGGAGCACAGGTGTTTCTTTGTTATTCGGAGAAATTTATTCCCATATTCGAAAGCAATCTTATTTATTTTAAACGTCATTTTACGTTGGTTTTTCGAAGTGTAAACTTGTGGGTTGTTATTAATTATAATAGCAAAAATGCCGAAAATAGCGACTGTGCCTGGATGGATTGCACCTTATTCAGAATTGTGTATGGATGGAGAAAAAGTATTTTGCATAGCATGCAGCAAGATTGTAAGTAAAATTTAAGTTTATTTCCTCTTATTAATCTATAGTTTTTAAACGATGTTTAACAAAATCACCAATACAACGCTTCGACAAATAATTTTATTTTAAAATGAGTAAAATGAGATGTATATTTCATGGGTATTCTTCGCATATCATCAGCACAATACGGAATATCTGATATTCGGTATTGTGCTGATGATTTTTAAATAAAAATCATTTTAAAATAAAATTATTTGTCGAAACGTTGTGTTGGTTATTTTATTAAATGTCGTTTATTCCGATTGCTTCGCAAACTCTTTACACATTAGTTTTTTATTACTCCTTTATCTTTTACTAACACTTATTTTATAAGAAAACAACTGATGATGTGATATTTTCTATGCAGGTTACAAGTGAGAGAAAGTTTCAAGTCGACCAGCATATTAAAACTCCATCTCACGCTGCAAAACTATCAAAGATGAAATTGGCGAAGAAGGGTCAGCAAACATTACCGCAATGTTTGCCATCAACCTCCAAAAAATCGGAACAAGAACAATTTAATGAAGATTTGTGCCTAATGTTTGTGTCGGCAGATATTCCACTACATAAAATAAACAATTTAAATGTCAAGTTATTTTTGCAAAAGTACACCAGCAAATATAATATTCCCGACGAGAACACCTTAAGAAAAATTATATTCACCGTATCTATGCAGAAACATTGAGTAGCATTAAGAAGGCTGTGTCAAACAATTACCTTTACATATGCGCAGATAAAACTACTGATAGTGTGGGCCGATACATAGTTCATTTAATGATAGGTATCCTTAACGTATCGGTTCCAGCAAAATCTTATTTAATTTCATCCAAACAGTTGGAACAGGCAAATAATTTGACAATAACAAGGTTTATACAGGAAGAACTGGCAACCTTTTTCTTACCGGAATCGATTCCAACAGAAAAAATTCTATTGTTTTTAACGGATGCCGCACCATACATGGTGAAGGCAGTTTGCAACTTGAAAATCATTTACCCAAATTTAATGCACACAACTTGCTTGGCGCACAGACTAAATCGTGTTGTAGAAGAAGTAAGAAACCATTTTCCCTTGGTAAATACCTTAATTAGTAGTGTTAAGAAAGTGTTTTTAAATGCTCCGTTAAGAGTTCAGTTTTACAAACAACATCTACCCGGTATTTCGCTTCCTCCTCAACCAGTAATCACACGATAGGGAACGTGGTTAGAAGCTGCTATTTTTCATGCAATTCATTATGAAGAAATGCAGACAGTTATTGTGGATCTTGATAACGATACACAATCTGTGCTAGACGCCCAAAAGGTGTATTCGAGTAAATAAATACCTCAACAGTTGGCGTTCATTAAAGCCAGTTTTATTTCCACTTCTATATTGCAATTCGAAAAACAATTTATGTCGCTAATTGAGAGCGTTGAAATAATAAACAAATTTGAAAAGTTATGTTTTGATGTTAAAGGAAGGGTGAGAAAATTCGTGTATGAAAAATTTTTAAGTGTAATAGAAAAAATGAGCGTTTCAAAAAGGTAAAGGATATTGCTAAAATCTTGTGTGGTGAGTCAGTAGAAAATATTGAGTTGACAATAGAGGATATTTCTAATTTGAAATATGCTCCTATAACAAGCGTGGACGTAGAACGAACCTTTTCAATATATAAATACATGTTATCAGACAAGCGCCACAATTTTTCTATTGAAAACTTTGAAACTAAAAATATGTAATTGTAAATTGTTTTCATAGTTAATTATGTTGTAAAATGTTATAAATAAACTTTTAGTAAACATAACAGAATATTTTTTCTATTTTTTTGAAAATGTCCCCTATTTGCATCGATATATTTTTAACCGCTTTACCAATCAAAGATCCGATTATCCATTGTTGTGTTCGTCATCTCATACCTTGCATTTGTGTACCAAGAACGACCCAATCGGACATTTCTAGCTCGAGATATGATTTGTCAAGTGAAAAGAGGTCGAAAAAATGAAAAAATCACAATATCTTAAAAACTGTTTCATAAAAAAATTTTAACCTTGATTTTCGAATTCAGCGGAAGAAATTACATAAGGAAATATATCTGTTATCAAATGTACATGAAAACAATTTCATTTTGTAAACTAGTGTTATTTAACTAATTACCGATCAAAATTTCTGAACGAACATTCGAAAACTAAGGCCCATACGATCCGCTCTCAAACGTAACTTTCTAATAAATGCGCAATTGTGATGTTGGAAGTTTAGATTACCTCGAGCCTATACCTATATGTTAAAAAAGATCATGTACTTGATAAACGGCGAAAAAGAATTTAAAAATTGGGAAATACGTTCTAAAGGCGAAGTGAAATACCAAACAATAAATTTAGACTGCAACAATTTGTTAAGTGTCAGGTGCGTAGAAATCCTTCGCACTAATATGTACACTTAACCTTGCAGACCATACGTACACCCAACTAGAATTTGATCGAGCCTGGGTGAATTCCATCTCCGTAGTAAGGAATTTAAACGTGCCAAACATCGTATGGATATGGGGCCTACGGTTTTACTTCCAATACGAGAACGCATGCCGAAATTTTTATCTACAATAAAAAAATTACGTCCGCGGTCGCGTGTAATCTCGCGAGTTTAGATCTATGTAGGAACCAACACGCAAGATACTACACCACCGAGTCCGGCATTTAGAATAATCTTAACGGCGGCGCACGTACCGCGATAAGCCCGGATGTACTCGTCCGAGGTCCCTCACCTCTCTCAGTAGATTTTACCCAACAATTTTAATTTCTTCTTCTATTGAAGTTGGCTGGCAGTAATAAATTGAATTTGTTTGAACTCCATTTAGCGTTTCGAACGGTCAACCCAACTTATTGCTATCAGTGTAGTAGCTAAAGTGGCTAAGAACTTGCAAAACTTTTCTAAGGTGGTCTTCCGTCTTTCACCAGTCCATAGCTGTCCCTTGTAGCTTAGCAATTGTATTAATACCTTCACAATACATACTATAATTTGTATCCGTTTTTCTTAGGGATTCCCCGATCTTCTTCGTCCAAATATTTGTTGGCATTCACTCAACATGTTTTTTTTTTCGATATTCTGAGTTTAAATACAAAAAATCGAAGAAATTGGACACGTATACACAAAATAAATTTATGTAGAAGCTTTTAATTGTAGAATACTTCCAAGTCAGAAACGAAATTCCGATCACATCTAGAAGTCATCTTATCATCATATTACAACTCACGCTAGGCAGTAACTTATTTTATGTTACTTGTTGAGACATCGACAAATAAATATACATAAACTGTGGATTAATAACCCTGATCATATCCAGTACTGGCAACTCAATTCCAAACGCAACTGTATATTAAACTTCAAATATTGACATGCTGTAAAAGTAGGTCTTGCTATCTATATATATATATATATATATATATAGCATATAGATATAATTTACAGGTTATGATTGCATTATAAAGTTCTCTCTGATCAACCAAGCAATGTTTATTTGATTTTATTAAATGAATGGTATTATACACCGTTTTTTACAACTTCTGCGGCAAATCAAAGGAGAAGAAAGTTCAAACAAAATTAAATAAAATTTGTAACAGATAATATTTTCCTACTATCACAGAAAACCGTAATTATTCCTTTTAAACGAAGGTTTGGTATAAAAGATTTTGAGAACTCCTGACCTCGTGTGGGGGTCAATTGCAATGTTAATTTTTTGGACGTAGAAATATAAACGCTAATAAAATTCTGGACATATTTGGAGCAAACTCAAGTGGATCGTATTCGCCCTGTAAAACATCTGTCGACACTCTTCGAACATGTGATTAAAAATGTTTACAATTTATAGAAAGAAATATAAACGCTGGTAAAATTCGGGTCATATGTCAAGCACGGTGAAGTACTTGTTAGGAGAGCACGTGTTTGATTTACTTTCATGGCCGGATCGTATGCCTGTATCCAACGAGAATTCGGCGACCGCCACGTCTTTTAAATACTATTTGACGATACATAATGACGTGGTTCTAAAACAACAATTTCTTTTTTATCAATTTTGTAAATGAATTTGTCGCATTATTTATGTGTATTACATTTATTATTAAAATTGAGCCCAATGAACTTCTACCAAGAATTTAGACTTACTACACCTTGAATCGATGTGGTAAGGGTAAGAACTAATACAGTGGTCTATATAAAACACGTAAATGTAGGCGGATGAAAAAGGCTTGAAGTAATAGATAATCTTACAGAGTGAAAGGCGTTAAAGAAGTTCGCAGCTACAACAAAGTGTAACTAAAATAATATATGAAATCTTGAAAAAGAGGAAATACTCCAAAGTTGGAAGGGGATCATTACTAGTCTAATATGTAGCAAAAGGAGGAGTGACAATTGTTGGATTATAGAAAAGTCTACTCCAAAAAGCTATCCGAAAAGGAAGAAACATTATGCACAAAGACAGTGCAAATATGTTCTGGTGTTCGAAAGATAACTGAGTTAGATCATACTCGATACTATGTCGATCTAAATCCTAATTCTTTTACATTTTTGCCAAGGATCAAGAATGGACTACGTGGTTAACGATTTCAGTCACCAGAAGAAGCAGCCGATGCCTTCAAAATTGGAATTTGGCTATTCCAACTTAAGACTGGAATGACTACCTTAAAACAAGATAAGAATAGATCAACCATTGTGGCAGGAACTATGAAAAGCAATAAAGCAATCCCAAAAATAGAAAGAATTGCGATATTCGAAGTGAAATAGTGATTGTTCCGTCAAATAGCTGTATTTCAGCTTATCAACATGTTTGACTTAATTCCCTTCTCTGTAGGTACATATGTACGTGCAAGGCTGAAATAGTGCAACACCATTTACTTGTCATTAGATTATATTCTTTTCGATAAGATATGGTTATTCCTAGAATAGCAAAGAATTCTTATTTCAATCAAATATGGCCTCCTATAGTCTACTTACTACGTTATATTGTAAAAACACACGCACATTTGTTATTAGCATTTTGCTTCGTATCTATTGATATAAAAATCGACGACCCAAAGGTACACGTGCAGTACTCACTGTAAATGTACAAGTAGATATATTGTTTCATTCTTAACTTTATTGTTATTATTAGCCTTGCTCAGAGTTCCCAAAATTTTTGGAATAATCTTGAACCAAATAATAACGCCCTTTATTTTAGTTTTGATATTTAATTTATATTGTATATTTCAAGTATATATGGTAGCACATATATATTAAAACTTTATAAGGTTAAAAGTATGTGAATTTACATGTTGTTAGTTTTCGTAGAAATTTTTCTTTTATTAACATACTACTTTCAGCGCCATCTATGGTTTAGTAGTAAAGTTTTAATTAGTTATAATTTCGCTTGGCTGCATGATGTTAAAAAAGTTGCTAACCCACGTTTAGGTCGAAATTGGCGAAAACCTGGACTAAACGGATTGAATCGAGACCGGGAACCATGCTAAATCGGTTTTCCGTCCCCAGAAACTCGCAGATACTAAATTGTAACAAAATCTTGAGAGTAATTTTCGATAACACATTTTATGTACCGCAGAAATAGCTTAAAGCGGGACAAAAAATTTTCTTGGGACTAGCACCATGCTAGATCAATTTTGTGTTCTCGAAAATCCCCAGATACTAAATTGTGTAAATATGTGTAAACCGGGTCAAGATAGGATATTCCCGGGACCGGGACCATGCTAGATGGATTTCTCGTCCTCGAAAATCCCCAGGTACTAAACTTCATCAAAATCGTTAGAGCCGTTTTCGAGAAACCAATTTTTATATATATATATATATGCATATATATATATATATATAAAGCAAAAGTTGCTCGTTTAAATATATTACATTAGATAACTGTTATTATTGTAATATTAGCACTATTATTACCACTATTATAAATTCCTGGACAAAATTATGACGTTTAAGACAATTACTGTTGAAACTCACTCCAATTTGAAATAACTAACTTGATATTAATTTCAAGTGAACTAAAATCATTAGTACGGCTTTTTGCTTGGTATTGAGTTGTTTGTTGTTGCTTATGTTTATGAATATATATCTACGCGGATAGATTGACAGGTTTCCGGAATTGCTGCCAGAGGATTGCTATCTTTTGGGATACGGCAGTAAATAAAGATCAATAATTACCACAAATTATGGTAAAGCTTTTATTTAAATAAACTCTGCAGAAGGACTAAAACACGACCGTTTTCTAGAGCTGACACACAAAGACTTACATCGACCCTTATCTCCAGATCAGTTTGTTTTCCTTTGAAGAACATAATTTACGACGAGCCTATGTGTTTTCATTTTTGACGCATGTTATTGCTAAGCGACGTTGCAACTCGCATTCTTTCTAAGATCGTGGGAATATAATTATTCCATTTGAGTTTCCTAACCCTATTTTTCCAAATGTCTTATGTCGTTCTGTTGGCAACTCTTCATATCAATTAACTACAAATGTTAAATCAATCTGTCAAATAATCTAGTTTCGACAAGCATTTAAGTCAGGAACCTTTTTGTGTTATCAATTATGGATAAAAGCGAAGTTAGGGCGGTCATCAAATTTCTCCGTTTGAAAAGGAAAAGTGAATCAAATCAAGGTTAGATGCCGTTCTTGATGATTCATTTTCGCCAGTATACAGTGATGAACCACGTCCAGGACGTCCGAAAACAGCTACCACGCTAGAAATTGTGGAAAAATCCATAACATGGTTTTGGCAGATGGCCGAATAACAAGTGCGTGAAATTGAAGAAGCCGTGGGCATCTCTTATGAACGGGTACTTCGCATTTTCCATAATGAAATGGGTTTTAAAAAGCTTTCAGCTTCAAGATAGGCGCCGCATTTGCTCAATTCGGAACAAAAACGCATTTGAGCTCGAAGCTCAGCCGATTGGTTGGAAGTGTTTACGAGGAAGTCTTCGCATTTCAAGAGACAATTCATGACCATGGTTGAGACCTGGATTCATCACTATACACCAGAAACAAAAATGCAATCAAAACAGGGGATTGCAGGCGGTGAATCGGTTCCGAAAAAGGCTCTTTACGTTGTGCATTTTAGATTTTGTTCCATGGTCTTTTTGTATATTTGTTGGTTTATTCAGTACCATGTTTTGCTTCAATCGTGTTTGTATCGTCCATTTTTTTGGTAATACAGGGGTTTTATTTCTTTAATTAGTTTTGGAGACATATGTAAGTTTTCTGTGGTTTTTTTAAGTAGTCTTATATGTTGTTGTTGTTCGAATGTTTTGTGTCTTTTGTATAGTCTATTTTTAATTTTTTTATTATATAAGATGGTTGTCTATCCATGAACATTCTTTTCTCCCTTTTCTTCTGGTGATGATTTGGTTTTCTTCCATGATATTTTCTAGTACATATTATGGATAGTTCTCTTATTGATTTAGTTTTTTCGATGTTCAGGTTATTGATTGCTTCATTAATTTTCTTGTTGATTGTATTGGTGATTACAGATGTTTCATATTTGATTTTCCGTTTCTCCCGCCATTTTATCGTTGCTATTATTGCATTATGATCTGATAATCTGGTTTTTACTTTGTCAGCGTTATTTGGTGCGTTTGTAATAATTATGTATGTGATTTAAGATTTTCGTTCAGCTTTCTTCGTGTGTAATATATTTTTATGGATTCATATCGAATCCCTCTCACATGTACAAACATCAATTTTAGTTTTAGGTAAACTACCCTTTCAGTTCACAGTGCGCCAAATTGTAACTAAGAAAAGTTGTTCAGAATGAAGAGCTATGGGGTTATGCAAATTTTCAGAATGATCGGCCTACTTTGATAAAATCCAGCATTGGTCAGTTTCTTTTCGTGTCAACTTCATTTTCAACTTTGTTTTGTGTCAACTTTGTGTCAGCTTGACTTTAAAGAAACAAATCTGCAATTGAAAACAACTTTTCTTAGTAATACTTTGGCACACTGTGAACGGAAAAGATAGTTTACCTAGAACTAAAATAGTGTTTGCTCAACTGTCAAGGCCTACTTGACTTTAGAAAATCGAAAGTAAACTAAAAGTAAGTTTCACACCAAGCAGGGCGGAATCCCAAAGTATGAAATTCCAATTCGAAAATTTTTGGTCAATCATACCTATTGTAAACTCAATCCTTGGACATACTGTATATTTCCGCCGTGGGTCCATAAACAGGGTGTGAATTGCGTGATAATTTTAACTTCTGGGGGTAATTTCTTGTCATATTTTATGAGAAAAACTTCATATATACAGGTATGTCCTAACTTGCTTCGTTTGTTCTCGAATGCAAACGGATTCTGTGAAGTAAATGTAAACAACGTCAAATTAGCTTAAATGCATTTCATTTATGGGGTTGCAGATTGAAATGCTGCTGAAGTCCGTCAAATTTATCGAGAACGATATCCTAACAGACAGGTTCCATCAGAAAAATATTCATAAGATTACATGTTAAACTGCGAAACTGGATCTCTAAATAAACACGCTGCCAACTAAGTGAGGTACAAAAATACTAGGGAGACAATAAAATTGTATTTTTAATTGTTTCATCTTGGATAATTGGAAAAAACAGAATAAAAAGTCAATCAGGTTACTTTCTGCACCATCACGGGAATTATTATTTTATATCTAATTATATCAAGAAAAGCCCTTTGTTATTGTTAATAGACACGCCAAATTTCATCCAAATCGTCGAAAAGGCTTTTGAGTAATTAATTTTAAAAAAACGACTTTTTATTAAAACTTTAACAACCTATTTCTCGAAAACGAAGCAAGTTAGGACACATATTTATAAGAACTTTTTCTCATGGAACATGACATGTAATCACCCCCTGACATTAAAGTCATCACTTAGTTCACACCTTGTATACATATTTGCCATTTTTCTTTCTTAATTTTGTTCGCCTGGTAGAACAATTTACGATAGTCTTCTGTGGTTAATTTGTCAGTAACTTTTCTTACTTATTTTGTTCTCTTTGTAACTCAACTATTGTCGGACTGTTGTTATTTTGTTTTCCGCTCTAACATCTCTTTACAAGTTCTGTTACTGTTTCTAGTGTTGTCATTATTGTGTTTATAACATAATTTTTGTTTTGTCGGTTCTGTTTCTGTATATCGTTTGTAAGTACACATATATATATATATATATATATATATATATATATATATATATATATATATATATATATATGTATAGCACTAACAACAAGCTTATTATCAAACTGATGTTAAGTATTTTTGTAATACATTTCTTAAAATTCTTGCAACTGCACCTTCGTTAAAAAAAAATTGATACACTTGTACAACTCATAACTTAAGCGCACAACAAAAAGAAACAAAACGTAACGTCTCTCAAATATTTAAATGTGTCTATTTCTGTAAAAGGTGTTTTCCTATAATTTCGCATTGATTCGCAATTGATAATAAATATTGCCGGACCCGATCATAAGATAGAAATCAACATATTAGAGAAAGAAGGAGGAAAGCAAATATAAAAATTTTCACTTACTTCCTTTCGATCGA
The DNA here is from genome assembly GCA_038088585.1 of Chrysina gloriosa. Classification (NCBI taxonomy): domain Eukaryota; kingdom Metazoa; phylum Arthropoda; class Insecta; order Coleoptera; family Scarabaeidae; genus Chrysina; species Chrysina gloriosa. The sequence continues at coordinate 13,581,897 of CM076095.1, read as the reverse complement.
AAAATCCTTCTTAACGGATATCCCAACCGACGATTATTTCAATTTATGAAGCGGTCAAAACAAAACCAAAACAGCCGACAAACGACCTCCTTCACAGCACGGCCCATTCGAGAATTTAAATGATTGTCTCCTTCGGTATTTAGGCATAAATCAACGTTAGGGGGTTGATGATTCACTGAATCTGTGTATATTTACGAAAACACTGATCTTCCCCAACCATACATAACATTATCTTTGTGTGTCATTAATAAATACATATAGAAATATGGATACAGATATAGTGCGTACATTGTCGAGAAAGAGAACGCACTCAGAAGTAAGAACATTAACGCAGATTAGGTACAGTCCAAGAATTGTCGTGTAGGCAGCAATCAATTAGTGATTAAGGTACAGTCAGATATATTAAGGCGCTTCGAGTAGATGCACACAGTTAGCTGTTGAACTCCGCACAACAGATATGGAATAGCTATAATAAATATTGAATATTTCAAAATATGTACGTATGTCCACTATGTCCAGTAGTTCTATAAATCATAGTACGAATTACGAAGTGTTATATACTTATTTTTCTATTCGGATTAAAACTAGCTAAGTAAGATCAAAATAACCATTCGATATTGTGAATCGTTGGCATGAACTCTACCTATATGACTGACGAGTACACACACTAATGACGGAGAACTCGTGAAGGTACACGTGTATCTACAAATTTAATTTTAAAATTGTATGAATATTTTTATTTTCTATTAGTTTTTCCTATAATAAAGATAACATTGATTAACATATATATGTACATACAGTTACTGTAAGAAGTCAGCGTACATCGACTATATTTAGAAACAAATATTCATTGCTCCTTTATCTACTTTTGTTAGAATTATCATTTTCAGAATTATACATGCTTAATAAAGGCAAACACTTATTTGTACGATATGCCCACTGTGTAAAGTCTGCCTACAGAGTTTTAGTTTTGCTTTAGTCTTTCAGTACACGAATAACGTTGAAATTATTAGCTTACTTATCAGTTATTGAAAGTTTTCTTTATTTGTTTTGCATTTTTTTAAATAATCGTAAAACAAAACTAAGACAAATATTCGCGGACAAACATATGCGGTTATTCATGACAGCGTAGTCGATAGAAGAAATCCAGTATCAATAAGAAATCTCATCGGGCGGCAACAATACGAACGTAGTCTACGTCACCGAGCTGCAAGTCACGTAACGGAACCCATGGCGCAGACTGTTTTCGAACTTCGCCGACCGACTACTGTGAATAACATTCCGTCGCCTGCGCACTATTGTGTGAGATGAGGCAGTGTTGAAGAAAGTATTGTAAAGGGGCTTGCGAGCTAGAATCGTATTCTTTTGCGCCTATGAACTGCAATCCCTCTCAAACACGGTGTGCCGAACTCTCTTCGAAGACGCGCTCCATACGTTGCGATACCACGGCCTTGTGGCACAAAGACTTTTCCGAGCGACGAAAATATTTGATTGGCTAGCCCGGTATAAAAACCGCTGGCTGTCGTCGTTTACCGCCCGACTTAGAGGCTTTATACATGCTTTAATAAAAGTGAATACACAAATACAGTTGATGAAATGAAATACACGCTAAGTTCGTAAAACAAAATAAGAGAAGTGCAATCGTTAAGAACACAATACATATGTATAAGCAAAGGGACCGATACATTTATTTTCTATTTTATACGACCTTGACGAAGAAATGTCGTCAACAGAATACTTTACATTTTACATTTAGTACGTTGGGATATGTTTTTATGTTGTTATTGTGAATTTATCTTAAGCCGGCGTAAAACAGAAAAGCCTGTTTTATTTTCTATATCTATCTTAAACTAATCCCCAATAATTTTTATTTAAGATTTAATGTAATTTATTTCCTTGCTCAACTTCCATGAGAGGTAATGTATAACTAGCAATAAAAGTGGGAAGAAGGAAGCACTGCAAAATGACCATGTTCCAGAACTTGCAGCAATTTTTCCAAATGACAATGATGCAGACCTCTTATATGGTTTCAATAAGGCGTGTTTGTGTTAACAATAAATTTGATGTTTTCTAACATTCATTTACTCCAAGAATTTCTTATGTAAGATGGCAATATTTTTATGCTGTCAGTTCGGCAATGAAAAAATCTCTCAAAATCAAGAAATAGAAATTCGGGGTTGCTATTTAAAAACAAAATTATGACGTTATTACTCAAAAACAACTGATGGTTGCTAATCGACTGTTATGCAAATATGTATATTTTTAACTAATAGAATCGACCTGTTCAAGGATTTCTTCCAACAAAGTTTTATTTCGCATCCAATGAATCTATTCCATACTTTAGGCACGTACTGTATAAACGTTACACCTATCTTCTTGGAGATATTTGTGAGTTATGACTTATGTACACAGCGCGATATTAAAATTCGTAGAAGTAAGGGCGTCCGTCCGGTTTACACTACTTAATGATAACACGTCATCTACTTTTTTATCAAACTCTAGTTATGATACTACACCAGATGTATTTATGTACATTATGTACACACAATAAAAACCTGTGACAATATAACACACACACACATATATATATATATATATATATATAAAGGTGTTCTGGAAACGTTTGTAAACGTTCTGAAAACCGTAACTATTAACTCATTTATTGACCTAATAGTGGTAGAAAAACTATCTATATATAAGATAAATATAGATCACGAAATATATATATATATATATATATATAGAGTAGAATATATAAAATCGAGCGAAAAACTCTATTGGGGTGGTCGGTCCGTGAAATAAAAAGTCTCATTTGTTCAACCTCTATATTTCGTCACCGTTTGGTAACTTCATCAGGAGTATGTTGAAAAATGTGCTATCACAATGTTGCAACTTAAGGATTAAACTAAGACTTACAACTAGAGTAGATCACTAGCCCTCAAATACATATTAACGTGGTAACAGACCATCAGATTTTGATATATATATATATATACCGAGTGACATAGAATAAACTGCAATGCATAGCACCACGCAATAAAGGACCAACAAATAATAAGAAAATTCCTATACACCAATGTCCGATAGCTTTTTGTTTTCACGTTACAGGCTGTTGAGGTTTTTTAAGCTGAAGCTGGTTTTAATTGCGATGATGTTTTGAATATGCATAATATGCATTATTGGACCGATGAGAACCCTCATCGTACCGTAATACGGAATCACCAGTATGGGTTTTCCATTAATGTTTGGGCAGATATAATCGATAGTTATCTAATTGGTCCAGTTCGATTGCCCAGACGATTGACACGCGAACTCTACCAAAATCTTTTGGAAAATGAACTGAACACTTTATTAGAAGATGTCCCATTGGATATTATAAGAAGAATGTACTACATGCATGACGGTGCGCCAACTGACTATTCTCGAAGAGCAAGGGAATTTCTTCAAAGAAGATTTGGAGATAGATGGATTGGTCGTGGGGGACCTATACCATGGCCAGCTCGTAGTCCCGATCTTAATCCTCTCGATTTTTCATTTTGAGGGTTTATGAAAAATGAAGTGTATGCCGTAGAAATAAATACTGAAGAGCAATTATGGAACAGAATTGTGGAGTCTGCTGATACATTTCGTAATAATGTGAACATATTTCAAAGATGCCGTCAATCATTAATACGAAGATTAGAAATGTGTATTCAACAATAAGGTCACCAAATTGAACACCTTATGTAGAGCTAAATACCTTACATTTTTAATGTTGTTTTATTAAATAAAAGCCTTTTCAATTAATAAAAAGAACTTAACAGCCTGTAGTTTGAAAACAAAAAGCGATCGGACATTAGTGTTTAGGAGTTTGTTTATTATTTTTTGGTCCTATATCGCGTGGTGCTATGCATTGCAGTTTATTCTATGTCAGCCTGTATATTACATACAAGCAAAGTATCCACGATTAATACAACCAAAGTTTGGAATAAATTATAATAAATAAATAGAAATAATAAAGTTACTTCATAATGTATTTTCGATGGCCCATAGGTCACAGATAGAAAATTGGATTTAGTGTGGAAACTGCCATTTGCCCATGTATCTAGTACTTATATTTAATATGTAGTTTGATCATAAGTCAATGACTGTTAACATTATGAAGAGAAGATATTAATCTGCACGTAAATACTGAAAATTGTTTTGTAACCAACAAAAAAATGAACAACGTAAAATTTGCAGTTTACCTTAAATTAATGTTATGCGAAACCAGTATCCTAGTGCATCCATAATTAGAACGCGGCAACATATTTGCATATAGATTATGGATATAATGCTGCAAAGATTAGATTATTAGCATGCATCTCCATTTAAAGTTTACGTTACTGAATAAGGAAATTGTATTCTAATTACGCAACTAATAAAGCAATTTTAATTAACATCGATATTACTAATTATTTGTTCTATTTCAAAACTAATGATTTCCTTATATCAATACTATCTTAGTAAGCAGACCGAGTACAAACGTAAATATCAAATTAAAACGTCCACACCACCGAACATAGCACAAGATTAAAAACAAAATATAGAGCGGCAACCATCGCTAGTACGCACTACGAAAGATAATGGAATGGAAGAACGTTTCTCGTAATATGAAAGTACGGATGCAAAAATGAATCGCAGAGAGAGGCATCCTGTGGGGAATATATGGACCAGAAGAGGACAATAATATATTGCAAAAATAGAGAATCAGAACCAAGAGCATTGAAAAAAGTGAATACTTATTCAGGCATAATGAAAATATTAAGATAAAAGCAGATAGACTGATATGAGTTGGCCACTAGACCATTATGGACTATGAAGTCAGCGAAGTAATTTTGGGGTGCAACACTTTGCTAGAGAGAGATATTAAAGAAGGTATAAAACGCTGCAAGTCTAAAAGGACAGATGACGGAATAGAATATAAGTGAGGAACTAATGCGGTGTGCACCAAAACATATAGCACAGAAACTCGCTCATCTCTCATGTGCATATGTGTTCATCGACGGGGTATTAAATCAACCGCACCGTGTTCCCAGTAGTAAAAGGACCGTTCTGTTATGCATTTGATGTTGGAAATAGATTTCTTGATGGAGAAAAGATTATTCGTACTGGAACATTATTTCCGCTCATGCGTTAGAGGTCGTAAAATAGGAGCGAGTTTGAAGAGAGCAATATTTAGTAAAACAGCACCAACTAACACGGGGATGGATATCGCTATGAAATTTCAATTCTACATTTATGTTACAGAATCATGGTTACCGGACCATTTCCTTAGTATTTGAGAATCATTTTATGCGCCGTCAACTTTCCATACCAAACCCATTCTTTTGATCTTGCATCGCATTGCGTCTATATCTATGAGCATGTTAAAGAAGTTCAATTGTATAAATCCAACCAAAACATTGGCTTTGTAGCAAAAAGATAGTAATTATTGGAAATTTCAATCTTCCTTCTTTTGTAATTCAGATAGTAACTGTTACCAAAGTAACATGTTCCTCAACTTTTTGAAAATGTTTGGCTGTGCAATTCAATAATGTTTACAATTTGAATGGCACACTTTTGGATTTGGCCTTCTCAAGTTTTAGTTGCAGTATTTTACATGAAGATGAGCCCTTTGTTTGTGAAGACGAAGCTTATTGTCCTGCCTTCCGAATAAATTTCAATTTATTTGATAGTAATTGTCATGCTTTCCCTGAATGCTATATTAAGAATCAATACAATTTATCAGAAAATGTATAAATCGTTGTATTACTGAAAATTAATGTCTCTTGACATAAAACAATATGGGTGCTTGTTTCGTTAAATCGAATCTATTCCATGGCACACTATAATTTTTATCATACCGCAGCATTTCGTTTTGTAAGTTGTAAGTTATTTTTAATTATTTTTATTTATTGCTTCAAATTAATTGTTATACATTAATTGCCCAGAAAAAGCGGTAACTCTAAATATGTAAAATTTGGATATATATAACTACCGTAAGAAAAATAAGTTGGATTTATTTGCAACGAATCTCTTGAAAAAACAAATTTAACTTAATCGGTTGTACACAAAACAGTGTACTTTTAATTTTTTTTAAGATGGCGGAGAAACTAGTTAAACTTCATCCGTTTTATGGATGAATTATTAAAGAGCGCCTAAATATGCATTGCTTTGTCAATTTAACCGACATCCTTCAATCATAAAATAGATAGCCATGCAATCGGATGAACCGGAGACACACTGTATTTCTCCATTTGCTTTAACATCCTTTTTAATTTGCAGACTTTCACAACTTTTCCCATATAACAGTTCTTTTCAACGATATTTTAATGTTTACTTTCAAAGAAATATAATTAGGGCTTTTTAAAAATGTCTGAAAATTGTTTATGTCCAATACTTAAACCAGTGAATTACAAGAATAAAGAAATTCCAATAAATAGCACTTTTGAAAACATTCTTTGCTAAGGTAATTTATGCCTGTTCGCATAACAGTACTAGGTTCTTGTGTGCTGTATTTATGGTTTTTCTGTTTTCTTTATATAGTATTTCGATCTTTGCGACGATTAGTGTTGAGAGCAAATTCTAAATTAAATTTATTTTGAAGTGTCCACTGTGAGAAGTTCACTTTCTCTTACGCGGAAGTATGTACCAGTTTGTTGGGATTTTCAATTTTTATGTTACGTAACGTTTATTACCTTTTCAAAAATTTGCTGAAGTATCCAACACAAATATTATGAACGGTAACGTATATACATATCCTAGCATACATACTAATTAATGCGGCAAATCCAAATCTTCACTCGATGACACAATATTTAAAGGAACACAGTAAACTGATATCTTTTTGCTCTTCGCACTAATCATTCGTACACTTAAACTAGCGCACTGCTAAATCAGGTAGGAATACTAAAATTCGCGAATAAACATTCTCCATAGTGCAATTTTAATTCTCTGTAAATAATAACGTAAAACGTCATATGTAGGTATGAATCAACCAAAACGTATATAGGAAATAACTCCTTATCATTTTATCGCAACATTCCTTGAACGAAACGATTTTTTCATTTAATCAACTATCTCTGGATTTTGAAAGTTTTCGGAGAAAGTGTAAATAACGTGACTAGTTTTTCGAAGGTATGCAATCAACTTGCACGTATTCATTTTATTGTTATCAAGGTACCCTGTTCCTTAATTATTCTAGGTTGGATAATATAAAGATTGTCATAATAGATATCTTATTAAATAATAAAATATAATAATAAATTTATTAAGCTTGTTTTTTATATATATAAGCTTCTTTGCGGGCCTTTTAGGCCCAGAGCTTCGTTACATTTCTCCATTGTTTCCTGTCCGTAGCCTTCTTCTTCCAGTCCGCTATTCCCTTATCCTCCAGGTCCTCCAGTACCGCCTCTCGCCATCTTTTCATCGGTCTTCCTCTCTTTTTCTTATATCCTGGTGTTTTCCATGCTATTTCCCTAACGGTTCTCTTTTCGTCCATTCTCTCCATGTGACCCAGCCACTGTAATCTCCTTGCTTTAATGATAAAATCTATCTGCGATTTTTTATAGGCCTCATAGACATCTATATTAGTTCTTCTTATATAGCCATCTTCGGTCTTTCTCCCTCCTATTATCCTACGAAGTATTTTCCTCTCCCATCTCCTTCCTATTTCCTTTGTAGATTGATTCAAAACCCATGTCTCGCATCCGTATAATGCCGTCGGTCTTATTACGGTTTCGTATAGCCTAAATTTCGTGCTCCTCAACATCTGTTTTGCTCTTAGTAGGTGACTCATGATTCCAGCAATTCTATTGGCTTTACTCAGTCTTGCTTCAATTTCCTTTTCTTCCTCGCACGTGTTCGTTATCCCTGCTCCCAAGTAAACAAACTGATCCATCTCCTCAAAAGTCATCTCTCCCAAATGTGTATATACTTTGAACTCTCCTCCTATTATACTACCCGCTCCCGCTTTCATAACCTTACTTTTCTTCTCGTTTATCTGCAGTCCCAGCTGCCATGCCTCCTCTATCAATCTCTGCGTTATTTCTTTGAGTTCCTTCCCGCCTCTGGCTATAACAGCTAAGTCATCTGCGTATCCTATTATTTGGTAACTCTTATATAATATGGCTCTGTCTCTGTTGAGTCTACTGTTCCTTACTGCCTTTTCCAGCACCATGTTAAAGAGCAGTGTTGAAAGTGGGTCTGCTTGTCTAAGACCTGTTGTTACTATAAAGTGTTCCGATTCTCCTCCTCTTGTTCTTACGTTGCACATTGTCTTCCTCAATGTCATGATTATTAGTCTTTGCAATTTTGTAGGTATTCCGAGATCATCCATCGCATCTATAACTTTGCTTCTTTCCACCGAATCATATGCAAAGTTATAAGGAAGGTAAAATCATGCAAGGGAGCAGATATAAACTCGGACCACTTCCTGGTTAGAATTGAAGTAGGGATACGGAAGACGGAGAGAAAGATTAGAAGGAATGGAAGAATAAAACAGTTTGATATAGAGAAACTACAGTTAATGGGCATTCAGCAGAAGTACACTAAGAAAACAGAACGGAGATGTCAAGAAATAGAATACAAAAAAGACGAAGACGTAAACGAAAAATGGAAACACATAGATAATATAATTAAAATCGCTACAGGAGAAACCATACCATTCAAGAGACGCCATAGGGTACATGTGGGTAGATGGTGGGACGCCGAGTGCAAGATAGAAACCGGAAAGAGGAATATATTGAGGATTAGAGCAATATAAACAGAAAGTGCAGAAGATAGGGAAGCGTACAAAAAGCAGAGAGCAAGTGTGAAAAGGATAAACAGACAAAAGAAGAGGGCTTTTAACGAAGAGAAAGTGGCAAAAATAGAAGAACATTACAAGAGGAAGGAAATTAGAAACTTTTACAGAGATGCACGACGGGGCAAAAAAGATATAACCAAAATGTGTTCATAAAAGATAAGGAGGGAAATTTAATTGGAGACAACAAATAAACGAATGAAAGGTGGAAACAATACTTTAGCGAATTATTAAATGAGAAAACGGAGGGGGAAAGAAAGCAAGAGGTGAGAGAGGATGATAAAAGAATAGCGGAACCAACGCGGGAAGAAGTAGAGGAAATAATACGGTGCATGAAAAACAATAAGAGTCCAGGACAGAATGGGATAACAATCGAAAATATTAAGCATGCCAGCGAGCAATTAAAACAGAAGATTCATGAACTGATAATGGAAATTTGGAGGACAGAGCAGATGCCGGAAGGATGAGAAAAGCTTCAGTAATACCAATCTTGAAAAGTGGAGACGAAACAGATTGTAATAACTACAGAGCGATTTCCCTGTTGGACGTCGTTTACAAGATATTGGCGACAATAATTAAAACCAAGTTAGAAGTAATAGCAGAGCCGCAGATGGGAGAGTACCAGGCAGGTTTTATAAAAGGCAGAGGGACGACGGACCCGTTATTTATAATGAAAGAAGTATGGACGACATGTTATGAGTATAATATACCAACAGTCGTTCTATTTGTCGATTTTAAGAGGGCATAAGCTTGTTTTTTTAGGGCAAGAAAATCTATATAATAAATCTGATTTGGAAAAGTGTTTCAATAGTTTTAATTATCTACTGTTTAATATTGCTTAATCAATATAAAATTATAAATATAAAATATGTGGGATCAAAAGAAAATATTCGTAACTGGTTAAAATGTAGCTATTGCTTTAATCTAGTCTTGTTAAGGATATCTAACAAGCTGGCATAGGGTCCGAGATTCCATATCCATAGAATAAGAAACGTAGGAAATTGTAGTTTATAATGAACTCAAATAGAATACTTCTTCTAGCTGGTGCTATGTCCCTCCTTCGTACCCGAAAGTAATCATCTTGTATGTGATAGGAATTATTTTATCCGAATAAAAACCCCAAATGTACGTTCGCGTTTTCAAAACACCTCGTAAAATGGGGGCAGTTGCTTTTCTTCTGGACGTACATATTCAGACAATACGAATATGAAGTGAGTAGAATGGAATCCAACAACAACCATAACCACAACTAAGTGTCGTAACGTCAACAGTGTATGCTTAGCCATATAAACCATAACACACCGTAATTTTTCTTCGTAATACGTAGTATTCAACGTTAAATTTAAGTAAAAGTTTTTTTTTAATCTGTCTAAATTTTGACCGGTAATGATGAATTTTTGTCTGGTTATCAAAAGAACAAAAAAGTCCCGTGAAACTTAAACACAAGTTTCTTGAACACGGATCATCGCTATCATATTTGAGCACATCGCAGTGGGGCCAGCAATCAAACTTGTACAAGATGTGCGTCAAAGTGATAAATTTTTGATAGTTATGGCCTGACATGCGAATACATTGTGGACATCATATTTGATAGCGAACGAACGAAAACATCACTTGCCATTAAATATGATAGCCATGGCAGTCAATGTGTTAAAGAACTTGATTTGTAATTGATCCAGACTGGTAGAAATGGTCACGAAATATTTATATGTTACAGTTAAACTAAAAAAATCCGGGTATTATTCATAATATCCGGCTATTATTAATACTAAGTACGATTTTAAATGTGATAAATAATGCATATTATTCACATTTTGAGATAAATATTAATAATTATCAATGAAGTTTGTGATTAATTAAACATTATTTATTGAAACCTCAACTCTGGCGTAATTTTAACGAGATAGGAAGTGCATGAAATTAAATACACTAACAGTTTAGTTAGTAACGAAATTTGGGCAATACAAAAATGTTATAACAAATACTGTTATTTATAAAATACCACTTTTTACTGATGAATTTTTTACCAAAACGATTTAAAATACCGTTATAAAACACAATCTACTAATTTTTTTCTTTCATTCAACCTAAAAAGTGGCAAAGGCAACATGAAAGATAAATATCTAAATAGGTCACAAAATATATGCTTATGCATTTGTTTTAATAAAATTTTATTACAATAATGCATATGGAACAATGTAAATTGGTTTGTCTTAATATTTCATTCGGAATTAGTGTTCGATAATATAAATATATTTTGCTCCATGTGCCCTTATGTTCCAAAAATTGGCTTAACAATTAAATCTTTTTGTACTGTGTATTCATGATACGAAAATTTATAGGAATTCCAAAATAATCTAGACAAATTCTGAAATAGCCAACGGGAAGAACGAAAATCTAGACAATAAGGTAAGATGTTGTTGATCATCTACTATCTTCGATGTCATTTTAACACAATTATTCGAAAGAAACATCGGTGATTTCTACAGGGAACGGTAATACGACAGTTCTACCTCTACTAGTGGCAATATCGTTCCTGCTTGAAGATCTATAGAAACGTACTTTGCTGGTCACAGAAAACAAACTACCTTCAGAACAGTTATAGCATTCCTTAATCGTTGTGCTACTCTTAGTGTCTCCCTAGAAGGCCCCACTGGATATTTTGAATGATTCTACAGAATTTGTAGAAATTTGATGCATTAATATTGTTAATTCTGTTATTTTGCAGCAGATGATTTTTTTATGAGCTCAATCTTCGTTATAGATATCTAGCAGGGAATGCCTTCCGTGTATCATTTTCTTAGATAAAAGAAATTACATTTTGAAGAAACTGTGAATTATGAGGAATGTTTTTTCGATGTTGTATATAGTCGCACACAGAGCGCTACGAATTTAGTGTCGTGCGTTAAAATTAATTAGAATAGACACTTACAGGTAACATTCACAAGTGTTACTTCCCGCTTTGAATGAAACTTGGTAAGTTTGTAGACATCGCTGCTTTCCGTAAATGCAACTTAAACGGCAATGAATTCGAGAAACTGATTTTCATAAGTTTTTTAAGAATTACTGTTACAACTGTTACTGTATACTGTATACTGATCGATTAATAATCAAGGACGACATTAGTTGAGCTTTCAATCTCAGAATTCGCACAACTAGGTATATTTAATAAACTCATTTCGAAATCGATTTTTCGCGAAACTTAATCATGGGTTATTATTAATAGTAATTTACTTGAAATCGATAAGGCTGGATTTACTTAATAAAAGAAAATCACATTCTTATACCTTGACAACAGTAATTGTTACGTACAAATATGTAAAGAATGCCGTGGCGCCTATGGCACAGTAGATGAAAATGAACCTGGAAATGACATTGACCCTGCATTTCGCCAATTGACCCTGAACACGCACTACTAGAAAATTAGAAGTAGGTACCTAATGCGCATTTATTCCGCGAAAAATATCGACACAGTTATCTGGGCTATTTTTATCTAGAACAAAAACCTAAATTATTCATCTTTGTAATTAAAATATTAGTGGTAATGTTCAGACAAACTCACTTTTAAGTGTTTAATTCAATTGAAAATAAATTAGATGTATACATATTTCGTGGTCTATTTAAATGCTTATCTTTGGGATTAACTCCACCACTTTCTGGGTCAAATAGTATCAAATTTAGAGATTATATTTCATAAGGATAACTTTCCTGTTCTTCTATCGTGCCAATTACTCCATCAGGTTGCTGTTACTTTAGTTTGAAAACCATCCAAAATTTTCTTTTCTAGTGATCCAGAAACAGATTTTTAATAAGCTGTAAATTTGAAATTTGTATGTTATTTGACCTAGAAAGAGATGGAGGTAACCAGAAAGATTAAAAATAAGCTTAATTTAGCAAAAAATATATTTTCCTTATATATTTACATATTAGTTCTTATACATTTGACAATGGATTCACGAACAAGGGAACACCGGCAAACCGGACTTCCCAAGAAAAATTGAAATTGTAAAGGGATGATGTAAGGTTATTGCACTTATTCTTATCGGCCGCATGTCCCATTTGTGGAGTGGGGGACGCTTTAATACTATCTCTCTACTATTATCTCCCTCTCTAATAGTATCGATTGAAATTTGTGCAAATATCTCTAAAACTGTGCTTAATTAGAAAACTACTTTCACTATTCGCAGACACGCGTTTCGCGGTCATACCACTCATCAGTGCGACTGTTTGAAGTAGTTTTCATTTCTATAGAAGCTCTATATAAGCCCGGGTGTTAGATGTTCGTACATATGAGAGTTCAATTACGGCAATTCGGCCATAATGTACTAATTGCGCATTTTTGCAGCATTTCGTAATTGAACTCTCATATGTACGAACATCTAACACCCGGGCTTATATAGAGCTTCTATAGAAATGAAAACTACTTCACACAGTCGCACTGATGAGCGGTATGACCGCGAAACGCGCGTCTGCGAATAGTGAAAGTAGTTTTCTAATTAAGCACAATTTTCCCACGGCGGTCTAGCCGAGTGCGCGATTGTAGCTACTACAGGAGTTTGTGGCAAAACAAGTTGTCTACTTCTGTAGAATCAAATAGCTGCAAAAATGCGCAATTAGTACATTATGGCCGAATTTCGTAATTGAACTCATATGTACGAACATCTAACATCTCTAAAACTATTGGAAATATTAAAAAAGAGTTAAGACAAGGTTTTAATTATTTGAAGAGTACTAAATGATAGCATAATCGTCATTTCAAAATTAATTCATTTCGATAGAGCAACTATCCCCACTACAACTCTTTCGAAATTTTTTTAGGTAAAAACACGTCTTAACTTTTTGTTTAATACCTCCAATAGTTTTCGAGATATTTGCACAAATTTCAAGGGATAATATTTTCATTAGAACGCCCTTCATTCTACAAATGGGGGATTCCGACATCCGAACATGTTTTAAATTTAACGGTTTTAAGACTCATTGCTTTTCTTGTATTTAATATGGATTTTGCAAATAATTTGTGGGGATTTTAATATCACAGTTGCCGTAAGTTTATTACAATTTTAAATGATATATATTTTTTTACCTTAAGAAATTCTTTTTCTTCAATACACTGAGGATGCCCTTAATCTGAGGGCGAACATTCTGTAGCTACAATAAAAGATATTAGCAAAATTTAGGTCTTTTCACCTTGACCTACACGAGAGTCTAATACGTTGTTACTCCTGAAGTTTGATAAGAATAAGTGCAATAATCTTACATGGGAGTGCTCTACAAATCCACAAAACATTTTTGTTTGGGGGAGTCCGGGTGGCCGGTATTCCCTTGTAAGTAACATTCGTCAAGAAAATAGAAGGAATTCAGGGATTCAGGGATTTACACGGCTATCAGACTTTATGATATATTATTGTAAATAATAAGTTATTATTAATTAATAACTATGTAGATAACTTCAGATGTGATTTAGGTAATTCTAGAATAATAAAAAGATTTTTTTTTTTTTGCAAATGGCATTCTCTAACACGGAGACCCATACATACAATACATACCTAAAACAAATATACTACCTCATATAGATATTGTACTACCTGATAGGCGTTGCAATTTCTTGACAAAAATTTGGAGGAAAACTTTAACTATTGAAACGTAATAAACGCTTAAAATTTAGAGATATTTGATCAAGTATCCATAGGCCAGCGATTGCGAACCGGTGGTTTGCCACACTGGTTTACAAAGAAAATATTGTACCCGTGGAATTTTAAATCCTAAACGTAATAAATAACAGAATTGTTAATGTAGATAAACATATTTACAGCACTAATAATAATACAATAGTAAAAATTGGACAGCAAATTAATTAAATGGTAAATTCATGACTATTACCTCAGTACTTACGCGTAGCGAGAGAAGATTCCGTAAAGTTCTCGAGTCCCAAGAGGTAAAAATCTGTAACGCGATGAGATACTACGCCGCCTGCGATGCGAGTACATTTTCATACGATCCGGAGATTTCCAATTTAGCGCTCGAAAGGATATGGAAATGCCGCGATCATACATAGGAGAGCAGAGTACAACGCGTTTAAGAACCACGAATGATTTTAATAACATAAATTAGTAGGGCATATTGTGTGTAAATAAATTACCGTAGACTTTTTACTTACACGTGCCTATATCGAACGTAAAAGTGAATAATAATGATCTATGGCTGAAATTGGGTATTTTTGTCAAGTCAAAAACTGGACGAGCAATCAACCACTTCTTCTACTTCAGTTCCTGATTTGGAAGCGAAATAGGGTACTGAGAGTTAGTGAGCCACCGTTCCACCAGACTGAAAGCGAGCGAAGAAAAATAACAATATGACAGCGACTATTTACGAATGGATTTTATGTTGCCGGGGTTGATTTACAGCCTAAACCGATTTACGTAATTTGTAATGAATTCCTGGCCAACAGCAATCTCAAACCATAACTCTTTCGTAGACAAGTTAAAAGAAAACATCGTAAGTATAAGGATAAACCTGTTGAGTATTTTAAGAGGAAATTAGCAGGTAATAAAAACTGTAGTGTTTTTCATTTCGTGTCAACTTGAAACGCAAATAGTAGAAATGTTCTTCAGGTATCATTTTGACTAAGCTACAGCATCGCAAGATCTGGAATGTGCCTGTACAGTGGCAGACAATTTGATGGGAGCGTGCGCAAAAGATCACCGTGTGCTGTATGCTTGGAGAAAAGACTGCAAAGAAAATTAACGTGATTCCTTTCTGAAACAGCGCAATGTCGCGACAAAATAATGATTTGACGAATGACGTAGAAAGTGAAGGTTTGAAAACTATAAAATCGAATTATTTCGCCATCCAACTTGACAAGTAGACTGATAGAACGAACGCTGCGGTATTTCTTGGCTTTAATATATATTTCTAAGAATTTCACCCAAAAGATGGTATTATTTGTAAATCCTTTGGCAACATCTACGAGAGGAGAAGCAATTTGGGATATGACCAACGACTAGCTCAAAAAGTTGGAATAAACTGCTATTTTCACTTGGGTATGCGCATAGGTGGTGCAAAATTAATGATCGAAAAATTTTCTGCTTTTGTGGCGCGAATAAAGATCAACGAGAATATTCAACAGACTCATTGCTGTATTCCCAAACAAGCACTGGCATATAAACGTACTCCTGTAGAGTTAGTCACTGCTTCAACTGACACTGTAAAAATTGTAAATTTTATAAAACCGCGTACTACAAAATCTCGTTTATTCCAGGTACTTTGTGAGGGCTTTCGAAGCTTTCACGTTTATTTACTCTTTCATCTAGAAGTTAGATGACTTTCTTGTAGCAAAGTTTTGATCCGATTGCTTGTATTGAAGATTGAATTTCCAAGTATTTTTCTTGACCACCCACTTCATTTGTTCTCTTGTAGTTGAAGTAGTTTGAACTTTTGGATTCAATGTCTAGACATGAATGAGTATGAATCTTTTGGTTCTCTAAGCAGTTTTTATCCGAAAACTAAATTCAACATGGCGAATAGCTTCAATTCAAAAATATTTTCCAGATAGACCTAATATATCTGGATCGCACATTTCGATACGTAGTCCTTCCCAAAGAGATATAAGTTAATGTACTTCTATCACTTTACTTAAAGGAGGAAGCTCATTAATTTATACTCCCTAAAAACTGTTTTTAAAGATCACTCTTTGGTTGACTTTTGACTCACAATCAGTATAAGAAATGAATATCCTGTTTTGTCAGAAAAACACGTAAAATGCAGAACGCGATCAAGACCCAAACTTTCGGACATCGAACCAAATTTTCAATTTCCACCAAACAGGCACAAGTATCTCGTTGAGGACTTTTTCAAGTTTAACCTAAGTTTAACCGAGACCCATTTGAACCAGAATGAATATTCTGTGCGACGGTTCTTCATTCAGAAAAACTGCAAACCGCAGAAATCAAGCCTCGATAGAGTATGGAGGGTGACGAAGTAAGAAGAAAGGCCAAGAACGTCGCCGAAGAGGACCTGGAGCACAAAGAGGATCAATCGAACACCAGAATCGCCGCTTAAGACTACTAAGATATGGGGCGTAAGTATGGTTCGTACTGTTTATTGCTGAATTTGATCGTTTAATTTGCTTATTATGCTTAATATGACTACCCAGTGATATATTGAGAAAGTAGTACAGCCTCATGTTCTTCCATTTCTTCAAATGTTGGAGAACCCTCTGTTTCAACACGACAATTACGTCCTAAAATGGCAAAGACTACGTTGAACTGTTATCAAGAAAATCACATCTTCCTTCGGCCTACACACCAAGGTCTCAGGATCCTTTCTCCATAGACATGAGGAAAATTATGGGTGGGAGGCTAGAGAATTTACCTAACCCATCATTGCAAGCTCTACGACATTAAATACAGATTGTTCGGAATGCAAACTGTTAGATTAGATGTCACTACGTGTTAAATGGGAAACTTAAACTAAGAGAGCTGAATCAACGCAATATGCGTTAAAAATAAAAACTACTTCATACTATTCTTCCAAATTTTAATCATTTATTACTTTTCAATAGTTACAGGTTTCTGCCAAATTTAATAAAAAAATTCGAAAGCCTGGATAGGTGATGCAGCTTCCATGTCAGATAGTATATATGCATGTTACAGCAATTTTGTACACTATACAACTAGTTCATGTAATAAGGAAACAACTAAGCGATGCATCAGAAAGGACGCGGTCCTCTTACACTGTATTTATATTTATTACAAAACTAGTCAAATTACATTTAATAACTTCACAATAAATAAAATTAATATTTGTTCACTAATTGTATGTTCAATGTTTACCATTAATTCGTTAATTATGCGAGGATTGTTTTGAAACACTAGACCTTTTGAAAGACCCGCAATGGATTGTGCGCTTCTACAAAAATTATCAATCAAACGTGATATTGTAGACTTATTAGGAGCTCTAGATAAGGAAACTCACTCGTCTGTAAAATTTGTACTCGATATAAGTCTCAACAATAAACAGACATCAGTCTTTCCAAAAAGATTCAGCCCACACAACGATAACGGATCGATAACGAACTGACATTACAAGCACAATTCAACAATCCGTTAATGTCGAGCAACTAATGAATAGGGAGATGTTTAGTAGCTCAACAAACGACATTCATGCACTTTGCTCAGAATCAGTCATTGAATATACGATCACTTATAAGCTACCTTTTTAGGAACCGTCAAAAATTCCAGCTCCAAGTTTTTCTGAACTTAATTCTGCGTTCTTCGTCCTATGTACGTAGAGCGTGGTCCACCTTGAGGTTCATCAAGCCTAGCTTTTATGCAAACATGCTAGGGATATGCCGAATCTGTTTACTCAACATTGGCACAATGTTGACTCAAGATCGAATGTTATATCAGGACAATCGGCAGATTGCAGCACTGAAGTACTTCTGTACCACCAAACAAAAAGTTCTTTTGTTGGGCTGTGATATGAATACTTTGTAAACTAGCTAACTAAATTTACGCTTAAACAACATTGGAAAATATTGAAAACTTATGCACAGTGCAAATTGTGAAAAGAAATTTCGGTCAAAATAATACATCAACCGCGCAGTACGCAAGTTTGTGAGATTGGCATCTTAATTAATAACAAGTTGACCTCGTGCTCGTCATATGCGCTCAGCCAAGAATATTGCTGCTGTTGTCTAAAGTGTGCGCTTAAACCTAAGAACCTCAACTCCCCACGGACAGGAATACTAGCCGCAACAGCCTGAGAAAAATTTTGTATAAAGATCTCGGATTATTCCCTTACAAGGCCCAACAGACCCAAGAATTGAAGCAAAGTGATTACTCACTTCTCTGTTTGGGTTTTACGACAGTTCGAAATTGATGTCGCTTGTACTAAAAAAATTATCTTTTCGAACGGGGAGCATTTCCATCTCGTCGGCTATATAAACAACCAAAATTGTCGTGTTTGGGGCTCCGAAAATTCCTACGTAATCATAGAGAAGCTACTGCACCCTCAATCGAACACCCCGTAGTGGTTCTTTTAAATTTAGGAACAAATGACAATCCCAGCGCCATTGTTTTAAAACATCCTTCGTCCTTCATCAATCGCGGAATACAGTACGTACTTAAAAATTACTACTAAAAAAGGTCCGGTTCCAACAGCTTTGGTACCCAGTCCGCTGAAACCGTGTTCACGCCCAAATGTTGCCGAAAAATTGCATGAATCTGTCCTGCGCCTATTCCTACACATCACACTTTAAAACGTTCGACCCAGTGATAAACTGCACTTGTACACCTTGCAGACATTGAACGATTTCTGAAAATTTCACACTCGCCTTAAATACAGAGAAAATGATCTTTGTGATTTAGTAGCGTTTTCTATGACTACAAAATCAGGGGTACGGAACGTCTGCATCAGTCAAATAGTTGAAGTATAGTAAACAATATTGCGGGAGATGGCTGAGTAAACGTGTCAAGACTTGTCTCTGACCAATAGTGTGACATGTAAGATTCTTGCAAGTAAACTTGAACCAAATTGGTCGTACTACTAAGTTCTACTATTCTCCTCCATTGTCTATCTTCTATTTCATTCTGCCACTCATTATTCCATGTTCTTCCCAAATCCTTTCTCACTTGATCCCTCCATCATTGTTTTGCCTTTGCATAGTTTACTTTAGCTATATTTTCTCCATTGGAACAAGTAGAGCGCTTTAAATACCTAGGAGCAGTTATAGAGGAAAATGGTAAATTGGACAATGAAATAAATGAAAGAATGGAAAAGTGGGAGGCATCTTCAATACAAGGAAAACAACATGTTTAGGAAAAAAGAGATAGCGAAAAAGATAGAAACTAAAGTTGTCAAAAAGTTATACGTCCAACAGTTATATATTATAAACATGGACACATCAGAGAGACAAAAATTGAGAATAAATGCCATGGTAATGAAGTTCCTAAGAAAGATTGGAAATGAGAAAAGAAAGACAAAACCTAATAATAGATTCAATAAATGAAAAAATTATAGACGAAGAACTTAAGTGGTTTGGTCAGGTGTGTAGAATGACGGGCGAGGCACTAACTAAACGAGTGTTCGAGGCGAGAGTGCGCGAAAAAATTGAAGAGGAGGAGCAAGAGCCAAATGGATTGACGGAATCAGAGAAAAGAAGAATACCATGGAAGCTGACACAGGCCAGAAAACAATGGAGGCAGAGATGCAAGAATCAATACCTCCATCCTTACACCGAAAGGTAGAAAGGCTCAGGACTAATTGTAAGTAAGCATGTAAGTTTCCACATTGAGTATTTCTTCTTTGTTTTTGTAACACAAAATAGTAACTGTATTTACAGCAGCAAAATTATCATTTATGTAATTTGAGTTGTCGTTATTACTATAACTTGTGTAGCTTCTAATTCTGGGAACAGTAATGACTAGAGGTGCTCATGCGACCCATTAAACTGTACCTTTTGTGAAGATCGGAGTTTACTCGGGAGCGGTCGTAAGTTGCAGATCGAGTGTGTATATTCCGATCGCCTGCGAATCATTCGGATCTTAAAAATGTTGGCTCGCATGACCAGATATAGTAATGACTACGGGAATGTGTTAGGGACATAAATTTGAACAACTGAATATTATAACATGCAAAACTATTTGAATAAATAAACAAGAAATGTATCTAAACTTTTAAAAGCTGCTTGTACAACCATTGGTTTATTTTTTAACATTTAGTTGACGTAAACAATGTATTCACAAATTTTCAACTAATGGTTTTATTCCTTTTTCCTAGTGTTTTATTTTCGTCATAGTGTTAGAGAATTGGTATCGAAGGTAAATCATCAATTACTATAGTTATATAATAACTAATGTATTTGTTCTTATACATTATAGAGAATTAACTAACAATTTTCAGCTGGTTAGTTTCTATACTAATAAATCACCCTAGTTAAATAATACAATTAAAAACAAACAAATAAACTAGCTAATGCCTCTAGTTTATAAGGTAAGTACTCAAATGGTCAACCAGCTATGTAAAAAGAAAATACATTTTCTGGTATAATAACTAATAGCAATTTGGACGTTACGTAAGCTAGCTGGATAGTATACAAAATCACCAAGTTTTCATTCTGCTGGAATCCATATAAATGTTATCTGACAGTATCATGATCAATTGTATTGTTTTAATTGTAATAATAGGTATTTTATGCATATGGAATTGTGCAATAAATCAACTTGATAATTTATTTATAATCACTCTCACTTTGATGACGTTATTTTCACTTTTATGGCAAACTGCTAAGAGTCCACCTACGTGTAACACCCCCGAACTAAACAAACAAATTAAACTTACTGACCTCGTTGTTAGTAGTTGATCTAGTGGAGTGAGCGTGGGGGAGGACGGTCCAGAAATGAGCATCTCCTGGGCGACATCCTCCCCCGTCTCGCATGACCTGCTGCCCGAAGATGAAGAGACGGCCCTTTTAAGGGGTGTAGATCTGGATGACGGACTTTGCTGTTCGGTCAGCGATTTTCGCCACACATTGCTCCTTATACTACTGCTTTTGCTGCCGCTAGTACTAGTCGAACTGCTCTTTCGAGGAATTGTCGGGCTAGTTCCTCTGAAAATAAAAGGATAAAGTTCAAGCAAAATGAAAAAGTATATTACCAAATATACTTTGTTTCTAACTCTTATCCTAATTACGCATTTTCCTCTTTTTAACCTCCCTATACTCACGCATACGGTCTGTGAGACCAACTTAAGTATTTTAATTTTTTGCTTATGAACAAAGAGCGCGAGCGTATTGTAATTTCTGTTACCTTCATCATTCTCAATAAGCTTCAAGTTAGTGCGGTTTCAAAGTTTGTGAAAGCAAGACGTGTGTGTGCATACGGCAAAACGACGTGAGTATTGGTGTATCAGTTTTGCGTAAGTTATATTTTGAACATATATTATAATTTTGAGTTATTTTCATTAATTTCTAGGTAGTTTCATAGCACATGTGTATTTGTAAATTACTTACAGGTTTTATATAATATATAAGAGCAAATAAGACTGATTGGAGGATGATGAGTCGATTTCTGACTATGACGAAAACAATGACAATGACTATGAGGATTCGGTTGAAGTAGAAGAAGAAAAAGTGATACAAAGCAAGAAAACGATTCAGATTGTGAACTGGAAATTTTTGCTACCTCTAGTAACTTTTACATAGGAAAAGACAACAAAACAAAATGGATAAAAAATAATCCTTCAACAACAGTAAGAACACGTTCCAAGAATTTAGTCATTCAACTTCCTGGTGTAAAAGGCCAAGCTAAAAGCTCATAGGATCTGTGTTTGATATGGAGCTTATTCTTCTCTGAAGAAGTAATACGCTTGCTCACAAATTCCACTAACCAACAAATAGAACGGATTTCATCAAAGTTCAGCAGAGCCGCAGACTGTACTCTCGCTGATGAGATTGAAATTCGAGCATTTCTTGGTCTTTTACTGTTTGCTGGTGTTCGCACAAATAATAGATTGAACACCACAGATTTATTTCGAACTGATGGCTCTTCGCCAGAGATCTTGCGTTTAAGTATGAGCTGGACCAGTTTTTATTTTCTTTTACGTTGTCTAAGGTTTGATAACGAAGAGACAGGAGGTGCACGTATTCTGCTGGATAAATTAGCTCCTATGCGAGAATTGTTCGATACCATAACAGCTTGATTTAGTAAGTTTTGCAGTCCATCACAGTTTGTCACAATCGATGAGACAGTAGAGACGTTTAGAGGTCCTTGTAACTTTCGCCAATATATTCCGTCCAAACCTAATAAATACGGCATAAAAATATAGGCATTGACAGACGCCAAAATGTTTTCCACATTAAAAATGGAAGTTTACACTGGAAAACAACCTGTAGGTCCTTACTCGGTCGACAATTCTTCAATAGCTGTGGTATTGCGTCTATGGGATGTTATTCGTAATACAGGGCGCAACATCACTTGTGATAATTTTTTGCAAGTATTCCACTGATCGATAAGCTGGAACGAGAATTTAAATTGACAGTCATCGGTACTATAAGAGAAAACAAGACATAACTCCCCAACTAATTCACCAATATTAGAAGTCGTGAAGAAAAATCAAGTTTATTCGGGCATAGAAGCAATTGTACTCTTGTTTCCTACGTACCCAAAAAAAACAAAAATGTTCTCCTGGTTTCTAGTATGCACGATGATGCCAAAATCTATGAAGAAACAGGCAAACCTGAGATTATAACGGACTATAATGCTACTAAGGGAGGCGTTGATATGGTAGATAAAATGCAATGTAAAATGTGAAACCTACAATGTTGCAAGGGGAACAAACACATGCCCAATGGTGATATTTTACAGTTTAATGAACATATGTATATGGAATAAATTCCCATATTATATATACCCAAAACAATCCGTCCCTAAAATTAACAGGAGACAGTTTTTAGAAGCGTTATCATATGATCTCATAAATGAGCATCTAAGAAGACGAGCAATAAATATGAATTTACCAAGACTGATGAGACAAAGACTTTCTGAAATACTTAAATTGGATAACTCTGAATGTGCGACAACAACTAAAAGCAATATTTCAGGTCGCTGCTCGTATGGCAGGTCCAAGAAAAATCGCAAAACTCGCTACAATTGCACTTATTGCAAAAAAAAAATTTGTTTGGGACATGCCATTATGATGTGTTCTGATTGTTACTGTACTAAGTCTGACTAGATTTAGGTTATATTTTTTTATTCCTTATATTATTTTCTATAAGTTGTTGAATTTTAGTTTGTTTGCTTTTAATAGAAATACATTTTTGTTGATGTTTTCTTTAGCTCTTAAGAATTTAACCATATTTTACAAAGACTGAAATGAAAAACTAATAGTCATTAATAAAAGTTTTTTTCTCTAAAACTTTTGTTTATATTATTAAAAACATACATTTCTAAAAGTAAATGGGGTTTTATTAAAATTTTCTTAAACTAATTTAAGTTTTGTATGCTCCGCAAACATTGGTCTGACAGACCGGGAGCGAGTATACGTGTTTCATATTTTGACGTGAATATAGAAAAGTTAATCAATATACGCATATACGAATCTACACATCTAAACTCAATTACATCCCTAATTCCGCATCACACAATTATTAGCGCTGACAAGGTTACCCACATTCACCCTCATCTTCGGCGATCCTTGGAATTGCGGTCACAAATTGCTGACCATAAACATATATTAAAAAGTAAAACAATTATAATTAACTATTATGTATAGAGCTGGGTCTAAATTCCGGAACGACTATATTACTGAGGAGAACGCCGTATTAACTTTTCAGTATTGTGGGTCGATGATGATCATCATGTGTGCAGCTATGATGTAAATAACTTCTTTCTAAATGAAACATCCTGTATTATTTTGATATATTTAGCAGTTCTACATTTAACGATCAATAGAAGGCGTTTAGGAATCCATCGCAATGTAAAATTGAAATAGCCAAATTTTCAGCTACGAAATTGAGTTAAGTTCCGTTTCACCATCTATTTAGCAACCCTTCCCAGCTGAGAAAATCGAGTTTTTCGTTTTCATAAATCGATAGTCTTAAATATGTAAAATAACCATTTAGAAAGTTCTGTCAATACCTAAAATTCTAATTAGATGCAGGCAACCCATAGTGTCGTCCGATAAAAAGAAGAACGGTTGACGGGTACGTACGTCCATAAAACCAATCTATCAACATTTAAGTCATCAAGAATGATTACAAAAACGTGTTAAGGATCACACTCAGAACAATAGCGGAAGCTTTAATGTCCTAATATGGCAAGTGGACCCAAAACTATGAATACCTAAGCGAACAGTACCAATTTCAGCGTATTTGGCATCATGTTCTTGCAATTAGAATAGTATAATAACAATTTTGCAAGTACTGTACGTAATTGGAATCAAATTAGATCATGTATCTAAAGATTACGTTTAAAACAAGGACAATGCTCGTCCCCAAAGAAGCAAGACATTCAAGAAATAGAATAAAATTAGTCAGTGAAAATTCAAGAAGAGGCAAGATGCTTTTATAGTCCAGAAATCACCGAATAAAAATAATTAATTATCTACAGAAAAAATGGATTTCAAACTTGAAATACGTTTTTTCTCGAAATATTGTCTTTGAACACTATGATGTGGATACCTTTGAAACCAATTATCCGATTTACTTAAAATATGTCATGCACCTTTCAATTGATGACCTCTATTGCATTAACAACTATGGTGTGTGTACGTTTATTATTTATAGCTTTCTACAACGTAAAACTGATGTTTTTTTAAACTTCACGTTTTTACAACTTTTCCGAGAACACGATAAATTTTTATTACTTTTTTTTTCCTGCAACTTCAATATTCGTTATCTAGTCTATTTCTATTACTTTCTTCCTAGAAATTCAAAATCCATTAACCAGTCTATTTTTCTGTGTGAACTCTGCTCAGTCTACAATTAAATTTTCGCCGATGATATTGAAAATGTCTAGAAAATGAAAAAATATTACTTCTTCGTTAAAACAAAAACAAGAAGCCCTTGATAGTCTAGATAAAGGCTAGACTGTCAAAAATCTTGCAAGAAATTGAAATATCGGTATTACTACATTGAAAGATAGGAGAAAAAATAAACTCCTTTAACAGGACAATTAATTAAAGAAGAGGCGAAGTGAGCGGTGGTTGGACAAATGGAAAAAACGATACGGAAGTCATGAAGTCACAAATTCTGATAAAAAGGCTCAGTTGATCATGTTTTTAAAGATTTAAAGACTTTAGTTTAAATAGAATATTATATAGTAATATTTTTCATTTCTTTTAACTTCAATAGTTGCTTTTATTTGTATCAATGTTTTAAGTTTAATATTTATTTCTTCGTATATATGTACTAAATATAGAATAGTTTTATGTGTAAATTCTTGTAAATGCTTATATTATGTTTTAAACCAGGCATGGGCAACCTTTTTTGTAGAAGTTTTATGCTGTGAGTAATCTTGAAAATTATACATTTTTGTAGTATCCTTATGATTCATTATGAATTAAGTTTAGACGGGCCGTGCTAATATGCAACGAAAGAATTCAGTAGCGGGCCGGACAAACCTTACTCGAGGGCCGCATGTGGCCCGCGGGCCGGAGGTTGCCTATACCTATTTTAAACGTTATCTACAATTCGTCGCCTACAGACAATGAACGCTTTCGATAATGCGTAACAGAAATCCTTAACATACAGATAAGAGAAACTTCATCGGTCAGCTGCTATGCAAACATACAAAGAGTGATACATCGAGCGGCGTCTAAAAACATGTGGCCCATTACGTCTACTACAATTCCAATGAACCGGCGGGCCACTGGATCAACGTTCCGCTGCGCTCTCGCTTACTTAGGTGAGACCAGCGTGTTAGAAGAAAGCAATACAGAAAGTTAGCATGAAAATCATATCACCCGAACGTCGTCTCCAACTGACCCGCCTCACCTACGACGTTCGTAGCTTTCTTCGTATACCGCTGCTATGTACGAAATGTACAAAAATGTTAGGGCCGGCCGTCCCTAGGTTTAAAAGCAGAGACAGATCATTCGATCTTGAAATACATACATAGATAGAAAATGAATCGTTTATGATAAACGTCTTTAAAAACATTAAGAGCAAACGCAAAGACACATATGTATATTTCAACTGATTTGAACAAAACGCATTTTGAAGCGTTTAGCCACAAAAGTGTGTTAAGCTTTCCAAAGTGAGAAACACATTTCCAATTCTTTGGAACTATATTACAAACAGACACAAAATAAACGCTAAGTGCGTTATATAAAACATAATATGAGTATAAGTTGCGATACATTTTTATGCAAAAAATTGACCTTGAAATAATATACATAGGAAGACGTAGTTTTATAATTATTTTATTGCTTTGTAAATATCAATATGATCTGTCTGAACAACTGTCTTTTATTGTAAAATATATATCAATCTATCTGTTCGAATAAACCGGCATGAAAACAGAACCGCCTGTTTTATTATTTTTTATCCCCACGCAAACGGGTAACTGTTTGGTGGTCTCTCCAAAACAGGAAACCGTAGCACACGTTGCTTCTGAAAATTTCATTAGTTAGCTCCATGTAGTAACGCAAGAGGGACTCACAAATTTCCTCTGTTTATTATCAGCAAGAAACACTGAAACCGAGACCATTTAAAAACATAAATTTGTCACCATTCAGTATCGGGCTTGAAGATATGCGTGGGTGGATTCAGCACTATTTAAAGATTGGTTTCACACTGTTTTCGTCCCTGAAGTTACAAAACATTTAGAATCGAGGGGCCTTCCCCAGAAAGCCTTTCTTGTTTTGGATAATGGTCCATCATCTCCAAATGTGTCAAAGTTGACGAAAGGCGAAATAAAAGCAATTTCCTTACCGGTAAATCTAATCTCGTTGATTCAACCATTGGCCAGGGAGTTATACAGTGTATGAAGAGAAAACATCGCAAAAAGTTCTTGAAAATCTGACTGGAAAAAATGGAGAATGGAATCGGTGTAATAGATGCAATTAAATCTCTTAACATCAAGGATGTTATTTACATGATAGCAGAAGCTTCGGATGATATTCTTCCCCCAACATTATCTAGGTGTTGGCAAAAACTTGGGCCTAATATTAAAAAACACACGAAAGAAGCTGAACAAAAGAAAAGAAAAGGAAGAAGAAGGAGAATCGATCATTTAACATCGTCTAATGACTTGCAACGTTTACATGGTGGCGAAGAACTGCAGCAGACTGATGCCCAAAATTGTGTAGCTGCCGATGATGAGGGCTATCACAATATCAATAATGAAGGAATTTGAGAGCATACCAGTACAAGCAAGGCTGTAGAACAAGAAAACTGCGATGAATATGAATCAGATAGGGTGAAGATTTTATCTAAAGTTGAGCACTCTGCAGCTATGGAGCCTCTCGATATGATCCTTCAGTATGTAGAACAACAAGACCCGTCGCATGGATATAATTTGGATTAAAACTGGAGAGAGCATGCGACAACCAGGAGAAGGTTCACATTAAAGCAAAATAAAATAAACTTTTTTCATGAACTATTGTGGTATGATGTAGCTAACAATTATATTGTTGAAAATGCGTATGGAGGAAAGGTAAAGATTTTGGTGGGTGATAGTATAGACAAATGCGAACAAAAATGTCCTATTAACATGCGTCTTTTTTTTATTAGTTACAGAGATACGGATCATTAACTCATTAACATGTGTCTAATTTTTATTGGTTATTGTATCTAATTTCATTTTGGTACTCTCGTAGTTGCTATGGTTATGGTGCTATTGTCAGTTTTGTTTTGAAGTTGGAGGTAGTAGGTTCTGCTTGAGTTGACATTGAATTTTGTAAGTGTGATAAACGTGTATCGTTTAAGCGACAAACTAATAAAGCATGCCGCACATCTTTTCCACTTTCCACTTTCACTCGTGACGGTATCAATAACACTAGAAACTCACATCGGTGATCCGACGAAAACCCACATGCCTTTGTGGAAACACATTTTCAAGAACGCTTCTCCGTAAATGTGTGGTATGGTATGATTGACAATCATCTCCTTGGGCCTGTTATCCTACTGCATCGTCTTACAGGGCCCCGTTATCTAGAGTTTCTTGAAAGCGACCTTCCACCATTATTGGAGGATGTTCCTTTGGCTACAAGGATGAGTATGTTCTTCCAGCATGACGGAGCCTCTGCTCATTTTAGTCGTCTGGTGACACAGCATTTAAACGTAACATTCCCCGGAAGATGTATCGGCAGAAATGGTTCCGTGGCTTGACCACCGAGGTCCTCGGACCTTAGCCCTTTAGATTTCTGCCTGTGGGGATGGTTGAAAGACGAAGTTTACAAAGATAAAGTAAACACAAGAGACGAATTGATTTTTCGAATTATGAATTGTGCTGCCCTCATAAAAGAACGCCAAGACGACCTCAGAAGAGCTACACGTAGTGCAGTCAAAAGAATTATAAAGTGCATTGAAGTCGGAGGTGGCATTTTTGAAAATATTCTTTCTTTTTCGTCTACTTTTGTTTGTGCCTTTGACTTTTTACTGCTGTGAGGGGTTTATTGTAACCAATAAAAATTAGACACATGTTAATGAGTTAATGACCCGTATCTCTGTAACTAATAAAAATAAGACACATGTTAATAGGATATTTTTTGTTCGCATTTGTCTATACTATCACCCACCAAAATCTTTACCTTTCCTCCTGAATCTCCCTGTATATTAGTAGGTAAAATACATATTCCGGTTCTGTTCTATTTTAATTTTCTACTGTATAGCAATTACTTAATAAATCATTTATTGGTGGTACAATGTTGTCTCTAAGTTTTTTTATTATTATTATTATTAAGAGATTTTGGAGCAAATTATCTTAAAATATTTTTGCTGTAGTGAACCGATTTGTTGTCATTGAATATAGGATGAAAAACAGGATAAAAAATGAATTACTCGACCCTTCACCGTTTAAAAATCTTGGTCCATCCCATTCCCCGCCCTTGTATTAGATACAAAATTGTACTTGATGTAGAGAAACGTTTAAAATGAAAATCGACGTAACTGAGTATATCTGGTACAATACAAATTTATTTTATATACCAATCCAGTAACTATGCAATCAACTTTACACGGATCACATTATTACTGACATTTTTTTAATTTACTGTATATTTACAGATGACTAAATATACAAAATATTACAACAACAGAAATACGAAAATCCATACCACAATTTAGAAGTATGTGACTGTATCTAATATATCACATCAAATGCAACAGAAAAGTTAAAAATTGTAAAACCTGGTACTATATTAGATTGAGTATAATTTAATTACCACTACATAAAACTCATTTATATCTCTTGAAAGATTTCAACAGCTGGCAACGAATTGCTTCAATATTTACAAAAACTTAAGGTTAACGTTCATAACAAATTATTGAAAGACGACAGGTTTACAGTAAAAATTATTTGAAATATAAACTAGGAATACTACAATTCAAATCCAAAAATATAGCACTTTTTCATTATAAATTATATAATTTGATATATGGACCATTTGCCTGTCATGTACGTGTATTAAATATGTTGTAAGGGCCGAATATAATAGCCTAAATTGACAGAAATCTGTAACAATAACAACTGGTAGAGAAAATATTTAATAGTAGTAATAGGTGTTGAAAACGGCTAACTCTCGTAAAGTAAAACGAAATCATACAGTTTTGTAACAGCCAAGAATGTTATTTTATATACCAGGTGTCCTGCGACTCGACTGACATTGCTTAAAGCAGGTATGGGCAACCTCCGGCCCGCGGCCCACATGCGGCCCTCGAGTACGATTTGTCCGGCCCGCTACTGAATTCTTTCGTTGCATATTAGCACGGCCCGTCTAAACTTAATTCATAATGAATCATAAGGATACTACAAAAATGTATATTTTTCAAGATTACTCGCAGCATAAAACTTCTACAAAAAAGGTTGCCCATGCCTGGCTTAAAGCGTATTCCTGAAGTAGTTTCAAGTCAAAAATACATACCTGATGCACCTACATCATTATCCGATACGCATTAGCAAAGGAGTTATGGACATAATTTTTGCTATTTTAACACTTTCGAAACGGGTTTTTATTTTCGAAGATACCGTAAATTTTTGAAGCAAAGTTAATATTTTATCGATAATTAAATATCGAGTGTGTCTAAAAGTTTTTTTTTCAATTCAGAACGCCGTTTGGATTTCCCAAAATGGGATAAATCGTCCCAATACTCTTTTTGGTGGGACTGTATATCCCAACAGTCTGGAAATCAAGACCAATGATAGGAATAAACAAATACAAAATCACTTAACTTTGGAAAAGTTACATATGACAGGGCGGAAAACAATGGTTACATAATG
Source organism: Chrysina gloriosa (assembly GCA_038088585.1). Lineage (NCBI taxonomy): Eukaryota > Metazoa > Arthropoda > Insecta > Coleoptera > Scarabaeidae > Chrysina > Chrysina gloriosa. The sequence goes on along the minus strand of CM076095.1, from coordinate 13,551,156 downwards.
CAACATGCTGGTTTCACAAATTGTTTTTGTACTTTTATCTATTTTGTTTCTTGAACATCTAGTACACACGTTTCATTGTTGATGTACAACGGGCATGTGATCCCCGAAATCGCACTTCGTTTTTTCATTGATCGTTCTCCCGATGATAAACCTCTTTTCACAGACGAGTTATTTTTTCAGGTTCTATAACACCAGCAAGAAATCCGAGAATGGCGTTTTTTTACGTTTCACACCAATATAGATAATGTAGGAATTTACAGCGGTCATCATTAGTAGCTTGTTAAGAAAAATCTTCTACTATTTTCCGCTTTCTTTATCAAATTTGTATAATCAAGCTTAATGATCAGTCAAATCCACTCCGCGCATGGATTTGTTGTAGAAAGATATAATTTCAGGGTATTCAACGCTAATTCTAACCATTAATCTGTGTTCTTTCAACTTGGGTCATTTGATTTTCATGACAATTTATGATTGGTAATTGCTGATTCTCCCGTTAGGCTCGAAAGAGTAAACGTTTAATAGGGGCCACATTTTCAAACTAAATATTCCGACATTCACGTTATTTCTAGATATTGTGATGGAAGTCCAAGGGCGGTAGCGGAAGAATTATCGGCGGAAGCCCTCAGATCGAAAAATACATTGTCAAACTGTTTTCACCAGCGTATATAGAGAATTGGCGAAAACAGATGATTTTCCCAAAGCTACTGGACAACACTACGTGCAGCAAGAACTCGGTGAAGAAGAAGCAATTTTCAATATGATAAAAACATGTCCCCTTAGTAATCTACGAATATAAAATCGTGTTTATGGTAGTCGAATGAAAGTGTAGAAAACATTACACAATTTTGGTTTGTACCCATATTATATCCAATCCCTCCAACTTCTACAGCGTTAAACTAAATGTAATAAATGTAATTACGAATAACCAAAATTTACATTTATGGTGTTCCCGTAAAGTATGGAACAAAATTAATTTAAGTTATATCGTTGTGATAATTCTCGGACAGGTCGATTTTCATTTTAAAATACTCCTCTGACATCAAATATAAATTTGTATCTAAACTGAGGCGGTGCAAGAGCGGACAGCCCAAAATCTGCAAATGGAGGGTGTCAAGTGAAATACTTCTTTTTAAAGATCCTTTCCTCCTCTGTTCAACGACATTTAGAAATAAAATATAGTTTCTCAGGATTCCAGCACGATTCTTGTTACTATTGTAATTCTGATTTAAGGAAAAAAACCTTCGCGGTTGTCGTTTTTAAAACCAAATATTCAATTACACTTCATAAATCATTGAAAAATATATAATTTTCTTCATATATATATTTTTTAAATTTGAACCGCCCCTTACGGTTGTAAGGTACTCTTTTTCAACACCGGCTAAACTGTTTTTATTGGTTCCAAAACTATTTTGAAAATTGTATATGGTCGATTCTCTGCGAGCTCGCAGTTTCACTGGTCTGAATTTGAAAAATGAAAAAAATGTTCTATTTTTGCATGTTTTTTGTTATTTTCGTATGTTTTTATACTTCCAAAATACATCCCCAAAGTGGACGAGCTGCAAGTGTTAATTTATGTTTTTAACATTAAAGTTTATAAATTTCGTCACCACGGTTGTGACCACATTACCACGGTTGTGACATTGTCGCTACTATTCACGCAGTTGACATTTGTGAAGGCCTTACTAAGATGATCATCCCTTCTCACGGAGTCTAGATATATATTTCCCACACGAGGTCGAAGAGTTTCAACAAACGTATTGATATTAGGAATATCATGTCCATATTTCACTTGATCATCAGCTTGTTTTTTAAAGTACCGCCAATTCCACATGCTGGACCTTTTCCATCTCCTGCTTCGGTGAAATTGTATGAAATTGAAGAAAATTGAAGATAACAACGAGACAAATATTGTGTGATGAGATTGAGCATTTTGCTATTCCGGTATTGGGTCGTTGGTCCATCACTTTTCAACGTGAGCTGTAATTGCTGGTAGATTATCTCTAAGCAATGCAATATGCTGGACGAGCTTCGCGAATGTAGAATAATTGATACGAAGATAATTCTTTCGAGTAAATTTAGTATGAAGATCCAGAATACTAGCATTCATGAAACGCTTTGAGATTTGTTGACCATCCACTTTTTTCAAGCTTTTTTCGAAGGGTTAATTTATTTGCATCCAATTTTTTCTTTTCAAGAACAACTGGAAGAATTTTGTCTTTTACAATAGGTCGAAGCGTGTTCTGTTTATGGAAGCTCTCTAGATGAATGTATAGGGGCGATGTTGTTTTTCACAAAGACGAATTTGCGATATATTTTTATTATCTTTCCGCATAAAATTCTACCGAAGATTTGATTAGTTTTAAAACTATTTGTTTGAGGGTAAGATTCTTTCTGCAGAATTATCTCGCTGGATATCAATCGTTGTTTTACATCACGTTGTACTACTCGTCCTTTAAGGAATTTTCTGACTGCCGATTGGGAGAAGCTGAGTTGACAATTATTTATTTGTATCGTTGCATTATTTTCGTCAATCTGTTGTAAAATTTGTGCAGCTTTCGATTTCGAAGTTTCGTAGTTCACTTTTACATCTTTATCTTATTCTTCTTTGCTTTTTCTGGCCAGCTATATTTTGTGGTGATATAGTATTTTGACACTGTTTTTCAAGAGATTACTCTTGATTTTGTTCCTTTCTTGTTGGGATCGTGATTTTCGTTTACGTTCATTTTGTCTCTTTCTTCTCCTCTTCTTTTCTCTTTCTAGCAATTGACTCACTGTTTTTATTTTTCCGGTTTCCTTTCTTTTGTAGTATTTGACAGTATTTTCAACGAATACATTCAAGGAATCTAAAAATAAATCACAATTTCCTTCAAGTAAGAAACCTGCCACGGTTGTGACATTTCACGCGTGCCACGGTTGTGACATTGTGACAATGAATTGCTCATTAAAAAAGCCACTTTGGGTTAAGAGATTTTCCGAACATTTTTGAGTTAATACTAGCGAACTTCATAAAAAAATTATTTGATGCACGATAAATAACATAATAGTTTAGAGATACAAGAGCCACGGCTGTAACACAAGTTTTTGATATATACCGTTTTTTGATATTTGTATAGTTATATAATAAACACAAATTACTCTGAGAATATCATTTCAATGTGATAACTTACCAGGACGCCTGTTAAAGACTTAGACATTTGTTTTAGAATTAAGGTATATATATATATATATATATTTTATATGTAATATTATTTCAATATTTGTTATATATCAAGATTTGTAATTTTTTGTAACTTCATTAACTGTTCCTTTTATTTTTTACTATTATATTTTAAAAACTATATTCAATTTTTGTGTTATGTGTTATAGGTATCGTATATGTACCACATTTAAATTTATCTCATGTTTTAACTCTTGTAAGTGCTTATATTGTATCAAACACTAGCGACAATGGGTGCGTGTATTTTAACGTACGTTCAGACGTACGAGCATACGTCGGTCTGTTAACCGCGCGAAGATGGAAAGTATCGAATGTCACCATCGGTGAATACAAGTCAATCGTCTGCAGTCCCCGTCTGAAAAGATCGAGCGCCGAGTGAATCATCTTAACCCATTGCATTAGGCCTCTTTCCAAAGGAATCGACGAATCATCCAAATAAACATTCTGTGGCTTCGTCGGTACTATAGGGAAGACGAAGCACACAGATATGGATGTAGATATAGCAAAGCAGGGACATGCGAGCGGGGTATAAGACCACCCGAACGTCTTAGAACTGAACCGCCTTCCCAGACGTTCGATTTACATCTCATAGTGCTTTAAGTACGTTAAGACCAGATACGTACAAATCTCCTAGCGAGACCGTAGAAGATCCGTCCATCTTCCGTCATACGATGATCGAAAGTATGCGCATCGGCGACCGCCATCCGACTTGCGACTGCATACCCGTTTAGGGGCAAACGTATTTTGAAACTATACGAACTTACGTTCCTTCATTTTAGCGTCTAACAGACCTCGGCGACCGCCTGGCCGCATAAAATTTTGTGTAGACTTCGGTCTTCAGTAAATTTAAACGTTTAAGACAAACGTATGTTAACGTCTCCGTCCTAAGAGACATATATGGTACGGCTTCGCCGTTTTTATCGCGCTTTAGGCGCAAACGTTTGTGGCTGGCGTCTTTATAACGTTTAGGATAAACGCAAAGACGAAATACTTGAACTGTTTTGAACGAAACGTATTCTAAAACGTTTAGCCACAAATACATTCTAAATTTTCTCCGAAGCGAGAACCATCCGATTCTTCGGATTCAAGTAACAGACCGTCGTTCACCGCCCGACTCAAATGCAAGATACAAGCGTTAAGTCAAATGGGCTAAAACACAGTACACGCTAGACGTGATACACATTATAAGCATAAGTTGCGATACATTTTTGTATCTTAAAAATTTGACCTTGGAATGATTTACCATCGTTTCTTTTATTGTGAGTGTCGATCATATCTGTATCTAGAAATGTTATGTAGTAACTGTGTCAATTATAGCTATCTGATGAAATGTTCTTTTATTGTGTATTAAATGTATTACTAATCATATCTGTTCAAATAAACCGGCATGAAAACAGAAAAGCATGTTTTCTTATTTTATATCCCCACGCAAACGGGTAACTGTATGGTGCTCTCTCCAAACCAGAAGACCGTAACAACGCCTGTTGATAAAAATCGACGTCTGTGTGGCGCCATGCAGTTTGCAATACGGCTGTATCAACAAAAAATTTAAAGTATATTATTTTCTTCAAAACTCATGGACACTTTTCAAAGTCAAGTTACAAATTGAAACCAAAAGGGCAACATCGAACAAACTTCGAATATTGCAGATAAAGTCACGTATTTTACATACAATTAGGTTATTCCCTCTATTATTGAATATTGAAGTCGTGACGGGACAAAATGTTCTGAAAATTGGGGTTGTGGACACGCCACGGTTGTGACATTTGTAGCGCCTTATGAACTTAAAATGTATTAAAAAATTATCTGATCATTAAATTCATCAAGAACTATAAAATAAACATTATTTGAACCTAGTAATGTGTTCAATTGTTTGAAAATTGCTTCACTATGTATCAAATCTTCAAAAGACATAAAAGTGAGAGCTCGTGGAGAATCGCCCATATCAGACTTTTAAAAGTAGTGTGTGTAACGATAAAATACTAGTTTTTACAATTTTAGAGTTTCTACAGCTTTAATTTTTTTTTTTTTTTTCAATAATAAGTGAAGAACGAGTAAGTTTACGGGCTCGAAATTTTGCATACCGTGTATTCGTTACGATATCTACGACTTATCGTGGAGCTATTTTGTAAAGTCCTTGTTTGTTGTTGAATTTAACCTCAATTAAGGAATAGAAAAATGACCGCGTCATTTTTGGACTTCAAGAAAGCAACGATAATAAAGGAATTTATGAAAATGCTCTTTGACAAGTCTTAACTACCGTATCGAATATGTGGTATTCAAAATCTCAAGCCTGCAAATCTTCTTCACTTATTATTGACAAAAGTTTAGACTTGCCTGAGCTTTTAAAATTGTAAACAATTAGTATTTTATCGTTATACATACATATTTCGCTTCCGAAATCTTCTAATCCCCCAACAGTCGATAACATAAAAGGTCAGTTGCTGCTTTCGTTGTCATCCAACATGTGAGATGTCAGCAGATCAAGCCTTGGAGGAACATTCGTGCGACACCCCATAAAGAGTGACCGCCTGCATCAACGCAACCCAGTCTGTAATACCACATGCAATGGAAATCCAGCCTTAATACGATACTGAAATAGTAGTGTACAATTGATGTCTACTTTATATTTCCATTTCATAAATGACCTGTCGACCGTCTTGTGAAACCGGAAGAAACAATTAAAAAGTTAACAAAAATCGTATATATTAATACGAATGTTTCTTGTATTTCAGGTGGTAAAGGAAGTGGACAAAGGCGATTTTAGCAAAATATAAGAAAGTCTAACTCCATAATGCGGGGAAATGTAGCTTTAGAAGTGGAATCGGTCGGGAGCCGAAACAAATACCCAAAATGGATGTGACTATACATACTTACAGAATTGCAAGCAAAGCTACATGTTTGTAGCTAACCTTTTCACCTGACATTATGTTCTGAAAGGTATCCTTTATTCATATTTTCACAATCATTACTACATTAAAAAATATATTAAAAGAAATAAATAATCTACAAAGTATTCACACATTTGTATTCTGAGCTGTGTTTTGCCAAATTATTTTCTCAATTAGGGTAATTCCGGGGCATGTGACCCCCAACTTTCAACATATGTTTATGTGACTGGAGCGCCACCTCAAGGAAAACACTGTGTTAGTGTGAAATGAAAAAGGTAAATGGAAAAAGTTGTATTTTGATGAGTTCCCGTTCCTAGAAAAATTTTCGGCCTGTTTGCGCTTTCTTTTTCAGAACAACGGTCAATTATACTGTTCTGAAAAAGAAAGCGCAAATAGGTCGAAAATTTTTCTAGCCGTTCATAAATGATACATTAAAGTCAAGATACCAACAGATATTGATTAAAGCAACATAACCTTCAAATCTCAGCAAGGTATTTGATGTATAACCCCTTGGACATTGACTGTAAATGAATATTTTTTAAACAAAAGGATTTTACATATATATTATGCAATCGGAATATACGCCCCATTATTTTCCGGAAACACGCCCCACCAACAATCTGGGTCGGAGAGCATATTTTATAAATAATAATTAATCTTTATCACTGTGAATTCAATATTTATCAATATTCATCTTAACATCTATCAATATTTATCAATTTAAGTTAGACTCGATCAGTATTAAAGTTGCAGCTCTGGATCAGGGAACTCCAAATCGTTTGCAGAGTATTAACCAGCAATTGCGTTACCAGGACGCGTCAATGCCCATCTCTTCTCAAGAGGCTCTGCCCTCAACGAAACGGCTTCACAAGATTTCACCGATTCCGACCTTGCCAGCCTCTACATTAATCAGAAGAACTGGGCAATCTGCTGTTTAGTTGACGTCAGACGCAAACAGAAAAAAAGTTCAAATGAAAAACCTGAAAAACAACAGGCTACTATGAGGAAAATACAAGCACAAGGAGCGGGGACTGTAAAAATAACCGGGAAAAAAAGCAGAAGCCCGCAGCACTTAAAAATTTCACGGGGAAGAATAATACAATATTAATGTCAAGAAAGTCAACGAAAATTCCGAAAAGAAGGTTGGTTTTAGAAGACACGGACAGCGGAACATCAAAAACGCAGCATGTCGATGAAGATGATGTTTATGACCCTTTGAATGCGAAAAAAAGTCAAAAGAGTAGAAATAAGGTTATTCTGTAATCGAGAAATATTTTTATGTGTTAATATATATTATAAAACGGAGTAAAACCAATGCACTAACTATTTTTTCTACGTAATTCGCAGAATTTCACAGAACTTCAAATTCAAATTAAAAGGGTGGAGCGCATGTCGCTGAAGATTTCTCGACCAACTGATGTGGCACTTTCACAAATAATTCAATGGCACTTATCTATTGTCAAATACCGATCAAACAAATATTGTCCCAACTTTTACACATACCACACGATGTGTAACGATTGAAAGAGTCCTCATTAACGTCTTCAAAAAGTATCAGTTTAGATTTTAAAAAGGTGGGACACATGTCCCGAAATTACCCTATTTGCGATTTATACCGTTATTATGACCGAAAAACAATCCTGACTTTTACCCGTACTTTATTTTAAATAACTTTTTCCACATTTAGATTAAGTATATATAAATAAGGTAGATAATTAAGCAAATGAAACAACACTTTACTCATTGCACTTTGGCCGCATTCTGATGCAAAGCCGTTGGATGTATTGTGCAGTCTTGCATACTACACAAAAAGGTTTAACATTTTCTACTTAATCAGGGGTGGATAGGAGTGAGTCGGTGGAATAAGATGTATGTACGCAAAAATGGTATTTCAAGTAGACCGACTATGGACCCTATTTTTCACTGCTTTTCCGTTTGGGTAAGGGTAGGGACTGGTGTTAATGGGACGAAGAAAAACTAATTTGGCACAACTTGGTAGACCTATAAAAGAAGAGTTTTGTAATATATAATTTAATTCTTTTTTATAACGGCGTAAATCGCAAGTAACTGAAAATCGTCAAAATTTCGAGCCCGATTTGAACGCCATCAATGTAGAAACGCAGAAACGGAAACGGCGTTTTACAACACTCGACGGGGTCCACAAACTGACCAAGTCTCATTCAAATCGGGGATGACACTTGGGAATGTTCCCTTGTTAGTCAGTATCGTGACAATCCTTCGGTCTAATTTGGTCAGCTGCGTATATTTAAACGTAAACTGACTAACCATTCATCCGACCGATCTTCGACAGGCAAAGATCCCTCAGATCTGGAGCTAATCAAAAATTGTGATATTATCAAAAAAGTCATAGTTTCTGTTACATACAACTATCTAACGTAACGAGATATAATATACGAATATGTATATACCAGGTCTAGTAGTATGAAACCGTAATTTCCCTATAGATGGTGCCAGCGTTCAGTTTAATCACCATAAACCCCTGTTACATAGCCATCGTCTTCTTCTAACAGCTGACAAAGAGTGTCAACAAACATTAACCCACGTTCCGTACACTAGTATATTTTTAGAACCTCAAACATGTCAAGTTTCGAGCGTAATAACTACGATTTGCGGACAGGATTAATTTTTTGTTACCATTTAAAGAAATCTGCTGCAGAGTCGCATAGAATGCTTGTCGAAGCATACGGTAAACATGCTCTCGGTAAAATACAGTGCTTCGAGTGGTTCAAAAGATTCGAAAGTGGTGATTTTGAGGTTAGTAACAAAGAACGTGGAAAACCACCAAAAAGTTTGAAGACAAAGAGTTACAAGCCTTATTGGATGAAGACGATGCTCAAACTCAAGAAGAATTCGCGGATCAATTAAATGTATCGCAGAAAGCTATCTGCAATCGTTTAAAAGCTACGGGAAAAATTCAAAAAGTGGGAAAATGAGTTCCGCATGAATTGAACGAAAGACAGCAAGAAAACCGAAGAACCACCTGTGAAATGCTGCTTAACCAGTTCAATAGAAAATCATTTCTCCATCGAATCGTGACAGGTGATCAAAAATGGATTTTTTTAAAATCCTAAGCGTCGAGATCATGGCTGAATCCAACCGAACCATAGACATCAACTGCAAGACCGAATCGCTTTGGAAAGAAGACGATGCTCTGTATTTGGTGGGACCAAAAGCGTGTTATTTATTATGAGCTGCTGAAACCTGGTCAAAACGTCAACACTCAACGCTACCAACAGCAAATGATAAATTTAAGCCGAGCAATAACTGAAAAACGACCGGAATATGCAAAAAGGCAGCACAAAGTGATTTTGCTGCATGATAACGCCCCATTTCATACAGCAAAGCCGGTCAGGGAAACAATTGAGTCGTTCAATTGGGAATTACTACCGCATACGGCTTATTCCCCAGACTTGGCTCCATCCGACTATCACTTATTCGCATCGATGGGTCACGCTCTCGCTAACCAACGCTTCAATTCGTACGAAAATGTACAAAAATGGCTTGATAATTGGTTCGCTTCGAAAGAAGAAAAGTTTCTTTGGCAAGGCATCCATAAATTGCCGGAGAGGTGAGAAAATGTGTACAATCCACTGGAAGTTATTTTGAATAAAATATTTTTATCACTTTTGAATAACAATCGTTTTATTTTTACAAAAAATTCCGGTTTCATACTACTAGACCTGGTATATACCTCCAATCACATGTTTTGGTGTGCTAAAAACTCTTGTTATAATTTCTTCCCTTTTTATCTATTCTGTTGTTGACCATTAATTTTATTTAACCAATTTACAGTGTTCCCACTTTGTTGTAAAACTGCTTTCCTGGGCAGTTTGTTTTTGTAGTATGCTATGCTGAATGTTATTTATAAATAAAATGTAAATACAACGTGTTGCTCTTACAACGTTAATTTGGTTTACAAATCCATCCTTGTAGAGTTGTAAGGTAGGAAGAGTAACATTTTCTACATATGTATATCTTTGCAATTTTATGAATACAGTAAAACCTTCCATATCCGAAATAAAGGAGGCTCAGAGCATTCCAGATACACAGAAATTACGGTGAAATCGATCAAGTTTACATCATTTTAAACAATTGAAGGTTGAAAAATAAGTGAAGTGAGTGCCACCTGCCGCCAGAACTTGTTTGACCAAAAACGCAATGGTAAAAAATCTGCTAGTCGGATTTTTCATATATCGGGAATTTCTGATATCGGTTGTTCGGATATGGTAGTTTATATTAGGTTTGTTCGTAGAGTGAATTGGAAACCGTTGGCAACTAATATTCAATGCGCATGCCCGACTGGAAACAGTTTCAAATTTGTCTTAAATTTAATGCTCTACGAACATAAAAGAGAAGAAGGAATTTGTAATTTGTCCTGAAGGTGGCGCAAAACTCAGTTTTTGTAGGTCTTTTGAAGCATTATTTATCTAAGTAGTAGTAAGAATGTGGAGAAAACAACAAAAACGACACATACTCACAAATGAATATCGTCAACGTACAGATGTGGGGCACATCATTGAATGGATCACCACAGATTAACAAGTAATCTGGGAGTCAACATTACTAAAGTTGGCACTTGCCATTGCGCATGTCTCAAACCAAAAGTTTTCAATTCTGTAAGAAATTATTCTGACAGTTGCCAATCGGTTGGAAATTGAATAAAATTCACTCTGCGAACGCCGGATTTCTAGTCATCAGTTTGAAATTTTACTCTACGAACACAAATATATAAATACGCATGCGTCTGACGGTTGCTGATAGTTGCTGATTGCTCTACGAACAAACCTATTATATATGTACTATTGCAAAAAATCGGACACTTAAAATAATGTAGTTTAAATATGGCTTTTGCCGTGTCAAATGCTATTTCATTTTTAAATCATTATTGACATATGCATACTGCATTTAAGGGCTGCTAAAAAAGGCAAGTAATTGCATTACTTGGGGAAGAATGATCGATAGGTTTGGAGTCTCCTAAGACACTATTCCCGACATTAAAATGAAATGGCCACATCAAAATTAACATGAACATTGCAAACGGTTGGTTTATACTGCTAAAAATAGTCAAAATAGCCTATAACACTTGTCTGGATTTTTGTTGCCGTAATAGTACATCATAAAAACGTCCAAATTTATAATCAGTAATGTATGTATTATATAAGTACGAAACAATAGTAAAATATTCGATCAAAATATGTGCACAGTGCATTAACCTTTCGGTGATGTGCAAAATTACGTAGTGTTTGTCGCTTCCTTATTTCAATTAAATCGGAAGCTTCTGTGGTAAGAAAACTGCCATATATACTTTAAAGAATGTGTTATTCACCCTTTTATTTTTCTGATGATTTTTATACCAATAAGTACCTACTGTTTCTTGTATAGTTCCGGGCCAAATTACTTGGAACATTCAATACGTTATATTTTTTATTTATAAAAATATTATAATATGAGGCATAGGTGAATATTAAATAAACGGTTAATACTTGGTCCATAACCCACGTTCTTTTTCTTTAATAAGGTCATAAATTTTGTGAAGCTTTCATGAAAGTCATAATTGTTATTTTTATGTCACCGTCATTTTCCCATATATTATTTTTATATTTCCTTCGAAGGATTAATTTTCGTATATTAATTTTAAGCGGATTCCATGGGTTTTCGAAGGAGTTGAAATCCGCTGAATTTCCAAGCTAACTTAAAAGAAACAGTTGTCTTCGATTATAGTCTTAACTTTTCTGGCAACAGCATCGGGCATTATCCTGCTTAGCTATGCATCCTGTCGGTACGTGACGTCCTAGTTTAGAGTGTGGCAATAATACGTGTGTTAAGACATTTACATATGTATTGCTCTAGGCGCACCTGAAACCAAATTTAGAGCGCCAGATCAGTTCCCGGTAATCAGACCTCAAACAATTACCTGCGGCGGGTGTTCTGGGAGACATTCACCAGATTATCTGTTGACAAAATGCGATCGCTGCTTTAGCACACAGAGCCAACTCTCGCCACTAAGCAAGATTTGTTAAATGATGCAAACATCAATTTAATAAAAATCGTTCTATTGAGCTATGTACCGCCAAATAGGCGTCAACCACAATAAAACATAGTTTACCGATATCCGTAGATAGTATATTTAATCAGTAAACTGTTCACCAGACCATGGTGTGTTGGAGGCCCGCTTTTCGCTGGTAATTAAGGCAGGAACTTTAAACAGTCATCGCTTGCACGCAGATATTTCGTAACGAATGAAGTGGTAGCAATAATACGAAGACTGTTGGAAAAATTTCTATAAACGATTGAAATACTCCCGCAAAATTCAGTAAATGACATTATTGCGTTTAAAAAAGATTCTTAGAACCGGACGCAGTTATCTCAAAAACTAGTTGGCTGAATGTTTCCACGACTGCTTCAAGTAAAGGAAGACGCTCACCACACTTCTATTTTCTATTATCGGGAACAAAAAGGAATTAGTTGGTGCAAAACCAGGCGATTGCTTCAATGCGATATCAATTTTACTTTCTTGGCTGGTTAAAAAGTTGACAATTTGTGATGCTGTGTGCGGGCTTGCATTATCAAGCTGAAGAAAGGACACGTTCGATAACGTTTTCAGATTTCACCCATAACTTTTAGTAAAAGAAAATGGTTGCCACATATCCAAAAATAGCAAAGAAACAAACGATCATTTAGTTTGCAACACTGTGAGCAAACAATTTTCATAGATATCGACGTACTTTCAAACACCGAAAATGCATTATTGTTTGGATTTTGACTCACACGAACGTCAACAGTAACGATATCACACTAAATTTGAATGGTCTCGGTTGAGTTTCTTCAACATTTCTTTGCACTAACCCACACGAATAGCAAGTTCTAATGTTTGTGACAAATGATACTTTAATTAAGTTACAAATGAAACTGTAATTTCAATTTTCTATACTTTTCATTGAGTTGTCAGATAAAATTACAAAAACGGTGACATTTGCCTCTGTCTTTCTATAAATTTCTTTTTGTATTCTGCTCTAATCCGGATCTTAGTCTTTTATTTGGATTTTATTCAATTGTATATTCTTTTAGCTCCATTATGTTTTCAATTTTTCTTTATTTGCTTTGGCGCTGTATTCGCATTTGATTTTCTTTTGCCCGGTCATTCATACTTTCAAAGGTATTTCCAAATCCTTTGCCTCATTTTGTACTGACCTTTTTCTCTTTGCTGTGTTCGCTCTTACCTTTTACCGATACTCATAGGAAGTACCTATCTTTTCCATCATTTTACTATAATAATACCAACCAGAATTCATCCTTTGTGCTAAAAATCATAAGAAAAAAAAATGTCCCAAAAATCACTATTCATATGTTAAATTGGATTTGACATGCAATACAGTATCTAAAATATTATAAATTATATCACATACAATCGTTAACACAAGATCGTGAGCTCATGTACATGTATAATAATAATAATAATACACGCTCGTCACCGGAAAAACCTAATAGATGGTTAACGATTGCTAGTCGCATTAGGGCAAATGATCAGTTCAGTTGAAACTTTCATCGACATTGTTCGTGTATATGATGAGTGCACCACAAAACGATTTGAGACTGTCTTTCTATGTAATCACCGAAAGGGCCCAAAATGAGTACGCAACGGCCGGCAACTCTGTATTTGAAAAAGTCACTTGAATTTGTCTGGAAGTGAATGATGCGTTATGTTATCAAGTCGTAAAAAGGGTCGACAAGTTTGATCGTGGTAAAACACGAATAACAATAAAGGATAAAGCTATTGTCACGCTTTTCGAAAAGAAACCAAAACTAACTCTGCATTAAGTGCGAAGAATGTTAACGAAAAAAGGAATAGACCCTAGTGCAATGACTGTTAAACGCCGGTTTCGAGAAAATAATATTCAGCATCGTAGCACTAACCAAAATCGTTGTTGTCTAAAAATCACATAACACAAACACTTACGGCAATATCGATCGCGGAAATCGGTACTTAGACAGCGTGCATGGACTTTGCCCGTATGTCGACTAGTGCAATAAGTCCCGTTAAAATTCATGTTTTAGGTTTTTCAGTTTTTATGGTTTTGGAACTTTAAATCTGTCTACAGACAATTTGAGCACTCAGAGAATGGTAAAAATGTTGGTTTGGGGACGATACCACAGAATGAGTGCTTCAAGAGGACAAGGATCCAAAGCATTGGAGTCGGTTATGTACCAATCGGAAACAAAGAAAAACATTCGAGTCTTAGATTGCCCGTCTGTCTCCAGACCTATCGAAAATGTTTGGTCTGTTTTCAAACGTAAGGTTGTGAGAAAACGTGTACGAACTTTGAAGCAGTTAATTTCACGCATTGGAGGAATATGGAGATCTGTGCAAGAATTCCCTGCTGAAAAGCTCGTAAACAGTATACAGGCGCGAAGTGAAGCTGTAATTAATAACAATGACTATTATACTATGTATTAAATAATTGCAATCTAGTATTTTAAATGTATTTTTAAAGAAAATTTCTTTTTCTTTAAAAATCTCATCGTTGTGTGCAAAACTAACTCCATGCTCTTGTGTTAGTGACTGTATTTAAAGGAGCAAATCGAGTTGTCAATTGGTGTTTATACATATTTTACTGCACTAAGAATCTATTTTTAATACGAGCAGCATCCGATACGTAGTACTGAAAGTAATAGTGGTTAATTTTAAATCAATTCAAATAGAAATAAAATATGGAAACCCTATATTTTGTCTGGATGACTAATCCACGTGCCGACATATTTTATTTCTTTTCGTTCGAGGTAAGGGTATAATATAAGTTTATTATAAGAAATGATCGTCGCATGAGGCGCCAGCGTTGACATTCGGTATAACAAGTTATTTCTATAGACTACAATTACTTCAGAAACAAACAGGATCAGTATGAATATTGAATTACTACCATATTCTGATTTATAATTAACGTAGTATTATATAACACGTAAATATAAATCGTTCTGTATGTTTTACTTAAAAACATAGTAAATATGATTACCTGACAAAAATTGTACTACGCAATGGAGTTTTTGGATAAAATTCGACTGAAATCTTTAAGTAGTACAATCTGCTACTTAATAGGTTCGTTCCAACACACCACAAAACCAGTTTGTGAATTGTCGGGTATATGCATAAAGCAAATGCAGAACGCCAAATTTGCACTGCGCATTGTGTTGGAACGAACCCAATAATACTACGTAATAATTGTGAATTATCATTTTGAATGTTGAAATCAAACTTATAATATATTTAGGCAAATAAATTTAAAAAGAATTGCAACTGCAAGATAATATGATTACTATACAATGAATTCATTAAAATTGTCATTCCTACGCCATCTCCTGTTTAACAGTTCACTGGGCGTACGAATGCACTGAGTATCATAAATGTTACAAAACCTTTTTTCTTTCAAATTGGCTGTAATTCCACATATCTTATGTACGTAATGTTAGTTACCTATACCCGCAAGCACTTTTAAGGCCGATCTTCTCACATCCCTATAAAGTTCTCTATAAGTTTATGTAATCGATAAATTAAAAACTCTTTTCATCGTCCAATAACACTTATCCTTTGTATAAACATTTTTATATGATTTAAAAATCGTGCTTATGGATCAAATCGCGATGATATATATGTTTAACGAAGAACTTGATGTTAAGATAGGTCAAGAAATTTATTCCGGGATTTAGAATAGCTAAAGTAACTGTGCAAGATGTTTTAAACGGCATAGAAGCCGATATTACTCCTCCCATACAGAGGCAAGTATAGTTTCATTAAGCAGTGGATTATGGAAGAAGCAATCTCCTTTGGTTCCTAAATTGGAACTAAGTCATTGTAACTACTGTCTTCTTTAAAGACATTTCGTCTACTAGAAGAGACACCTTCAAGCATGTTGGTTAATGTTGTTCGTGAACTTGTTGTTCGACTGGTGATAACTTTATGCAAAGCAACATCGATCCACAACCCTGAAAGTGAATTTCGGCAAAAGAGACATCAGCCACGATGACAGCTCCAACTTGAAGCCAAAACAAGAATACAATGTCTACCAATGAGCAATAGTTTTTATTGTAGACACAATCCTACACCTCCATCGCAACAACTATTGCGTTAAGACTTTTGGCACCAGACAATTTTTACAGTAATGTAGCTGACTCTGGTGGTATCGGTAAGTCAACCTGTGAAAAGATTATTGAACATGTTATACATGGGATAGCAAATCTTGATAATAAATATATTACACTTCCTCAGGCCGCAGCTGAAAGGCAATCTCCTGTTATTAAGTTCTCTGCATAGCGAGTCCAAGAGTAACTGATGCAACAGATTGTACCCATATGAAAATACACATTAGTTTAAAAGAACCATCTAAAGTTTGGTATACATTGCATTTCCAGTATGGAAATTTTATTGGTGGAAATACAGCTGACAATTTTCGTAATCGAAAGGGATGTTTCTCTTTGAATGTCCTGGTTGTACAACCGCACAATAGATATTATTTCAACATGGCCAGAAGCTGCTCATGACAGTTATATTTTTAATAATTCAACTATTAGAATGCGGTTTGAAACTGGCCAAATGGAGAATTTGATTTTACTAGGAGATAGTAGATACCCACTGCGCCCTTATTTACTAACACCTCACGAAGATCCACAAACAGATCTTCGTTCTCGTATTTCGGTATCCATTATTTGAATAATAAGTCAATATGTATGTGTCCCAGATCGAGTGGAATTTCATGAGCAACTTCCTTCTACGCCATTTTTGTAGCCATCCATCTGACGCAGGAAATGTAGAGTATACCATTTGCTGAGCTATTTCTCTTGCTTTTGCCTTTACTATCCATTCAGAAATAGGAATGTTCTGGCTTCTAGCCTTTGCGAACCAATCAAAACACACACACGAGGACCTTCAGGTTTAAGAAAACTTTTTCTGGTGAATATTTGTGCCATTTGCGATATATATACATATATATATTTTAATTTCTGCAGCCTGTGTTTTACCGACATTGGACCTTTGCAAAAATATTTATAAATGTGGCAGATAGTTTTAAACAAATGTAAACAGAATGAAAGGTTATAGTAGAGTTATCCTTGGCATATTTCGCTAACAAAATATCTTCTCAATAGTTATTGTCCCCTTATGTGGTCGTTAAAGTACGAAAAATATATCCTATCTATGAAACCTCAATAAATTTCTCTTTGCAATAGTTAAAGGGAACTTTCTAGAGAGGTGAAAAGACAGGCTCCTAGTCTACATAAACAATTTGGTACAAATTGATGTGTGCAGCAGGCTGCTCAAGCGAAGCTCATAATTTACTTATGGAAGTAGCTTATAAGTTCTCGTTGTCAGAAGTTTTAAGTCCCGAATTAATAAAAATGAGATTTTATCCTTGTAATAATTAATATACGAAAAACAATGTCCCTATCGCCTCGGATTGCATTCCAATTTTCTTGCAATTTTGCGTGTTATTATTTTTAAAGTAAATTATATATGTTCCATATATATTATATATTAATATATATGGAACAATCTAAGTACATTTATTTCTCTTCAAATCTAATCCGAAATTAATATTTGTCAATATAAATACATTTTAAATGAGGTGCACAAAGTAATCTGCCCAATAAAAACGTAAACGAGAAACTAGTACATTAATACGTACCTATACATTATCCCTCAAAGAAGTTTTTGTATTACAATAACCTTTGTAAATAAATATCCTCTGATAATGCAATTATGAAAATAAATTGTCAATCTACGGTAGATAAAAGTAAAATATGTTTCGTGTACTACTTTTCGGGCATTAATTCTGTACAAGCAAGTTTTTTAGAAGTTGTCATCACACTAAAAACTTACCAATTACTCGAGGAGAAAATAACATCGACGACAATTTTATTCAGCCAAAAATATATATATATATAAACAATCAGAATGTTCGCAACGATTAGTTTTAAAGCATTTCCGAACAAATGCGTAAATGATGAAGCTGTTGGGCCATTGAAGACTGTTGAAATCGTGTTTTAATATCACCCTTACTACGCGACAAAATTTTTTTTTTGTTGATCTCACAACCAGTGAATATAACTCGTTTTTTTACATTCGTACACTTCTGCATTTAGAATGTTTAAAAATAACTTAGATCTTAGACGAGCGGTATTCAACGCTCAATGATACCATCGCACGCTTTTATGTTTAGTACTGGGTTATTTCCAACGAAAGCGCGAACTCTTGGAAGCTGTTTACTTGGTTGTATTTTCTTCAAGAGAGGCCGCCACACAAGATGCAAGACGTATATAAATACACGCATATACGCAACATTTTTCCATTAGCATTTTTTGGTACTTCACTTATCAAAAGTGATAACGTAAATACCGAATGTGATATAGCAGCGCTTCCTGTTCTGCGTAAAAATAATTTGCATACAAATTTCAGATAACTCGACTTGCTTGATACTAGAGTTTCATCCAAACAGTTTTCTAAGCGTGCAAAAATGTATTAATGAACAATTTGCGAACATCCCGAAGGACTGTGGTGTAATATTAAATTAAGCAAGCAACGTACATTAACAGGAGTAAAAGCGCAGTAAATTAATAACTTCAAGTAAAGTGAAGTAATTCGAAGTCGCTCAAATAGATATTTGAATTACTGATAGAACCAAACGGAGGATAAGCAAATAAAATATCAAAAATTTACGTACGCAGTTCTCATTAAAGTAAACTCATAACATGACGTACAAACGGGTATTACATTACTCTAATGGCCAACTACTAGCCGACGCACGAGGCTTTATAAAGCTGGGTCAAAAGCTATTTGGCATAATAGAATTTATCGAAAGCAATGTTCGGAAAAAATAAGTATACTCTTCTACGACGTAATCTCCATGCTTTTCAAAACATTTAATTTATCTATAGCCAAATTGTTCAAGGAAAGCTTAAAACGGAGCAACAATCGGATACTAGATAAATTGAATATGATGAAAGTTGTTCGTAGACGAATTGTTACGAGACATCAACGATCATAGCAGACTTATAGTAGAAAGAAAATTACTGCATTAAAAAAGTTACTTTGTTTTTCAAAGTATTCCCCTTTCGCCTTAATATACACTTATTCATCCTTTGAAGCCTCATTGGGTGTCTCTCAAGTAAACTCTGAAATTCAGTAACTGTTGCATTTGCATCTAGAAGTGTCGTCTGCTGCATACATTTTTAATGGTAGAAAAGAAAGAATTCACTTGGCGCAATATCTGGACTCTATACCAGATAGACCCCTCATTCTTCTGACCAAATGTAAGGTTTTGGTAGCTGTATGCTTTCTCGCATTACCATGGTGCAATAAAATATCAAGCCATTAACCAATCTTCACACCAGACTTTCTGTAGAAACAGTAAATAATTTTCTTGTGCGCACTTGTTGCAGGTATAGTGGCCTGTGAGTGTCCCCATCAGTGTCTTTAAGCTTCTCCTGTCCAGTTTTAGGGCGAGGTCCGCCCTCCTAGCGTCGTAGCTCAGAAACTTTTTGGAATGTTCCAGCCCACTGGTATCATTCCAGTGTTTTGTTGTGATGGATGCTGTCCATTCCTTTATCTCCCCTTTGGATCCATCTGTGTGCCAGTTTTGCGATCCATCCCGCAACCATCTTGGGTTTGCGCACCACTCCTCCCTTGTCGGGGAGACGACCGCGTACTTCCTTTCGAAGCAAAACATGGGATCCATGTGGTCGCTTGCTAGAGACATACTAAGTATGTCTTCGATTTCCTTCAGGATTGCAAGATGACCAGTAAGGTTGCCTGCCTTAAGTTCTTCCCACCAACCAAAGACATTTATTCGTCATTGAAGAAAATCTTGGATGCTGTCAAATACAATGACCATCAACGGAAAGTATGTGCTGACCTTAAAGTGATAGCTATTTTGAGCGGGATGCAAACAGAATACACAAAAAATGTGCTTTATGTGCTTTTGGGACACTCGTTTTTCTGGTGATCAGTACACCGAATGGCACTGGCCTTTACGAGAAGAATTTCCATTGCGACATCACAATATTGTTGAAATTTCACTCGCACCAATCGGAAGTTTTGCTATTGCAGCTGCATAACAAGCTTGGGATTGTCAAGAATTTAATAAAAGCGTTGTATCCGGAAGGGAATGCATTCAATGAATTGCGTCGAATTTTTCCAGGATTAAGCAGCATGAAAATTAAAGAAGGTTTATATTCAAATCTATTCCAGTTTACGTTTTGATCAATTTAAATTTCATTCTGTATAATGTTTGTATTACAGGAATATTTAATGGACCTGATATTTGACGTTTAATGCAAGACACGCCAATTGTAGAAGCCCTCGGTGATTCAGAGCTCATCGCATGGGATCGTGTTAAAGCGGTCTTTGAGAATGTTCTCGGGATTCATCGAACCGATAACTGGCGTTTTTACGTTCGAGACATGCTGATTGCTTTTCACCGCATCAACGTTAAAATATCATTGAAAATTCATTTTTTACATGCACATATGGAAAAATTCGCTGAACAATCACCAACCGAATCAGATGGTATCAGATTGGAACAGTGGAAAAATGTTGGATGCTCGTTTAACAGATATTTGTTGGAATTTGCAAGAAGAAGCATCGGAAATATAAAATGTTTGAGATAAAAATATTTTTATATGGAAAATACATAATTTTTGGGAACAAATAGACTTATTATATATTTTTCTATACTTTCTGCAATCTTGAATACTCGGTAACTCAGAAAAAGTGAAAAGTATTTCATGAAACGAAGAAATTTTGTCGAACTCAAACGATATTTGATGAATGAAAGGTTGAAATGTACGGAAAAATGTGTTTCTTGGATCTTTTTGTACAATTTTTACTCGTAAATATCTCGAAAACTAGAATCATCTTCGCAAGGCGACCGACAGCGTTGGATTCAGCGTACTCGAATTGTGTTTTATACCCAGGACACATCAATGTTGAACTTATCGACTAGCACAATTATTAACAAAAGATTAAACCTGTCCGAGTTGTTAAAATTGTTTTAAAATGTTTATCAATGTTATTACACATACATCTTGTACAGCTAAGATATACAGCTTTCAAAATATTTTTCGAACCAATCAAAAAAATTAACTTTAACCGATCTTGAAAATATTTACCCTATAGCCTTCACAGAGCTGTTGTCACATTTAAATATAATTCACGTTTTATGTACTTTATAATTCTTATATTTATTGTAAGATTCAAATCGTGTATTCGTACTAAAATTCGAAAAATGTTCACTTTCTATTGTTCATAGCTTTACTATATTAATTTTCACGACAAATAAGTCAAACAGATATCACACTAGTGCGACTACTTATTCTGTCCATACTATATACATCTGTATTTATATGTATGTAGGTACATATCCTGAATACGATCCTTCTTGGCACGCGTAAGATATTTTTTGTCTAATAGAAGCGGATACGTATTGCATTAGCTATGTTTATCATTCGTTTTCAATTGAACTTTTACGTAATACGAAAACATCACAGTGATTAACTGTTTTCTCTCTCATAAAGCGACCTACGCAAACGCAATATCAATGAAACAACAATCTGACAAGACATTCGGGACGGCAATGTAGACATGTTACTAACAAATACGATATTTTTATCTAATCAGTGAATATAGCCAGGAAATAGCATAGCTTTTGTTTTGAGAACTAGAAAAATGTGGTAACAGTACATGTTAGTCTTGTTTATTATTACTAAGTAGGTACGGATTGTTAAAGCAAATTAAGTTGTGTCCAAAATATATTTGAAAACCAGATGTGTACAAGCAAAATTATAACAGATTTAGTAGGCACGAACCTTTAGTAGTTTAAGAAGAATCGGTTGAAAGTTCAATGAGCTTTCATTTTTCTGAAACTGTTTTTCGACTTATTAAAAAAGTAATTTGTTCAATGTATCTACAATCCAATTGTCTTCACACTTTCGCTTCACAAAATACCATTTGGGCAACACATTAAACCCTTCAAACCTTTAAATAGACAAGTTGGTGTGTTTTTCGATTGTATTACCATCCGTTGACCACACAATCTCTAATCGCCCCTTTAAAGAAGATAAACTACTTTAATTGTCAAAACGTATAGGAGGACATTATTTCTGAACACGACTATCTCGGGACCAAAATCCTATGGCGCTGACCCGATACCATTTTGCCATCATATCTTGTTTACCCAAACTTCCGTGCTTTTCCCAACAGTGTGTAGCCAACATATGTATCAATCACACCCGGATCTTACCGGTTTTTATTCTCAGCGAATTCGTCCAACTCCAACCGGGCTTGCCTCGCTGTTTTTGGAATTCCTAAACGATGCTTTATCGACAAAAGTTGTGTATAGTACGTCGAATACAAATCAAGCATTTTCGATTTAGATTAGTCCTTATAAGCAATTTTGGGAGAATTTTGTTTCATAAATTTTCACTAACCTCAATTCTCTAGCGGAATTTGATGGTCTATGTATGTCATTCATATGTTATATAGTTGCAAACACGTTGTATGCGGTCTATGAGTGTGTCAAGATGAGAATAAAAACGCGACGTTTGTCTCAAAAGCAGCCATGTCACTGCAATTCCCCACAAGATCGAAGAACGGTTAATATCGAGTGAAACGCCATAGATAGTTTGGCAAAAGTAATAATGGCTCTGCTGCGAGATACTAACCCACAACTTAGAATCGTACACTACCAAGACAAAGCGAGTATAAAAATATTTCTGTTATAATGAAGATGATAGAGTCCTGTCAGAGTTTAAACGTGCAACGATCTCAATTGAAAGAATAGAAGCGTTTACATTTTCTATTCGTAAACAGAAAAAATGAAGAAGAAAAGGTATAGGTATTACAAGAAACAAAGTTGGAAAACAAGAAATTAAGCTAAAGACTAACAATAAGTTAGAGTTAAGAATATACAAGATAATATGACAGATGTTCTCTTCCCGCTAAGCTTTTCTAGCGGACCATATCTTAATAAATTAAATTTAACATTTTAAGTTGGTTGTTTACATGTTTAATGACAGTTGACAAATATACAGTTGAATCACCATATATCGAACTCCTATACATCGAAAATTTCTAAATATCGAACGTTTTTCAGGAATCTTCGATTTTGATTACAGAAACAGTTTCTGTATATCGAATTCTATCTATATTTATATATATTATATATTCTATCTATTGCAGCTACCAGCGCCCATAAACAGTGTATCCCCGGATTGACTTCACTAGAGGTATAATTGATTTTTTTAATTTCATTGTAATGTTTTAGAATTGGAATACTGTCCTGCTTGATGTGAAAAGAATTTCAAGCACATTTTTGCTTTTTAGAAATCAAGAACATAACAATTGAGAAAAAAACATTTTCTGTTAAAATATACTGCCATTTCGGTCAATAATACGACAAAATGTTATTGAGCAAAGCTGTTCAGAATATAAAATTATGACCCTATGTAAAATTTCAGAAATATCAGATCACTTTGATTAAATCGGTATTTCTTTTGTAAAACAAAATTAATGTAAATTCCATTACAATACAATTTAATAACATACTGGATATCGTTTACAAGAATGAATATAAATTAAATAGGTAAAAACTCGCCGATCCTTGCAGCAATAGAAATTTATTGAAGACCGGAAGATTTTACATATATAAAAAAACGGAATAAACATTTGCCGGTGGATCATATTTTATTCTTAACTTCTGTTCTACAAATTCCTTTCCTAACTTGAAGCAAAATGTTTTACTTTAAATTGAGTTTAGCTTTAGATTTCTTATAGTTAACATGGCCTCTAAGCGAAAATCGTTATGTATGAAAGAGAAGTTCAGCCTTATGAAAACAAAAAGGTAGAAGGCGGGATGAGAAATAAAGCTACGGCAAGAAACTATGACATTTCGACAAGTGCGGTACCAACAATTTTGAAAAATCATGATTCGGTTGTTAAAAATCGTGAAAGTGTTGGATGAAATTGAAAACAATTTAAATATCCAAAATCTAACGAGATCGATGAAGGAGCATTAAAATGGATAAAAATAGTTCGAAACCAGAACATATCCAATATTACTCATTAGTAGAATTTGTTAATAAGGTGGATGACGTGTTATCATTAAGTAGTGTAAATCGGATTGACGCTGTCGCCTCTCCGAATTTTATTATTCCATGATAAGTTGTCATTGATCTAATTTACACTACTTAATGATAAGACGTCATACACTTTTTTAACAAAGTCTACTCATTAGGGCTCAATCGACGTTCTAGAAAAACCTTTACTGACCAAAAAGAAATTAAAATTGCCAGGTTTAAGTAGGCACGAGAACACGCAAATTGAATAGACAGACGATGGCTGGCGTATAATATTCGCCGATGAATCAAAATTGAATTGAATTCTTAGGAATTCCCTTATCAATCCATTCTAATTAACCGCGTTATTATGCAATTTAAACGCAGTGATACCAGAACAGTTTTATCGAGGCCTGATCTTCCAAAAGCATGGAAGAAACCAAAGGTTGACAGAAAAAAGTTTAGGAAAAAGTCGAAAAGGAACACAATTCCCTGAGAAAACTAAAAGACAATAAATATTACTCCACCTTATAAACAGGATAATTTGGCTCTAGTTCTGTAGAAGAGCTATGATTTCACATGAAATGAATTATATTAATCATTTCTAAAATTTAACAACATAGTGAAGATGAGAAAAAAATTTCATAAATTTAATTTTCTATTACAAATTACTATATGACCTACTATTTTATATAAGAAATGTATTTAGAAGCTTCAGTGATAAGAAATTCTAAACATTAATATCCGTTTTAACTACCTAAACCACATTACTTCATTAAACTAAACAGTTGTTCTACATTATGAACATTCAATTAATATTTCTTCATACATCTATACACATGTCTACATGTGTTACTATTATCGGAATATGTGATTTGAGCATCGCCATCTCATAAAACTAACATACCTCCGAAACGAACGGAACCTAAATTTACAAGGTGAATAACCCCTCCTCATAATAGTGCTTACATATGTATGTATGTGCATATCTATTACAAACGCATTCGTGTATAAGAATAAATTTATGTTAACATATGTTAAGAAACCGTAACGTTATTATTAAAATAGACTTTAACTCACTTCTACTAATAACGCTGTTAAAAATAAATATGTACTAATTACACAGCAACATTCATTAAGATAGTGCATATGTACGCAGTTGACGTACGTAGTACATATATTATATTGCTAAGACTTACTAATAGCGCAAATACTATGAAAAAAAAAAACCGAAGAAGAGAAGATCAACTGCAACACAATTTCTATAGATGGGCAACCTCCGGGCCCGCGGGCCACATGCGGCCTCGAGTAAGATTTGCCCGGCCCGCTACTGAATTCTTTCGTTGCATATTAGCACGGCCCGTCTAAACTTAATTCATAATGAATCATAAGGATACCACAAAAATGTATATTTTTCAAGATTACTCGCAGCATAAAACTTCTACAAAAAAGGTTGCCCATGCCTGATTTAAACGATCAGGTTCATAGTTCGTCATGATCTTAACGGATTCTATTAGCAAAACATTGTTTTTAGCAGTTGATAGTTTCCCACATAAATCACAGCACAAGATTAACATAAAAATACATTACTATTCAACGTGGTCATCTAAAGGCTTTACACATATTTAGTCAGCGCCACCATTAGTCTATTACGGTCCAGACTGTTTAAATGGAAATTTGGGAGTTTTTACGGACTCGATATTGTTATGTGAGATACAGCAAGCCTTTTCTCCTAAAACACTCCATATGGGGTCTTCCTGTGGGCCAATATTCTGCTTTTTAGAATCCCTATATACAGTCCCTGGCCAAATTATAATTATAATAAATAATTAACTTCAAATGTGTGAGACTTTCTTACAGCCACATATTATCCGTCTATGTGTGGAGGTGCTAAACGGCATACAGAAATAGGAGCTAGTCTCTGTAATTTTGCAATCCCGCGTTGTGAATGTTTGTCCACCTCTAAAACTGTGTCCTTCACTGTTTTGTACATAATTTATTTTCTTGATATAAAAATATAATCCCTTAACAATTGGTTGTGCTACTTAAAACTTCAAATATCTTTACAATGAGTTGGGATTCTCAGGAAAAAAAGTATAATTATTGAGGTGTTAGAAGCAATTTGGTCAGAAACTGTATGCTTTGCAATCATCGTTATAAATAATAATAATAATAATAATAGCTTTATTGTCCAACGGCTAACCATTTACAGGACAAATTATATATAGAACAACATACATACATTATTAAAGATTCATAATTACAAATATTACTATGTGCGTAGAAATGAAATGAAATATAATTCAAAAAGAAAAGTAAAACTAATAAAATTGATTAATTGTGTTGTAGAAAATATCAGAATATAACAAATCTGCAATACGACCCATTGATGTGATAGGAGATGAATGGAGTAACAAATTCGTTCTAGGGAAGGGTAATGCAAATGTAAGCGAGGAACGAGAGGAAATACGAGGTACAAGGAAATTCATACGGGAAAGTAAATCGGGGAGTCAATTAAGCCGTGAACAAGTCTCCACATAAATCTGGCACTATGAATTTCTCTGCGCTGTCCCAAGGACCGGACACCATGTCTTTGCAAAAGCAGTCCATAATCCATACCACGCTCCGGGTAAATCCCATCTATTTTAAAGGATAAGTGTTTCAAGAATCGCCTTTCTATCTTCTCTAAAGATAATTGCAGGTAAATATAGTGTGGCGACCAGGCAGGCGAAGCATATTCCAACTTTGTTACAACAAAAGCGAAGAACATAGTCTTAAGTAAAGATGTATTACGAAAAACTTGCAGGTGCGTAAAACAAATCCCAAAGTCTTTGACGCAGAAATGCAAATGTTATTAATATGAGTAGCAAAGGTTAAGCGGGAATCAAAGAAGACGCCAAGATCTTTAACAATATCAACTTTTTAAGAATGGAGTTATTAATATTATAGGTATTATATAAGTAGAATTAATGAAATTATTCTTTCTTGTAAACGAAACAAAGCAGCACTTATTGACATTCAATTTTAATTTATGTGTAGAACACCACCGAGCAATCAAATCCAAATCATGTTGCAGGCGACTGACATCATCCCAAGTTGCAATAGGCAGATATATTTTCAGATCATCCGCATAAGCCAGTACCGGACAAGTTATAGAAGTTAACAAATCGTTAATAAATAATATGAATAAGAGAGGTCCCAAATGTGATCCCTGCGGAACTCCTGATGTGGGCAGAAATTCGAATGATTTAAATCCATTATAAAAAACATACTGAGATCTGTTGCTTAAATAACATTTTATAAGCAATAATAAGGAAGTGCTCAAGCCTAAAGACGATAATTAATCAAGTAGAATTCCGTGGTCGATAATATCAAAGGCACTCCTACAGTCCGTGTAAATCACGTCGACTTGGCCACGAGCATCAAGTACCTCGCCAATATGTTGACAAATCGACACAAGGTTCGTAACTGTAGATCTCCCGGGAACAAAGCCGTGCTAATAATGTGAGATGTATGATTTAGTGTTGTAACATACACATGAGTATATGATACTTTCAAAAATTTTAGCAAAGTTAGACAATATAGATATAGGTCTATAATTATCCACATGTGTATTATCGCCTTTTTAAATACGGGGCTTATTCTTGCACGCTTCCAAGCGGTCGGAAAAGTAGAAGTTTTAATTGCTAAGTTTATAATGAAAGTCAATGGTCTTCCAAATGCAATCCTTGCATCGTGCAAAAGAAAGCTCGGAATTAAATCATCGCCGGAAATATGTCTCTGTGGAAACCCGGCCATTAACTTGACCACCTCCTCCTCCGTAACAGGTAATAATGTAAAAGGAACATGATTGGAATGTTCATTATTAAAACAAGAATCAGTGCTGATAATATGTATAGACGAGAGCACATTGGCAAATGCATCAACAATGCCTTGGGGTGATTCCAGACGGGTACCATTACGAAATAAAACTTTAGGAATGCGTGTAGTCCCTTGCTTGGCATGAATATATTGAAATACATTTTTTGGGTCGATTTTTATAGATTCCTCAACCTGTGCGAGATAAGTGGAGTAGGCCAAAGCAATATCAGTTTTGCAAATACTTCTAACTCTTCTAAATTCATTATAAAAGTAATTATTATGTGTAATTTCCATTTACGCCTATAGTATTCCTTCAATTTCAAGTTGGTAATTATATTATTAGAAAACCACACTGGATATTTAGACTTTCTGGAGGTGGATGAAAATTTAGGAACGGATTTATCCAAAATATTATAAAGAAAATTATAAAACTTCTCAAGAGCACAATTGACATCAGTAAAAGTTTCCAAGAAAGACCAATCAGCATTTAAAAGATCATTATAGAGCTGATGAAAATTTGCTTTGCGAAAATTATACCGAATGTTTATGTTAGAAGGAAACACAGTTGGATTGTTAAAAGACACAGAAAACGGCAAGGAAATAGATAATGGAGGATTATACATATCAGCAGGAACAAGTGGAAAATTTTCAAGTGAAACAACAATATCAGAATTGAAATTTCCAGTAACAAGGTCAAGAACTCGATTGTTACAATTAGTAATATTATTAAATTGTATTAAATTAAGAAGACCACAAAAATATTTAAAGGTGCAACATTTAGTGCAGGACAAGGGATTGATTTCAAACTTTGGCAAATTGAAATCGCCAATTAAAAGCACTCGTTTATCAAGCAAAATAGTTTCCAAAATATCAAAATATAGATCGAAATCCTGGTGGGGAATATTAGGTGGAATATACACAGCTACAAGATAAAAGGAAATTGAATTAAATTTACAATTACAAATAACTAAATCAATTAAAGGAACAAGAGAAGAAATTAAACTAGTATCAATAATTTCAAATGATACTTCATCTGAGAGGGCAACAAAAACACCACCACCCGTAGATCGATTAATTACATCAAATTGTCTGTCACATCGGACAACAGTATAAGAAGGAGGTAACAATTCAGAATTGGAAATCGAATGATCAAGCCAACTTTCGGTAATAACAATTATATCATAATGAGACTCACAAACAGCCTTAAAAAATGAATGAGTTTTTGTTCTCAGACCACGGGCATTCTGGTAGTAAACATCAAGTGTAATAGGAGTACCGTTGGATCTACTTAGTTTAAAGAACTTACAATTGTAGGTATACCTTTAATATACCTAATTTTTAAATTTGATTCACCATTCTTCAAACGATTGTTCAATTCAGCTTTAGCATTTTTATGGATTTGTAGCTGCAATGGTGTGCGATCACGATATATAGATAATTTCGAAAACTTCTTAATTTGGAAATATTTCGCATTACGATGGAGACAGAAGAACTAGAAGAAAACGAAACTCTGATAAAGGTGGAGCTTTGAAAGGAGCTGGTCCTGTTAGAAGATACAGTGTTTGTCGATAAAACGAGATTTTCCGAATAGCGACAAAATACTTGTTTGATAGTTCTCGACCTTAGTTTGCCCTTTTTATGAAGAAAAATGCTACTGTGCTACTCCGTCATGCACCGCGCCCCAGTGAACAATGACTCTGGTGTTCTTTTTGAATATAAAACTAGCTTCAAAAAGATACTCAAAAGAGTCAAAATTAAAAATGAAAAACGTAATGAATATACGTAACTCTCCAATGAACTATCTTATCACCTGGCTGTCGGAAATCGCTTTGTTAATCGCAGAATGCTATACCGTCCTAATAAGAACGAAACTAGTCTACGGTTGCCGCCTACGATTAATAAACCAGGATTTACTCCGTGACAATTATTAGCATATACAATGTGGTCTTGCAATGATGTCGTTGCACAGCTTTCTGCGAGAGTTGCTTAACAAACGAACCTCAGTGACAGATTGTTGATTGAAGAGTTACGTAGATCTGCTGTTTCATTCATTTATCCTTTCTGAACCTTGGGAATTATATTGATGGTAAAATTTTTCTTCAACAGTGTATATTTTCTCGTCCATTAAATGACAATCTTCATTATTTGCGAACCGACCCAAAAGCCTTACTCTCCCTCTCTCTCTTCTTATTTCATGCAGTCAGAGTCAGACACTGTGCGATACCTATAAGGTAACCTCAAAATTTGACAATACGCGACATCGTTCTTGTTAAAATTTGCATCTTCCAAGTCATGAGTTTTTGGTTATGGAATGAACTTCGATAAATAAGTTGAGCTATCTTAATGACCGCTGGAGTTGTGGAAACCCTTCTAGGATATCTTCTATTTGTCATCTACAAAATACAGCTCTGGGATGTCATATTGCGGTGATATTCAGGAAACGAAACGTGGGTAACGTTCAGCGGTTAAACCAATATTTTGCAAGTCAACATTCATAGGAATGAAATTATACGAAATGGGTACCAGATCGGCGCACTGATTTTCAGAAGAGAAGCATCAGGATCCACGGTGAGATATTAAAAATGTTAAACAATAGTGATCATCGCACTACTTCTAAAATAATAACGTATAATAAACTTACATATTTACCATTTTAGAACTACGTCATTTCTTTCGTAGCACTGGCTTAGCAAAAGCGATTAAATTTGAAAGTCGGTATATGTTGCTGCAAGTTAGTATGTGAACAAATGTTTTCCAAACATTATGAGTATAATTTTGCATCATAACAGCACAATTTTTAGATATGTATGAATACTTTCCCCCAAGCCATGTGTACCTAAGGTGAACATACACAGTAGTCAATTTCAGAGGCGTGTGTATCATTAAAGATGCCAAATATGAGAGCAAAGTTCTCTACTTGGAAGTCTGCCAGTCAAGTACTATAGCATCCGCCTATTTCGTCAGACTTGGCAATATGAGATTATTGGTTATTTAATAACTTAGAGATCTAAAGTCTAAAGGTTTAAAAATGCCCGTTGCCCACTAATATAAAATATCATCTTCTACGCTCTTAGGGTAAGGTATTTTCATCTACGTCTGTAGTTGAACATTTTACTCAGAAGGGAAAATGGAACAAGGGAATCATCAATTTTGTAAAGATGTTCCACGTAATGATGGCTTTTTCCCGTAATATTCGACCATTATAGTTGAATTTAAGGAAACAAATGAAATGAAACTAAAAATTATTGTTTTAGTATAACAAAGACTGAATCTAAATAAAAGTAAATGTACCCTACCATCTGTGGATTAAAGAGGTACTATTGTTTTGTGTGCTGTCTAATGCAGGATATAAATGTGTGCCTGGAGCCGTTTTAACTCATGTAGTGAGATTTATATTTTCTAAGACGCATGGACAATTATAAACACTAACGCCAAAACAACGTGCACAAAGGCGCGTACGCAAAGAATTGTAAAGGTTTTATTCCGCAACGATATATTATTTTATTGAGTCAGAACGAATAGCGGGTAAGAAGATTACAATAGAGTTGCTAAAAGAAAAAGTGTTTTAATTTCCCCGCACTGCAATACGTGAATTATAAAGTATTTCTCATACGTCGCGAAGTACAAGAAGACCACAAGTAGCGCGATAAGGGGGATAAAATAAGTTCCCTTTATCTTTAGAATACGTAGAATACAAAATAACAACAACGTATTTCTTATTAATTTATGGTTATGAGGGAAGTTTCCTCAATTAACTTGTTCATTTCAAGTACTTTTTTACTGTACACCTGGCACCTCCACCAAAGTTACTCGCTATGACTTTCGATACAATTAATTAAGACCCAGTAATTCCACCAACGTGCAAATTATCATAAAGTGGTCGTAGCTGTTTCTATAAAATAAATTCAAATATCGAGGGACAATTGTTTATTTTTATTTAATCCTAAATGTAATGTTTTAACACAGCGTTTTCCAAATGGTCGTCTAGAACTCGCGCCTTTTTATTTAGTTGTCTAAAAGGGTTGTTTGACTAGGGCATGGGGGTCCACGACATTCAGTATTTAAGACGGCTGTTTTAATACAACTTATCTAATTGGTTCAGTAGTTTTATTTGGGTGATGTTTGAAAATAAATATCTTAATTTCATTACAACTGGTAGTACTGCTATCATTTTGTACTGGACATGTTGCAGAGAATTTGAATCTCATTTCAATCTCATTTTATACTTTACGAATTAGAATTCGATGTCTCTTAAGGGCGATGGATACATATTTATAGGAAAAAGTTTCAAAGTTGCGTGTCCCTTCGTCATTCTACAAATCAAAATTAGTTGCAGAGGCGACCGAATTGATTAGACACAAACATATGTGTAACGACAAACGGCGGTCGCGTTATTACGTATTCAATTTTTATGTTATAGCAAGTGTTAAGATTGATCTTAACATCTTTCATTAATAACTATTAAAGAAATAATCTTTTACTGGAGATAGAATTTAGGACACGAACATGTAGTAATATAATCAATTCATGTAGTATTTGTAAGTATTGCCTTTCGAATAGCATTTGGATAATGTTACTTATACTTTAATTTTTACATACAAATAAACTAAAAAAATTAACTATTTTCCACAATATGCATGTCAATGTGCGTCACTATAAATACATCCGATCATCAAAACTATTCAAAAATTTAAAATAATTTATTATCGTTTTTGTGGGTTAAACATTATTCTAAATTTAAAGCTGTAAACCAGCATATAATTTGAACCATCTTTCCGGAATTATAGAGTACATATCTGCCTATTTTTCTTAGAACCAGTTATTTTTAAAAATCCATAAAAATAATACAAATGTAACCAGAACTTTAATACACACATTCAATCAACTGTAATCTGCTCGGTAAGCAGACGTCAAGATAGGAAGTGTAGGAGTTGTACGAAGATAATTAAAATGTGGCCTAAATTTATAAATTGTAATCTATTCCTAATGTTCTTCAGAGACTACACGTACAAAATTTGGCACATCCCGCTCATACAATATTTCTGTACAGTACTTTATCTATTGATTTCTTTGTATTGAAGTATTAATTGTTTGTACAGTTTTATAGTTCCTCATTTTTCATTACTTTCGGCTTTAGTTCTACAGAAATATTATCATTCTGGAGTTTTGTCATCATCATTTAAAATTATCGGCATCTACGAGAAGCGCCTTTTAAGTTGTTACAAAAACTAGAAGAAAACATTTTGGAACAAACCATTATTGCTTTTCAAAATATTCGCCTCTAAGGTATTATACATACGTATATACACTTTTGCTTGCGTTCAAACACATTTTCCACTATGAAGTTGGTATCTCAAAAACATTGTTTTTGAAGGCTTCGATAGCATCTTGAGGTGCTGAAAATATATCGAATCCACGAATATATTGTTTGACATTAAGAGAAAAGAAGGAAATCGTTAGGCGATAAATCAAGTCAATACGCCTGTATTGCCTAATAAGGGATTAATTCGATGTTTTTCTTCTCCAAATAATCCATTGTTTGACATGCTGAGTGAGAGCTGTCAGTTTCATGTTGCAGAATTACAACCAAAGAAACAAGCGATCACTCTCTTGGAGTCCTTCGTGAACAAACAACTTTTCTGGGATTTGGTTCATCTTGAAACACCCAAAATGGAATTGTTGCTTAGTTTTCGGTTCATATGAATATATCCAAGTTTCGCCATTTGTTACGATGTTGTATACGGATTTTGCAATTCCTCGGTCTAAATACTTTGAGCATTTCTATTTCTATCGAATGTCTTCGACATTCCTACGAATGTGTCTATCTCACTATAAGTCACATGCCGATCTTCTTCAATCAGGTTACGCACAACGTCGATGCCTTTCGGAATAAGAGCCAATTTTGGTCCACCTTTATGCAATTCATCACTGACAGACGCACGACCACGACAAAATTCTGCAAAACAATTATAAGCAGTCTTTTCTGATGGTAATTTTTTTAAATTTGGTAACAAGAAGAAATCACTGGTGAAGGTGGCGGATGAGACAGCAAATGGTAAAGCAATTCGACTAATTTTGTTCTAGCAATAGTAGAGGAATTAGACGGGGCATTGTCGTGCTGGAACAACACTTTTCTCTTCAATAAATGTGGTCGCTTTTCCTCAAAATCGCCATCAAAACATGTCAGCTAATCATCATATTT
The DNA here is from genome assembly GCA_038088585.1 of Chrysina gloriosa. NCBI lineage: Eukaryota > Metazoa > Arthropoda > Insecta > Coleoptera > Scarabaeidae > Chrysina > Chrysina gloriosa. The sequence continues at coordinate 13,516,868 of CM076095.1, read as the reverse complement.
GTCAGTTATCGTTTTTTTATTTTTGCCTTTTTGGGGGCACACTCCTAGAGAGAGAGAGAGAGAGGGAGATCTATTTTTCCGCTTTTTTCTGGAGTATAATGGTGTACCTATCCAAGTTTCTTCTACTGTGATATATAAACGAAAAAATCCCTTTGAAGATAGCCAAACAATCTTCTGAATTTTTATACGAAGCCGCATTTGATCAACATTAAGCAAACATAGTACCCATATCGTGGATACCTTTTTCATATTTAAACATTCATGGCATACCTATTCGGTCGAAATATTTTATTTATTATCTCACGTACTTTCCATCGACGATCGTTAATTACATGGGCATGGACCACTTTTAAAAGCAGAAAACCACTTACAAATCATTTCATGGAAAGGAACACATTCACGATAATATTTACGTAAGTTTTGGTCCGTTTCGTTAATTGTTTTTCACGTAAAAAAATATGTTTAATTAACATTCGAAATTCTTTTTATCCATATTTACACAACAACGAGAACAGTATTCCTTAAGTAGGTATAAAACATAATCTATACGCCAGATTTGTGTAAAATTTTGAGAGTAGACATCAAAAACATGGCGGAAGAAACAACATAATCATCGCAGTTAAAGTATTGCCAACTTTTGAAAAGTCAATCTTCCAGCCAACCGTATAAACAAATATTTGTTTTTATTTGGGCACTATGAAGGAAATAACTAACGACTAGGATTTCTTGATATATAGGATCTGTAAATATGTATACGACTAATGTTTTAAATTGCAACTGCACATTTATGCAAATCATAAAAAGCCCTTATATCAAAGAATCTTTGTCAAACACAAATCTGTTATTTTAACGTTCTGAAAATAACTATTACTATTAACTTCCGATTTATTATTTCATTCACCCTGAAAATGGTAGAGAGGATATTTCAAAGATAAGTTAATATTTAACGAAAAACCAAGGCAAAGCACCCAAAGACAGTATGTGTTTGTACCTTAACTGTCGTGACTATAAAATTCTATCTGTATACAATAATTAATAAAATTAGCAGTAAAAAGAAATAGAAACAGTGGTATGAAGAGTTAGTTAGAAATAAATCAACTAGTGAACTGTAAAATATTCAGGGTTAAAAGAAGCCAGGCAATAAAGAAGCCACAAAAGAAATAGGATATTTGTATCCAAAGTATTACATATGTCTACATAATTGGAATGATACATTCCTCTACTTATATATCCGTACTACATACAAAATCAAGATAATGGAATGGACTCGTTTTTTAAGCAAGAAAATGGTATCACACAAATTGTAAAATATTCAAAATTTGGCATAATTCGTCATCTTGCAAATACAATAGATGTTTGGAATTAATATAACGGCCTAGTTTTTTACTTGGCGATGCATTCTACTTGAAAAGAATGATTAAATTCGTTCGTTAAACGCGTTCACTTTTAATTGAAAATAGTTCATGTACCCTTAGTTACTATTGTTTTCCCATTCGATACTTCATTCCCACGCTGCTTTCTTAACCTGTGTTCATCACGTTTTCTTAGTCTATCTCCCCTCTTCTTACCTTGAACTTGGATTTCATAAACTGTTTTAGTTAATCTCTTTGCAGGAATTCTCTACATCTGTCCTATTTACCCCAATTATCTTTCTTGAATCTAATTATAATGGGTTTCGCCTTCAAATTTTCCTTACATTTATTCTGTTTTTATTTTTACTTGTCAATGTCCATGCTTGCTTCACTCCCTGATGTTAAAGTTGGAATAACCACTTTTTTGGCAATTTCTGCTTTGATTTTCTAGCTTATAACCTTTTTACTAAAGAAAGTTGTTATATCTTTCCGACTTTACCTATTTTGTCGTTTATATGCCCATCTTGTCTCGCACTTTCCTCGATTGTTGGTTCCTACGTATTTGAATTGTTTTAGTTGCTCTATATTTTATCCTGCCAATGTAATATTAAGAATTTTAGTATCTTGTGATATAATTATTGTTTTTGTTTTGTTTATATTTAACTTCGTATTTACCTTCTTCAGTTCTTTATTTAGTTTGTTCTATGCCGTGTCCAGTATTAATGTCAGTAAACAAGAGTTCTATCAGATTTGCTTTACCAATTTCCGATAACCCATAGTCATAGATCTAATTTCTTTTTTCGCTTTCGTTTTTGCTTCGTGTATTACGACATGGAATATAAAAGACTCATCACACGATCTTGCTTCAGACCTTCCTGTATTTGAAATTCTGGGGATTCTTCATTGTTTATTCTCAATACGTTGCGTTATTGTGGCGTAAAAAGACTTTTAGTATCGGTATTTCTGCGTCTGCACTTCTTCTTCCTATGTCTTCCAATATATCGGCCCTTCCAATTTTATGGAAGGGTCTTTCTAAGCCTACATAGCAAATATGCATTTCTTTGTTTCTGAGTATGCTCTTTTCCATTTATTGCCTGAATATGAATATTGGGTCCTGCGTAATTCTACCTTTTCAAAATCCATATTGTATTTCCTTCAAGGTATTGTCTACTTTTTCCTTCATTTTCTCCTGTTATCCGTGTTAATGTCCTTGCTGGTACACTTATTAATGCTACGCCTCTGTAGTTCGAATAATCTCTGAGGTCCCTCTTCCTCTATAGCAGGGGTCTCCAAACTTTTCAGCCTTGGGCCCATGCTGATTACTTCATTGAGATTTCTGCGAATTATACTTGTCACTAAGCTTTACCTAGCAAGTAAATAAATCCGAGTTATTATCATTCTGTGTCTTTTTATCACAACAACAATAAGCTATTAGCTGTCGCGGGCCGGATTGATGACACTGGCAGGCCGGATTTGGCCCGCCGGCCGTAGTTTGGAGACCCCTGCTCTATAGTGGTAGGATAATTCCAGCGTTCCATTCCCTTAACATTCCTTCTCAATACTATCATTATAAGTTTTTAAAAGCTTCTTCCTAAGCTCTTCTAAGCATTTAGTAACTTCTGGAGTTATCCCATCGATACCTGCGGCTTTTACTAAGTTTAGTAAAAGCCAACTTTATCTTCTATCTGACTTCTATTTTAATTGTCTGTGCGTATTTAATGTGCCGTACAATAAGTTTTAGTTTCTTCTGAAGTCATTTATACTTTAACCGAAATTTCTTGCTCTGCTTCCTTTACTTTTTCTTTTAAAATCATCCTTTTTCCTTGCATTTCCCAGTCTTCTTTTGAACTTGTACTAAAATACTTTATCCGGACTTCTTTCTTTTCTTTAATAATATTTTGGATATTCTTTAACCACTAATAAAGAAAATACTAAGTTAATCAAAACAAGGCAGTATGAAAATACTAGCTAATTAAGCTCAATGACAATAAGAACAAATAAAATCACTATTAACTTAACTAGTAAAAAACCTCTCAACTAGAATTCTTTGAGATATATTAATATAAATAGGTGTGTGTTCAGGCACTAGTAAAACATGCAATTTCAGTATCTACTGAAATACGTATCAGATCAGTGAAGTTGATGTCCGATTTGTAAATATAAGTTAGGCAGTTAAAAAATGCCTGTATCAATCAATAATGTATTCGTCACCGTTATCGACAATCAATCTCCAACATTCAACTTTAATTTGTAGATACAGCGTATTGTGGATCATCAGTAAAATCAGTAAAATAGAAAATAGCCTTGTGAAATCACTATTATAAATGCCTGTTACACTTTGTCAAAGTGTTATTTTTTTAATCAGATGATGTACGCCCTAATGTGAATAACGACGGTCAAAAGCAGCATTTAGTATCATAGCGGTGTTATATTTTCATGATTTGATATCGCAAAAATAACCCTTTCAGCATGTGTGTAGGATGAAGAAAGTCATCTCTTCCTAAAAAGATAAGCCTAGTTTCGTATCTTTTCTTATATATTTATTTTATTTATTTTACTGTCATTCCCATATACATATATATGTTTAATGTATTTAAGTTTTTGCGTCTGTTTAACTGTCTTAGAATGGGATGTTATATTTAAACATGAGATTATGCTGCGTTATTATTATTATTAATGAATTAGGCTTATTCTTATATCAATGTATACATGATAGTGTATTGATGGAGAGATTTGTTATCGTTTTCTTTACCTTTTCTTTGTTTTTCTTTTTAGAGTTGATTATTATTTTATGCTTTAAGAATGTATTTCTTTTTCTTATACACATGTATATTTCTCTATCATTAACTTGAATACATGTTCTTTTTCTTTTCTATATTTAGTATGGTTTGCACTGTACCTTACTGTTAATTAGTTCATATTGTCCTGTGTTGGCTGATGCTGTTGGACAATAAAGAATATTATTATTATAAGCATTTGTGACTATTTTTATGATTTTTATTAAAAACACATGTCACAGATAAATTCACATTGGTAAAAATGGGTCCTTTCGTATAAATGCACCAAAGTAAATTTATTAGGTTCGTTCCAACAGACCGCAAAACCAGTTTGCGAATCGTCGGGTACATGCCCAAAGCAAATTTGGAACGGTAAATTTGCTCTGCGCGTGTACCCGACGATCCACAAACTGGTATTGTGCTGTGTTGGAACGAAGCTATTATTGAGGTATACTACATAATTGGCATAAAAATTAACTAAAGCCACAGAAACAACCTGTAAGTTTAGTAATTCAAACCTAGGATTCTTTTAACAAACCGGCCTCGCATCCAAATAGTATCCACAGGATGCTATAAACCATAATTTTTAGGAACATGACAGTAACTATTCATTTCGTACAAATATAAGGAAGTATTGGTTGTTTAAACGAATATAAAATAAACAGAACGTTTTAATCGCCACGATTATCTAATTAATCTAGAAATTTGCTTACCAAAATAATCAATATTTCAATAAAATTGACACATATGCTTTTGAAATACCTAAACATGTATATATAAATAACGATAAATAGCTTGACAGTGACAAAAAAAGAATAAGGATGTAATTGTAACTGCAATATATTCAAATGTAGGCTATAATTTTTTAGCACTACAAAATCTTTCGCGTACACATATGTAGGTGTGTCTTTTAATCTTCTTGATACGGCACATGAAAATCCTAACAACAAAACAAAAGCAAGGAAATATTTTAATTCTTAAAGCTATGCTATTTCGTGTTGTAATATAATTAAACGTTTCCAAGAAAGTATTAAAATTGTCTAAACGATTATTAAGGATATTTTGGTGGATTTGAGATGTGAAAGTGGTCTCTGAGATTAACCTGTCAGCCAGCAAGACAGGCAGTTAGATCTCTTGTCATACAGGTGAAAGCAGCGTTATCACATATTAACGATATTGAGTATAGAAAAACATGTTTTGCTGTATTATTAAAAAGAGTTATGATTCTAAAAAGTATAATACATACTAATCCGCTTTCGTAATAAATTTATGTATAATGTATACACCACCGGTCATAAGTGTTTGCCCATCTGCATAATTGGAGATTATTGAAATAAAAGATAAAGACCTTGGGAAATATTGAATTTTTCAAAAAACCTGTATTTTCGACCTTTGTTTTTATGCATATTTACGTTTCCTTGTTATTTTACCATAAAAGGCGCCAATCGTCAGAAACTGTTTCGAGAAAAAAGTAATCTAATTTGAACTTGTAACATTTTTTTAAATTTTCGAGGATTCTAAAAACATGAAACATTTTGGAACTTTCAGAAATTGGAAATTCGGATTAATTTTTAAGATACAATTTTTCAGAATAATGGGGGTAAAATTGAGACAGATAGTCAGTATTCCCTTTTTATTAAGTTACGGGAATTAGATTTCTACTTTTGTCAAAAACGCTTAATATCGTTTTAAACGAGCACAATTTGTGTTACAATCTTATGTAAAATTAGATATGAATACAGTCAATCCCGTGCTCCAGTGTTCTTTCTTGTTTTGACATTTCAACAAATACCCTTATCACAAAGACCCAAAGGGTTCAACTTCAGACATTCACAGTACTTTTTCCTACCGCATCGGTATTCAATTTTTTGGTTCTTTGCTCGCTTTGCTCGTTTGAGACGTTTCAATTCTATTTAATAACCAAGACTTTTCATGACTATCTCTCCATTAATTCAGCTTCTTTCTGCCTTATTTTTACCGTGGATACCTTAACAACCTTCTCGTGCATGCTATCTACTTCTGCTGCGATTTCTGACCCCTTTTTTTTGTTCTGTTATTTAAAAATATAATTTGCTTATCCCCCGTAAGAGTTATCACTAAGGTGAAACAAACGCGCGTCTTGTTCGCTGAAAGAACAGTCTAATCACAGCGAACAAGACACGCGTTTGTCGAAAAAAGGCGATAGATCTATACGAGATCGATATATGTATGTGACGGAGCAGACAAATGTCAAACGCGTGTTCCCTGTATATAGACTGTTATTTCAGCGAACACCTTTCATCTCTCCATATACACAAATTTATATCTGCACCTTAGAGGTAAAGGATCGTAACTCCAGTTTTTGTCAATATCGAGTTAATACTTTTTACAACGTATCAGAAGCGTAATAAAATAGTTGAATTAGTTACTTAATTAAATGTTCAAAAAACCAAATGAGAGGTTTATTCTATTTCTACTAAAAATATTCCCCTTTCTATATTATAAAGCTTTAAACCTTGTTTTCTCTAAATCTACAATAATGGAGATACAATCCATTACCTCTAAGGTACAGATATATGCAATGAGAATATGCACTTGGTCAAATAAGACTCCATACACTCAGTAAGATTTCCAATCTACGCTTTTGATTTAATTAATGTCATTTTTTTAAAGAAATATTACATAAGGTATTTAGGAATGCACATAATTTGCACAAGAGGAACTTTTTATTCTACTAATTACAAATAAAAACAATATCCAATATATTTAAACGAGCAATTCTTATACATAGAATTGCGTTCTCGAAAACGGCTCTAACGATTATGATGAAATTTAGTACCTGGGGGTTTTCGGGGATGAGAAACCGATTTAGCATGGTCCCGGTCCCGGGAAAATCCATTTGGACCCGGTTTACAGACATTTCTGGTATTGCGGTACATAAAATTGGTTATCGAAAATGACTTTAGCAATTTTTATGCAATTTAGTATCTGGGGATTTTCAAGAACACAAAATTGATCCAGCATGGTCCCGGTCCCAGGAAATTTTTTTGTTCCGCTTTTAGATTTTGATAAAATTTAGTACCTGGGGGTTTTCGGGGACGAGAAATCGATCTAGCATGGTCCCGGTCCCGGAAAAATCCATTTTGACCCCGTTTACACATATTTCTGGTATTGCGGTATATGAAATTGGTTATCGGAAATGACTTTAGCAATTTTTATGCAATTTAGTATCTGGGGATTTTCGAGAACACAAAATTGATCTAGCATGGTCCCGGTCCCGGTCCCAGGAAAATTTGTTTGTCCCGCTTTTACCTATTTCTGCAGTACATTAAATGTGTTATCGAAAATTACTCTCAAAATTTTGTTACAATTTAGTATCTGCAAGTTTTTGGGGACGAGAAACCGATTTCGCATGGTCCCGGTCTCGATTTAATCCATTTAGTCCAGGTTTTCACCAATTTCGCCCTAAAGGTGGGTTAGCAACTTTTTAACATCATGCAGCCAAGAAAAATTATAAGTAATTAAAACTTTACTACTAAACCACAGATGGCGCTGAGAGTAGTATGTTAGTAAAAGAAAAATATCTGCAAAACTAACAACAACATATAAATGTAAAAGTAATCGGAGCTGAGTTTTTAATCAAAATAAAAAAACTTATACACAATTAGTTGGCGTTGTAAAAAGAAGGTATGTAAATGTTTACTTAAAATGTGTATCTCTTAAGAAAGATTTTGAGCTTGAATTTATTTATTTTAAAGTATTTAGATATAACTGTAAATATTAATTTTAATACTACTTTTATAAACTTTTAATATACATGTGCTACTATACCGTGTGTCCCCGGATTGACTTCACTATAGGTATAATTAATCCAAAATTTTGGAATGTCGTTTTGATGTTTTGGGATCCCGGCCTGCTTGGTCTGAAAAGAATTTCATGCACATTTTTTACTTTTTAAAATCCAATATGGCCGTGACAACTGAGAAAAATCATTTTATGTTGAAGTAAAGCGCCATTTCGGTCAATAATACGGCAAATTGTTATTAAGAAAAGTTGTTCAGAATAGGAAATTGTGTCCACATGCAAAATTTCACAAATATCGGAACACTTTGATTAAATCAGTATTTGATTTGTGGTCTTGCACAGCAACCACACAAACAAGTATTCTGTGTAAATAAAAGAAATGCATTATTATTAACTGTCATTAAGATTACAGTGATATTTAAAATAATCTGTTTGAAATCAATTATTTATGTTTTATTGTTTGTGAATAACTTGTTCGTTAGTTTCCTAATTTAAAATGTTGACCTTAGAACAGCGTGTTTATCTAACCAAGTGTTATGGGTTGGGAGAAGCATCTTATTCGCATGCTATTGATAAGTTTCATGAGAAATTTCCAATAGTGACAATTTCTGTTAATGGATTAAAAACCTTGTAAAAAGTTTACGGAAACTGGAAGCGTGGTTAATGTAAAGAAAAAGAAAATGGTTCATGATCATGACGATGCTACTACACTGTTGGTGAGAGATTCCGTAAATATTAATCACCGGCTATCATTGAGAAAACGGTCTGCTGAATTATCAATAAGTAAATCGCACGTACACAGAATTCTCCAAGAAAATAAAATTCGACCATTTAAACCCATTTCCAATCATAAATTAGAAGCTGGGGACGAAGGTCATCGACTGCTGTTTTGTTTTTGGACTGGAGAAAAATTTTGGAAGATAGATATTTTTATAAAAGAATAATCTTTACGGATGAATCTACTTTCACAACAAATGGCGTCGTGTCTTCGCAAAATTGTAGATACTGGTCTCATGAAAATCCACATTTTCGTACAATAACTAACAGTCAACATTATAAGAAAGTTAATGTATGGTGTGCAATAAGATACGATAAAATTATTGGTCCTTTCTTTTCGATACTACTTTAAACCAACATCGTTATTTGGACATGCTCGAAAATTTTTCTTACCTGCTATGGAAGACGACAATTTAGAAAATTTTTATTTTCAACAAGACGGATGCCCAGCACATTCAACTCGCCTTGTAACACATTTTTTGAACCAGCACTTTCACGAAAGGTGGATTGGACGATATGGTCCAATGCATTGGCCAGCCAGATCGCCTGATTCGACCCCTTTAGATTTTTATTTATGGGGATACTTGAAACAAAAGGTTTATTCATGCGATCTTCATGATGACCTTCAATTATTAAAACAGAAAATCAGTGATGCTATAGATGAAATTAACGCAACAAGCATAACAAAAGTATTTGAGGAGTTTCGGGTTAGAGTTAAACGATGTGCCGATCGTGGAGGAACTCACATTGAATAATTGTCATGTATTTTCTTTTTTTTAATAAAATACTTTATTAGAAACATACATGTTTTTGACAACTTATTACAGAATATATAGTTGACACATCAAATACTGATTTAATCAAACTGTTCCGATATTTGTGAAATTTTGCATATGGACACAATTTCCTATTCTGAACAACTTTCCTTAATAACAATTTGCCGTATTATTGACCGAAATGGCGCTTTACTTCAACATAAAATGATATTTTCTCAGTTGTCACGGCCATATTGAATTTTAAAAAGTAAAAAATGTGCATGAAATTCTTTTCAGACCAAGCAGGCCGGGATCCCAAAACATCAAAACGAGATTCCAAAATTTTGGATTAATTATACCTATAGTGAAATCAATCCATGGACACACGGTATATACTTGAAATATACAACAATAATTAAATATCAAAACTAAAATAAAGAGGATTATTATTTGGTTCAAAATTATTAAAAAATTTTGGGAACTCCTCGGTCCACCAGGTACTATATAATAAAGGGACATAAATTCAAAAATAAAAAATTCCATACATGCTGAAAAAAACACCCAGAGTTCCTAAATATAATTCAGGAGTTTACCTATTTCACTCAAAAGGAACTTTATAATATCTGGAAAATACTATTCAGTTTTTAAATAGTATTAAATAGTTAAATCAATCCGAAAATTAATTATTAGCTTGAGAAAAAGAGGGCAGACATTAGGAAACATAGCTATAACCGTTAAAAAACACATGCCACAGTGGGTAAAGTAATAAGGTTTCCTATACGCGAAAAACTTTTAATATAAGTTTTAGGAGAAAAACTTTGCTTGTATCGAAACCCCTTATAGTCAAAGAAAAATCCAGTAATAACTTAAGATAAGATCAAAAACTTGAAATTATGTCGAGTTGTTGATTTTAAATATAATTGTAAGTACGAATGTTACATCAGTACCGTCTTACCTGTAACTGTAAAAAAGGCAGATGTCATTTCAATAAAACTTTTATTGGTTTTCTATTTGTAAACAAGGATAGCGGCGAAACTCAAACATTTATCTTATTATTTTCTGAATAAAGAAAAAAGAAATGTTATTTTTAATACAATAATTTAATTTGAAATTTCAACATTAATTTCTCGAACAATCTCCGTAATCCTCATTTTTTGATAATTTACATCGTTTCCAATTGCTTCCCTGTACACTTATTGCTTTAGGTAACCCCACAGCGAGAAATCCATGGGAGTTAAATCCGGTAACCGAGGTGGCTAATGTATGGGTCCATTTCGTCTAATCCATCTACCAAGCAAACGTAAATTTAAGAATTCTCTAACAACCTAGGTATCATCAGCTGTTGCAAGTACATAGATGCGTAGCAATTACTCTTGCTCAGGTGATGGCAATAAAAAATGTAAAGCATTTCCAACCAATTATGATTTAAAGTTCCATTAAAAAAATTGGTGCCAATGATTCTGTTAAACAACATTCCGCTCCAAACATGGACTTTTGATATCGCTGATTTCTAGCGTTAATTCTAAAATTTTGGTTATCCTTTGATCATTATCTACAATTTTGTTTGGAAACAGTACCATTTGTCGAAAACGTTGCTCCATGACTAAACGTTAAATGTTGATAAAATAGGCGATGTTCGACAGTGTTCTCACCAACCCATAAACAAAACTCAAGTCTAAAAGCGTGGTCTGCAATTTCTAGGTTTATATGGATAAATTTTATTCGCTTTATAAATTGTTTGCAATAATGTATGACTAACATTGAGTTGTTGCCGGCTGAAGTAAAGAACTCCTAGGATGTTCCGCAATCGATTCGAAAGCCATAATGGTTACAGCATCATCATCATTGTATGCTTTGCGATGCTTCTTTTGACCGCAACGGATCCCGTTTCATCAAACTTTTTAATTAATTTCTTTACAGCTGTGCCGCTTATACTTAAATTCGGGTATTTTTTTAAATAACTGTATTGGATATTTATACGAGACTGCTCCTATACCATGACATTTCACCAGGTACATGCGCAAAGTAAATTTGGAACGCCAAATTTTCTCCACGCATATACCCGACAATCCACAAGCTGATTTTGTGCTGTCTCGGAACGAACCTATAGTAAAGAGATGCAAGAAGTACACACTTGTGAAAAGAGACCACATTCGGGTAAACCCAGGAAAGTAAAAACCATTAATGAACGCGCTACTTTAAAAACTATTGGCGAAAATCCAAGTACCAGTGAACCTATTCTGGTAAAAAATGTTAGAAGACGATTATGAGCTACAACTAGTACCTCAAACGGTAAGATATATTATACAAAGCTCATGGTTTCATCGGTGAGTTTCTAGGAAACAAGTTCATGAGTAAAAAGAACAAAACGCTTCGTTTTCTGAATTTGCTAAAATGTATGTCAATAAAGCTTTGTCGTTTTTAGGAATCTGTAATATTCAGTGACGAATCTAAATTTAACGTTTTTGGATCAGATATGAGAGTGACGGTTTGGAGAAAGAAAATAAACACCTCAAAACGAAAAATCTGTGTGCGACGATAAAACATGGTGGCGCTAATGTTCTGGTATGTTGGTCTTGTTTTCATTAAGAACCAATACATGCATTTAAAAACTTTACGGAAAATCTGCACGCAAGTTATCAAAAACTTGATTTAGAGAGGTCACTTATCTTCCAAGAAGATAATCACTAGGGTTTTTTAAGTGGATGGCGTGTTATCAGTAAGTAGTGTAAAATCGGTCGGATGCTGTCACTTTGCGAATTTCATTATTCAATGATAAGTTGTCATTGATACGTTATCCTTGAATAATAAAATTCGGAGGAGTGACAGCGTCAGTCCGATTTACACTACTTAATGATAACACGTCATTCACCTTTTTAACAAACTCTAATAATGACCCAAAGCGCACGGCAAAGCGTGTGAAAGAGTGGTTAATATTTAACGTACGAAAACAGCTATATACACCTGCACAATCACCTGATTTAAACCCTATCGAAAATTTATGAATGAGATAGGAAGATGAGTCCGTTCACAAAATATTAAAAATAAAGAACAACTAAAGGAATCAATATTAACATAATGGGATTCAATTGAAGCAGAAATAACAAAAAAAAAAAAAACTGGTAAATGGAATGAAAAAACGACTGTTAGAAGTATTACAACCAAAGGGTGGTCATACAAGTTACTAAGAAAACTTATTCACTTTATACATTAATTATAAACTATCTATATGGAGACCTTTTGTGTTTGAGTTTATATCTCCTTATTATATACTTCTATATTTTTTATTTGTAGTATAGAATAAAAAGTTACTTTTGTGCAAGTCATGTGCGTATGGGCTTCCTAAGTACCTTCTGTAATATTTCTTTCTAAAAAATATCACATTAACTAAATTAAAAGCGTAAATTAAAATTCTTATTGAGTGTATGGAGACTTATTGGACCCAGTGTATGTTACCTATGTAATATATAAATTGGCTATTGACCGTCCCAAATTATTAATATCAAGGACCGTCCTGTCGGTTTTGTTTGTTTCTTGCCCTTGCTTGCTTTTCTGTCTGTGTGTCCGTGTGTGTATGTGGGTTTTAAACATGGTTTCTTACTATGTATTCTTAATTTTATGACTTTTGTAAGTCCCTGTTGTTTCTAGTTTTTATTTCCATTTTATGTTAGCTTAATAAAGATATTATTATTATTATTATTATTATTATCAGTATATTGTTTACACTATTATCTGTTGTATCGTTAGCTGTTGCGTGGTTTCATGTACTTCTTACGTAGGAGTTCGTTGGTTCAACCAGTGTAGTGTTTTCAGAAGTTTATTCTGTTTTTGTATTTTGTTTAAATTCTTTTTGGTAGGCTCTACCCATATGTTTCTTAAGTAATTGTTGTTTGATGTAAACATTGCGTGTTACACCTGTTTTCGACATATTCGTCCGAGGGATTTATTTTATTTTATGTTATGGCGCTATTGTTTTTGTATTTACTTTTGTCAGTTAATTTCTATGTACGTCCCATTCTAGATCACTTTGTATGGTTATTCCTAAGTACTTCGTGAATTGTACTTCTTCTATTTCTTGTTTTGAAGGTGTGAATATCATACGCTCTGTCTTGGTTGCGTTATTGTTCACTAGTTCACACATTGCAACACTAGTATATTTTCCAATTTTATTTGGGTGATTGTTTATATTGCCTTGTATATCATGTATGTTGTTGTGTTTCAAGCCTGCGAATGTCTTTCCTTCTACGTCTATTTCAAGAAGATCATCTGTATATAAAATGTACAATATTGCCGGCATATTCGCTCCTTGCGATATTCCGTGTTCAGCTGCGAGTGTAGTTCTTTTCCTATCGTGAGATATTTGTTTATTATGTCTGCCGTGTTTTAGTGTGTTTTAATTTTTGTTCCGTCATCTTTTAGTATGTTTATATCTCGTTCTTTTCATTTTGTTTTGTTTATTTGCTGATTTGTGAAGTATCATGTTTTGGTTGAATCGCTCTTTATATTTTCCAAATTTGTTTTGATAGTACAGGGGTTCTGCTACCGTATTTAGTCAGGACGCATAACTTTTCGATGGTTTAAAGTTGTCTTGTAACCTATGTTCTTGTTGTTGGGATGTTCTATATGTTTTTCGTATCGTCTGTTTCTATGATTAATCTGTTGTATGAGATTATTATCCATCCATGGACATTCCTCTCTTCTTGTTATTCTGGTGGTTATTTTCTATAATACTTTTCAAATGTTTCATATTTCTTTTTGCGTTTTTCACGCTATTTTATTGTTCTTTGTATTTCATCTAATATATTGTTTTAAATATTTTGATTTTTGCAGCCTTATTTGATACGACTGTAATAATATAGTCTAGGATAGTGTGATTTCCGTTCGAGTTATTTCGGGTGTAGTATTTTTGGTAGTTTTGTTCATTAATTTTGTAGTTCTCTCTTTTTTCTTTTAGTCCTTTGAAATCTAATGTGTCTAAGATGTATCTATGTGGAGATCTCCAATAAGTATTTGTTTTTGCTTCAATTACTCTGTTCCTTAGCATAGTTTCTAGTGTTTCGAAGTTTATTCTGGAGGCTTGTGCATATATCAAGCTCATTGCTGTGTTCTGTGTCGTTATTATTATAGTAATTATTTCGATCTTCTTTCATATTTTTTTCTTCGTGAGTAAAATTTCAATCTATATCTTATCTTTATCTCTGGAGTTTTATTCATCATTGCAGTCTGGGATTTCGTAAAGATGTTCATTTGTTGAATGTAACTATGTTTCTGTGATAGCTATTTTATTTCTGGATTTTTGTGCATTGCTGCAATAGTTTCTATTTATTCAAATTAATTTTTATACTTTTGACGTTATTTAGATATATTTTATACATGTTGAATTTTGTAGATATTTGTTTTTGTTTTAGTGTAATATACAAAGGGTACTAGGAAAGTTTTGCAATACAGATTTACTTATTTAATTTTTTGAAAATAATTTCCACCACATTCAATACATCTCTCTACCCTCCGAAAGCATTCAGTAAACCAGATCTGTTAAGTTTCACTAAGGAGTAAGGCACACTCGTTGTCCCAAGCCCTCATCACTGGAAAATCGCATCCCTCTCAGCTTCATTTTTACATGCAGTAACAGTGAAAAGTCTCAGGGAGCAAGGCCCAAACTACGGAAGATACTCAATAAGTTTCAGCTAGAGCGTTGTCATGATGGAGGGACCAGGTATTCATCCTTGTATTTGGTTGTAGGTTCTTCATATATTCCATGACTTTAGGCAGGCACTGTTCAGTGTACCACTTAGCCGTGACTACCTTCAGTGTATTCAAAACGATACACTCCAAAATTCACCTGGATTTGAAAAATACAGCTATCATTTTCTTCTTTACTGATGGCGATTTTCTGACAGCTGCGGGTGTATACTCATTATCAAAGACCCAAACTTTGTTTTAAGTGTTGATCGCCACACCATAACAGTACAGCCAAATCTGGTCACTTGTCACGATGTTGTTCACGATATTGTCCCTTATCAAACATTTTCAGCGTCTCCCGGCACCATCTCACACACCGTGTCATTTGCTATTCAGCAAAACCGTGCGGCACCCAGAGACAACAAAGTTTCTTCACGTGCAAATTGCAGAATTGAACGAATTGCTGGTTCGTTTAGACCTAGGGTATCCTCTATCTGCTGGTAAGTCATTCGCCTGTTTTCGTCAAGCATTTTCCTCACAGTAGTAACGTTTTCCTCCGTAACTGACGTTTGTGGTTTTCTCGTCTTCTCAGCGTCCTCCAGAGTAAAATTTCCCTTCCTGAATCCTCTGTACCACCTGAATATCGTCGTACGATATGAACAAACATCACCTAGTACAAGAATCATTTCTTCCAAGCACTGGATACGTTTAAACCATGCGCGAAGTTATACCACGAAAGTGCCCGTATCTGATGTCGTGACCACAGTGCCATTTTGCACTATCACTGCTAACGAATAACTAGGGCCACCGTCTCGGCGATGCGGTTACTATGCAAGTATGACATGTCTCGGATCTCAGCATGCACCAACAAGCAGATTAATTCGACACACTTTCCTAGTAACCTTTGTACTTGACTCTCAGGATATATCCTTCATCTTTTGTTTTGGTTTTTTGATGAATGAATAATCATGCACTTTCGCAATTACCTTCTTACATTTTTTAGTTTAAATTGTATCTTTCTCTGGCATTCGTCTTAATAACAAAACTGTTTCAGACAAATTATTAACAACAATTAAGTTGAGTACTACATTGTTACTGCCATGTAGAAGACTTGTGTCTTCTATGAATATGACTTGTAGTAGCGCTCTTGCATTTTCTTTACAAAAGTAAAAGAAGCAGTAAAATGAAAAAAATGCAATGTTGCCTTTCCTCTTACTTAAATGTAGTTGTGTAATTAAAATATTGACCCATTTTAATTACACAGCTATGTTTTCCAAAATTTTCTAGTTAAACATAGATATAAGCAATATTTTTGTGAACAATAGTGAGAGAGGAAAAATATAATTAAAAAAGTGGTAAGTACTCACACTCCCTGCTCGAATTTTGGGCAAGCCTGCCCCGTTTTTCTAATTGTTACTGGGTGGCACCCCTGACACCGACTGTTCCTCACGGCACGTAGGTTACTTGATCTCTGATAAACCACATCATGGCTAACAAATGTTGGGTAACGCTTGAAATCTTCTAATTCCAGTCTGACAAGCGAATTGTATGCCAATTATCCCTGCAGTACTCATACACCAAAAATACACACGTTAGTTTTTCTTATTGTTAACTTTTATATAGCACTTGTAGGGCATAATCACTAATTGATCCGGAAACCACTTTTTTGTATATATAAAATAAATAAATAAAAGCAAAACTCCACTCTTTTCTTAAGTACAATCTTTCACTTGTATTAAAACCAGGTTAAAATGACTTCAAATTCATATTATAAAGAGAAAACACTATTTTTAAATGAAAGTAAAATACTGTCTAATCCAAACCGTATTAACACAACGATTAAAGACGAGCGCTCCGAACCGGTGTATCTGCAAATAGAAAACAAAAAGTTAGTTTATTTTGACAACATAACCCCAAGAAAAATTCAACTTGGCACGCCTCTGTCAGAAATGTCAAAAATTCTACTGATTGTTTTTGTGACAGAGATCATTATTGGTATTTAAGAGGATGAACGAAATTGTCGTATTATTAATACAATATATGCTTACACAGTTAGCGGCATTAACTTGATTTAGACATGGTTTTTTTCTATTTCCAATAAGACGTAGAAATATATCAGCAGTAAAATTAAAAATTACATCCGCATACACAGACAAAGAATTCCAGAACGGCTTTGCAGTAATTAACATCTGTCGTTCAAGGACAGCTCCCGATAGTTAATCTACATGCACTAATTTGCTTTTATTTAATTGTAAACTCACATTTTTAATAAATTTGACAACACCCTGCCACAAGAGGTTTAGGTTACAAAAATTTTATTCAGATGGCGGTGCAGCAAACTTGCATATGTAAAATATCCCTATCTGGATGCTAAACATTGTGAGACAAAAGTCTCTAAATCTGACCAATATTTCCATTGAATAGGCAACCAAATATACCTATACAAAAGTAGAAGTTAAAAAATTCAATTGAAGACCTCAGAATGAGGTAGATAAAGACCACCCACTTATGGTTTGGTCAATGTATTAGTTAATAATTCAGCTCGGCGCTGTATTTTTGTTTTGTCCAACACAGTTATCGGTGTATAAAAAAACGTGTTATCACTTCAGGATTCACAAAATGATCTATTATATATAGTATTTCAAGAAAGATATAGCTTCAATAGCACCTTTTTTCGCTGTTGCTTCACCATACATGAACATTTTTGATTTCCCCGGTCCTGCAAGAGTAAAAACACAGGTTGATTACTCAAATTTGTCGTTTGTAGAAAATATCTCCAACAAGCAATACAGGAACTGGTAGGTTATGCTGATAGTCGAAACAAATCGCTTCAATGGTATCATTTTGTTGTGCAGTTTCAGTGATACTTTTCAAATCTGTGTATAATTTTTCTGCCTTTGCCTGATGCACCGCCCGTTTGCGTTTAAAATTTGCCTTAGTTTCAGGAACAGTTTCAGAATCTATATTAATCTTGAATTGCTCACATTTACAGCAGGTATCATTGCAAGGTTTTCGGAAAGGGGGATTGAACTGACAATGAGTATTAAAAATATTCAAATAAAATTCGTAATTTATAGAAGGCTTTGCTGATGTATCCCCACACAACATTCTAGAATAAATCTCGGGTTCATGCTTTTCTAAATACAACAGGTGCATTTTCTTTACACTCAAATTTGGAGAAAGATTGAGAAGATGACTTGCGGCAAGATTGCTTACTAGAATAATGAGAAACTCAAATCGGAAATCTGCTGATATGTTTCCATTTGTTCTACAAGTTTTTAGATTTTTTCAGGACTCTTGGCATATTTATTGAATTACTTTTTCAGCTAAATAGAGGAGATTAGAAAAATATAAGTACATAATGCTAATAATAGAAACGTTTATTGTAATAGACAATTTTTATTATCTAAATAAAGGACCATGTTATTCTTAAACTCTGTATGAACAAAATATATATATGTTGTTGACAAATTTGTGTTTTATTTGCTCTTTTGCCTGAGCATTCTTATTATTCATGTAATAAATACGCATAATTGAACAAAATTTAGAAAATGCCACAAACACCTCAATGGTCGTTTGATCGTTCTTTTCTATTTTTCTGAAAATTTCTTTGTTACGAATCGTCCTTCTTGTAATTATCCCCCATGGAAATTCTGAAAATAATTTGGAATTATCCTATTCTGTCAAGCTGAGGATGGCTTTATCAGTCCTCCATAAGCGAGTTGTTGAATGCTAAATAAGACACGCTGTAACTGTGCTCTGGTTCAACAGTTCTAGTAGAATCACCCAGATTTGGTAGATCTTTCCTAAACTTTTACCACCACTTTGAAGAGTTCAAGTGTCTGAACTAGCTGGTATGCGAAGGACTTCTTCCGCAAGATGCTTTTTCTCTCCTTTTTGATGTCTCCTCTGCTTCTCTGATTTATGCGTGGGTGGTAAGTGCAATGACAGCTCTAGAAATGATTTAGTCTTATTTAATAATAATATTTCATTGTGATATATACATCATTTTCTAAAAACGTTTTTGTTATCAATGAATAAGTGTTATCAAATGCATTTAAAAAATAATGCTAAAACTTTTCTTAAAGGTAATACTTTTACATACCTAACAGCTAACTGTGTAAATGTCATTCATAATCATTTTGAGTAAAATGAATAGAACAAATCTAACTAGTCCCAGGTTTTAAATTCATCAGATCGTTTACATCGATGTATTCACTCTTTTTTAATACATATTCTTTCTGTTTAGAAAATTATGAAAAATAATCTTCTCCCTTTCTTGTCGAAACAACTTAACTTTTGTTGCAGCCAAGCACTTCATTCACGCATCTTTCTACAATAATAAAAGGGATTATAGTTTAAACAATGTCCAACTTCCTTTGATTATTTACCTAATAAATGGTCTGGGCGGTAACAGCGTACAATTACGAAATAAGTTACGACATCCTTGCCTACTCCCCACTCTAGTCAGTACGCTGTATGTGAGTAGTTCCGTGTATATGTACGCTGTCGTAATTTATTACGTAATTACCGCTTTTTCTCCAGACTACTAATAAACTACAGTACGGTTTTACCTGTTGTACATTGACTCGTAAATCCCGAAATATTCACAAAACAAACGTACAACTTTTCGTGGGTAGAATCGGCCGCGGGATCCAATGGAGATGGTTCCAGTCCGCATGAGACATCTTTGCTCCAGTAGAGGATGCATTTAGGGATGACTTAAGGCTACGCTAATATCGATATTCACGTATTAATTATACTAAAAAGACAATCAGAATCATGAATATCCGCAGAAAATTTTCTAGGGAGACAAGAGGGAAGAGACAAATAATTACATTCAATAATTTTTATGTAACTATTAAAGGCCGGATAATATGCAGTTTGCATAAATTTGCATATTTGCATAATAAATGCATTTTGTATATTACTTGCATATTTTGTAGTAATTCAGCATATTTGAAGTATCCGAGTGTTATTTATTTATTGGATGTAATTTATTATAGGATAGGCATTACTAAAAATATGTCGTGGTTGTAACAAACAAAGAGTTAAACAGCCCTCTTTAAATTAAAAATAGCATTCTATGAAGCCTCTTCTCGATACTTTTCCGATAAGCGCTTCCAAAAATTTCTTAATGCTGTTCCCATACATCTAGACCGAGACAGAATTCAAGGAAAAGCTAATTCCCTGAAACTTCTAAATAAATACGAAAATACATTTTACCAGAAAATTAGGAGCACAGGTGTTTCTTTGTTATTCGGAGAAATTTATTCCCATATTCGAAAGCAATCTTATTTATTTTAATTCATTTTACGTTGGTTTTTCAAAGTGTGAACTTGTGGGTTGTTACTAATTATAATAGCAAAAATGCCGAAAATAGCGACTGTGCCTAGATGGATTGCTCCTTATTCAGAATTGCGTATGGATGGACAAAAAGTATTTTGCGTAGCATGCAGCAAGATTGTAAGAAAATTTAAGTTTATTTCCTCTTATTAATCTATAGTTTTTAAACGATGTTTAACAAAATTACCAATACAAGGCTTCGACAAATAATTTTATTTTAAAATTTTATTTTAAAATGAGTAAAATGAGATGTATATTTCATGCGTATTTTTTTCGCATATCATCAGCACAATACGGAATATCTGATATTCCGTATTCTGCTGATGATTTTTAAATAAAAATCATTTTAAAATAAAATTATTTGTCGAAGCGTTGTGTTGGTTATTTTATTAAATGTCGATTATTCCGATTGCTTCGCAAACTCTTTACACATTAGTTTTTTATTACCCCTTTATCTTTTACTAACACTTATTTTATAAGAAAACCACTGATGATGTGATATTTTTATGCAGGTTACAAGTGAGAGAAAGTTTCAAGTCGACCAGCATATTAAAATTCCATCTCATGCTGCAAAACTATCAAAGATGAAATGGGAGAAGAAGGGTCAGCAAACATTACCGCAATGTTTGCCATCAACCTCCAAAAAATCGGAACAAGAACAATTTAATGAAGATTTGTGCCTAATGTTTGTGTCGGCAGATATTCCACTGCATAAAATAAACAATTTAAATGTCAAGTTATTTTTGCAAAAGTACACCAGCAAATATAATATTCCCGACGAGAACACCTTAAGAAAAAATTATATTCACCGTATCTATACAGAAACATTGAGTAGCATTAAGAAGGCTGTGTCAAACAATTACCTTTATATATGCGCGCGATGAAACTACTGATAGTGTGGGCCGGTACATAGTTAACAGTTAATGATAGGTATCCTTAACCTATGCGTTCCAGCAAAATCTTATTTAATTTCATCCAAACAGTTGGAAAAGGCAAATAATTTGACAATAACAAGGTTTTCTTACCGGAATCGATTCCAACAAAAAAATTCTATTGTTTTTAACGGATGCCGCACCATACATGGTGAAGGCAGCTTGCAACTTGAAAATCTTTTACCCAAATTCAATTCACACAACTTGCTTGGCGCACGGACTAAATCGTGTTGCAGAAGAAGTAAGAAACCATTTTGCCTTGGTAAATACTTTAATTAGTAGTGTTAAGAAAGTGTTTTTAATGGCTCCATTAAGAGTTCAGTTTTACAAACAACACCTACCCGGTATTCCGCTTCCTCCTCAACCAGTAATCACACGATGGGGAACGTGGTTGGAAGCTGCTATTTTTCATGCAAATCATTATACAGAAATAAAGACAATTATTATGGATCTTGATAGCAATACACAATCTGTGCTAGACGCCCAAAAGGTGTATTGGAGTAAAGAAATACCTCAACAGTTGTCGTTTATTAAGGCCAACTACAGTTTTATTTCCACTTCTATATTGCAATTGGAAAAACAATTTATGTCGCTAATTGAGAGCGTTGAAATAATAAACAAATTTGAAAAGTTATGTTTTGATGTTAAAGGAACGGTGGGAAAATCCGTGTATGAAAACTTTTTAAGTGTAATAGAAAAAATGAGGGTTTTAAAAACTAAAGGATATTGCTAACATCTTGTGTGGTGAGTCAGTAGAAAATATTGAGTTGACAATAGAGCATATTTCTAATTTGAAATATGCTCGTATAACAAGCGTGGACGTAGAACGAATCTTTTCAATATATAAATACATGTTATCAGACAAGCGCCACAATTTTTCTTTTGAAAACTTTGAGAAATGTGTAATTGTAAATTGTTTTCATAGTTAATTATGTTGTAAAATGTTATAAATAAACTTGTAGTAAACATAATAGAATATCCTTTTTCTATAGTATTATATTTTCTAGCATTATTCCTATTTTTTATCTGCATATTTTTAATAAGAAAGTGCATATTTAGGCCAAAACATCTGCATATTTATGTGCATATTTCCACTTTTTGCATATAATCCGGCTTCTAGTCATTACACATTAATATTAATGAACATAACGAACATTCGTTTCTTATAAAATAAAAGTTTCATGACGACAATTCGAACAATTTTGCATGAAACAGAATATATTTGTGAGCATCGTGTGAAATAAAATGTTGGATACTCATAACGTGCAACTGGGTACATTAGTATTAAATTAATTTTATCTAATTATTAATAAGTGTATATGTACTAGTTAATGTTAAATATTGATTTGTCTGGTAACTCTTGCTAGTTTCAGTTTTAGTTTAATTTTTGGATTGGTTTACTCGTATTTTGAAACATTTTGAAATTTTGATTAATTTTACATACATATAACAAGTATACATATATAGATTTAATATATTATATCTAGAATAAAACTTTAGATTTTTATTATCTTGTTATAAATCCTACTTACACTTAAAGACAAAATAGTTCTTTAATTGTTAAATATTTTGATATAGCTTTATTATATTTTAATTTCTGCGTTTCTCTGTCCATATTATTTATAATAGCTAGAAACAATTTTCAATCTCAGAAGTGGAAATAAATACAGAACCAACTTAATATTTAGATCCAAAATTGGCCAGTTGATAGAAAAGACCGATGTAAAATATCATCAAATTGTATAAATTGAGGTTATATAATATATTCTGGAAGTTATAGGAAACTAACATTCCCGAATGCCGCCAAAATTCGAATGTATGTTTACTGCGCACTTTTGAGCAGTCTCATAGCAGTCTCACAGAGTGAGTTGACACACGTGTTTTGTTTCTCTTATTGTTAGACTTTTTACGCATTAGAATGATTGAGAGTCACGTGACAACTGTATTGTCATGGTATTGTCGTTCTATTATCTAGTCCGTTACTTAAAATAACTCCAAAATTTTATATTTTATAGTTGTAATATTGATACATCAAACCTTTTACCTAGGCGATGTGTACGATAAGTGGCATAATAATATTTTACCACGGCACTGCAAAACATTGTATTTAAATAGAATTGGGGTGAGAACTGCGGAAAGTAGTGTGATCATTAAAAGTCATACGGCAGTTCGATTATGATTCGTTTTAATTTGTTTCGATGATCAGCGCCCTCATAGGGGGCAGAGAAAATTGGCAGTTACCATTTTAGTGGTTATTTTATTTGCGTTTTCTTGCAAGTTTTACCGATTATTCCGATTTTCACTTATTTTAACACAAATATTTTTCTTCAAGACTAAAACGGCGAATATATTAAATTTTGGCTAGGTTTACTAACTGCAAAATGTAAACCTTTAGGTTACAATGGTTTTCACCAGCACTCACAATAGGTTCCTCATCGTTTCCTTTCTTCCATCGTTTTAATTTGCAATTTTTAAGAATTTGTTTTAAATTTTGTTCTAAAATCCAATAATGTAATACAGTCCCCTGAGAGTTATACAACCTAAATTACAGGCAACTTTGAATGAAAAGAGAAATGGATTGTCGGCACGCCTATGTAATTTATTATTATACGCATGCATGTGAAGCGGCAAATGTTATCCCGTGTGATTTTTAATGATTGTCCTGAACCTACACTACTTTCCACAGTTCTCACATCAATTTTTACTTCCATTTTTCTGTCTGAAGTTAGCATTTTAGTAATTTCTAGTGGATTTTCCCATATCTAGTGTCATAGCTGTCACTTACCCGTCATGGGCGTACCATGTGTAACTTTTGGGTTTTATACCAACAAGCTTTTTACGTTTACTAGTTTCTTTCTCAAGGCTTAACGTGTTTACCGGTTCTTTTTCCGGTACTTACTTAAATAACCGCAAAATTGGAGATTCTATAGTAGTGATATCAATACACCAAAACTTTTACATGGGCGATGTGTACGATAAGTTGCATAATTATATTTTGTGTAAAAGACGTCATAACACTGCACAACGTGCCGTTTGAATGAAAGTAAATATTGTGATGAGGACTGCGGAAAGTAGTGTAGGATCAGGACAATCATTAAAAATCAATAGTAGTAGTATAGTTGTAGTTGTTCAATAATATTAAAGATGAAATTATCTTAAACAACGTTAGTTACTAGTTAGGCATAAACATATGTAATTACAATACTGCTTTGACCATTCGCAGACGCGTTTCGCGGTTATACCGCTCATTAGTGCGAGTTTGTGAGAAGTAGTTTTCAATTTCAGATCAGCACTATATATGCTGGTACGTGTGATGTTTGTACATATGATAATTTAATTAAGAAATTCCCTCAATATGTACTTAAATGCGCATTTTTGCAGCTATTTAATTCTACAGGAGTAGACAACTAAGTTGCCACAGATTCCCGCAGTAGTTACAGTCACGCTAGCATATATAGTAGGTACTGATCTGAAATTAAAAACTACTCACAAAGTCGCACCGATGAGCGCTATAACCGCGAAACGCGTCTGCGAATGGTGAAAGTAGTTTTCTAATAACACATTTTCCCACGGCGAATTAGCCGAGTAGCGCGACTGTAGCTACTGCGGGAGTCTGTGGCAACTTAGTTGTCCACTCCTGTAGAATTAAATAGCTGCAAAAATGCACATTCAAGTACATATTGGGGGAATTTGTTAATGGAATTCTCATATGTACAAACATCACACGACTAGCATATATGGTGTTGATCTGAAACTGAAAACTAGCTCTCACAAAGTCGCACTAATGAGCGGTATAACCGCGAAACGGGTCTGCGAATGACGAAAGTAGTTTTCTAATTACACATTTTCCCATTATAGGTTAGCCGAGAAGCGCGACTGTAGCTCCTGCGGGACTCTGTCGCAACTTAGCTGTCCACTCCTGAAGAATTACATAGCTGCAAAAATGCGCATTTAAGTACATAGGGGAATTTTTTAATCAAATTCCTATATGTACCAACATCAGGGATAAACATAATGTATGGTTTTGTCTATAAATATTCAAATTACAACTCGTAGGCTTGTTGTTGTTTGTCTGGCAAGGGTGGTCCACTTACTCCGAATAATTTTTTAAAAAAGGGGTAACCCGAATTTTAATGTTGCCCCTTGCACATAAGTGGGGACAAGAGGTGGAGGTGGAGGAGCGTCTGTCCGGTTTACACTACTTAATGATAACTTATCCAAGCACTTTTTATAAATTTAATTGAGAATAACGAATACCAGAGGTCATTTCAATGATTCAGCGAAAAAAAATATGCACTCAGCTATGACTTGGATATTATGATTTATGACCCGTCTGATAAATCGAACGTTATGCACAACGGTATTATACACTTCCTTATGGGGAACAATTATAAATGAATGAAACAGTTGAATTTGTAACAGTATTTATTAGAAATAGAATGAAAAATTGCATATGAGTGATATAGACACTAAATTGTCCATTACATGGTAATCCATAAAGCACTTAGAACAAAGATCTACTTCTCATTTGAGGCATTTGTGTTTAAATTTCCCTCTATACTGATTTGCACACGCTGTTTCGTAATTATTGGTACAATCCAATGGTCTTTTTTCATCATACCGTGTGGTGGACAAGGGCGTAGCTGGTTTCTGTCATTGATGCGGTGTGACAAGCCAGCTTCGAGCCACATACCTCCTAAATGTGAAGACAGATTTTGTGTCGTTGCTGTAGACAACGCAGCAGCTTGATCGCTCGTATGTCCATATATATGTAATTGACGAGCAGTGGCGGCTGGGGGAGTGAAACTTTTATCTTCTTTTCATGAAACCAGCGAGTGGTAGATGTTAGAATCAAATTTTCAAAGTTGGTTACCGCCGCAACCAAATTACATTACAGCAACACACAAACAAGCGGTTGTATCGTAATGTACTAGTTACATCATATCTAGGCTCCCTCAGATGCCTTATCAAAATCAAAGATGTATATATTTCTATAATTACGATTTTATTCTGATGATGCTTGTAAATTGAAGTCTGTACAAGTAAAATTTTGAAACTGCTTTTTCCATAACGTAGTTTTCTTTTTCTTGGCCGGCGGCGCCATTATTTCCGCTTTCCTTACTCCTTAAGAACTTGACGATTGAAGACCTGACGTTGACTGCACATCAGAATCAGTATCTGTTCGCAAACGTCGTAGTTCACATCTAGTCTGCAGCAATTTGCGACGGTTCGGGTTCGCGTCATGTTCTTCGTCAGACTACTCGGTGTTATCATCCGTAGCCTGACTCTCAAGTTCTATTAGTGGCTCAACGTAAATAAATGGATAAAGTCACAGAATAGACAAAAGCGATAAGGCGTGTCGGCAGCTTTGATGTTCATGTGTGTTCATGTGGTCGATTTGAATGTCCTCGAAATAGCTCAGAAGTTAGCTAACGCCATTTTGAAAATACGAAAGGTGCACATTTGTTCGTATTAATTGAAAAATATTAGAGTTTTGGGTTTGTTAAAATAATAATATTTGCTAACAAGTTAAATTAGTGATACACAAGAATAATCGTATATTTTAATTTTAATATGCACACGCCATCCCAGAATAATAAAATTAATGAAGTTAGCCAAATATAACACTGTCGTCGTATTTAGAACATGGTTCCCGGCCATGCGCATACAGAATTTACCACAAGATTTCCTAACTTTGCGCTTTTGTCTATTCGATGGTAAAGTGCAAATAAGCACCACACTTTACGGCCCGCTATCTTGAAAATAGACGTTAGTTAGAAAATAACACTTGTTCCTTTTAGTTTAAATATTTAATGGATGAAGTACACTTTACATTCTACTAATACATACTCGTTACATACACGACTACGATATGACCGCGATACGACTTACGACTACTTATTGTTAGACAAAACCACAGTTCCGTAGAACTTCATGTCAATACTAGGGCCGATGTGGAGTTCCTTACGCCCTTTGATCTTCAGGTGTAGGCTGCTTCGATCACGCAGCCTGGGGAGAGATGAGGTTGGTTAGCAAACGGCTAACGGGGAAGATGACTTTTCACCTGTAACACATACAAGAAATTTTAGACTGAAAAATAGAAGTTTGACAGTCGTTTAGAGGACGATGATGGTCGTCGAGGGACCTGCGCGCTTTAGTCCAGATCGATGACATCTGCAAGGCGACGGACCTTCTTTTGGGAGGGGGTCGATCTTGGGGATCGACGACCATCTGGACCCAGTGGTTTTGGCTGGCGCGGGCTCTTTCCCACGCGGACTTCAGGAGTTTCGTCAGAAATTTACGTAGAGTCGGAACGTTCAGTTCTTGATGAATCTGAACGTTCCTCGCGAAGTAGGGGGCGTCAACGATGAAGCGGAGAGTTCGGTTTTGGAGTGGTTCCAAACCTTTGATGTTGGTCTCACTCGCTGTTAACCAGACCATAGCGGCGTAGGTTAAAAGCGGTCGAAGCGTTGTCTTGTATAAGAGCAACTTCCTCCTTAGGTGAAGGGGACTCCTTCGCCCTATGAGGGGCAGAAGCAAGTTGCGGGCCTTGATGAAGCGTTGCACAGTTGCAGTGTTGCACACCTCTATATTCCACGTTGTGGCTATGTTCAGAATGGTAAATTTGGCGCTAAAATTTAAAGTTTACTTAAGTTCAACACGCTACGCATGACGTTCGATATTTCGGACAGCACTAACCAGGAACCAAAATAATAATTGTAGGATAAAGTATAGTTTAAATTTATCTAGACAACACCAAACCAAAAATACTTACCTTTACCGAAAAATAGCTATTTGGCATTTAAAAAAATGATAAATGACAAGCAAGTTATATGTATAATTCATTCAATAAATTCAGAGTAGCCAATATGTATTAAAAATGTTAAACATTCGATCTCCAATAAAAATCTACAAAAATATGTAAATATTTTTTCTAAATACCATAAATTTAAAATCAACTGACGTCCAATCTATCGAACGTTATGCTGTAATGGATTAATTCGGGAACTATAATCTTGCCAACAGAGGAACAAGAGTACTGTTATTCATTACATGTTATTTTAGAAATCATTACATTACAACCACAATTACATAAAAATTTCAGCACCGAAATACGGATAAATACCGCCAATACCACCAACTTATAAACTTCTTTTCCGTTCATCACCAATACGTCCTGCCAACATCAAAATTAAATCAAGAGAATTTCCTAATTGTAGAACCACAAACATAACCTCTAATTAGTGTATAACTGCGATTGCAAAAAGTACCGCTACGCTTTCGCTTTTAAATATAATTGGACGAAGAGATCACAATTAATTCAGTAGTAAGATGGCTGACGTGTTAGATATTAACTCTGCGGTTGATTTCGATGTCGAGGATGAAGGAGAACAGAGCGTTATGCGCTTGAAAGATAAAGTAACAAAACGCAAAGGCAGAGGTTTTGGAGCTGGGGCAACTAAAACATCGGAAAAAAGTGATGCTTACGAGAGTATAGAAGGCGAATCAGGGGACGCTCCAGGACCGCAAAAATCTGTGGAAGGTTGGATATTATTTATAACATCAGTACACGAAGAAGCCTCTGAGGAAGATATAACTGAAAAATTTTCGGAATTCGGCCAAATTAAGAATACTAATTTAAATCTGGACAGAAGAACGGGATTCTTAAAAGGATATGCCTTAGTTGAATATGAAACGTACGATGAGGCAGAAGCTGCTAGGCAATCTCTAGATGGTACAGAAATATTAGGTCAGACAATTGGTGTAGACTGGTGTTTTGTTAAAGGACCTAAGAAATCAAGGCGCAGAAGTAAAAGGCATTAGTAAAATAGAAATTAAAGGACATAAATATTATTTTAATTTCTGAATAAACATGAATATATATAAAGATATTTATGTAAAGTTGTTAAGTACATCTTTTTCTAAATAAATGCATTGTATCGGTAATTTTAATATATAGAATTTTTTATTTTAAATAATTTATGCATTTAAAAGTTCAGTATTCTGTTTCATACAAGCTTGTATGTGATTTTCCATAAGTGAAATTTTACAGATGACAATATACAAGTTCTTGTAAAAATGTACAACCGATGAAATGAAATGTTAAATTCTATTCTTATAATCCAATGGGATTAACATAGAAGTAATATAACATTCATTATCTTTCTACAGGTTAACTAATTCAATCACAAAATAAAGACAAATTTATTACAGCAGTATGTCCAGTTAACCACAGAAGTATAGATACACTGATGAAATTCATTACAATTTATACTGCATATGGTTAACACTTCGCCATCTGCTTCTTATAAATTTTCAGGAATATATAATCAGTTATGGCCAAGAATTCCTTTTGATTATTATTTATTACTAAAAAGAAGCTTTTAGTATTGGATATTCAATATTTCTGTAATTGGTAGCGTTTAAAACACGAGCCTTTATGCAATGGAATACCGCATGATTTCTATATGAAACTGGTAACTTCTTTCTTGATGCAGCACATACCCTGCACTACTTCTGAGGACATTTGCAGAAACTTCAATATAATGAAATAAAAAATTTAAAAATAAATAAAAATAAAACCGACTTCCAAAAATCCGCAAACAATAATTTTGTTCTAAAAAGAAAAAAATAGTCCACTTTTTTATTTTATTTCATAAATTGTTACCTAGAATGAATAAAACTAATGCAAACTAAAGGAGAAAAACCTTTATGAAGCTTGAAAAGGAGTCTGAGCAAAAAGTCTCCCTAACACTGAGTTTTGAGGATGCTTCTTTTAATAGATCAGAAGATGAAGCTTTTTCCATAGGTCCACAGTTCCACAGATACAGATATACTCTGTATATCGAACAGAAATAGTTAAACCACTCCCCATAAATTTATACCAATGAGCCCAATAGATAGTACACAGTACAATATGCTACAAACTACTAAAAGCGCGGCAACTTTGAAATAAGAATACGAAATTTCAAATTCTTCCTTATTTATTAACTAGACGTTGCAATAATTCCAATATATATAGATAGTATTTATTTATTATCAAAGACTGTTTTTATTTCTGTTGGGTGAACAGAGTATAGGAGATCCTTTGAAGTTGGAATTTATTATTTCAAATATGAAATAAAGTTTTAAGTGCTCCTTTTATATTGATTTCGTTGCTTTCATTTTGGCGCCGACTCCCACAAGTTTTGATCTGTTCCATGCAAGAATTAATAATAATAATAATAATAATAATAATAATAATCTTTATTGGTCCAACAATTGCCATTTACAGAACAATAACTAAATATACATGGTGTAATACAAAATCGTGTATAAATAAAATAAAATAAAAGGAGATAAAGATATTTTCTTTTAGAGCAAAATTGTTTGCTACTTTTCGTTTCCGCCATTTTTTGGAAATAGGATGTATTGATATATATTTTTTTAAATTTATATTTCTAACTTCATATTGTTTTGCTTGCATTTATCAGCCTTATTAATAGACTCCATCTAAATATGAGGTTAGTACGCTACTGAATAGCCGCTAACATCATATTTAAACCAGAGTTTCGAGTGGCATATTTAGCGGTTAAACCTACATATAATTCAAAGCTAATTGTTATTAGAACGATAAAGGTGCTTTCAGGAAAATTTGTGCATTCACACAATACTGGATCAGTATTTGCCCAGCACTCTATCGACATTGAAGATAGTGTTCTTTCTCTAGCCAGGCTAGCGGTGATATGGGACTGTATGGGACCAGAATCATTAAAAACAGTCAATTCGTTGAGTAGGTATGTGCTGCCAAACAAAAAACATAAAAAAGTGGTCTTGTTCTCTTCCGGACCTTCAGTGTCTTCCTAGGGTCAGGCATATAATGCTCCTTGAATCCCTTTGTCTTCGCGCCTTTACTGGTGTTTTCTTTCGTTGGATTTTCTCTTATTTGATTTCACTGATCGCCTTAGTTAGTTGGGTCTTATTTCTTCGCTGCTGTGATGTTCGATGCAATTAGAAAATTCTCGAATCGATTGCTGTATTTGTTCCACCTGCCTCCAATGTTGTTTGTGTTGTGCATATCCAATGCTAATGTGCTGACCGGTGGGGATATTTTTTCCCACCGGGTACATATTCGTGCTCTCCTAATTTCGCTCTGTTACGACTGTTCTGCGTTTTCTCGCGCGGATTGTCGTTCTCTGGAGTTAATCGACTTGACTCATCGCGAAATATGATGTTGCTATACGAGGTAGCCTGTTAGTTGCTAATTAAACACTGTTCATATAAACCTGAAACCTATTTATTTTTTTATAGACGCATATTCATACATGTGTATATTGTGTTGCCTACATTACAGATATATTAGGCAATTGTCGGATGTTCTCTTTCAGGGCCAGCAAAGTCTCTGGCTTGTTCTCATAGACCCGTAACTTTAAAAAAATCCCAAAGAAACAAGTCTAGAACGGTTAAATCAGGCGATCTTGCGGGCCAGCACAAATCGCCAAAACCAGAGATGAAGCGGGCGGGAAATGTCTGTCATGAATGTCTATCAGTCGTGCTGTGAGTGCGGTTGTACCGTCTTGCTGGAACCACAAGTTCCCTAAGCCCAATTCAATTTGTGGCAGCAAATTGATACTGCTTCTGTAGCACTCATTGGTTACACTAACAGTGTTACCGACGCCATCCTCGAAAAATGTGGCCCTTTTATCTTTCCTCCATAAACGCCGTACCAAACAGTAACCTTGAGAGCAGGCTTGAGAGAAGCTCTTTCTAAATGACAGAGCGCCAGAAGCGATAATTTTGTTTATTCACGTATTCACATAGCCGAAGATACGCTTCTGTGCTCAGGATAACTTTAATTGAAAAATCATCCTCATTGCGATCGAGATTTCAGAGGGCTTGGCTGTAATTTGCAAGCGATTGTCGGTGTGCAGGTAAGAGCGGGTGCATTGTTTGCACTTTATACGGGAACATATTCAAATCTTTCATCACGATTCACTGTAAAGACTGTCTACTGATGCCCAATTGCGTGGCTCATCATCTAGTTTATGTTTGAGGGACCTCTTGGATATTTGCCCCCAGAGCAGGAATATTCTTAGCCGGACGGCTACTTCGTGACCGGCCACGTCTGTGATAGTGTCCTGTGTTGGGCCAGTCTCCTCGAGGCGATTGGCTAAATGCCAAGTTGATCCCGCAGGATCAGGGAATCGGCGACGATATTCACGTTGAGCCAAAACTACCCACCAATTATTTGTCAAAAACATTGACATAATTATTCCGTGTTCATGAGAAGTATAGCAATTCATGGCTCCTCTATATATGTACATACGTGTATCTGTCTACTTCATGAATGTCAAAGTCGCGATGACATAAGATACCATTTGCAAAAATAACATCATTTTCCGATGAGGTGAAGAATTTACAACTTGGAAAAACGTGAGGGAGTTGTGGGTAAAGCGTGGGCACCCGGGGTAAAGTGACTATTAGTCCACAGAGCATACTCTTTCCGCACTAGTCATTTTTCATTTTGCACTAGCACCATTTGCGCGGTATAGTGCTGAATAGTTGTATTATTATGTCATTACTCATTACTGTTAACGGTAAATTCTATGGTCTCAAAATGAACAGATTGTAAACAATTTAGTTAATTAGCAATTAACTCAGGAATTCTCTGGTAACCAGGTATGTTACAATAGCGACTAAACCAAGATCTAAACCGAAATCTATTAAAGTTTTAAAAAGTTTTCTGCCCAAATGGGTGCGGCATTTGCTCAATTCGGAGCAAAAGGCTTTCAAGACCGAATATAAGTCGATTGTTTGGAAGTGTTTACGAGGAATCCAATGGATGTCAAGAGACGATTCGTGACCGTGGATGAGGCCTGAATTCATTATTTCACACTAAAAACAAGAATGCAATAAAGACGGTGGATGCCACGCGGTGAATCGGTTCCGAAGAAGGCAAAGACTATTCGCTCGGCCGGAAAGATGATGGCATCGGCTTTTGGGGGAGAGGGGGAGCGCAGAAGGAATGTTGCTAATTTGTAATCTTGAAAAACACTTTTGGACAAATTAAAAGCAATTCGGGAAACACGGCCGGGAATAGTTCAGAAAAGCGTTGTTTCACTACGACAATGCTCCTTGCTCTAGTGCAGTCGATCAGCAAAAATGGACAGAATTGTAGTTCGAAATCGCTCCGCATACACCGTATTCGCTGGATTGGGCTCCGTCACACTCCCACCTGTTCCCGAAACTCAAAACACTTCTGGGTGGAAAGAGATTTTGGTCAAGGGAAGAACTGATAGAGGCTGTAAATGATTATTTTGGGAACCTTGAAGAAAATCACTTCAAGACGGGAAGTGTGTTGAGCTTCGAGGGGATTATATTGAAAAGAAAATATTACTTGAATTCGTATGATTTTGTTTTCATAGTCAATCCTGAAACTTTTCAATCTTCCCTCGTATATCAGAACATCACAGTGGAATCATGGCTATGCCACAACTTGATTGCTTGTGGCCCACAAGCAATCAAAGCCGTGAACGAGTAGGATATGTCATTTCAAAAGGTCAATAAATTCTCACCAAATACGATCAAAGGAAGAATTTCAAATAATAATAGAGATGCTAAAGATAATATTAAAATCTTAGATTCCATCCGCCCAGTTTTTACCTGGGATCAAGAAGTAGATATAGAAGTTGAACATATCTAGGAACTGAAAAGTAGATTCTATGGTCTCACGAAAGACGTTAGATTAATTTTAACAAAGAAAGTGCACTTGTGGAGGAAGCTTGGTTAAGGGAGTTCTGAGACAGACTCTGGAAATAACTCTTCGTACTCCTGAAGCCACTAGTGCGGCTCGGGTTAGAGCCTTCAATAAGCCTAGGGTTGAATAATATCTTGCTGTTTAAGATGAGTGCGTTGGTCGATTTCTATACAGTTCCACGAGGATTTTTAATGTTGATGAGATATGTCCGCGCAGTCTAAAT
The DNA here is from genome assembly GCA_038088585.1 of Chrysina gloriosa. Classification (NCBI taxonomy): domain Eukaryota; kingdom Metazoa; phylum Arthropoda; class Insecta; order Coleoptera; family Scarabaeidae; genus Chrysina; species Chrysina gloriosa. The sequence goes on along the minus strand of CM076095.1, from coordinate 13,482,505 downwards.
CAAGCAAACTTTAGCGTTTTATCAACAGTCTACATGTCTGCTGGTGGTCCATTCACTCACCCAATGATAATTTTTCCTAGAGTGATAATAAAAGCAGAGTTGATAGACGGAGCACCACCTAGGACTGAATTTACCTGTTATAAATCAATATAAACGCAGCTGTATATTTTGACTAAAGGGCTTGATCATTTTGCAAAACACGCAAAGCCTATAGTCGAAGACTATTACTTGTTAACAGTAGATGAGCATATACAACAAAACATGGATTTCATCAATTCGGCGCGTAAGAATTTCTACCACCTCATTGTAGTCACAAGTTACAACCACTTGATGCGGTATTTATGGGACCCCTAAATACGTTTTATGTTCAAGCGATCGAAAAATATGTTAAGAACAACCCAGGAAGAACTTCATCTTAGCAAATTGTTTTTGCTGCATATCTTTGGAACAGTGCCTACAACATTGTGGAATACCTGCATATAATCCACTGTGTTCAGTGATGCAGATCTTGGTGTAGCTAAAGTTACTAATCGAGGTGTTGAAGCTAGCCAAGATCATCAGGATAATGAAAATGCCAATTAAGAAAGCAAGGAATTGGCTCTCCAACATTATTTGCTCTGTTGCTTTCTCAATTGGGATTTATTAAGGAAGCAACAAAGCAAATGACGTTGAAGACCTGTTTGAGGTTCTATCGCAATAATCACAGACAACCCTTATAAGAATGAAGTAGAAATAATAGAGGAATCTAGAAAAATCAGCAGCAGTTAGTAGAAAACTCAAAACAAATTGGGAACACAGAATTCTTGTTAAACAAGACACGGGCAGCAGTGATGATGATACGCAAGAAGATGCCGAGTGTGTCTATTGCCAAAATCCAAAAAAGGGAAGGGCTGGATCTGCTGCTCAGTGTGCAAAGAATCAGCCGATGAAGAACGTGCTGGATGCGATGAAGTTAACAATATCTTTACACGTGAAGTATGTCAGTAATACTAAAAGAACTAATAGAAACTGTATTTTATAATAGTTAGTAAATGCTAAAACACTGCTGCACCAAATTTTATATTGTTTTACAATATTTTTATCATGGCCATTTGTCTCAAAATATGTGTAACCACTTTTGCTCTATAATTTCCTTTTTTAAAATTTGAGCTTTAATACTTGTTGTGTGAACATAATAATATTGAAGGTATATTAGATGCTTGGTTTCGTAATAATACTTACTTAATACCGAAACCCGTCCGACCGTGAAGTGTTGGGTTGTGTGGAGTTGAGTTTCTTGACTCTCTCTGCCATATTCGTTTCCATTTTCCCTCTCTCTGCATCTTCCCCTCATGTGCCCCATCTCTCTCCCCTTGCCTAGTATGCACTTTTTATTTCTTGCTCCCATGTCTTCCTTGGTCTTCCTCTTCTCATTTTTCCTATTTCTTTTGATTCATATGTTTTTCTTGCCAACCTTTCTTCTCCCATCTTTATAACATGGCCAAGCCATCCTAATGGTCCTGGTTGTATTGTTGTTTCGACCGACTCTATCTTGAGTTCCTCCCTGCATACTGCGTTCCTTGTCCTATCCAATTTAGTTTTATTTTTTATTTGTCTTAGAAATCTCATTTCTACGCTGTTCATCTTGCTTCTTTGTCTCTTGTTCGTAGTACATGACTCGCATAAATGTGTCAGTGCTGGTTTCACTAGCCTGCGGATCACTTCTGCCTTCCTAATAATATTGCTCTTTATTTCAAATCACGCGATTTTTGATGTTGGGGTGACCACTTTACCCACATCTCTCCTTAATAGCTTGTTTAGACAGGACATACCTACAACCTACTTTCAACAACAATTGTTGCGGCTGTTAGTGGTAATGGAAATGTCCCCAATTTTACACGAGCACCTTTCGGATTTCAAGAATGAACAATATGTTGTACATACTGCTGTCTGCACCCAAAATAAGATGCGACAAATCGGAGTAAAGAATCACTAAAAACCGAAATTTTTAAGCTTAACTAGCAGTACCGGGTGACAGACGCGGTCGGAAGCTTTGGCAAAGTCCATATATGTATATGTCTATCTGTCCTTGCTCATCCATGGTGTGTGATGTATACTGCGTAAAATAAGCCAAATTGGTGACCGTGTAAGGTAAGGTAAGATGATTATTGGCCTATAATTATTAATATTGTTATACCACCACTTTTCAGTATTGGACATATCCGGGACAACTTCAGGATGCTGGGGAACGTCGATGTCGTCAGCGCAAGACTAAATAAGAAAGTTAAAGGTTTGATGAGCACATCCACGCAATCCCTCACAATAAAGCTCGGAATTTGGTCATATCGCGCTGTAAACTCATTGGATAATCTGAGTACTGACTTTGTTACATCCGATGCTGTCAGCCTCCCAATGGGTAGATTTGGCAAATTATTGACGCTTTCGTCGCAATAGTTATTACCAACAATGTTTGGAAAATACACAAAACTAAAATAGTCTGCGAAGGCATTTACAATTGTTATTGGATCCTCAATTGTGACGCCGCCATACGAAAAACCAGAACGATTTAGGATTTGCGGTAATATTATTGTCAACGTTGTTTATAAGCAGCAGACATCTGCCTCTTTACCAACTTCCTAACTCTTCTGAACTTTTCAAAGTCTACACTGCATTTACATTTCTTATACTTCAGGTAGTACTTCTGCTTCAGCTTTATAGTATAAATTATTTCAGCGGTATACCAGTTAGGAAAAGATTTCTTGTTTTTAGAAATGGGAGCATGTAAATGAGTACAGTAAGTACAGTGCGTGGTAGAAGAATTCAGATCAGACTCTATCAATATCTGTAAAATTATGCAAAAAGTCCAATCCAAGTTGAGTAAAGCATTATACAATTCGCGAAAGTTTGGCTTTTTGAAACAATATGTTTGCAGAATGCGTTAATCTCAAAGGATGGCGTATTATGAGTTGACAGCACCAAATCCATCGATAGTGCTGGCTGATATAACTCAATAGATATTAATGGCTTAATATCTTGACATCAAGACAAGATCCAACATTCGACAATATTGATTATTAACATTATTTACTTGCTTAATATCTAAGAATTCAATGAAATCATGCATAATACGCGACTTATTATTACTAAAACCTAATACATTAAAGTATGGAACATTAAAGTCGCCAACAATGATAACACCTGCCAATCCACGTAAACACAAAGCAAGAAGAAAGTAACCTACTGTATTAGAGCAACAATTGAACAGATTCATTTCGATTGAATTTCGCACTGCTCCATAAACAGTACATGAAACACATAGAATATCAAAGGAAAAGGGACTAGACCGGGGACTAGAAAAGTCCCCGGGACAAAGCCACAAAGAAGAAACAGAAGGAGAACACCAAGAAAGAGTTGAAGAAAAACAGTAGAAGATGCAGTATTAGAAAAACATTGAACGAGCAGACTTAACCAGATTGGCACAAGATTATGGTTTTATTAACTCTACTGCCCGTCCTAATGGTAGATGGGCTTAGAAAGTAAGTAGGTTTTTCATGTATTTACCACTAATTAAAATTAATTAATATGAAGAAAAGAACCTAATTGATTGGCAAAAGGAATGGGCGTAAGTAAAGAAATTGATATCGATAGAACACGATCTCAAAGAAGTGGGCGTATAGGACAAAAACCAATAACTTTATGGAATATCTATTATCTCAATAAGTTTCAACGAATCTGCTTTATTCATAAATACCAAACTTGCTAATTTTGTTGCTCATAAGGAATACCAATTCCCCCATAAGGTAATTTGGTAAGTAAACTACATTAGAACAACCTTATGGAGAAATTGGCACGACAGCAGAGTAGGAGATTATTGCTGATGAAAAACAATCTTATAGAGTTTTTAGGTAAGCTTTAAAATTTAAGTTTTTCTATAACTCATTTCTATTGAAGTTTTCGATCATGGACTCGTCTCTTTTAATTTACTCATCTGGACAATTGCCAAATCTAATCTCACTCTATTCTTTACATTATTCGATAAAGCAAAAATGTGAAATTTCATCTTCGCTGAATTTCAAATAGAAACGGTATACTGTTGATTCATACTTCATTATTATCCTCGTATTTTAATTTTTATGTTTTTTTTTTTATGCATATTAAATCTTTCTACGCCCTTGGAATTTACGAAGAGTTCATAATATGAGCCAGAAAATCTATGTGTATCTAGTTTAAATTACGCACAGAAATGAATGCTCATTACGAATAGGTACATCGTTTCAAAGTAGTAATTCATCAGAAATGGGTTACCAGGTATATTGGCATTAGGCCAAAACCCATCTGCCCTGAAAATTGACGTAGTTTTACCTTGATACCTATTTTTCTTTAGATGTAACACATTTAGGTTAAAAGGCGGACGGATTATATTAGACGAATTTTGTACAATTGTAAGTACTGCAGATGACATATGCGTTCGACCTAATTCTAATTTGGGGTAGAAAATAAACATCTTTTCACACATTATATTTTTTTGTCGTCGATTTGGACAACTAAAATCAATTTCGTATGTAAAACACATTACTTGTAGGAGTAGAAAGACATAAATTAGAGTTATAAAAACAATACGCATAGAGCTTGAGAACTGTCTTTTTCAGCAGTACCGATTGAGCGATACAGAAAAAGATAATTTAAAATTTAACCAGAAGTCATAATTTTTAATAGTTTCGTTTACTTCCAACATTTCCTCAATTAACCTTATAACTGATATTTCTGAAATACGGAAGCGAACATCAAATTTAGTCGCTTCTTTCCATTCTCTATAGTCGTATATTAACATGCACTAATGTTTTATGAAGCTGATAATCTCCTAGGGAAAATCTACCTTATTAAAGATGATTAAGTAAATTTCATATTATTTAAATTAAAATTTAACTCGACACAAGGATTTTACATCAAACACGTTACCACAAGAGAGAAATTCAATATACATAGTACATATGTACCATACGCAATGTATACTATTTTTATAGCTAAATATAGAAGCGCATAATAATTTGAATTCATTCTCTTAAGGTTAATGCAGATCTTTCAACTTGATAATTTCGCGAAACCGAGGTCAAATAATAGAATCGTAGCAATTAAGCCCACAATCAGAAATAAAGGTTATTATTTTGGCAGACTCACGCGCATAATTTGGTGTAACCCCAAAATCGCCAACAGAACTTTTTCCGTAATTCCGATAAATTATGAGCAGACACAAGAATGGGTTAAACAAAAATTTACTCCTTGTATTTGTACAAGGGGTATTTTTGGAGTCGCATTTTGCTATTACCATGTAAAAGACGTTGAATTATTCTGGTGTAACTTAAATTGCCTTTGATGATACGACGGGTAGGATTTGGCCTCTATTTTAAAAGTTCTGTTAGTCATTATTAGAGGCCAGATTATGTGCAAAAAAGTGGAAATATGCACATAAATATGCAGATGTTTTGGCCTAAATACGCACTTTCTTATGAAAAATATGCAGATGAAAAAATAGGAGTAATGCTAGAAAATATAATACTATAGAAAGAAAATATTCTATTATGTTTAGTACAAGTTTAGTTATAACATTTTACAATATAATTAACTATGAAAACAATTTACAATTACATATTTCTCAAAGTTTTCATTAGAAAAATTGTGGCGCTTGTCTGATAACATGTATTTATATATTGAAAAGGTTCGTTCTACGTCCACGCTTGTTATAGGAGCATATTTCAAATTAGAAATATCCTCTATTGTCAATGTATTGATTGTTGTTTGATGATTGAATTACACCTTCGTTTTGTTTTCGTTGTTTATTGTGGACTGTATATCTGGTACATGTTACATGTGATATCTGACATGTTGGTTTTACTACTTCCCTGCCGGTAATAGCGGCATCTGTAATATCCCTTAATATGTTTTAAATCTGTACCTAACATACTCCCCGCCTTGAAAGGCTTTCAGGGGCTTTCAAAGTTAAACATGACATAAGATAATATAACTATAAATAGTAAATTAACACATGCGATAACAATACAGGTAAGTAAGTATATGCACATTTGAATGAATGTAATTTACTTCTATTCTAGGGCAACTGATTCCTTTTCAGGTATGGGCAAGACGCAGATTTTCGTTATTGCCCTCTTCACGTCACCATTTTGCGTCTTCACTGTGGCAACTCTTACTACACCATCAGTACCTGGATGCACTGCAATGACTCGTCCCATCTTCCAACGAAGTGGTGGTAAGTTATCTTCCTTTAGAATGACCAAACTATCGACTTCAATGTTTTCCAATTTCTTCAGCCATTTTCTTCTCTCTTGCAGTTGCGAGATGTATTCCAAGGACCAACGTTTCCAGAACTGCTGTTGAATTTTCTGCAATTGCTGGTATCTGGACAGACGATTGGTTGCTGTTTGCGTGACATCTGTTTCAGGAATATTCTCACTCTGTCTTCCGATTAGGAAATGTGAGGGTGTAAGTGGTTGTATCATAGAACTTAACGCTTTACAATTTTTAGCAAAAAAGTTTTTAAATGAGATGCAGCTCCAACAAAATTAGTTCCATTATCGGAGTAAACATGAGATGGTCTACCTCGTCGCGCAATAAAGCGTCTAAAAGTTGCAAGAAATGCCTGAGTAGTGAGTTCCGTTACAGGTTCCAAATGAATTGCCTTTGTAGACATGCAAATGAATAGACAAATATAACATTTTAATAAATTTTACATCTACCTTTATTTCGTTTAATCATCAATGGTCCAGCATAATCCACACCCACAGCAAAAAATGGATATATTGAAGTTAATCTATTACGCGGTAAGTTTCCCATTAATTGTTCACATGTTATCGGTTTAACTCTAAAACATTTGATACACTTACGCACAATTGATCTAGCTAAATTGCGTCCACCCGTAATCCAGAACCTTTCTCTACTATTTGCCAACATAAGTTGAGGTCCTGCATGCATTAATTTTAAATGCTCATGTTGAAATATTATCTTAGCTAAGGGATGTTTTTCCTGAAATTAACAAAGGATGTTTCTTATTAAAGCTAAACGACGAATTTTTGAGTCTTCCTCCTATTCGTATTAATCCTTCATTATCTAGAAAAGGTGATAATTTTATTAGAATTCCCTTTGTTATGTCAATTTTGCCTTCAAGTAAGTTAATCTCATTTGAAAAGGATTTGTGTTGTGATATTTTCACTAGCCTCTTCATTGCAGTTTCTAGCTCTGTTATAGTTAAGCCTTCCTTGAATCTATTTGTTGAGTCCAATTTGCAATTTTTGCTAAATCTGAAACACCATGCAGTTATTCTCTTTAATTTGGTCAATGATAATGTGTAATGAAATGGAAAACTCTCCTCTTCGACTACATTAAGATTGACTGATGTATTTTTAATTCCGGTAAATCTATTGATTGAATTTTAAATTTTGAAATAGGCCAATGATCCCGAGAAGCAGACAGCCACTTAGGCCCTGACCACCAAATTGAATTACCTAATTTATCGGCTGTAATACCCCTTGTTATTAAGTCTGCGGGATTATCTTTAGTGCTAATGTAATACCAATTTTGATTTGAATTTCAGATGCATCTGAAAATGCATGAATTTCAATGTTCGTCGGATCAGGCACTGTTACAAATCTAGGTATTTGAATCTTACATATGTGTTTGAGGTTGATTTGAATTTATTCCATTCTGTACATAATTTAGATGGGAGTGGATCATCCCAGTCGATTTTGTACACCCATAATCTTTAATAAAGAACTTTAGCAAGTATAATGGATGGCCCCAGCAAACCTAAAGGATCGAATATTTTCGAAATAGATGATAACATTTGCCTCTTTGTTGTATCGAATCCTTTAGATATTTCGTTAAGATCATATGTTAGTGAATCTGTATTTGAATCCCATCGCAAACCTAAGGTTTTCTTGTACTGGTTTTCAGTTATGCTTAATATTTTATCGCATGACGTACTATTCAGATGAGAATTTATGATTTTGTTATTCGATACCCACTGCCGTAAGTTAAATCCTGATTTTCTCAGAAGTGTTTGTAATTCTTTGCATAAATTGATAGTATTTGAAATTGAGTTTGTTCCTGTTAAAAGATCGTCAACATAAAAATCCTGTAATATAACTGATGATGCAAATGGATAATTATCCTTGTTCTCATGTGCAACTTGTTGTAGCGATCTAATTGCTAGATATGGCGCAGCAGTTGTGCCGTAAGTAACTGTATTCAAAGTGTAATGGTTAATACGATCGTTACTATCTTCTCGCCAAACAATTCGCTGATAATTTCTTTGATTTGTATTAATTAACACTTGTCTGTACATTTTTTCTATGTCAGCAGTGACTACATACAAATGAGTTCTAAAACGTAATAAAATACTGAACAAATCTGGTTGTATAACAGGTCCCTTGTGTTGAAGATCATTCAATCACAAACTATTGCTAAATTTGGAGAACCATCAAAAACCACTCGTAATTTTGTTGTAAGGCTACTCTGTTTGAGAACTCCGTGATGAGGTAAATAGTATGCTTCACGTAAATCTTTGAACGGCTCTTGAATCCTTGTCATATGTCCCAGGCTTTCACACTCACGCATGAATGAGATGTATAAAATTTTGAATTCAGAATTATGTTTGAATTTGTTCTCTAAATTTTTAAATCTTGCTAAAGCAGAATCAAGGCTTTCTCCTAATTCTACCTTGGGTTGTTTAAAGGGAATAGAGACTACAAACCTCCCTTCATGATTTTTAAATGTAGTTTCTATATAATTTTGTTCACAGAATTTTTCATCGGAAGTAAATGAAGTAGATTTGTTGTGATTAGGATATTCTTCAATTTCCCAAAAAGTTCTTTAATTGATCCTGAATATCTAACTGTGATGCAAAATTACATGATATGGGTTGATTTACCTTGTAATTGTATTCGAAAGGTCCTGCGAGTACCCATCCTAATAGAGTTTTTGAAGTAAAGGTTGTGAACGACTTAATTGAATTCGTTCATTGCATATTAAATCCCAAAAAGTATTCGCACCTATGAGCATGTCTATTTTTTCAGATTTGTAAAAGTAAGGATCTGCTAGTTGAATAGTATCAGGTATCTTAAAGTTTGATAAGTTGTAAGATATACTCGGAATATTGTTTGTGATCTTATCTATAACAAAGCATGAACTATCGAATTCGTGAGAAAATATTAGTGAATGTATTTCCACGTTTACTCTGTGCTTGATATTCAATAAGTTTCGATTGATGCCCATCACTTGTAAGTTTATATCAACTACTGGTAGCTTTAATTTTTCAAGAAATTCTTTTGCAATAATACTAGCCTGCGAGCCACAATCGAGAAGGACTCTGCATCGTTGTATGGTACCTTTATGATCCTTAACACCTACTATGGCTGTTGATAACAATGTTTCCTTTGAATTCACAGTACTACAATTGACAACATTATTGGAAAGTATGTGAACTGATTCTATTTCGTTCGACACGGCTACATTGGTATCATCAGACTGCACGGCATCAAATGCAATAGAGTATTATGCTTCCTTTGGCATTTTTGCAATTACTTGATTTGCATTGTGTGGTAAAATGATTCTTTCTTAAACAGTTTAAACAAAGTTTGTGTTTCTTAGCTTGAGAAGTTCTGTCAACTGGATTGAGTTTTAAAAATTCTTTACAATCAAAAAATAAAATGGGTTATACTGTCACAAAATGTGCACTTGTTAACTTTGGATGTGGTTACTAAAGAATTTACTACTTCAGATGAACTTCTATTGAATTACAAAATTTTGATCTTCTCTTGCCATCCGTAGACGTACGTTTCGCGGTTATACCGCTCGTCAGTACAGCTTTGCAAGAGGTGTAATTTCGTATACAAATTTTATGTATATATGGTCTGGTGGTATGTTATTATAATACGTGCATTGTGAGAGAATTCATATCGAATCCCTCTCACATGTACAAACATCAATCTTCTATTGAATTTATAGTTTGAATGTCCTTTGTTATTTTGCCCTTCTAGTGTCTCAAGTAATTCACACCTACCCTTTAGGAATAATTTTATGGTATCAATGCTAGGAGATTCTTCTTTAAGTTGTTCTATTTCCCACTCACGTTTTGTTTGGGGATCTAATTTTGTTGTTATCATGTACACAACTAAAGCATTCCAACTATCTACTGGCTGACCTAATGATTTTAATGCCAACAACGTTTTAGAAAACTCATCTAAAACCCTACGTAACTCACCAGCTGAAACATTTCTAATTGCAGTTATGTTGAACAGACCTTTGATATGATTATTGATAAGCAGTTTTTTATTGTCGTACCTATCACATAATAATTTCCAAGCAATTGAATAATTATTTTCACTGATTTCTAAAGATCTGATTACTTGAGCTGCTTGGCCTTGTAATGCAGATTTTAAATAGTGTAATTTCTGAACTTGATTTATGTTAGTATTTGACTCTACAACAGATCTAAAGGTGTCTCTGAATTCAATCCAAGCGTCGTAATTACCACTGAATTTTGGTAATTGAATTGTTGGTAATTTAACTTGATTGATTGTATCACTTGTACTTGAATTCATGGAAATACCAGCTGTGTTTGTGGTATTGAAATTTGAAATAATGAGCCTTGCAGCTGTGATAGTTCTGTAATACTCATTTTCACATAACTCTCTTTCTTTGTAATGTTCCATTAATTCATCATCTCCACATATTTCTTCTATATCTGATTGTATTTTGCAATATTCATCATGATTTATTTCAAATTTCGTAATTCTTTCTTGTAATTCAATTATTTCTGCGTTTGTATATTCAGTTTTCTCGTTTAATGAATTAATGTATGTTTTAAAAACTGTTGCACTATGTTTCTTACCCCTCTTTTCCTCGATAGTATTTTAAGATCGGACATCTTGAATTTGCACAGACTGAATGTTTGAAATAAATGAGGTTAGGAAAATTAGGATAACTCACGTTACGTTTCGTTGTCTTTCTTGCTTACGTTGCCCACCTTCTTAAACTTCTGTTGTTGTATATTCTGCAATGTTCGATGAATATTCAACCGCCACTTTCCTCCGTGCATATGCTTGTTAATGATGGTTAAAGCTGTTCTTTTTTGTTTGTTTGCTGTACTTTACCCAATCTTCTGTAACTGAGTTTGCTGGTGTTTATCCGGCTCGAAGGACCAAATTTATGTATTGATTGTTGTTTGATGATTGAATTACACCTTCGTTTTGTTTTCGTTGTTTATTGTGGACTGTATATCTGGTACATGTTACATGTTACATGTGATATCTGACATGTTGGTTTTACTACTTCCCTGCCGGTAATAGCGGCATCTGTAATATCCCTTAATATGTTTTAAATCTGTACCTAACAGTCAACTCAATATTTTCTACTGACTCACCACACAAGATTTTAGCAATATCCTTCAGCTTTTTAAAACCCTCATTTTTTCTATTACACTTAAAAATTTTTCATGCACGAATTTTCCCACTCTTCCTTTAACATCAAAACAACTTTTCAAATTTGTTTATTATTTCAACGCTCTCAATTAGCGACATAAATTGTTCTTCCAATTGCAATGTAGAAGTGGAAATAAAACTGTAGTTGGCCTTAATAAACGCCAACTGTTGAGGTATTTCTTTACTCGAATACACCTTTTGGGCGTCTAACACAGATTGTGTATCGCTATCAAGATCCATAATAATTGTCTTTATTTCTTCATAATGATTTGCATGAAAAATAGCAGCTTCCAACCACGTTCCCCATCGTGTGCCTACTGATTGAGGAGGAAGCGGAATACCGGATAGATGTTGTTTGTAAAACTGAACTCTTAATGGAGCATTTAAAAACACCTTCTTAGCACTACTAATTAAAGTATTTACCAAGGCAAAATGGTTTCTTTCTTCTCCTGCAACACGATTTAGTCCGTGCGCCAAGCAAGTTGTGTGAATTAAATTTGGGTAAAAGATTTTCAAGTTGCAAGCTGCCTTCACCATGTATGGTGCCGCATCCGTTAAAAACAATAGAATTTTTCTGTTGGAATCGATTCCGGTAAGAAAAAGGTTGCCAGTCCTTCCTGTATAAACCTTGTTATTGTCAAATTATTTGCCTTTTCCAACTGTTTGGATGAAATTAAATAAGATTTTGCTGGAACCGATACGTTAAGGATACCTATCATTAAATGAACTATGTATCGGCCCACACTATCAGTAGTTTCATCTGGGCATATGTAAAGGTAATTGTTTGACACAGCCTTCTTAATGCTACTCAATGTTTCTGCATAGATACGGTGTATATAATTTTTTTAAGGTGCTCTCGTCGGGAATATTATATTTGCTGGTGTACTTTTGCAAAAATAACTTGACATTTAAATTGTTTATTTTATGTAGTGGAATATCTGCCGACACAAACATTAGGCACAAATCTTCATTAAATTGTTCTTGTTCCGATTTTTTGGAGGTTAATGGCAAACATTGCGGTAATGTTTGCTGACCCTTCTTTGCCAATTTCATCTTTGATAGTTTTGCAGCGTGAGATGGAGTTTTAATATGTTGGTCGACTTGAAGCTTTCTCTTACTTGTAACCTGCATAAAAAATATCACATCATCAGTGGTTTTCTTATAAAATAAGTGTTAATAAAAGATAAAGGGGTAATAAAAAACTAATGTGTAAAGAGTTTGCGAAGCAATCGGAATAAACGACATTTAATAAAATAACCAACACAACGCTTCGACAAATAATTTTATTTTAAAATGATTTTTATTTAAAAATCATCAGCAGAATACGGAATATCAGATATTCCGTATTGTGTTGATGATATGCGAAAAATACGCATGAAATATACATCTCATTTTATTCATTTTAAAATAAAATTTTAAAATAAAATTATTTATCGAAGCGTTGTATTGTTGATTTTGTTAAACATAGTTTAAAAACTATAGATTAATAAGAGGAAATAAACTTAAATTTTTCTTACAATCTTGCTGCATGCTACGCAAGATACTTTTTCTCCATCCATACGCAATTCTGAATAAAGTGGAACAACCCACAAGTTTACACTTCGAAAAACCAACGTAAAATGACGTTTAAAATAAATAAGATTGCTTTCGAATATGGAAATAAGTTTCTCCGAATAACAAAGAAACACCTGTGCTCCTAATTTTCTGGTAAAATGTATTTTTGTATTTATTTAGAAGTTTCAGGGAATTAGCTTTTCCTTGAATTCTGTCCCGGTCTAGATGTATGGGAACAGCATTAATAAATTTTTGGAAGCGCTTATCGGAAAAGTATCGAGAAGAGGCTTTATAGAATGCTATTTTAATTTAAAGAGGGCTGTTTAACTCTTTGTTTGCTACAATCACGACATAATTTTAGTAATGCCTATCCTATAATAAATTACATCCAATAAATAAATAAAACTCGGATACTTCAAATATGCTGAATTACTACAAAATATGGAAATAATATACAAAATGCATATATTATGCAAATATGCAAATTTATGCAAACTGAATATTATCCGGCCTTTAGTCATTATTAAATAAATAAGTTTAGACTCGAACAAAATAAGTATTGATTATATATAAGAGTTGTTCCTTTTATCGTAACATTGTATCTATTTTAAATTAAGCACTCAACTGATGTTTCTATTACAATTTGATCGCAATGTGTATTTTAACTAATTGTAAAGCAAGGTCTGCTGTGTAGGGTCAAAAGAATTATATGGGAGGATTACCGGACGAAACTGGATCTCCCTGTAACCCTTTTAGGTTTCATTATACTTAATTTATATGAAAGAAATAACATCACTCAATAAGTTCGTAGGATGACTAATAAAACAACTTTTAGGCAAAATACGACTTTACTCATTAACATAATCTACTTGAAGAGTGATACATTCTTTCTAACGCTTCCGTAATATTTCGATGTTTTTTTTTTTGTAGAGCGATTTATCCTTGGCCTGAAGTACCCTATAGTTTCGTCAATTACTTCTTCATTGGAGCCAAATCTCTTTCTCTGGAGCATTCTTTTTAGGTCTGCAAAGAGAAGAATACGATGCATGGGGAATAGGGGTGGGATAGTGCACGACTTTTCAATTTCGATACACTGGAACCCCTTATTTTGTGAGGTTCAAAAAAATTCTTGTGGCATAAAATGGCGGGGGCGGTTCTTCCTTGGGGTCAAAGGTGGGGGTGAAGTGGTAAAAATCCACAAAATGCGTTACAATTGCCCCGGAGTCGCCCTTAGAGGGGTGAAATGTAGGACCGACTTCCATTAATTTTCCCCCTAACATTTTTTGCGAACATACTTATCCCCTATCTCCGCACCCTAAGGAGGCTCTCATACAAAAATTACATTTTTGTAAAATTTGCTTCCACCGCTCCAACTGTCTCAAGGGTGCCCCTAGAGGAATGAAATGTATGACCGATCCCCAATATTTTTCATTCCCAACATTTTCTCAAAACATACTTACCCTCTATCTTCAACCCTTAAGGTGCTCCCCATACATTTCTTTCATCTTTTTTATGAACTTATGAAATTGAAAAATCCGATTGTGGCTCTTTAATTTGTAGTAATTGTTAGAAATTACAGAGCTCAAAATCGGACTTCTCGATTTCATACATTTACAAAAAAAAAAAAAAAAAAAATTGTACGGGGACCACCTCAGCGTTGAAGATAGAGGGTAAGTATGTGCTGAGAAAATTTTAGTATTGAAAAAATATTGGGGGTCGGTCATACATTTCACTCCCCCTACAAGGACAGAGGTGGCAGTGGTGGTAGCAAATATTACAAAAATGTAATTTTTGTATGGGAGTTCCCTTAGGGAGCGGAGATAGGGGGTAGGTATGTTCGGAAAAAATGTTAGGGGGATCAATGGGGTCGGTCTTACATTTCATCCCTCTAAGGGAGATTCCGGGGCAGTTATGAGGCTTTTTCTGGATTTTTACCACTTCATCCCCACCTTTAACCCCGATGAGGAATCATTTGGCCCCACCCCACCTCCTCCATTTTTTGGCTGAAACATTTTTTTCGAACCTCACAAAATTAGGGGTTCTAGCGTATCCAAATCTTGTTACTAAGGATTTCCATACAACACTATTCCACCCCTAATGGGGAAGCAAATCAAAATGAAATTCGTGAAGTTTTGCCATTGTTTCGATGGACTTGTGCTTTGCTTGCTTGTCTTAGTACAAGAGCCCTCTTTCTACTTCAGTTGGGGTCGCTTATTAGCAAATTCTTCTTTTAAACGCTCCATAATATTCACTGTTGATGGTTTCTCCTTTCTTAAGGTACTCGATAAATAAAATACTGTGCGCATCCCAAAATACGGAAGCCAAACCCTTATCACCATACATTTGCGTTTTTGTTGCTTTGGACAGTTTTCATCCTTTGCTGTCCATTCAACTGACTGCCGATTTGACTCTGCAGTGTAGTGATGGATCCATGTTTCTTATATTGTCACATATCGCATGAAAAAATTCCTGTATTGCGTTGCAACAATTCTAAACAGCACTCTGAATCGTCGACGCATTGTGTTTTTCGATCGACTGTGAGTAAACGCGGTGCCCATTTCTCATGCTCAAATATTCATGCAAAGTGGTGAATACACTGCCTTTTAATATCTTTAAGCTGTCAGCTATCGCATGAAACTTCAATTTATGATCGGCCAAAACCACTTTTGGAGTTTTATGTTTTCTGGAATAATTGCCGAATTGAGGCCACCAAAGAGTTTAGCATCATCGGTGTTTGTATGGTCGGGTTTAAAATCAGCAACCACTTCTTCACTATATGGCTCAATGGAGAAGACTCCAAATAATATTTGTCAAGCCATTGCTTTGTTTGAATCGCATTTTTCTTTCATTAAAAAGCAATGCTTTATTAACACACACAATTTAGATTTTTCCTTTGTTTAAAGAAATTACAAAAGCAGTGTCACTAAAACTACGGTATGTATCGTTTGAAGGTTGATAGTTCCTAAAAATCATATGGATTTGTCAATAGTGGTGTCATCTATATGTCATCCTACGAGCTTGTGCTGTTTAAATACTGAAATACCAGAGTTTTTCGATACTGATCGGACAAAAAGTGTCCAGAGTCTCGCTATTGTGAGTCCTAAACAGAAGATAAAGTATGCAGAAAAAGAAATATAATTACATATTTTTTACACCCCAATTTTAATGCAATCTGCCCCGATTCATAGAAGTATGGGAGCAGTAAGTAATATTCATAAATGTTGCTATTGATATGCTGCGAACTTATCCATTAATAAATGCGCTTTTATATTAGTCTCTTTGACTATTTTGACATTGGGAAATAACGTGTAGCATTTTGCTCTTCTAGTTTTTGTTACACTAGATCACCCTGCATTTTGCGTTCTAATCTGCGCAGTATGCGCAACTGCTGCATCGATTCCTTGCGATGAATGATGAAGATGCATTCTTAGTTTATGCCTGCATGTTTCTATAGGTATTTGGATTTCCTCCGTAACGGGGAAAATTTCAAATTCAAAATCTTGATGTATGTCGTTGTTGATCATGTATCATGGTAAGTACATTGAGGATCATCCTTAGCACTTTTCATTAAAATCTTTGGCTAATCTCTAGATTGGAGTTGGCCGCTGTTCCACATAATTGAATCCCATATTTCCAAATAGGTTTCAATACTGTTTTATATAGTAGTAATTTATTTTGAGTGGTTAGTTGGCAGCTCCTACCTATTAACCAATATAAGTGTCGTAGTTTGTAACCTAGTTGCTTCGTTTTGGAAAATATGTTTTTTTTTTCAGGTTAGCCTCTTATCTAGATAGATTCCAAGGTACTTTACTTCTTCTTGTTGATGGTATTTGTTTGCTATCGAGTCTAACAGCTGGACAGGTTCCTCTACGTTATGTAAATATTACATGCACCGATTTTGATTCATTTTAATCAGTTTTCAACTTCGTGTATATTATTTTGCAAAAATTATAATGCGATGACTGGACTTGGATTTGAACATAAGATTGCCGTACCATCAGCAAATGTGGCTGTTTTTGTGCCAGGTGCTACTGGTAGGTCAACGATATAAATCAAAGAAAGGTTAGGTCCAGTACACTTCTCTGAGAAACTTCTGCTTGAATAAGCTGTATGTCTGTAATTTCATTTTCGTGTTTTACTCTAAAGTGTCTGTTTGAGAGGTATGGTTTTAGTAGTGTATAATATCAGGTAACCAAAAAAGTTCGTGCGGTTTTTGATGGTAAAATCCAAGATATTTACTACGAAACAATAATATACTACTACTTCATAGAAGTAATTACCATCACACTCAATGACCTTTTGCCAACGTGACATCAATTTTTGCATGTCGATATTGTAGAACCATGGATTTCGAATAAAAAATTGACGGAATGCATTTATTACATCAACTCGAGTTTTGAACTGCCTATGCTTCATACAGTTGTCAAGAGACATAAAAGGTGTTAATCACTCGGCGAAATTTCAGGACAATATGGAGGGTGTGGTAACGTTTTCCAAGTTCAGATTTTTTTCTGGATCATTCTTGCGGTATGCGGCCTGACGTTATCCTGTAAGAATACCATTTTCTTTCGATTGACCAAAGAAGGCTGTTTTTGGATGATTGCTGCTTGTACGTGCTGAAGCTCTTCGCAATATAAGTTAGCAGTGATGGTTTGGGCTCTTTCCAAAACTCAGAATGGACAATTCGTTTTGTTGTCCACCAAATACACAATAAAATCTTGTTTGGGAGCAAGGAAGCTTTGGGAGTGTGTGGTATCGAATCAGTAGGCGACAAGCAATAATACGAACGCTTGGAATTTGAGTATAATATCCACTTTTCGTCGCAGGTTAACAACTGATCAAGAATTGGTTCATTGTAGTTGCGTGAAATATTTGCCGAACAAATGGTAAGACGACTTAATTTGTTATCATTTAACAATTCGTGTGGGACCCATTTGCTTAACTTCCACCTCTTTCCTAGCTGATGAAGGTGTAAACAAATAATTTCATCACTCACATTGAACATTTCTGCAAGCTTTAAGCACGTTGTACTGGAATTTTCCTCCACAACCTCTTGAATATCCTCATTGTTAATGATGTTCGGTGTCCCAGAGCGTGTTTCATCGGTCAACCTAAGATCTCCCGAAAAAATTTTGGACTACTTTTGTGCTGTTCGATCACTTACGACATCATTTCCGAATACGGTACAAATTTTTCGCGCCGCCACTGCAGCTTTGGGACCAAGTTTGTAGTCAAAGAGTAAACAACCTCGAATTAAAGTTTTATTCGTTGCCATTTTCAATTATTTTAAGCCAGAAATTAAACAAAAAAACACAAAATGTGTGTGTATCCGATAAAAGAAGGATTCATTCTAAAGATGACAGATAACAAACAAGTGCTATCGATCAACTATATAAAAATATTCATGGCCTTATACAAAAGCCGCACGAACTTATTTATATCAACCCTCAAATGCTTGTCTTATGTTTAAGAAGATCACAGAGTAATATCTGGCTGCGTTGAGATCCTGATGAATCCGGTCAACGATTCTATATACTTGTTGAATAGTGGAATGTTGTTTCCTAAATCCGAATTAGTGTGTTGGTATTATATTACCTTCTTCTAGCATAGGTGACAGCCTTGTTGGTAGTAGTTTTTCAAATACTTAGAGAGTACTGGCAAGAGGCTAATCGGCCGGTATAATTTAATATTATCAGGTTGTTTACCTAGTTTTAATAGAAATGTTATTTCAGCTACTTTCCACTATGAAGGAAAGTAGCTAAGTATTCTTGGGGTTTATGTATTTAATTACTTTCTTTATTTTATTTTTTGTGAAGTTTTTTGCTGGTGGTTCAAGTTGATGTCGTTCTTCGAATGTCTGATTTATTTTAATTTCCGCTTCAATTGGTTCAGTTGTATCATTGGGAATAAATACATTTCTTAAATAGTTTGTAAATGTGTCCGCTTTTTCTTTTGGAGTTTTGGACCATCCTCCTTGTTCTCTTGTAAGAGGTGCTGTTAATTTTTTTGTAGCCTTCCAGAGAGAATAATTGGTCACTTCTATTACATCTAGCTGTTTTAGATATTTGCTAAAGCTACGATTTTTTCGGCTTCTATAGAGTTTTTAATTCTTGTACGGCATTATTTAACTGTGTTTTTATTTGTGGTGATCTAGTTATTTGCTACTACTTCCTAAATTTTCTCTTCCGGATTTGTTTTCTCACGTATAGATATTGGATATGTTTCATTTTTTACTTCATCAATGTTGGTTGGTGTTGAGTTCCAAGCAGCTTGTTGTACAACTAAGTTGAAATGTTCAACAGCATGTTCAATCTGTTCGCCAATCTTTTGCAATTTAGAATGGATCCAGTTTGCTTTTCTATTGTTTAGTACACACGTTCTTTCCAATGATATAATTTTTTATTTATCATGATAATAACTGGTAAGTGGTCAAAATACAGCTCAGAACATGATTGTGCATACATATAGATATATTTATCAATTTTGCTACGCCTAAATCCAATACATCAGGAGTTTATTTGTGTCTGTGAGTCATACTTTGGCTTTTTTGTTGATACTACTCTCAGATTGTTATTGATAACACTGCACAACAATATGGCAACTTTTGTCTGATAATTGAGTTTTATCACGTGATGTTTACTAATTTGACGTCGTTGATTTCAAATATAACCTCAGCTTTTTGTAACAGCTCTTGTTTAATAGATATAACTTTCACGAAAAAATCGCTGTGTTAGTGTGTTAATTTGCTTGTAATTAAGAAAATATTAAGTTTGCTTAATATAATTTGATATGGCATCGTCAAGAAGAGTCTGTGTCAATGATCCAAATCATTTTTGTTTCATTTGCAGAGAGTATATATTTAAAGAATACCGTTTGAATGTGACAGCGTTCGTGATTGAGGCTTACAAAAATTACTTTGGTCACACACTGGAAATGAAAGACAAGCCTTGGATTCCGCAAAGGTATGCAAAACGTGCGTTGAGTTTCTACGTTTGTGGACAAATAAGAAAAGGAATAGCTTTAGATACGAAACCGCTACCTTCTGGACTGAACCCTTGAACCACCACGACGACTGTTATTCTTGTTTGGTGAACATAACTGGCATTAACCGAAAAATCGAGCCAAATGGGAATATCGTTCCATACGGTCGGCACATAGACGTGTTTTGAGTCCTAAAATATCACTTGAACCTCAAGCTGATGCTTCATAGGAGGAGCCTATGTATTTTGAGGCGACAACTAGCAGTAGTGATAGTGACTTTGAATGTGACCTGAAAGCGCCAAAACTATTCAACCACGATGATTTAAACGACCTTGTCGGAGATCTGGGACTGTCAAACGCTGCTTCAGAAATTTTGGCTTCTAGGGTGAAAGAAAGAAACTTAGTAACAAAAGGAACGAAATTTCTTATTACCTCACACGAGAACAAAATTTCCGCAAATATTTTGCTGAAGAAAATGATTATGATATTTTGTAAAGATGTACCTGGTTTAATGGCTGCAAATGGACTTCAAAATTACGTTTCTAGTGAGTGGCGTCCATTCATAGACTCATCAAAACGTAGTCTAAAATGTGTTCTCTTACACAATGGGAATAAATTAGGGTCGTTGCCTATTGTACATTCCACAAAAGTAAAAGAAGAATATACTACTATTGCTGCTCTGGTTTTAGACAAAATTAAATATGTGGAACACAATTGGCTCATATGTGTTGATTTAAAAATGGTGAACTTTCTTTTAGGCTAACAAGGTGGTTATACAAAATAACCCTGTTTTCTTTGCTTGTGGGATAGTAGAGCTAAATATCAACATTGAATTAAAAAGATTGGCCTACTCGGGAAGCGCTATTTGCAGGACAACAAAACGTGACAAACCCACCTTTAGTATCAAGGGATCGTATAATTTTGCCTCCGTTACATGTAAAACCAGGACTTATAAAACAATTTGTAAAAGGTCTTGACAAAAATGGAAATTGTTTCCTTTTCCTATCAACAAAGTTTCCAAGACTGGGTGCAGAAAAGATAAAAGCGGGAATTTTTGACGGGCCACAAATAAGATCATTAATAAAAGACTCAAATTTTACGCACACTATGACAGAGATTGAGAAAACAGCATGGAATGAGTTTGTTTGGCTTGTTAAAATTTTTTTGGGAAATAAGAAAAGTTCTGAATCTTCTCAACACCTCGAACAACTGATGAGTCACTTTCAAAGGCTTCGATGTAACATGAGCATCAAGTTACACTTTCTTCACAACCACCTGAACCATTTTCCCGCCAATCTTAGGGACCTAACTGAAGAACAGGGCGAGCGATTCCATCAGGACCTCCGTACCATGGAGTAACGCTATCAGGGCTACTGGAACGCACACATGATGGCTGACTATTGTTGGAGCATTCAGAATAGCTCTCTGCCTTCAGATTTAAGAAGAAAATCATATAAGAGAAAGTTTTTTCCATTATAAGAATTAAATAAATTAAAACTATCTCTAAATTTATAGTGTTTTCTTATAAAAAAACACCCGTGTCATATTTTTTAACTGGAGCTGATACAGAAATGTCAATCACGGAATTGAAATCTTCATCAAAAATTGGACTAATATCATGTAACCTAATCCAATCATTAGAAATGCTGTTGTGCAGTGTAATTGTTTTGTATAGTCCTCGTCTTCTGCTTTTTGTTTAATCTACAACTCCAACTCTGATGCTGGGCGTTGTAATCTTCGCCACAGATAAATCGGTTGCCCAATTCTTGAAAGGACTCTTTAAAGTCTTCTTCTTTTATCGCATATTTTACTAAGGATAGTATACTACAGTCCCGTCCAATTTTCCACAACAAAATTTTAACATAATACTTAATTGACATGAAAGAAATGATTTTTATATATTTAAATACAAAAATACCAAAGCTTTTCCATAAATACGAAGTTTCTAATACAGGAAAAAAAGGACCGGAATCCCGGTATTGTGAGCTCCAAACAGAAGATAAACTAAACAGAAAAATATGGTTGCTTTAAACCAAAGTCGTTGATAGTATTACAGTTTCGACTAAATTTATTCACTTTACAAAATGATTTACATAAGTTTGTGGTAAGTTTCTCCTTTAAATGGCGCCAAACAAGTATTGTTGCGTAGATAATTTTCATTAGTACATCGATTTCGAAATTATTTTAATAAAATTGATGGAAGCCTAAACAACAAACGTACCTGTAATGATCCTTATCTAAACTTGACCTTTTAAGCTAGTTTCTAACAGGAACTAAACTTTTTATAGTTCATTCTTACGACTAGAAGTAATTACAGCTAAATTACGGGTTATTTTTAGATTTTGAACAAGAAAGAAATGTCATAAACGTATTTCTAATTTACCGAAATCTATATATAATCGACGGTAGTGGGAGCGAATTTAAAATGTTTTACGCACACCTTACAACCCAAGTTTTCACTCAGATGTACTTGGCTTGTGCGTTGTTTGAAGTAGGCAGTATCCCCATATTAACTTTTCAAGTCTAACAGCACTTAACAGTTCATAAACTATCTTCGGTGCGGTTTAGTAGCATTTGTTCTGATCTACATATTTTGTTTTTTTCAGACGTTTCGTATTTAGTTTTTGTGAGTTTTTGAATATTGTGTTAGTTCGCGCTTGTGTTTAAATTTGAAGACGCCGGCAAATATGAAGTGGTAAGTCGATATCTTATAAACTTTGTAATTTTATTTACCTTGTAATACATCTACCTCATTAGCAATCGATATACTAAAACATATACAAACTTTTAGAATTACACACTTTTTAGTGAAATTGTGTATAAATTGAGATTCAACAGGTTTCAAACTCCCGATATGATATGGTTTAAAAATATATTTCTCTGTTACATATATTCGTGCTGTTCTCTTCAATGTATGCGGGATAAATTTCATTTATTGCGTTTATTCGCTTGCCAGATATCACAAATGATAAAATCGTACTTTCAATTCTACACACGCTTTATGAATTCTTATGGAGCAAAGATTTCCATGAATTTCTAATCAAGTTAATTAACTGACTTAAGTCAATTTATATGTAGCACTCGACTGACGTCTATTTTGTTCTGCAAATCAATAATGGTACGTAGTAATGAACATGGCCTATCTATTCTATTTATTTGTGTATCACGTCTGTCCGCACTGTCCGATCTCCAAATTTTTCCTCCAGTATGCTCTGCTTTGGCACCGTTCTCCTGTTTAAGCTCCTTTGGGTCATCATCTTCCTAATATTTTCTCTCCACGACTATCTGTGTCTTTCTTTCTTTTGCCTGGAAGAGTCCGTATCCATATTTTCCTTGGTAATTTTATGGTCTGCTTGACATTTATAATGTTTCTGATTTCCCCACTTCCTTTTCTTTCCCAACTTGAAGTTCTGCGAGGTCTTCTGAAGACATTTATCTCTAAAGCCAGGATTTTCCCAACTCTCAGCGCTTTTTATGCTTTCTATAACATATATTTGAACTTTCTTTCCTCTTGTAATTTGATCGCTCCACCACAGTCCAGTTAATCTTTCCACAGCTCTCCATCCCATGCTCACCCTTTCCCTTATTTCATCCGTGTCCGTACCGTCCTGATTAATTAGAATTCCCAGATATTTGTATTTCGGACATCTTTGTATTTCTTCGTTTTATTCCGTCCGTCCCACATATACAGGTGTGTATTAATTGCCGAAAAACCTACACACAGCTACATCCTTCGTTCGGTCGAAAATCTTAATTTTAAAGTGATCATATGCTTTTAATGACGCTTATTTCTGGAATCTAAGTCCAAATTTCTAGAATCTCGGAAAGACGTATGAAGGTACAATATTTCTATGTTGATAATTTCGATTCAGAATTTCATAAGGGGTCACCTGTAGTTTTTTCACTAATTTATACACACCCGATATATATGTTTATCGATAGTCCTCAATGATTTTTTCTGCTGCTGATGTCCGTCTCTTTTTCGACACATTTGTTAAATAATTATCAGCTACATTAGGTGTTCTGTGGTGTTTTTAATCAGTTCTATGTATATTTCTCATGGATCTGGTGGTTTACGATTTTTAAGTTCCTTTTTAACGCATTGAGTATTATCTGTATTCTTCTTCTTCTTTCGCCTTATCCTTCTGCCCATCTAGGGCGTCAGATCTGGAGTCCCGCTCTCCTTTACCCATCTTTTCCATTTTTTCCTATTTTGCGTTAGTTCCTGCGTACTCCTCATTTCTTTGTCTCTTTCCTCCCCTATCCTGCGGATCTGGTTCATCCATGTCTTCCTCGGTCTTCCCCTTCTTCTATTCCTTCCCAATCCCGTTTCGTTAATCTTCTTTAGCATTCTGTCCTGGTCTAGTTGCGCTATGTGTCCGTACCAGCTTAGTTGTTTATTTTCAACTTTCCTCAATACTGACTCCTGTCTGAGTTTTGCTTTAATGTCTTCACTTCTACACCTGTCGATTTTAGTTGTCCTAGCTATCCTTAAATATCTCACTTTTGCTGCATTTATCAACGATTTGTGTTTCGCTTGTATCGTCCACGTTTCCGCTCCATACAGCATTATTGGACTTGCAATTAAATTATACACCCTGATTTTCGTCTCCTGGCTGATTTCCTTTTTCCCGAATATGGTTTTATTCAGCGCGTAGTAGATTTTAGATGCTCTTTTGCCATCCTTCGATATTACGTTTCCAAGGTATTCGAATGAGAAAACCTGTTCTATTTCTCGGTTGTTTATGGTTATATGCTTAGTTTCCTCCTGCCTCTTTTTTGATTTATTATCATATATTTTGTCTTAACTACGTTGATTTCCATCTTTAGCCTTTCAATATCTTTCACCCATATGTTCATTAGTTTTTGTAATTTGTCTCTCGTTTCAGCCATTAGGATGATGCCATCCTCATACAGTAGTGAATTAATTCCTATCGGTGCTAGGTTCTTGTACCCAACTGTGCACTGGTACTTACTCGTGTGCTCTCTTATATTCTTGATTAGCATGTCCATTACCGTAATAAACAGGAGCTGGCTTAGGCCATCTACCTGTTTGATACCTTTTCCCATTTAAAAACTTTCGAACTTCTTCCTTTTACTCTAACCTGAGCATATACTTCCTCATATACAGATTTGGTCACTTTTATTAACTTTCCCGGTATCTTATATTTATTCAGAGTATTCCAGATTATTTCCCCGTTTATTGAATCGAGTGCTCCCTTTAGGTCAACAGATGTTAGATATAGTTCCTCGTCTTTCCGAAACTGTCTTTCTGTAATGTTTTGTACTATGTGTGTGTTATCATTTGTTTGCCGGTTTACCCTAAATGCTGCCTGTTCATCCTCTAGCTTCGTCTCTATCCTTTTCGTCACTCTCTTTTGGACGATTCTTGTATATATTTTAAAACTAGTTGATGACAAGCATATTGTTCTGTAATTGTCACATTTGCGTTTCTTTCCTTTCTTATAGATTGGCAATATTATGTTCTTCTTCCAATCTTCCGGTATTTTTTCATTGTCCCATGCTTCTTTACATACATGGAGTAGCCATTTCTTTCCCATCTGTCCCATTCACTTCATCATTTCTGGCTAGATTTGGTCTTCTCCTGCTGTTTTCCCACTCTTGATATTTCTTAGGGCTTCTTCTATTTCCTCCATTGTGATTCCTTCCATTGCCTCCACTTCTTCTTGTGTTTCTCCAGTTTGTTCCACATCTAGTATTTCTTCCTGTCAAAACTTCTCTTTAAAATTATCTGTATTCAATTCTTCTATCCTTCCACCCCCACCACCGTATCTTGCCCTTCTAAGAATCCTGTTCTATTTTCTGCTAGTAGTTTGTTTAGAGTATTGTTCTCACTCTTGTGCTGGTTTTATTTGTGGTTTTGTTTGATTTCTATCTCATACAATGTTGTTTGTAGAATTTCATACTTCTCTACGTAGGTTCCAATAGATCCTTGTCGAAATGCTTCCGCCCTAGTGCCTTCAGTTCCTCATAGGCGCTTGTAGTAGCATCGACTATTTTAATTGACAGTGTCCGGTAACTAGATCGATAAGAATCTTAATATCATTTTCGCTTCTTCTAATTAGATTAGGTAGTTGAGAATTTGTTGTCTAACCTATCTAACAGTGTCTTACAAGGAAAGATCTCAAACATGGAAATTCAAAAAATTATAAAACTTTGGGAACATGTAGATCACATATAGCTATGTACTACACAATTCTTTTGCCGAAAAACACTCTGAGTGGGTGTAAAAAATTTGCATTCTGCCGATGCGCGTAACTCGCTAAAGGTAGGAGAAAAGTTTTAAGACAAAATTCTTTTGCATGGATAAAGTTTATGAAACAGACAGGAAATAATATTTACTGTATTTTTTTCATTATATTAGATTGTTTCTTATCTAAAGTGGTAAGTTATCGAAGAAAGCTACATTGGACCAGTAAATAGTAAGCATGTTTTTGTAAAAGAACAGATAGGCCGAATGGGATAAGCAAGTAGTATATACAAATCACCAAACTTGAAATTAATGATTACTAAGTTATTGGTTGGTTATATAGCAGACCTGTAGCGTTGAAAATGGTCGCCATAAGTATTATAAATGTAATTCGTTTATTGATGGTAGCGTTCGAAGTTGCCAATAATAACAATGGGCCCCTTGTAAATACCAATAAAATCGAATTGCACCGCATAATAAAAAATATCCTTCTCGGTGCTCAGCGATAAACATCGTTTTCACTGGAAACTCATACAATTCTAGAATGTTTGCAACCGCACAGACCGCATTCCCTAGAATTTGTAGATGAGGTATATGCACCCCACAAGGGAAGAAGCGTTAGAAGCAATAGAACCTGAAGAAGAAGAGCGTACTTCAGAAGAAGGAAGTATTGCAACTTTAGAATATAAAACCAACGCTGTTACGTATTGAAAAAGTGGGAAGAAAAGACGATTTGTTCCTGCTTGCATTATTTGATTATTTTTTTTTTTTCTAGGTGGGAAAAAGCAATAAACGGAGGTGGTACGCGACAAGAAAAGTTGCTTAAAATTTCTCAATCTGTATGTAATGTATATGTAAATAGTATTGATTTAGGTGCCATTATTCACGATTTGGACGTCCAGTGATGGGCATTTTAAAGCATCGCGGCACTGGGTTTGAAATTTTAAGAGGACTTGAAAATAGTTTCAAGAAAAATAAATAAATTTATTACGCGATCATATGGCACAGGCTCTGAGCAAATGAAGGAAATTGCTTGAACTTTCGTTAATGGTGCAAAAGATCATAGGGGGCAGGTAGGGATAGATAAAATACATTCAATGCCGATGAGAGTTGGTTTAATCTAGAACTACATTCCGGTACTTTAACTGTGCATAATTATACGATACTGCCAATAATATCAGCTTCCAGAAAACTACCCTCGCCTCTATTCATTATCCTAAAAGGGGCAAATGGTAATTTCGGTTCGCGTGTATCACAGTCTTTGTTTCAACCGTGGAATGTTCATTTAACAGCATCTACATCTGGAAAGTTAACAAAAGAACTGTTTCAGCAATGGTTAACCGATGTGTATTTGCCAAATGTGGGAACTGTCAGCATTTTGTTATTGCACTCTTCGATCGGCCACTGTCCTGCTACATTAAAAACCAGTATACCATCCAACAAACATGTGAATATAATAACGATCCCGAAGAAAACTACATCAATGATACAATCTCTTGGTGTATATGGTTTTCGCATATGGAAAAACTTTGTACGAAAATTTTTGACTTTGTACATACTACTGTATGGTTGCGATATTGTGTTACATGAACGCACTAATATTATAAAATTACAATCCCTCAAAGACCGAATGAATTTGAAAATCCAGTAACTTTCGCTTTCACACAAGATTTTGTGCATCTTCCTCGTTGTTCCATATGCAGTAGCCATGCCATCGTACGATGTGCATGATGTAACAAATTCTTGTGTTTTAAATATTTCTTTAACGAGTGTTATCACCATGCAAAAGTATCCATTTGCTGGTATATTGTTGTAAATTCTAATGCAAAATAATTTACAATGTAGTTATTAATTTTTTGCTAGTTTTTGAAATTACATCCACCACTACAAATATAGGTCTGCTATACAATCAATTTGCCTACTATTAATCCCAAAAATGTTTACCTGTAAAAAAGTGTTTAAAAATATTTATACCTTTTTCTTGTTTGTTTAATAAAACTCATTCAAACAAACAATTTTTGTCTTAAATCTCTTCATTAGCGAGGTATTTGCATCGGCAGAATGCAAAATTTTCCATTTCCAAAATTTCTTTCACCCACTCAGAGTGTGGGAAAAATTGCGTAGTACATACCTATACGTGATCTGCATGTTTCCAAAGTTTCATGATTTTCTTAATTTTCTGGTTCGGGATCTTCCCTTATGAGATTGACCTTCGAACAATTTCAATTTGTTCGAATTTCTAGTTTATCGCCAATTAAATTGCCTTTAATCTCCTCATGTCATCTAGATCGACGAGACAATGCTGTCCTGTACCAATGAATTAAGGACTTACTTTACAATTTTTATTAGTTTCGACCTGGTAATAATAATGCTAATGCTTAATTTTAACAATTATATACTTCCAATAACAGTCAGTTCTACTGTACATAGCGGCACCACTCCTTCTACCATCTTTGTGACAGAATGAACATAACAGGTTCACATCTTTAATATTATACAACGGTAGACTATTCTCCTTTTGCCAATGTTCCGTAAATAGCATAACATTATTGCTCATATCATCACCGATGTCCTCCAATTTCCGCAATTTATTACGGAGCCGGGGAATGTTTTTGATGAAAGACGACTAACCTTCAGTTTACCTGCCTTTGTCTTCAGAGCTGGCAGGAGATATTAGACCCCTGGGTCGTAGTATGGCAGTGATCTCCATACCTTCCAAGTGTCACATCCATCCCTGGGAGAGTGTGTCATAGATTTCTTTAATCATTTTATGTTTTCGTTTGGTATTCAGATGTAAGCCACCAAGCGTATATCCTGTCTTGATGATATTCTCGTTGATGTTACAAAAAAGCGTACGATTTGATTTTCCGATTATTCTGTGCTTTCTGTTATTTCGTAATTATCGCTGTTTGCCCAGACAACTGATGAGGTGAATACCTTACTTAAATTCAGGTGGTGTTTCGTTAAATCCACAATTAAAAGTTGGGTTGAAACAGACCAAGATTTTTAACACGTCTGAACAGAATGTAACACAGCTACAACTAAAGTATTCCAATTGTAAGTCTTTTATCATGACTGGCACACATATTTGGTCACTCGGAGAAATTACTGTAGTTTGTATGGAAGGTGTTGTAACTATATATATAGTTCTGACCAAGAAATTGTCACTTACGTTGTTCCTTAAAAAATGTTTGAACTGCAAAAATTTAAGCAATGATGATGAAATTAAATCGCACTTGGTTCGATCATAACCAGAAAAAGCAGTTTTATGAACGTGTTGTCTAAAGTGTAGCAAAAAGTAATTGATAAAAATGGACAATGTATCACTAGATAAAGTTATTTCGTCCCATGACAAAATTGTCTCATATTTAAAAAAAAATCGCAATTACCTAGTTTCCAAACCAACAGTTTATCTCTGAACTTAAGAATTCGCCTAATATAACAACTTTGAAACAATTGCATTAAGTTAAGCTGAATTGTGTTTTGTCCAGGAAAAATAAAAAACCAAGGACAAAACTGTAATGAGCCCGTAATAGTTAGGGCAAGGTCGGTAAAAATAGTGCATGCAATATAGAATATAGGTTAATTGACGTGGCGTATTTAGAGCGTGTCGCGAAAAATAATGCAAGCAAAAGTGGTTCGACTTTCCATTATTTGCTTGTAACAGTAACAATGAAATTCCCAATTTCAACGTTTACGTGAGTTTTTTTGAAAAGCGTTGCCAAAAATATGTAATTATGCTGCGAATTCGATTCATTCGCTTTTGCCAAATTTCTTTACAGAGAAACGTTGCTATATTTAAACAAAATTAAATGGATTTACCTACAGAACACGTAATAACGAGTAAAAATTTATAAGCAAAATATAAATATTAATAAAAATTATAACCAGTGCATAAAAATAAATAAGTAAATTTGGATCGAAGTCGACGCTGAAAAAATCGTCAGTGTAGCGGAACACCTTAAACCTAAAAAATGTCAATTGGAAAAGCAAAATAAACAGAGGCGCAATAGAAAAATACAAAGTGTGAAAGAAGGTTAAATGCATTCAAACAATAAAAATGGACAAAAGTCATCAGCGAAAATAGACAAATTGATAGCCTTAGTTCGTATTTTTACCACAACTGGCGGCATGATTCAATCAATTCACGTAACCAAACTTAACAATACATTTAATATCTTGGAGTCTCCTTTGAATTGTGTATTTCAGCTAGTAAAATATTAGGATTGATGTTCCGCATTTCCAAATATTTTTATAATATTGTTCTTTCCTCTTCTTTAGTTTTATTGTGACAAAGCTTGAATATGCCTAACAGGCTCGGTTGCCACACTATATTTATCTTCAGCGTATAATTGAAAAGTTACAAAGGCAATTTTTGAAATTTCTTTCTTTCAAAATAGACGGGCTGTATCTCGAACGAGGTATTAACTATACTTCCCTTATGGACAGACATTCATATTTGGGGAACAGACATTCATATTTGGAAGCTGCTTCATGAATTTGTTGATGCCTCTAGCCTTCTTGGTGATCTAAATCTGCATATCCCTAGAATTCCATTACGTTATGCATCAACGTTCTTCCTTCCAACCCCAAGGACGATCCTGCTCAGGAAGTCACCATTTACGACAATGTATGGTTGTGCTAATTTGGATTATAGTGATATATTTTGGAATGGCATTGACCAATGATGTTAATTTTTATATTTTTATTTGTTTCTTTTATTTTGTGTATGTTTCTTTGCTTTAGTTTGTCCTGTAATTGGATAATAAATGATTATTATTATTATTATTGTATTACATAATACATATGCCCCTACAAATGAAAATTGCCAAGAAGAAAAGTAAGAATTTTTTTGGCCAATTAGGTTATACATAAATATAAAAGGGACATAAAAATAATAATGGGAGATATGAACGGGAAAATAGGCAACGACAACATGGGGCACGAATGGGAACGAGGGAAACTAGGGAATAGGAAAAAG
The DNA here is from genome assembly GCA_038088585.1 of Chrysina gloriosa. Lineage (NCBI taxonomy): Eukaryota > Metazoa > Arthropoda > Insecta > Coleoptera > Scarabaeidae > Chrysina > Chrysina gloriosa. The sequence goes on along the minus strand of CM076095.1, from coordinate 13,451,307 downwards.
AAATAATAATGGAAACTGATTAATAGATTTCTGGAAATGAATTGGTAATAAGTGGTAGTATGTTCAAACACAAAATTATACATAGGGAAACACGGAGATCTCCAGAAAAAATCGAATTGATCACGTTCTAATCAAGGCGAAGTGGAAAATTTGGTTACAAGATGTTAGGAGTTAAAGAGGAGTAGACGTGGGATCCGACCATCTACTGGTTAGAGCAAAAATAAAGATGAAATTAGCCAAACAAAGAAACCGAAAAGGGAAGAAGAGAATCAGATACAATGTTGAAGCTCTACAACTAGACCGAGAAAAAGACTAATCTGAAAAAGGGAAAATTCGGGAAATAAAATACAGGAATAAATGTAATAGTGACAAAGATTAGATTAGATTAGAAAACTTGAGGTGGCAATGCTGCCTGTTCCACTGCGACCTTTGTAGATCTATTGTGGTCCTCATGCCTCCTTAGAGTACGTTCTCCAGCTTTATTCCTTTAATTAGACTTATTAGCTGTGAGAGCGGTTCTTCCGCATATAGTATCGCCTCGGGATATTCCTCTCCCAAAATATCTGAAAAGAGAGCGCAGTGAAATGATCTGAAACTACAATATAGGTAACTTAAAAAATACCAGGAAGTACAGGAGAAATAGAAAGCAAACAAGGGACCAGAATCAAAGCAGAAAAAGAAATAATATATAGATGGAAGGAATATTTCGAAGAAATGTATACTAAACATGAGATAACGCCATGTAAATGGCATTGGAGATAAAATACGGCAGTTAAATATTAATACAGAAGAAATTACTAAGGAACAAATTAAAGAAACATTAAGACAGCTAAAAATAGTAAAACCGCTGGGATTGATAACTTACCAACCGATTTGTTTATGGTTGATATTGACCGATCGACGGAAATACTAGACAGTCTGTTAATGGTATGGAATGACAAAGAGCTACCAAAAGAATGGAAAGAGGACACATTAATAAAAATTCCCAAAAAAGGGAAATTTGAGCAAATGTGGGAACTGGCGAGCAATAACATTTTTATGCGGCACATCTAAAATAATCACTAAGAGCCTGACAAAAAACGGAGAAGAAATCAACCGGGATTCAAAGTAAAACGTTCTGCCATAGACCACATTGGTACCTTAAGAATTATTTTAGAACGAGCAAGTGAGTGGTAAAAGGACATCAATGTGAATTTTATTGACTTCGAGAATGCTTTTGATCCCGTAAATAGAGAACAAATGTGGAAAATTCTAATATTATACGGCTTACCAAGTAAATACAATACTTGCAATAATGCCAGTAACCATAGAAAGTGAAGTTAAACAAGGGTGCATCCTGTCTCCAACGTTATTTCTAATTATAATGGATTAAGTTGTGGGAAAGATGACTGATAACAGAACATGAATTAGATGGAATCTACACAACCAATTGGAAAATCTAGAGTTTGCAAATGATATGTAATATGTCTATTGATAGGATATAATAAACATACGCAAACGACAATAAACCAGTTTACTAAAAATTCTAAAAAAGTAGGTCTCCAAATAAATACAAAGAAAATTAGAATTCTAAAAAACTATAGCCAGCCTAAAAATGATATAAAGATAAATGGAAAAATAATAGAAGAAGTATAAGTTTCTATACCTGGGGTCAGTTATGGAAAAGAAGGGAGAAAGCAACGCAGACATTCCAATAATGATAACTAAGGTACAGTAAACATTGAATACGTTACGAAAAATTTGGCAAGCAAGTGACATTTCAGAAACAACAAAAATCAAAATATTTGACAGTGGCGTTAAGATTATTGTAGTATATGGTGCAGAAACTTGGAAGTATGGTAAAGCAACAGATTGACAACTACAAACCTTTCTCAATAAATCGCTGAGGAAGGTCCTGAAAATACATAATAAAATAACAAAGATTGAGCTATGGGAAAGAACAAGACAGGGACAAATATCAGTCACAATCAGAAGGAAAAAGTGGAAATAGGTTGGCAATACTTTGAGGAAAGAACAAAATAATATAGCCAGGAAAGCTCTAGAATATTAACCAGAGGGAAAGCGAAGTAGAAGACGGCCGGACAATAACTGAAGGAAAACCATTACAGGGAGATATAGAAACAAGTGTAAGTGAAGTCAAAAATAGAGAGAGCAAACAGAGAAGAATGGAGGAAACTAGTGGATAGAATTGCAGAAGAATGAAATATGGAGAGGATGCGCAGATCTAGCCAATCTGCTATCCTACATTCAAGGCTAAGAAACACAGAAGTGCACAGTACTCCAATAGAAATAATGGAGAGAGGGAGAGATTATTATTAAAACAAATATTATATATTCTTTCCCGTTGTAATTTACCTTCATATTTTATATACATACCCGTTCGCTACTATCCGCGGTTTCAGGTATCTGCGAAAGACGGAGGAATCAAACCCACGCGGTAGTGTTGTGTATAGAATATGGTACAAGCCTGTTATAATACCCACCATACACTATACGTTTTGCTGCCGTGAGATGTGCGTATTTATGGGTTTTTGAAGATTAGTTAATCGACAATTTTTAACAATTAACTATTAGGTCATACTCACAAACTTATTACTTTCAAGCAAAACGCTATGCTGTGCAATTTTTATTTTTCGGTTTTGGGATGGTTCCTTGTCAATAGTATTTGCCGATGAGACAACAGTTATAGTAATAGCTGAGACCAAAATTGAACTCTTCAAGTGCTTATCAATAACGCAACAAAAGCAATCAAAGAGAAGAAATTGGGACCTCAAGAACTAATTTTTATAAGTATTAAATAACGATAAAATTCTTAAATTCCACAAAGCCATATCTTAAGATGTGCGTCATCAAACAAATGAGAATGTCAGATGTCTGGGAACATTTGTTGAGTTAGAATTAAAATAGGAAAATTTATTTATAATTATTAATTATTAATTATTATTACAATTTATTTATAATTATGAATACCAAAGGCAGCAACATTAAGACACGCTCACAAAAAAGTAAAAGTCTGGTGGAAAATAATGTGTCAGTAAGAAATCCTTCCTGCCCTAATACGAGCTATATATGAATTACATCGGTCGGAAACAAAGAAGAGAATATGGAAAATGATCTATTGCGAGATTTAAGGGACAAACTAGCTACTCTGACCTATCAATTACAAGAACTGCAGGATGAAAATGCGCAGAAAGAGGAGAAACTTGAGTTTTATAGGAACAAATGTATTAATCAGCAAGATACTATTAGAGATTTGCACCAGACACTTGATACATTATCCAAGAAAACTGATGTTGTGGATGTACATACACAGACTGCTGTATTTTTAATCAATGAGGAGGAGACTCGGACACGTTCAGTGAGTTCGAATGCCTACACTCAAACCGAGATTCTTAAAGTCGACAAAAAAGGAATTCAATCTCAACCCGGAGTTCCTTTTGTAAATGGACGAGGTGCACAGACGTCTTCCAGCGGGCTTACGCAGGCAGAACCGGCTTGGTCGGATGGAAAAGAAATTCAAACATATTCTAATGAGGCCACCCCAGGTAGTTCAGCCCCTATTCTCATGGTCGATAAGAAGTTGGATATAGAACAAACAAGAATTCAGAATCCTCAATCTTTACAACGCAAGGCGAAAAATCAGCAAATCCCAAACAAGAAACAGTCACGGATATCAGGTATACGGAATCATCGAAAAATATTGGTTCTGGGTGACAGCCAGGTAAGAAACTCGGCTACTATATTAACATCACACCTGCATAATCTATACGAGGTACAGACATTTTGTAAACCGTATGCCACATTCCGAGATGTGGCTGATGGTATAGGAGAGCTAACTAGAGATTTTTCCGGGGGCGATTATGTGATTATTCAGGCGGGCTCCAATGATGTATTGAAGGGTCAAACAGTTAATCCGGACTATTTGGGTAACTTAATTTACAAACTTTCTCATACTAATGTTATATTTTTAAGCATTCCGTTTTGGTCCGGACGGCCAATTTTAAATAAGTTGATTTATTCCTACAATAGTCAAATATATGACATTGTTCAATTGTGTGGCTTTTCTAATATAAAATTTGTTGAAGTAAATGGTTTGTTAGATGCCTTTAGTAAGAGCAGTGATGGTTTTCATTCCAATAGGAGGGACAAGGAGAAAATATTTCGATTCCTTATTGAACATCTACAATTGGAAGAACTTGATTTTGAATTGAGAGGTGTTACCTACTCCAATTTGATTTATGTTCCTTTACATACAAATCCTTCCCACAGCTCAAATTTTTAATTGCCAACGCGGTATTTGCTAAGAATAATTCATCGACACGTACGATTCAAACAAAAAAGTTATTTCATTTAAATGTTCGCAGTATTCGCAATAAGATAGGTAGATTTGAAGTTTTACTGCAGAATCTGAATTTTCCTAGCGTAGTATGTATCTCGGAGCATTGGCTATCTAATTATGAAATATCATCTTGTTCCTTAAATAATTATAAACTTATCAATAGTTTTTGCCGAGATAATTTGGGGGCTGGCGGTGTTGCCCTATACTCCTTGTCCGATTTGCTCGCGGAACCTTGAACGTCTACTGTTGCGGCTCTGGAGCAGCATTTTGAGTATACATGTGTCAGTGTCACTTTTGGGGGAGGCAGGTGTATTGTCATTTGTGTCTACAGATCACCGTCTGGAGATTTGGATACTTTTTTGGAGTGTATGTTTCGCTTGCTAGATGAGGTGTGCGGTAGGATTGGTGAGGTTATCGTTTGCGGCGACTTCAACGTTGATTTTATGGAAGACACAACTAATAGACGAAGTGTTCTATGTCTGTTCACATGTTTCGGTTTGACCCCTTATGTTGCCGAATGCACGCGAGTAACTGCTACATCTAGTACTCTATTAGATAATGTGTTTGCAAATAGCGATGCATACAGGTATTATTGTCACGTGGGGGAATCTTTGCTGTCGGATCATAAGTTTCTGTTGCTAAGCTCGGATCATTGGGTTGTAGCGGGATCTGGATTTGAACACCAACGACGTTTCACCAAAAGGTCAATCTCTGAATTTCAAACGCTCACGAGCAGGGAGGATTGGCATGATGTTTACTCTAGTGACCTAAGTTCGGATGATATATTTTTAATATTTTATAACACCTTTCTCCATAATTTTTCCATAAGTTTTCAACTGAAAAATATTTAGTCAAACCGAACCACAATAATCCATAGTACAATGACGACTTAAAATGTTTTGCAGAACACGTTCGTGGTGTTTATGATTTATATGTAGCTACTCAAGACCCTAATATCCTTGAGCTGTATAAGATAGTTAACAAAAACTACAAAAACAAGTTGATGAAACAAAAAAACTATACTACGAAAATTTGATTTCTGCTTCACGTGATAAGTCCGGAGCTGCATGGGGTGTCGTTAGGGCTCTGACAAGATCAAATAATTCCAATTCGAACAACTTGGCTATCCGTGACGGTGAGGGGGAAATGCACACCAGTCCTGGGCGGATTGCGGAGTTGCTTCAAGACCACTTCGTGGTTCCCAGGAGACAGAGTAATCAATTCCCAAGTTTAAACATTGGTGGGAGTGCTTCATTTTTTCATTTTCCGACCGATGAATTTGAGATGGGTTCGGTTTTGGAGAGTGTTGCGATGAAACGTTCGGCTGGCGTTGACGATATACCATGTTTTCTTATTAAATATGTTTCGATTTATATAATACAGCCGCTCGTATATATAATTAATCGATGCTTTTCCGAAGGAGCTTTTCCTGGATGTTTAAAGACCAACAAAACAATTTCGATTCACAAACGGGGTGATGTGCATGATGTAATTAATTACAGACCTATATCTTTACCAACAGTCTTCGCTAAGGTTTTCGAGATAATCATCAACACCCGATTGACAAATTACTTAGAGAAGTACAATTTCCTGTCTCCAACACAGTTTGGATTTGTTAGGGGGAAATCTACGTGTGATGCCATATGCCATATTGTGAACAAGATTTATGAAAACCTGGATAAAAAGATCAATGTTGCTGGCGTATTTTTCGATTTATCAAAAGCTTTTGATACTATTGATTATTTGATTTTGTTATCAAAATTGGATGCACTTGGAGTTCGCGGTGTAGCCAAAGACCTGTTTGCTTCCTACTTGAGCGGCAGGAAGAGTGTTATTACTTTGACAATGAATGTGAACGGTGTTACACAGAGATATAAATCTTCACCTTTTGTGATGGAATGCGGTGTGCCGCAGGGGTCAATTCTGGGGCCAATACTCTTTCTAATTTATGTGAACGATCTTAATTCTTCATTGTCACCTTGCACTCTTTCACAATATGCTGACGATACAAATTGTATCGTTTCTGCCTCCGATACTAAATCACTTTCCGCATCAATGACGGTACTTGTAAGCGAAATGGGAGACTGGTGCGAGACAAATGCCCTCCAACTTAATACGGGTAAGACTTGTGTTGTACGGTTTAGATCATCTGCGCCGAATTTGGAGAGTTTGTATGTTCGTCTTAATGGCAAATCGGTTCCGGAAAGTAATGTGGTGAAATCACTGGGGCTAGTAGTAGACAATCGTCTGAGGTTTATTGAGCATTGCTCTATGCTGGAAGGTAAACTAGCAACGGCGCTGTATGCTATAAGAAACTTGCGTAGCACCACCAAATTATCATTATTAATGGAGAACACAAAAGAGAAAGCATCGGTTGCCCAATTTGGTTAACGATGCTCTGAAACAGGCGTAAATCATCATTTTACAATTTATATGTGCGAGGGGCGTCTCAAAAGTAAGTCACACTATCTTTTAAAATCTGCGCGGTAGGCGGGAAAAGTCCGAGAGTAACAGAGAATTTTTGTTTGGGTGTAGTGACAGCACTGTAAAATTTCCATGCGTCTACCTTCATCGCTCGGACAGTCACGCGCTAGCAACGATGGGGACTTCACCGGCTCCTACCGCCGATTACGAAGTTCGTAGTTATTCGTTTTTTTACGACAAAAACTAAAGGTGCAACTGAAATTCATCGTGAGTTGTGCAGTGTATACGGTGAAGATGTTATGTCAATGCCAATGGTTTCTCGTTGGCGTTAATTGTTTATTGAAGGAAGAACAACAGATTGTCAGCCACTTTGTTGTTTATCGTGTAACGTTGTCCTGCCTTCGATGAATAATTGACGCCAGAAAGGAATTTTAGTCGCACTTTTATTTTTTTGCCGGACTTCCGGCATACCGCACAGATTTAGAAAAATAATGTAAGTTACTTTTGAGACGTCCCTCGTACATAGACATCATTTCTCTCAAAGGATGTAGAGGAAGGTGGGGTATGATGATGAATGGGAAAAGATGACGAATTCAGTGTTTTTCACATTTTATCACTGATAGCGCATGTCCCAGCGTACACCTTAGTGATGGAAAATGTTACTCACATGTCATAAACAAACATGCGTGCACATTAAAATAAGGTTTGATAAAAGTTTATGTACAGCGTATTTCATTGTAATTTTTGAGGGTCAAAACGCAGGGAATCAGCATTCTACGGTTAGTTTTTTAACTTTTTTACCATAGTATACTGAAAGTACAATTCAATACCTATCAATTCATAGAAAACCCATTTCTTTTACAATAGTTTTGGTTAGTTGTAAACGTTGTTTTGATAAAAATGGCGTGAGGGGAAAAGATGAGGAATTTTAAACACCATTTCAGAATTCTGATTCTGCGATACCACCCACTGCAAATGATTGACCTGCAAACCAGCACCCTCAACAACAGCCCCCTCCCAAACTATCTCTCAAACTATGCATCTCACTCCATCTACCTTTTTCGCCCGTTCCTCCATTTCTAGTGGCAAGTAAATACACTACCAGAAAATCAAGAAAGAAATTGTCGTCAGCCCATAGCTCAGGTAAGATGACGAAAATTACATTTTTCGGAAAAAACCGCGTTTTGTCCCTTTCAAGATGAAAGAAATGAAGAGAAAAATGCCTGGTATTAGCAAGACATGGAAGAAGTTCTCATAAGAATTTCAGTTCTTAACTCCATTAACTCCATCTTAACTTCCATTTTTGGTGAGGAAAACTCTTAGAAGCTTTACCTCATCATCTTACCCCGCCTTCCCCTACGTCGAGGATTTAAAATACTCATTTGCTGTGAAAAAGTGTTTCTTTTTCCTTTAGACATCATTTTTCGGTAAAAGGAACTTTGTACACGTTTGAAATTCACATAATACTGTTTGTATACATATATGTCATATTCTAAGAAGAGCATCATCATCAGAATTTTAATAGAGTAGTAACTGTAATAACATAATAAAGGAATTACTGCCGGTAATCAAGATCGAAATTTGATTGCAAAATTGCAAAGTTAAATGACACCCAGTATCTAAAATTATCGCCACTTATCTGGCGCAAATTCAAGATCGTCTCGCGATATCACGTAAATCAGCGAGCAATGCCAACCAGAAATGTTCATGGGAAAAATGTTTTCAGACGTTTTTATTATGTATTTTAAAACGAAAGAAAAACGATTTAATTAACGCTTCATACAAAATCCTAACAAACCGTAAACCGAAGTGAATGGAATTTAGATACTTCCTGCAAAATCAGAAATTAACTTATTACTCGGTTACCTTGGGCATTCATTCAATAACGTGTAATTTATGAAACAATGATCACCTGGCCCAACATCGCAAATAAATCGTTTAATTGAATCGAGTATCTTGAAGATGGGCCAATACGCAAATAATATGAGATAAAATATAATTTTGCTTAACGCCTTTGTAGGTTTATAACTTCGAATATTTCCGGAGTTGAGAATATTAATAGGGAATTATCAAACATCTGTGTCGTTCTATTCTTATAAAATTAACCGAATTTCACTTAAATTTGTATAAAAGTGTAAAGAACGCTTTAGTATTCGTTTTAAGATCAAAATAACTGTTTACAGAAGCATTTTCGTATTTGTACATCTAAAAGAGGTTCCTGACCTGTAAATAAGGATTATTTAGTGCTCGCGAGAAATTATGTTTTTTTAAACTGGTTGGGAGTGTACTAATAAAGTACGTAGTCAAACTGGTAGATTATGTAGATGACATTTACGTATTAAACAGAGCAGTGGAAATTTAGAAAAGGTGACATTATGTTCAAACAATTCGAAACTACATACGTGATAAGTATACATATATTTACAAGAAATAAAAGCAGAATAGATAATGACAAATTTCTAGATCCAAACTTTAAAATTGTAGTACCATAGTCATTGTTTTTACCTACTCCAACATTTCTAAAAGGCAAAGTTGCACCAGATTTAGTCCTTGAGAGAACAATTCCACTGAATTCTTCAATGCAATATCCATGTAATGTTGATCGTCATTTGTCAAAAAAAAATAATGAAATGAAACAATAATGATTCTTTCATTTACCATAATAAGGTTACTATATTTATTATCAAACTGTTGATCCTCTAATTTGACATTCCAATATCTTTAATCACTTTATCTAAGTTTATATTCAAAGACCCAGTTTCTGTTGTTCTGTAAGTTATACCTACTTATAATATCCAGTGGCGGCTTGTGACTTTTTGCGCAGAGAAGGCTACTGTAACCTAACTCTGCCCGGTCAATAAATTATATTTTTATCCTTATTACCGTATCATTGGAAGTGTAGAATAAAAATTAATATAAAAAAGAGATCAAAATAAAATATAATTTATTGTCTAGCAAGAACTACGTAGAGGTGAGAATAAAATCTTGCCTGGATAGGGAAATTGATAAATGGTGTAAAGGTAAAAAGGTAATAAAAATTCTTATTAAACTAAAAAAACTCTAAAAATAATAACAAACTCTTAGCAAACTAATAATAAATAACAAATATAATACTAAATCTACGGTAAATAAAACATGTTATTGATAAATAATAATAACAACGAAATAGATTTATGTTTTTTAAAAACTAAAATAAATATTCTAATATTTTTTGAAACACGGAAAACTGTATTGCTTACTCTTTTCGATAAATTAGGGAATTTGCCTATTCTTTGTACTAGCAAAATAGTCAATTACGCGCTCATAAAATACATCATTTTTCACTAATAATTTAAGAAGACCTTTTTCAATTGATATCAAGGATATACTGCTTACTCGATTTTGATTCATAGTGTTGCGGCTGTAGTGTTTAATTCTTTTTAGTGTTGAAAAACTCGTCTCTGCTGAAGCAGAAGTTACCGGTAGAATGACGACAATGCTTATAATTTTACTCAGTTCCGGCATACATTCATATAAATCGTTTTTATGGATAAAATTTAACATCTCAGTTGGCGTTTTACATTTTTTATCTGAATTTTATCAAAACAAGGATATTGTTGTAAAAGGAAATTTGTTTGCATTTTTAAATTAAGTAATAAATAGATATGCTATCTGTATCCATAAAAATGGATTGTGGTCGGTTCGGATGCTTAAAACTTGAAAACGACTGGACCAAATTGGATACTTCCTTCTGCGGGTTTGTTCGTAATTACTACGCGAAGGTTTAGAAAAAAGAAAGGTCGAAAAAAATTTGTTTGCCGGTTCACTTAGTTTATTATAAATTCGTAGGAAAAATGGTTTTATTCTATACAGCTAATGCTTAAACATTCTTTTAATACATAATAAACACAATTTATTTTACCAAAAATAATAGGAGAGCCTTAGCCATAGAGAATATCGTATTATGAACAATGCTGTATTACAGAGTTAATGAACAATTCACCCATAGGGAAAACTGCTTAAACGTTTGGGATGCATCTTCGTTAACTTACACTTTATAATATTTTTGCTGCAAAGTCGTTGTTACTAGGTTTATAGGGCTTCTTCGATACTTCTAATTAATTCGATGCTCTCTAAGCGAAATGGAGTAGCCGTTATAACAGTAAAGGACTAGAGAAATTGCATCAAGATGTGAGAAATACTATAAGCAAAACCATATACAAAAACGTAATAATAATACAAGATGAATATAATAGATCTTAAACCAGAAATAAAAGATCTAGATGCCGAAATGCATTAAAATCTGAAATAAGAGAAGCGGCGCGGCGCACGAAGCAGAAAAACAAGCTAATGTGAAGGCAAGCAAGTAATGTAAATAAACCATGGATAAAGCATAAAACATGAAATGACGAAAAAGCGATCATATAAACCAAATATTACTGTAATTCAAAGTAAAATAGCGGATACATAACATTTTAAATAAGAAACACACAGGGGAAGAATAAGACTGCAATGGAAACTACCAGACATAAAAGCTAGATGGACAGAGCATTGCCGGGAGTTATATTTGGACAGTAACGTATATACAACAAGCGGTTGTAAACGATAATATTGGGATGGAGCAATAAAAAAATGATAAATAATTTTGTTATAAAAGTAAGTTCTTTTATTATAAATCGACCCTGTACAAGGAAGATTCATCCGTTTGTTAGAGCTGACACTCAAGGATTATATATATGACGCATTAAGCGTTGTTTGCATCGGTCCTTATTCTTATTTCGAAAAACAGTTCAGCTTTCACTTTTAGTTTTTCCTTTGTAGATGATTTACTGCGGCCAATATGTTTATCGATTCATTTGTTCGCTTATTTCTACTATGCTTAGCTGCGACGTTGCGACTCGCATACTTTCTAAGAACGCAGCAATATAATTATTCCATTTTAAATTTTACAGCAAATAACTTTAGAAAAATATAAGAGGGAACTGATATACAGGAAGCAGAAGTGAAAGGGAAAACTGGAAACTGAATTACAAAGGTATGACCAGATCAGCATAGAGTAATTGAAGGATATGGTATTGCTGGGGCGGGAGGAAGTATGCAAGGAGGAAGAAATTTTAACGATTAATTGTAATAAAATGTTTCAAATTCCAAGAACACTCCAACTTTCAAATGTTCAAAAGGGATTCGACAAGAATGCATACTATTACTAAGGTTATTAAACATTTACTGCGAATTTATAATGCATAAAGCAACAGAGAACTGGCAAGGAGCAGTATCTACCGGTGGCAACAAAACTAATAATAGATACATACACCGACAATACCACTTTAGTAGTAAAAGATTAGGAAAGAATGGAGTAACTATTACAACGGTTGGGAGGAATATCAGCGAATTGGGACTGGATATAAAAGAAAACTCAAATTATGATACTCGTCAGCGGAAATGTAGTACAGTTACAGAAAATATCCATAATAACTTAATATACCTAGGAGCTCTGATAAACAGTCAAGAAAACTGCGAACTAGAAATTAGAAGACGCATACAATTTGAATGAATAGCAATAAAAGTCTAACAAAACCGTGGATAGATGGAAGGTAACCCGAAGAACAAAAGCTCTTGTCATAAAAAACAAAAATTGTCAACATATAAAATCAAAAAACTTCATCTTCAAGATCAAAATCGCAAAAAACTTTTTTCCCTGTTCAGGTCCATAGGTAGCAAACCGTTCAAAATTCAAGGAAACAATCAACTACAAAAATGTACCTAGGATCTCAATAAACAACTTTCTAGAACATATGAATTTCCTAGGAATGATTCTTAACACCGTTTAGGTAGCGCTTAGGTAGCCGCAAAAGTGAAAAATTTGTTTGTTTCTTTTTTACTTCAACATTGAGATACTATGCTATCTATTACAAAAATAATAAAAAAAATATTCGTATTATGTTTATAATGTTGATGGCCCTGGACTTGCAAATCGCACTCTCTTAAGTTGTGGATCCAAATCGTCGTCGGAATCGTCCGAATCTGACTCTGATTCAGAACGTATGGTGTCCACAGGCTCGGTGCTTCCAGACTGCCCTCCATCATCAGCCTTTTCTTCTTCAAATACTTCATTAACATCATACAGGGTGATCTTGTGTCTCCACCAACATACCTGAAATGAATTAGAACAGAAATCAAAAAAGAATGCAAAACAGTGCATCAATAAAATTGATATTACCTCTGTAAGTAATGCGTGTTATGCCTTTGTACCTTTTTTCCAAGGACATTGTGGTTTGGTGAAACCGTTCTCCTTGCTCATAGGATTCGGTAGGGAGTTGTTTGATAAAATCGTCAAAATAAAAATGAAGAAAATGCAGCTTTAATGTCATCGATGTGCCGATTTTCTCAAAATAATACAGCATTTCTTTCAACCATTCTCTTGCTTCCGGTTCCGCATCTCGATCCCCTCCCAAGACGCTGGTGCATACACGCTGAAGGTAAATCCACGCCATTGAATGATTTTCATCAAGCGATGAATCAAAGTTGCTCTTGAATAGCTTTCTAATATCAGGGCCATTAAGTACGCCTGTTAAATGAAGACAAAAAATAACGATAGAAAAGAAAACACTAACATAGTGTAAATAGTACAATGAGGTGAACAAAAATTTGTTTTAAATTTACTACAATACCTTTTTTAATTTTGTCATCGCTACGCTTTGGGAAAACGCTTTTCAAATAGTCGAATGCGTTTGGACAATTTACAACGGCCACTTCGATGAATTTTTTAACAATTCCCAATTTTATGTGGAGCGGTGGCAGCAAGATGTCTTGAGTATTGTCAATTAAAGATGCATTTTTCAGTCTATGTTGTTTCTTTTGTTCCTCCACACTTTCCCTTGGTCTCCACGAATTACATTGGAATTGATTCAGAGGTGAGCGCGAATCCCAATTGCAAAGAAACCAAAAGAATTTTGGGAAGCTGCCCTTGCAAAATGTTGATGACCTTCAAATCACAGCAAATCTTCCATTTATTTTCGTAGTATTTGATTTTTTCATTATATCTTTCATTATATCATTGCTAGCGGAATGGAAGGTTTTCGGTTCGACACATGCAACAATACTGCTTTCAAGCTTGAAACAGAACCATCAATAGATAATCTCCACTCACTAGCGATGTAGTTCATTCCCATTTTTACCACCAAAGCTTTTATATCGTTGCAGTAAGCGAACGAATTGTAATCATTTAGAGTGTAGAGGCTCTGAAATTCAGCTTGCCGTTTGTGGTACGCCGTAGAGTTAACATTAGCATGTGTGAGTTTTCTTTGCTTTAAAAACGCTGTCAAAAATATGGCAAGTCGCTGCGATAGTCCCAATATGGCCACAATGAAATCCATTTCCATTTGTGTTATTAGTTGTGGTCCATCTCTTCCCTGTTGGGGCTGATGATCGGTATCAAATGGATCTTCATAAGTAATACCACTTGCTCTAGTCATTCCTGTAAATTCTGTCTTACGATCTGGAGTTGGCGGCCTTGGTGATATAAAATGTTCAGGTGCAAGCACTGGTAGTGTGGCTGTTACAGTTGCTTTATAAATTTTCTTCTTCTCAGCATGTCGATTTAGACGACATGTGTAATTTACGCATGCATAGCAACTGGTTGCATCATGATCACGTGGACGATTAATCCAGTTTACCGGCTTACAATACTTCATACTATATTTGCCTCACTCAACCATGCCATGAGATTGTTATTAACATTGGCGACACACTGTATTAGGTGTGTAATTTTCACCGGTCAAGTCTACTTCGTCGAAAAACAACTTATATGCTCTTTTGAATTCACTAGTTAAAAGATTCTTTTCCTTTTCAAATCTTGTAGAACATTTTTTCTGATTTGAAAGGCAAACGTAGCAAAATAAATCAATTTTTTCACACTGCATATTGAAATTGTCAGTTGCCAATGTTGTGTGCGAATTATGCTGTAGCACTTTCTCTATAACTTTCACCGCTGAGCTCTCGTTGACGTCGCGCTGTGTAATGCCTCGATGCTAGGAATTTCAAGTCGATACTAGGGCCGGTGGGGATTCCCTTACGCCCTTTTATCTTCAGGTGTAGGCTGCTTCGATCACGCAGCCTGGGGAGAGATGAGGTTGGTTAGCGAAGAGCTAACTGGGGAAGATGACTTTTCACCTGTAACGCATACGAGGATTTCCGACTGAAAAATAGCCATTTATCAGTCGTTTAGAGGACGATGATGGTCGTCGAGGGACCTGTGGGAATTGCCTTAGTCCAGATCGATGACATCTGCAAGGCGACGGACCTTCTTTTTTGGGAGGGGGTCGATCTTGGGGATCGACGACCATCTGAACGCAGAGATTTTGGCTGGCGCGGGCTCTTTCCCACGCGGACTTCAGGAGTTTCGTCAGAAATTCACGTAGAGTCGGAACGTTCAGTTCTCGATGAATCTGAACGTTCCTTACGAAGTAGGGGGCGTCAACGATGAGGCGGAGAGTTCGGTTTTGGAGTGCTTCCAAACCTTTGATGTTAGACTTACTCGCGGTTAACCACGCCATAGCGCCGTAGGTTAAAAGCGGTCGAAGCGTCGTTCTTGTATAGGAGCAACTTGCTCCCTAGGTGAAGGGGACTCCTTCGCCCTATGAGGGGCAGAAGCAAGTTGCGGGCCTTGATGAAGCGATTTCGGATTTCGTCAGTTTGTTTTTGGAATGTGAGCATTCGGTCGAAGATGACACCGAGGTATTTTCACTTCCGGAGCTCCAGGGGAGCTCGGAGTTTCCTACCTTAATCGGCTGACCGGGGTTTGCGCGATCGTGCGAGAATCTAACTGCCACACACTTAGATTCATTTACCTTCAGACCCCAGCGAGAGGTCCAACTCAGAAAACCGTCAGTAGCGCTTTGGAGGCGTTTCCTGAACAGCGCCTGCTTCCTGCAGCCTGTGTAGATGACAGTGTCGTCTGCATAGATTGCAATCTCGGTGCTGGGCTCTCGGGGAGATCCGACATGTAAATGGAAAACAGTTGCGGGCCTAGAAGTGATCCCTGGGGAACGCCGGCGTGGATTTGTCTGACGCTGGACTTCACGGAATGGGATTTAGTGCAGAAGGATCTGCCGGCTAAATAGGACCTGATGAGTTTGACCATGGGGGTTGATTCCTGAAACGATCATCTTGTAGATCAGCCCGTTATGCCAGACTGTGTCAAAGGCATTCTTTAAGTCGAAGAAAACTGCACCTACGGGTACTCGCCTTTCGAGTCCGTTTCGGATGTATTCCGAGAACCGGAATAGTTGTAGGTCGGTGGACAGTCCGGCTCGGAAGCCGAACTGTTCATCTTGGATGACATCGTCGCTGAGTTCTTTCAACCGAGACAGGATGATTGCCTCAGCTATTTTCGAAACGTTGGAGAGAAGGCTGATCGGGCGGAAGTTTTGTGGGAGTTTGTGATCTTTCCCGGGTTTGGGGATGTTGCAGACTTCGGCGTGTTTCCAGCAGGGAGGGAAAGTACTGGATTTGGAGCATTGCGTTGATGATTTCGCAAAGATGCTCCGTAGCTTCGGGGGTAACCACTTTAGGGCCAGATTGGTGATACAATCCGCCCCTGGGGCCTTTTGTTGTTGCGCCTTTTGATGAGGGCTCGAACTTCGTCGGGGAGGCGGGATCGAGTGGGGTTCCGATGAGCTCGGGGATCCCGTGCACCACCGTTTCCACTTCTCTTCGGAAGATTATTTCGTCGTCGCTGATTGGGGGCGGGATGCCGCGGAATACTTCTTCGAGGTGGTCGGCGTGGATTTCGATTTTCTCCTCGGGGAGAAACCTAAACCGTGGGTGCCGTGAAGAGGCCGGTTTGGGGTTTTTTGAGGGGTTTCTCAAGGCTTTGGATAGTTTCCATAGGGAGCCATCCTCCGTCGTGAGAGACTTGACCTTGTCGTCCCAGTTCTCCTGCTCGAAGGTTTTGAGAGCCTCACGGAGCTGTCGAGCAAGATGATTTGCTCGGAGGCTGTCAGCGGGGTTGAGGGTGGTTTGAGCCCTTTTTCTTGGCTCGTCGTCTTTCCCTAACTAGCTCCCTTAGGTCGGGTGGGAGTTGTCGAGAGTGTTTGCGGGGTCTGATGGTAGAAGATTCATCGAGGGCCCGAGAGAACGCATTGGTGAAGTTGTATGCGGCTTCCTCTAAGAAGGCCGCTTCCTGAAGATTTTCGTTGACACTGAGGTTGGTGAGAACTTTGGAGGAGAAAAGATTCCAGTTCGTACGCCGCCGAACTTTTTCCCCCAGATGAAGTAGTTCGCTACCTAGGGTGATTAGGATGGGGTTGTGATCTGATGAAAGGTCAGCGATGCTTTCCACGGTCACGTTTACCGGGATGTCTTTGGATATGGCGAAGTCGAGGACATCGGATTGGGTGCCAGCACGGAAGAACGTGTGGCCGTCGGGAGGGTGGTACGAAAGCCCTAAGGCTTGGATGATGTCGATCAGCTGCCTGCCCTCAGCTCGTATGATCCGGCTGCCCCAGAGGTGGTGCTTCGCGTTCAGATCGCCCGCCATCAACACCGCGTTGGGGTCGGTGAAGATTTGGTCGAAATCCTGGCGCGAAACCCCGCCAGGAGCGGGCCTATACGTCGCGTAGAGTTTTAGCGGACCGAAATCGGTCCAGATGATGACTGCCGCCGCCTCCAGAGAGTTCAGCGGCGGCACTACGACCTCGGAGTGGCGGTTTGAATTTTTGACGAGTACAGCTGTCCCGCCGCCGCGGCCCGTCAAGCGATCTCGACGGTATGTTTTGTAATTCACGACCTTGAGACTGTCCCCCGGGCGGAAGCCAGTCTCGCTGAGAAGGGCAACGTCGATTTGGTTCTCTTGAAGAAGAAGTCTCTTAGCTCAGGCATACGAGTTCTGATGCCGTTCGCGTTCCAGGCGACTATTCTGGAAATGCCTTGCTGGTTTATGCTTACCGATGTATTCATAAACGGGTTGATAGATTAATAGAGGTTACGGGGGATGGAGCCCTGAACCTGCTGTAGTGCGGACGAGAATTGTCCGACCAGCTGTAGGAGGGTGGTCACGGCGCCGAAGAAGTCGGTGTTGTTGGTGGCGGGGGGCTTGGGCCTAGCAGGGACTGGTTAGGCACGTCGGTACGCAGCACCTTAGGGGAGAAGAAGATTTCCCTTTGGTGGCGTCGGAATACTTCCTGCCAGAGGAAGTCGCCTGGGAGGATTGTGTGGCTTGGGTGGCGGCCTGGGGGGCGCTTGAGCCGGGGTCTTTTTTCGCCGAAGGGGCGGCTTGGGATCGGGTTGGCAATCGGGGTTTGGGGTAGTGGGGACATCCCTTGTAGTTTGCCGTGTGTGAGCCAACACAGTTGGCGCATTTGGCAGGGTCGCCCTTTTCCTTAGATAGGGGGCAGTCAGCGGCGCGGTGGTTTCGCCGCAGCGGACGCATTTGATCGCTGCCGTACAGCGGGATTGGGCGTGGCCGAACCGCTGACAGCGGTGGCATTGCCCGACGGCTGTTCGGGAGCGGAGGGATTCGACGGAGACCACTAGTCTGCGGATCTCCTTCAGGGCGAAGATGTCCTTCTCGTTTCTCGGGAGCTTTATGAGGATGAGGGCATTTCCTTCTTGCTCCAGGGGTGGCGGAGGCGATGGATGCCTTCGGGGTGGAATCCGAACTCTAGGAGTTCTTCTTCCACTTCTTTGAGGGGTCTCGACGGGGACCCCACGGATTACGATGTTCAGAAGCTTCTCCGAAGGTAGCTGATAGGTGTGGTACGGTAGTACCAGACCGTCGAGCATTCTTACGGCAGTCCCTGAAGTCTTTCTCCGTGGTGGGAAGAAGCGGATACCGTCGGTCGTATTTTGGGCCTTGGAGAAGTTGATCCGAAGCTCGGAGAACTTCGTCGTAACGTGTCCCCAGGCGGATTTTTCCCTGAGGACGATGGGGGAATCTTATTAGTTTCGGACGGGGGCCTGCGAAGCAGCAGCGCCCTTTGGCTCGTTGGAGCCGAAGTCGGTGGAGGGGCGGTGGTGGCGGTCTTTGTGACCGTGGCAGCCGGTGGCCTTTGCTGGCTCTCGGCGCTGGTGGAGAGGGTGGCGGCCGGTTGCGCCATCTTCTTCGAGGCAGAAGGTTGCCTCTTCTTACCGGCCTTACGCTTTCTGCCGGCTTTGGTCCAGCCGGCATCGTCGCGCTCTGAACCGGAGTCGGAGACCGACTCGTCGGATGCAGAGGGGCGGGGAGGCCGCTACGGGGGCGGCGGGAAGAGCTGCAGTCGAAGCTGCGATGCGTCGCCTTCGGAGCTCCTCAGTTAGCTCGGCGATTAGCCGGACGAGGGTTTCGTCGTCGTAATCGAGCGACGTGAGGAGCTTTGCGGCAGACGGCCGGGGTCCGCGGGGGCCGGAGGAGGGGGATTCCGGTCTGGAGGCCGATGATGAGGAGCCCTCGTCCATGGACTCCTCGGCGGAACGGGGAGGGGAGGGAAATCCCCTACGGTGAGGCGTTGTTGGCTAGAAGAAGCCATCTGAAAATTGTCCAAATGGACGAAGACAAGTTAAAATGTTTTCGATTTCCGGAGCCGGAGCTTCGAAAATCGAAAAATTGGCCGCTTTGGACGGCGAAAAGCCGGCTATGCCGGTTCCTCCCCGTCGGAAATGCCTCGATGTGAGCGTCTTGTCGCTTTTATATTGTGTGCTACGTCCCTTGATGCGTGTGCTGAGCTTATTGCTTTGCCTGTGCTGCTGCGTTCGGTGCGTGATCGCGTGAGTTGTTTATTGAGAGTTTAGGTACATTTCTGTAGTTGATTGTTTACTTGAATTTTGAACGGTTTGCTACCTATAGACCTGAACAGGGAAAAAGGTAAAAAAATCGAATTTTTTAAAGTTTTTGCGATTTTGATCTTGAAGATGAAGTTTCTTTGATTTCATATGTTCACAATTTTTGTTCTTTATGACAAGAGCTTTGTCTCAGAGAGTAAATCAAAATTCCGAACGGTTTGCAAGATATGAGCCTGAGAAAATGATCAGTTTTTTGCAAAAATGACACCGAGGCCCCAAATCTTTGGAGGCCTATAAAGAAAAGTGCATGATTTGGGGCAAAACTGGGAGACACGGGTCTTTCTTTTTGGTCTTTTATCACGTAGTGGTGTCCGTATATGGTTATATTTTTCGTGTTGCACTGTGTAATATTATATAAACATATACAGGGTCATAGAAAAATATGTCTGTGATTTAAGTTATAAATTGTACCGAGCAATCATAAACTCATCTCTGCCAAACCAATGTGCTGCTGTAGGAGTCTTGATATTTATCATTGCATTGACCTCTAAGTTACTGATCGCATGCGTAGATGATATTACGCCATCATTTCAATTTGCTGAAACGATGCTGAAAGAAATTGATGATGACGAAGAGACTTATCTCATAACATCTCTTAACATAATTTTGTTTTGTGATAAGACGACATTCCAAAGTATAGATTGTGTTAAGCGTCACAACAAATATGAGGAGGTGCGCTGCTGATCTCATATTCGGCCGTGGTGACTATAAGTAAAGTTTTTCTGTATATCCATAATGCGCCCAAGGTATTTGTATGGTGTGGGTTCATGGCTGATCGTTATAGGCTCTTTTATGAGCGCTATTTGAAAATTGTATTAAATTAATGACATTAGAAGAGAAAAGGGAATCAGTGTAATTTTCCAGTAGAACGGAGCGCCACTTCACTACAGTCAAATCGTGCATGAAATTCTTAAGGGGAGGTACCTGAGGATACGGCGAGAAAAACCGGTAAAATTCTGGAATTTTTATCTCAAAAACAGATGTTTCGATTGGATTTCAGTTTTTTATTAGAAAATATGTACATTGAGGTATGTCTAGGAATTTTTGAAATAAATTCGTTCACTGGAGCCGCCGTCATTGTGGTCAACATCAGACGTGTTGTTCGTTGACATGGCTTGTGGTGCCAAGGATTCCGGGCAGTCGGTTCATCCGAAACATGAAAACGCAACGGATTCTTGAAATATAATATACAAAGGAGTTCGCATCGTAGGACTTCTGTTAAATTTTCATTTCTGACGGAATTGCGACCGCCTTAATTTAATTTTCGTTCGCAATTTCCGACGATTTTTGTTGCATAAATGATTCAAACAAATGAAAAACGCCTACGTAGCGAACGAGAAAAACTATCAAAGAATATTGTGCCCAAATTTGGACAAAATCGGACAAACTGTTTTTCAGATACATCTGGTACCGATTTTGAAAACTATATTTCGAGATAATCGCGTTTGAAAAGTGGGTAAGTAAATGGCGTTGGGTTTAACAAAGGTCTCCTTAAAGGTGAGATAAAGAAATGGACAGCCTCCATTACAATGAAACACTGGAATGAGACCAGCGGGCTGGAACATTCCAAAAATTTCTGAGCTTGGACGCTAGGAGGGCGGACCTCGCCCTAAAACTGGACAGGGGAAGCTTAAAAACACTGACACGGGCACTCACAGGCCACTATACCTGTAACAAGCACCTTCACAAAATGGGCTTATCCAACACGGACACTTGCAGATTCTGCGGTGAAGAAGAGGAGTCAATGGAACACTTGATCACTAACTGTGGGGCACTAGGCCACAGGAGATATAGACTACTACATGCATATACGCTGAGTGAGGAGGACCTATTTACACTCCCATTGAAGGAGCTGATCCTGTTCCTAAGCGTATTAAATAAATAAATAAAACAAACAAGAGGAAGTACAATAGATCCACGTGGTCGCAGTGCAAAGGGCCATTTTGGGCCAGACCTCACCTCATTACAATACAATACAATACCAGAAAATGGCGCGCTCGGCCGTTGGGACGCTCCACGATCTTTCGCTAAATTCTCCGTAAAATTTTAGCGATTGCGCAATCTTAACATGAAATGTTCATACAATATTCTACGTACTTCGAACTTAAAGAAAAAGTTAAAATCGATTTTTCAAAAAGTGTACTTCAATGCTGTTTCGAAGTTTGTCAGAAAAATTACTCGCAGGATAGAGATATTCTTTACCTTTCCGTTAATCAGCAGTCCTAGGGCCATACATTGATCTCTCCGAAGTACTGGCTGCTTCGTCAGCTGGACTTCTCGATTGTCTGCGCTGAATTCCCCCTTTACGGGTCGCGTTTCGAGTTTGAATGTCAGCCTTCACAATGCGGTTCGAATCCTCGACCTCGCATTGCCTGTCAGCATTTCTCCCGACTTGAATTCCCAAGGCACCCATCGCTTGGAGATAAAATTTTGTCCCACTGTTGAAAACGCATGTGGCAATATTGGCAGCAATTCGACGATCGCTTTTCTTCCGGAGGATTGTCTTTACGGATCTTGAACATCGATCTATCGGTTCTTCAGATTTTATTTTACTGGTCTTTACAGTTCATTTTATCGATTTCACTAACGAAGCACAGAATAGAACATACTGTTCATTCCTGTAGGACAAACGATAGACCAAAGCTTCAAAACAAAAGACCCCAGCGCGACAGCTACAGATCCAACCGACTGCGCGCTTGACCTTCTGCCGTCTTTGCAGAATAGCCCACAACTTTGCTCAATATTGCGAATTTCTACATGAAATTTATACACAATATTCTTTGAACAAAAACTACAAAAAAATAAAATTAAAAAAATCAATTTTTTGAAAAATTTACTCAGGTACCTCCCATTAACAACATATTCCCTGGTAGTTGTTCTGTGTTGTGGGCGACTCGGAGCTCTGATCTCACCTCAATGGATTTTTTCATTTGGGATTCCGGGATCTGCA
This sequence comes from Chrysina gloriosa, assembly GCA_038088585.1. Classification (NCBI taxonomy): domain Eukaryota; kingdom Metazoa; phylum Arthropoda; class Insecta; order Coleoptera; family Scarabaeidae; genus Chrysina; species Chrysina gloriosa. The sequence continues at coordinate 13,428,796 of CM076095.1, read as the reverse complement.
GCATTTAAGGGAAAGAGTTTGCTGTGCAATAGAAGAAACCCAGATGGAAGCCTACTAATAAATGTAAAAAGAAACTTGACAAGTTTATGCATCTTTTGATATACAGCGTGTCCCAGAATTGCTGGGACATAGAGCTACCACGTATTGTAGAGGTCAAAATAAGTCGAATGGACGCAATTCATATATATATCAAAATGTATCGTTTGTCCGTGAGAAGAGTTCTAAGTTTACTTTAAAAATCACGTTTTTGTACGCTGCTCAGAAATGCGCAAAACAAATATAATGAAATTTGAATAAAGCACATTTTAGAGGATTATCCTACTTTCAGTAATCAAAGAAACCGAAAGGAAATTGCAGAAGGGTTAAAACCACCCTCTCCCCCTGATATATTTTTTAAATTATTTCTTAGGGGTGGTAATACGGTTCTAAGCGTTCTTTTAGCGGGAGGGATTATTTATCATCTTCGTTTTTTAACTCTTATAAAAACTCCGTATTTCGCATAGTTTTGGCGCATTTAAACAAAGATGTTCTTCAAACCTCAAAGTAATATCAAACCAGACGCCTAAATTTTTTAATCATTCAGTTCTCAGTATTGACACTTTCTCTCGAATTACTAAGCTCTGCATTTAAAAATGTGTAATTGTAAACCATTTTCCACACACCACGGATCAACTCCATTCGGATTATTTTGTAATTCGTTACAATCGTTCGTTGCAACAAATTGATTGCCGCAAATATCTTCGGGTCATCTGCATGTAATAAACATCTAATGGTAGGTGAAATTGTAAATCTCTTATAAAGAAAACAAGGGGTAGTGGTCTCAAAACAGAACCTTGCGGCACTCCAGGGGTAGACCCAAAATTATCCCAACCGAGCAGTAATGGCTTTTCAAATAATTAGCTATCACATTTATGAGCGAAGAGTGACGATTGAAATTATTAAGTTTAAAACTAGTAATTGATGTGGTATCTTGTGAAAAAGCGTAGTCATATCAGCACATACATATAACATCTGCCTAGAAATGTTCACTCAAAACACTGTATATCTTTTCAGCATTCATATGTGGTGTCAAAAACTGGAAAATGAAGGATGCAAATAGAAAACAAATTGCTGCGTTTGGAATGTGGTATTGGAGAATACTCTTTCACATTTGATGGGCAGCACGATGAACATATACCTCAGTTATTCAGAAAATAATAAATAGAACTCGGCTATCAATAAAATGTAACCACTGTGCTATATCCTACAATACTATGGATATATACAACGTGTCCTAGATAATAATAATAACAATAATAAACATTTCCAACATGGGGATCTCGCTTATTGTAAAAGATACAAGTTTGGTTAAATTAGACAAATTGTTCCTAAGGACTAACGAAATTATACAATATTCTTCAATTTTCAAATTTCCATGCATTTTAGGATTTATAGTGAAAAAACTAAAAATGTAAAATTTGTTTTCTTGTAATAACTTTCTTGTTCTAGTAGATACATAGTAGATACATAATATTAAAGAAAATTGAAAAAAAATGTATTTTATTAAACAGTCTAACGAAAAGTAGGCGTGGTACACAAGAGAACAACAAATAATAGAAAACAAAAATAGTCGAACAGGTAATAGTAACGGAGATAATTATCTTATTATAAAAGATGTTCAAAGAATTGCCCATTCCATGCTAAACATAATCATGCCCTGCGTATTGTCGTCGTAATGGCAGTATGTATGCTTTTGGCCTGTAATGCTACCAAATGCTGCAAGAATAGCTTCACGTAGATCTTCGGCATTATTAAATGTTTTCACGTACACACGATCTTTTACGTAGCCCCAAACAAAAAATCCAAGAACGTCAAGTTTGGAGATCTAGGTGGCCATAAATTCGGAAAACGATTATTAAGGTATTTGGTGATTATGTTCGAATCGTGGGGTGGGGCGCCATCTTGTTGGAACCTGATGTTAATATTTTCAATCAATGGTAAATCATCAAGTCTATTCTCCAAATCAGTTTGTAGTAAATTCAATTAAGAAATATGGGCTCAATAAGTTTAGTGCCAAATACCACATCAGATATTGAAACCAAATCGCACTTGATGTCGACTTTCCTTTAGAACGTGGGGATTTTCTCTGTCCCAAAAGCGAACATTATGTCTATTAAAAAGACTGTTATTTGTAAATCTGCATTCGTCAGACCATAAAATCGTAGTAGGAAAATTATCATTATTCTCACATTGGTTAACATACCATTGGCAAAATTGTACTCTTCTCTCCTGATCTCCATCTCTAAGTCCCTGTAGAATGGTGAACTTACACGGGTGATATTTGTGACGCTTTAAAATTCTTTGTGTTGTACTTTTCGAAATACCAGTATTGTGCTCAATTTCTCTAACAGATGTTGAAGGATTTTCAATAACAGATTGTAGTACATTTAATGCTACATTGTCATTCACTAATTGCGGATTTCTGTAAGGTTTGGAAAATGAAGCATATTCTTTTAAATTAACTACCAAATTTCTATACGTACGAAGACTGGGCTGCCTTCTTTCAGAATACAGCCTCGAGTACATCCGTTCAGTTTCTGCACTGCTTTTATGACAAAGGATGTAACAACTCGACATATCCAATTTTTCAGTATTAGTAAATGAAGGTCTTGCTGATACACAAATATTCTGGAAAGAATAATTTCTAAGTGACATTAGACTACTATATTTTCATGTTTCACGGCCTACTTTTCGTTAGACTAAAAATAATTTTATAATTTTATAATTAGATAATTATCTCCGTTATTATTACCTGTTTGACTATCTTTGATTTCGATTATTTGTTGTTCTCTTGTGTACCACGCCTACTTTTCGTTAGATTGTTTAATAAAATACATTTTCTTCAATTTTCTTTAATATCCTTAAAAGTAGATAGTACGTGTGATATATCATTGTAAAGCGGATGCAAAAACACGTTCAATTATTTCAAAGCCGACTTGGCGTTCCATAAGAAAAATTTAAATTAGGGATCAATAAAGGTGATTGCAAGGACTGTGGTGTAATTTGTAATATAATAACTGTCACATCGGTAAACTCCTCACCACACAATTGATTATAATAAAATCGGTGACACGTGTTCCGCTAGTTCGAGGCAAGCATCTTCAACAACCGCATAAACCGAATTGGGGATCAAAACTAAAAACGAAAAGCGCAAAAAAATCCAAGTCGATATATAAATTCTACATAAAAAGTATCTTAAAAAAATGTCAAAAGAAATTATGTATCTACTAGAACAAAAAAGTTATTACAAGAAAAAAATGTTGACATTTTTCGTTTTTTCACCATAAATCCTAAAAATTGAAGAATATTGTATAATTTCATTAGTCCTTAGGAACAATTTGTCTAATTTAACCAGACTTGTATCTTTTACAATAAGCGAAATCCTCATGTTGGAAATATTATCTGGGACACGTTGTATATATACACAGAACAGAAGGCGACAATCTGGGAAAACTAGTTACAGCCTTTATTAGTTCTTGATTTCACCAAAATCTCTTTCCACCTACAAATGTTTTGAGTTGTGTGAAAACAGGTGGAAGTCTGACGGAGACAAATCAGGCGAATACGGCGAATGCAGAAGGATCTCGAACTTCAATTTTGTCAATTTTTGCTGAACGATTACACTTGAATGAGCCGGCTTTGGGAGAATTGGCGTGGTGATGTAACACTTTTTTCTTAACTATTCCCGCGCGTTTTCCCTGAATTACTGCTTTCAATTTATATAAAAGCATTGTGTAATATTGGCTAATCATACTTTTGCCTTTTTCAGGATAACCAATTCGCTGAATTCCCTCTGCATTCTAAAAAACAGGCGCCATCACCTTTCCGGCCAAGTGAATGGTCTTTGCCTTCTTCGGAACCCATTCACTCCGCGCAATCTACTGTCTCGATTGCGCTTTTGTTCCTGGTGTGTATGATGAATCCAGGTCCCATCCATAGTCACGAATCGTCTCTTGAAAACCGTTGGACACTTCCAAACAATTGGCTGAGATTCGAGCTCGAATGCGTTTTTGCTCCGAGTTGCGCATCTTACAGAAAGCTTCCTTAAACACAATTCATTATGTAAATTACGAACTACTCGTTCATAAGAGATACCCGCGGCTCCACAATTTCACGCACTTTTATTCGGTGATCTGCAAAAACCATGTCATGGATCCTTTTCACAACTCCTGGCGTGGCAGCCGTTTTCGGACGTCCTAAACGTAGCTCATCACTTGCATGCGTGCGATTTACATTATTAACTCTTCAATACTTTATATTTTATATAGTTGAATCATATGAATGTTTAAGTGCTTCAGAATTAGGTAGCGAGGTTTCGAAGACGTTATTGTGACATTAGTGTTCAGTCTGACTAACAAGATGAAGTAGTTAAATGCGACACGAAAAACTTACCTCTGTTTTTAATGACGCTTTCAATTCCAACAAGCAATTACATATACTTCAAGCTTCTTCTTCGTAAGGGAAAGTCTCCCTGTTCAACAAAATCCGTTAATGCTAAATTAAACTATTATATAAAAAAGGCTTAAATATAGCGGCTGATTTTGCTGTGTACAATTTTAATGATGGTCTGACAAATATTCTACGAATCATGAAAGTATTGAGGATGGATATTGGCGTCCAATCATACAATGTTTGTGTTGAAGCCGGTCGTAAGCGAATCAAGCACCCCGAGCTATCTTTCACAGATGCAGCAAAAGAGGCGCGCCTAGCATACAATCTTCGAGGAAAGAGAACGCGGTAGAATATTTGAAGATGGAAGGGCAGCTTTATGGTCCTGGGATATCAGATAACAGTCGAATGTTTTATTTGTTCATGTCTATAACACATTTCAAAACTTTAAATGCGTTTTTCTCGAAATACGATTTTTCAAAACGGCACGCAGTATAACTCCAACATTTTTTATTCTATTCATTCCAATTTTTTACCATATCTCTAACATAAGAATATCTAGTGAAATACATACTTTCGATAAGTTAATTTAATGAATGCCTTTTTTGGCCAAATATTAAATGTTTTACTTCAAATATTCGTCAATCGCACAAAAATCAATATTTGAAAAATCCCTTATGTATTTCACAAGCTAAACCGTGCAGATTAGGTAATTCTTTTTATTATTTCGACCGCGGAGCGCCTGAAGTTCAACATCTCTCGCGAGAATGTCTCCGGCCTCGCCATTTTTGAATATTTATCGATAATAATTTTTTTCAATGCTTAATAATTTCCGCGAATATTATTATAACATTATCTTTTCTTCCATCCAAAATAAATTGTCAAAGAAGCGTCTTGTTTAGGCTGTTACAGTGGGGGTAACACCACCACCGTAGTACTTAAGTACATATTTGCTAAACAAAACCCTCAAAATAAATCGAAAGAAGATAACGTTAGTGGTTTGAATTTGGGTCTCCCACCAGCACCTTAGCTTGAAATCACTAAAGGTTAAGCACAGAAAAAGTAAACTAAAGGAAAGGTCAAAGTGAAATTATATAAATCAAACTTAAAGGCGGGGCGGTTTAAAATTACAGCACAGTACAGCCAAAGCAGGCAAAAACAAAGCAAGTGGAGTTGCAATCCCGTTGGGAACAAAAAGGCGCGAATCTATGTGGGAAACACCTAACTCAAATCTTCGAAGGTGATCGTCCGATTGTGACCGGTATTTTTGATGTACTAAGGTCACCTTCTTACGAACAATGTCAAAACTTAGAAAAAGAAAGGTAATTGTCACAATCGCTAAAATACTAAATATGCAAATATGTTACGTAACGAGACATTAAGTATTTTTCTAAAAATAAACCTACACCAGTAATTAAATCAATTTCTTGGTAATAAAAATGGAACATACAAAAGCCAACGCTTAGGAGTAACGATGTTTGAAATGCTGTTTATACGAAAATGTTGGAAAGTGACAAAAACTGTTTTCTTCCGAGTGCGTGGAGGTTTAAAATAGTTTTCTAGGATATCAGTAAATGTGCGCTAGCTCGTCATAAATTATTGAGTGCGTTGAACAGACGTACCTAATACGCGATACATATGTGCATAACACGTGAAAATATAAAATATTACCATGCTTACGTTTGCATTAAGTAAATCTGTATTGTTTACTTAGGAAGCTTATGTTTTGATCTCCACGTGCGTGTATAGCTTTCGTCTCTATAAAGATTTTGCCAAACAACCAATCACAATAAGTCTGTAACAAACTGTGAATGCAAGCCAAGACTTTTATCGCGTTTTGAAAACGAAGAAAGAAGATTAAAACGTTTAATAGTGTTTTTGAATAGTTGAAGAATTGGAATTTTCGAAGTTGCAACCTTTTTCAAAAGTTGACTACGTTGACGGTGTCAATGATCTTATAATACAATATATTTGAATCCTACTAGCACAAATGAAATTTTTAACATTATCATGGTCATTTCTAGAAAATCATCGTCAGGTATTGATGAGATTCCTTGTACTGTGTTAAAGCATGTGGCCAATTTTATTTCTGAACCACTGTCATTGTTGTTGAATAAATCATTCACTGAGGGTACATTCCCTGATGGGCTTAATGTAGCTAAAATATTGCCTGTTTATAAAAAAGGTGATAGATGTGATTGTCGTGTTTTTCTAAAGTCTTCGAGAAGGCTATGTATGACAGAGTTACGTCATTCCTTGGTAATAATAATTTGATTTCTTCGAATCAGTTTGGATTTGTAAGCTCTAAGTCCACACAAAGTGCTGTTTTTGAGACCTTGGGCACTGTTTGTAAGCAAGTGGATAGCGGTAGGTCGGTTGCCGGGATATTTTTTGATTTGTCTCTGGCTTTTGATAGCATTGACCATGGATTGCTGTTGCATAAGCTTTGTCTCAGTGGTATAAGAGGACCTGCTCTACAGTGGTTATCTACTTATTTGAATGGTCGTAGACAGATAGTGTTGCCGCTGCTGCCGGTAGAGTTGCGTGCTCATCGGCAACCGGCTTGGAGATGGGTGTTCCACAGGGTTCGGTTTTGGGTCCCCTTCTTTTTGTGGTCTTTGTGAATGACCTTGATAATTCCTTGTCCAGTACCCCTTTGATACAGTTTGCTCACGACACTACTGTTATTGTCTCTGGTCTTGACGAGGATAAAGTATCAAGGACTGGTAGTGAATATGCGGAGGCTGTTTACGGCTGGTGTAGGAATAATGGCTTATTAGTGAATGCTGACAAAACATGCTTTATATCGTTTGGTGCTGCTAGGCGGTCTAGGGACCGTTCTCTGTTAGTACGAATGAATGGAAGAGCGATTCCTGTGGTATCCAGCACAAAATTCCTCGGGTGTTATATAGATGAGTGTTTAACATGGAATGACCATATTTCATGTCTTTGTTCCAAATTAAATTCTTTAAATTATGCTCTCTATAAGTTAAGGAACAGCGTTAACAGGAAATCACTGCTGATGTTTTATCATATTTCGTCAAGGTTAAGATATGGAATTATCTTTTGGGGTCAGTCGTCTGAATTCCAACGATGTTTTAAGTCACAGAAAAATCATTAGAACAATGTTTTCATTGGGATATAGGAAATCCTGTAAGCCATTCTTTGAAACGAATAAACTCATGTCACTGCCCTCTCTTTATTTGTATGAATGTGCCGTCTATGCTAGAAAACACTGTGCGACTTTTCTGACTAACGGCGATATTAACAAAACTTACCGCACTCGAAATATTGACAAGTACTCCGTACCAGCACATAGAACTTCAATTTTTGTGAGGAACCCGAGTTATGATTGTATAAAAGTTTATAATAAATTACCAGATGTACTGAAGGCTCATAAGTTATCCAAGTATAAACTTGCTGTAAAAAGTATTTTAGTGTTAACTGTTTTTATACTGTGGCCGAGTTTTTGGGGCAATAATGCTTGCTCCAACTCGAATGTGTATTGTTTGGACTCAAATTATTGACATATGTACATGTGTACACTATACGATTTTATTGTTTCATTAATTATTATTGACACGGCCTATATCTGTAGTGATCCACGGCATTAATAAATATTATTATTATTATTATTATTATTATTAAGTTTAAAACTCCTTCGGTCCCTACTGTAATATACACTTTTGATGTGGCGTTGGCACATTAAAAATTCTATCCACGCAGAAAAGGAGGTTATCATTTTCCATTGACTATCACTGGCCATTAGTAAAATCGAAACAACCCGTCTTCACAATTTAGGTCGGAGAATACGAGTAGAGTCCCGTTAATGAGTCTACCTGGAATACTGGGTACGAGTGGAGTCCCTGAAAGGGTACGAGTAGAGTCCCGTGTAGGAAGAAGATAAAATTAATTTATTTTCGAAAATCTTTTATTCTATTTAATCGTTTCCGCCCTAAAATAGACAAGTAGTTATTTGAAATTCAGATGTATTTTTAATTATTTATTCGGAATCATTAGAAAGTACTAGCTTTCTATTTAATCGTTATTTGTTCTTATTAATCCTTTCCGTCTTAAAATATTCTAAGGCCCAGCTGCCCTAATTGAGTTTTACTTGCTTCTATAAAAGTGGAAATGAATTCAAAATGAACATCAGTCTAATTTTGCACTCCTTGCGTAAATTTTAGAAGTAAAAATGAATCTTGAAGTAATGCAAAGCGAAAAGGGAAAACCTATTCTTGTTATAAACAACTTTAAGTTTAGATTTCAAAAAATTTTAGCCAATGACGTTAAAAAGTGGGTTTGTTCAGTTGGTGCTACAAAAAAGTGTCCTGCGTTCCTAAAAACAATTGGTGCTAATGAAATTATTGAACTTAAAGAAAATCATAATCATGATCCAGTGAGTGATAGGCTGCTAGATAGACAAAAGATGAGTAATAGTTTAAAGCGCAAAGCAAGTGACGATATAACGGAAAGACCATCGAAAATTATCCACAAAGAACTATCAAAAGGTGATATCGAAACTCTTCTTCACAAAGACGTAAAGTGTATAGCAAGAAATATTAGTGCTGCAAGAAAATCTGCTCTACCGTTCAATATACCAAAAACAAGAGAAGAAGTACACCAAGTGTTAGAAAGGTTAGACTTGAAAACAAATAAAAATGAAAGTTCTTTGCTGTATAACAACAACGAAAATGGCGTAGTAATATTTGGCACCAAGACGAACTTGGAGTTTTTATCATCGCTGGACAGTTTTTATGTGGATGGAACTTTTAAATCTTGTACAAACCATTTTGTTCAATTATTCACTATCCACGGACTACAGAACAACTATTACATCCCACTGATATATATTTTACTTCCAGATAAATCCACCCAATCATATTTAATGGCTTTTCAAAATCTAATCAATTTGTGCAATGACATTGGCAAAATTCTTCAACCAAAATCTGTAGTAGCTGATTTTGAACTTGCGATTCATCAAAGCGTGAAACGAGCTTGGCCAGAAGTAGCTATAATAGGTTGCCGTTTCCATTTAGGTCAAGCTTGGTAAGTTGTACTTTTAAACTTTTTAAATGATAATTTATGTACTCATTCTTTGTTTTTCTTTCTATAGGTTTCGAAAGATACAACAGTTGGGAATTTCATCATATTTTAAAAATAAGCAGACTGCTGTTGGAAAGTTTCTGACTTACACGTTTGGACTACAGTTCTTACCCCCGACCAAGTAGGAGAGTGCTTTGCGTTTGAACTAGCAGAAATTTTACCAGCTGACGAGAAAGTCAGAAAATACTGTGATTACCTCACGGATTTTTATGTAACGGAAGACTCTACATTTCCACCTCAAGTATGGGCCAGTTCAGAAAACTCTTCATTTCGCACTAGTAATGCTTGTGAAAGTTTTCATTCAAGGTTTAATCAAAATTTTTACACCAGCCACCCGAACATATTTTTGTTTACAAAAATATTGTTAAACTTTCAAAGTGAAACATACATTAAAAGGCGCAGTTCTGTTCTTATGCCCTTAATTAAAAACAATAAACTGAGTATTTTTGTTAAGGAAAAAGTGAAAGAGTTTAATGATAACCATATTTCAAGATTTGATTTTATAAAACTTGTTTCTTATAGATTAACACCTTATTATTAAAAATGTATTTATGTATTTGATAAATTTATATGTGCAATAAAAAAATAATAATAATAAACTGATAATTTTTTATAACTATATACTATATGTTTTATATATATATTTTCATTTAAAATAATATACATACGAGTAGATATTAAAAAAAAATATATTTTCGAATTTTATTTGTACCTACCAACAAGGATAGAAACTTTTACGTCTCGGGACTCTACTCGTAGTACACCTTTTTTGGGATGGGGATTAAAACAGGTAAACGGGACTCTACTCGTATCTCCCCATTTAGGTAACCCTGAATCATAAATAGCTATATTTCGACGCCTCACAGGTTGTATGGAAATGCGGTCATTATTGTTTCTTTTTTAAATAAATACCGGGTTTTCTCTGCGTTTTGGCTTCTTTTGTATATTTATGTGTCCAGTACAGTAATCAAACGTTACGGTGGCATATATTTTTATTTCTTGTTAGAAGAAATAAAACTATAGAAAAAATATATATGCAAAGCATATAATATTTAATACCTGAATACCGAAAGTTATGATTAAATTTCGATTATCTTACAAAAATATCTTAACAGTTAAAAAATAACATAAAATAATAACATCTTTATTCTTTATATTATTTTTTAAAAGTGTCTTGATGGTTTTAGGCAATGGCAAATATCTTTTATTTGGCTCTTTTCTTAAACTACTGATGTAAGGATCAGAAGAAGTCAGCAACAAGTAAAGAGTTAAAAAGTACACCGTTTGTATTCACTGTGTCCAGACGACTCATCACATCCCCATTTTGACAATACAGTCAATTCACTGTCCATTACTAAAATTTCTTCTTCTGATTTTGTTTGTAACAATCTCTCAGCTGTATGATCCAATAGTGCCTGCAAAGCAAAGCAGGCGTAACTTTCAGTGACATGTATATCATCCAGATAACACTGTTTATTTGCGTTTAACTCTTTGTAGTATGGTGGGAAAAGATGACAACCAATTGTTTCTGTTGCTTTTCTTTTTTCAGCAGAGAACTGAGGACAAGATTTAACTTTTTACTTTTTGGTAACTGTAATAATTATTTCTTAAGAAAAACTTTCTTGCAGATTCTAAGTTTTTCTGCGTTTGGTTGTATTACAGCACAGTTCAAACGATTTTCCCGGACGTTTGTTACTGCACTGACAATGAGATGATGTGGATGCTCCACTAGTTTTAGGCTGCGTCGGTGGCGATATTTCTAGGCAGTTTTTTGCAATGAACGTTTTCTTGTTTGTTGTTGCTGCTATCCATTTACTTTGAAATTTGTCTATAATATAATAATATACTTTTCGTTAGTTTTTGTGGGTTTCACACCGCATGCTCTCTGATAAAAAGGAAGTTTTCGTTTGATGAATTCAATGCATTGTTTTGGGTAAAGATCCCATGACAAAATTATGTCTACCAAGTCTAATTCTTAAATTCATGATTGGAAAAATCTACATTTACAGCATGAGAACTTGGACGTAAATGAATTGTTATTGTGTGCTATCTACCGTCCCGTTGATAAATTGAAAATTCACGGGACTGCAAAATCTAACGAATGCAGGCCTGAAACTGCAGTAACGTTTTGTTATAATAATAATAATAATAATAATAATAATAATAATAATAATAATAATAGCTTTATTGTCCAACGGTTAACCATTTACAGGACAAATTATATATAAAATAACATACATACATTATTAAAGATACATAATTAGAAATATTACTATGTGCGTGGAAATGAAATGAAATATAATTCAAAGAGAGAAAGTAAAACTAATAAAATTGATTAATTGTGTTGTAGAAAATATCAGAATATAACAAATCTGCAATACGACCCATTGATGTGATAGGAGATGAATGGAGTAACAAATTCGTTCTAGGGAAGCGTAATGCAAATGTAGGAGAGGAACGAGGGCAAATACGAGGTACAAGGGAAATTAATACGGGAAAGTAAATCGGGAGTCAATTAAGCCGTGAACAAGTCTCCACATAAATCTGGCACTATGAATTTCTCTGCGCTGTCCCAAGGACCGGACACTAAGTTTTTGCAAAAGCAGTCCATAATCCATACCACGCTCCGGGTAAATCCCATCCATGTTAAAGGATAAGTGTTTCAAGAATCGCCTTTGTATCTTCTCTAAGGATAATTGCAGGTAAATATAGTGTGGCAACCAGACAGGCGAAGCATATTCCAACTTTGTTACCACAAAAGCGAAGAACATAGTCTTAAGTAAAGATGTACTACGAAAAATCTTGCAGGTGCGTAAAACAAATCCCAAAGCCTTTAACGGAGAAATGCAAATGTTATTAATATGAGTAGCAAAGGTTAAGCGGGAATCAAAGAAGACGCCAAGATCTTTAACAATATCAACTTTTTTAAGAATGGAGTTATTAATATTATAAGTAGAATTAATGAAATTATTTTTTCTTGTAAATGAAACAAAGCAGCACTTATTGACATTCAATTTTAATTTATGTGTAGAACACCACTGAGCAATCAAATCCAAATCATGTTGCAGGCGATTGACGTCATCCCAAGTTGCAATAGGCAGATATATTTTCAGGTCATCCGCATAAGCCAGTACCGGACAAGTTATAGAAGTTAACAAATGGTTAATAAATAATATGAATAAGGGAGGCCCCAAATGTGATCCCTGCGGAACTCCTGATGTGGGCAGAAATTCGAATGATTTAAATCCATTATAAGAAACATACTGATATCTGTTGCTTAAATAAGATTCTATAAGCAATAATAAGGAAGTGCTCAAGCCTAAAGACGATAATTTGGCAAGTAGAATTCCGTGGTCGATAATATCAAAGGCACTACTACAGTCCGTGTAAATGACGTCGACTTGGCCACGAGCATCAAGTACCTCGCCAATATGTTGACAAATCGACACAAGGTTCGTAACTGTAGATCTCCCGGGAACAAAGCCGTGCTGATAATGTGAGATGTATGATTTAGTGTTGTAACATACACATGAGTATATGATACTTTCAAAAATTTTAGCAAAGTTAGACAATATAGATATAGGTCTATAATTATCCACGTGTGTATTATCGCCCTTTTTAAATACGGGGCTTGTTCTTGCACGCTTCCAAGCGGTCGGAAAAGTAGAAGTTTTAATTGCTAAGTTTATAATGAAAGTCAATGGTCTTCCAAATGCAATCCTTGCATCGTGCAAAAGAAAGCTCGGAATTAAATCATCGCCGGAAATATGTCTCTGTGGGAACTCGGCCATTAACCTGACCACCTCCTCCTCCGTAACAGGTAATAATGTAAAAGGAACATGATTGGAATGTTCATTATTAAAACAAGAATCAGTGCTGATAATATGTATAGACGAGAACATATTGGCAAATGCATCAACTATGCCTTGCGGTGATTCCAGACGGGTACCATTACGAAATAAAACTTTAGGAATGCGTGTAGTCCCTTGCTTGGCATGAATATATTGAAATACATTTTTCGATTTTTATAGATTCCTCAACCTGTGCGAGATAAGTGGAGTAGGCCAAAGCAATATCAGTCTTGCAAATACTTCTAACTCTTCTAAATTCATTATAAAAGTAATTATTATGTGTAGATTTTCATTTACGCCGATAGTATTCCTTCAATTTCAAGTTGGTAATTATATTATTAGAAAACCACACTGGATATTTAGACTTTCTGGAGGTGGATGAAAATTTAGGAATGGATTTATCCAAAATATTATAAAGAAAATTATAAAACTTCTCAAGAGCACAATTGACATCAGTAAAAGTTTCCAAGAAAGACCAATCAGCATTTACAAGATCTTTATAGAGCTGATGAAAATTTGCTTTTCGAAAATTATACCGAATGTTTATGTTAGAAGGAAACACAGTTGGGTTGTTAAAAGACACAGAAAACGGTAAGGAAATAGATAATGGAGGATGATACATATCAGCAGGAACAAGTGGAAAATTTTCAAGTGGAACAACAATATCAGAATTGAAATTTCCAGTAACAAGGTCAAGAACTCGATTGTTACAATTAGTAATATTATTATATTGTATTAAATTAAGAAAACCACAAAAATATTTAAAGGTGCAACATTTAGTGCAGGACAAGGGATTGATTACAAACTTTGGCAAATTGAAATCGCCAATTAAAAGCACTCGTTTATCAAACAAAATAGTTTCCAAAATATCAAAAAATAGATCGAAATCCTGGTGGGGAATATTAGGTGGAATATACACAGCTATAAGATAAAAGGAAATTGAATTAAATTTACAATTACAAATAACTAAATCAATTAAAGGAACAAGAAAAGAAATTAAACTAGTATCAATCATTTCAAATGATACTTCATCTGAGAAGGCAACAAAAATACCACCACCCGTAGATCGATTAATTACATCAAATTGTCTGTCACATCGGACAACAGTATAAGAAGGAGGAACCATTCAGAATTGGAAATCGAACGATCAAGCCAACTTTCGGTAATAACAATTATATCATAATGAGACTCACAAACAGCCTTAAAAAATGAATGAGTTTTTGTTCTCAGACCACGGGCATTCTGGTAGTAAATATCAAGTGTAATAGGAGTACCGTTGGAGCTACTTAGTTTAAAGAACTTACAATTGTGGGTATACCTTTAATATACCTAATTTTTAAATTTGATTCGCCATTCTTCAAACGATTGTTCAATTCAGCTTTAGCATTTTTATGGATTTGTAGCTGCATTGGTGTGCGATCACGATATATAGATAATTTCGAAAACTTCTGCATAGTCCTTAATTTGGAAATATTTCGCATTACGATGGAGACAGAAGAACCAGAAGAAAACGAAATTCTGATTGGACGAGAGCGATTAGTAATGGAGGCATCGAATCTACCGAGTCTGGAAACCTTTAGATTAGTGTCATTAATTTCTAACGAGGAACAAATTTCACTTATCATCCCAACGTCAACAGCAATGTGGTCGTTATTATTCTTGCACGCAATCTCAGTAGACCCAAAGATAACAATGTTATTCTTACGCTGATCGCGGTCCTGAACCTCTTGAATGATACGTTCAGTATCAATAAGAGATCCGGACGAAGACGACTCAAGAATTGACTCCCTGAGAACCCTAACATCGTTCTGAAACGCAGCTAAGATAGATTTCAGACTATTCAAGTCATTACCGTATTTCAAACAGCTTTTACATGTCGATGTAATACCAGAACTCAAATGAATTTTGCGCGCCTCCGAAGTGGAGACGTCAACACAATCAATAATGTATAAGTGATATAAAACAAAATATTAGCTTTTCTGTGTATTAATATGGCTAACTATCACGAAGTACACACTTTCATAATCAACTTAAACCCAATTATTATAAGTACAATGGCGGCCATCATTTTAACAGTAGTAATACCGAGCATTAGTTATAACCCATTGAACAAAACCCCAAATTACCGCAGCTAATCTCAATTACATGTTGTTAACTATATTTCAATACATCGTTTGAGACAATACGTAAAGCGGAGAACAGAGGAGAAGTATTCTTTTGCTCTAATGGAATTCTGATAAATCTTCAATTTTTGGTGATTTACTAAATCGGCAGTCCACTGAGTAATTAAGATGTTTTAGTAAATATATTTATAGTAATTACTTTCTTAAAACATACCACTACAATAAACAAAAATGCTTTTTGCGTTATCTTTTCTTTTCTAAAGTACAAATAAACATCAATATCAGTGTTTCGCTGCAAGTCTAAAACTCTGACACCTGACTTTGATATTAAAAATTCAGTAGAAAAAGCAGCAAACTTTTTAGAATAGTATTAGTTGTTTATTTAATTAATTAAAATCACATCAAATAATCTACATTTTCAACATTGTGAAAATAGGATTTTGTCCGCTTCTGAACCCATGTGCGCCTGTAGACCTAAAAATATGTTCAGCTCGTCTTCGGTCGAAAAATGTGGAGATATTCAGGTGTTATCTCGATGGCGAAACCGATATATCCAGTGGATCCGATCCGGAGAATGAGGAAATCGTGCAGATACGCGGGATGCGAATAGTAACAAGTTCATTGGCCAAACCAACCGCGGCACATATGCGATTATGCAATACGGAGCGATATTTCAGAACAGATTTCCCGACTAATTTACGGAGAATAACTATTAAAAAGAAATAGACATTTTTGTTGTGTTTCTACGGTTATGCTCTCTGAATGTTATTTTTCATTTTGTAAAAATAGAATACTGGCTATTAATTTTGGTTTAAGTAGAAGTGTAAAATTGTTACCGGTAGCAAAGAAAACTTTAAATTATATTTCTGGCGTTGGATGTTTGTGTATTCAAGACTTATAAACTCATCCCAACTACAATTTTGAAAACAAAATAACAATACTGTAACTCTTCCACCATTGTAATACAAAAATACACTATTTATGTGTGGAAGATTTATAGGATTTGATTCTGTAAACTTAAAAGTTAAAAATATGCAGCGTTGAAACCTACAAAAAGAAATTTTTAAGAAATTCTTCTCCGACTACCTTATAAGCGAAGTTCTGGACTGAAAAAGCTTTCATTAAAGCACTTAAAGTGCTATGCATTTTCTGGAAGTTGTTAGTCATAAACTATACTCCAGTTTACTGCACAATACATGTCAGTTTGTGTCAACTAGTCGCACATGCAGAATATTCCGATAAGGAATAGTGCAAGTACATTATATTTTAATTTTCAGAAATGCTACGAATATTTGTATTTGTATTTGTAATTATATTTGCTTAATTACAATATATATATATTTCGTGACCTTTTATACTTATCTTATATGATACAAATGTTTGTTTATATATTTATCTAGTTATATTTTCACTGAAGAAGGTATTCCGAAAACGTTTGCAAACGTTCTGAAAATATAACTATCGTTCAAACCAGCCTTGTTTTATTGACCTATTAGTGGTAGAGATCTATCATATAACTTAATTACAATAAGGTTATCCGTAAGACTGTCTTATAAAACCCCTAAAAAGGTAAAGCTATATATGTATAAGCCAATAAATGATGTCTATTGATAGTGATTGCAAGGACTGTGGTGCAGTTACCCGGTAAACTTCTTACCAGACAATTATTTGGAACAACCGCCGGCAATCTATAAAATTGGTTATAGCGAATGCGATAAAGAATGTACGGAGCAGTCCAGAGGCGCAATAGCTACACGATTCAAAGAACATGTGGCACATTACGGCTATGGTTTCGATTCATCGAGTGTCACGAAGCATGTACGACACGGTATTAAAATTGATGAAATGTGTTAATTTGCCGCGAGTAATAGATATGTATTAAGCGAAACATGTAATTGAAAGTGTAAACTTTTCAACCCTCCGTTTGGCATATGGGTTCAGCCAGACTTTTTCGATTTCAATTGTTATTTTAATATACTTCCGATTGAACTAGTCACCTGGAGTTTCGTGACTTTTCCTTATATTGAATTAGCTATAATTTCTTAGAAAATTAAATATTACTAAATATTAGGAGGATACCTTGCATACGAGGATGATTGCAGTGATATCTCAGGATGCACGTCACATTGGTACTTCATATGGTCTGCCCAGACCCCTAGGTATTTTACATAGAAATGTATAAAACATGATGCGATTCGTACATTTCAGCTCGCTCCTTTTTACTTCTTATTGATGATTTTCAATTCGAAATATATTTCATATTCTTGCGCATTGTGGGCACATATAAACGTAAGTATTCGCTCGTACGAACTTGCAAATAAGATGTTCATTCACATTTTATCGCATTGTTCTTTGCGTATTCTATTGAACGTATAATATTGGTGCTAATGAGATACAACCACGCGAATTTTTCTAATTTTTCGTTCTCTTCAAAACGAGTGATGAAGTGGGAATCGTTTATAATACGCGATCACGAAAACAGAGTGCGGATATTGATTTTCATACACGATTGGCAGCTGCTTTAGCCAAAAACGTAGAATGTAGAAGGACTGAAGAAGAACTTGCTGAAATCGATTTATCCATTGACGATGACAACGATCATGATAGGGATTGTGTAGCTGATGACGATGCTTCTGATATTGAAGAGGAAACGATAATCGAAGCGAACGATATTTCTGATAGTGACGACGAAAAAGAAGAGGGAGGAATGCGTGCTGGGAATCAAGAAAAAAAGTGCAATGAATGATTGCTTTTATGGGAAGGATACCACAAAATGGAATAAAAATGAAGCCGCTGCTGTTGGTCGTTTGAGCCATCACAACATTATGCGTTTCCGAGCTGGACCCTTAGAACGAAATTCGATTCCGATCGAGGGATTCAAGAAATTCTTCAAACCAAACATATCGTTAATCATCACCAGCACGAATCGGTATGTGAAAAACGCTGTTCAAAATTGGAATTCACTAAATCCTGATAAAAACAAAGAGTTTGGAAAGATATAACTAGCATGAATTAGATGCATTCATCGGAATAATTCTAGCCGCTGGTGTTTCACATAATATGCAGAAATCAGACTTTGTTCACAGGGAACTGATAAGACGCGCCGTAAAACTCGTTTGTGCAAAATATTCAGACCCAGTATGCTAACAACATTCAAAAGTTAATGATAGCTGTTTTAGTTGTATAAATAATAATTAATAACAGAATTTCTATCGCATTCCATCATGGAATTGATAATACACTCTGAAATAAGACACAAAAATTAACGGAGAAAAAAGTGCTTTCCACCTTTAAAGAAATTATTTTTCAATAATCTCACCTGAACAGGTAGTTCAATGTTTATAAAAATCTCTGAGAACCAAGAAAAGCCCGAAAATATATATCTGCATACGATGCAATTCTAATAACTGAATATTTCCATACGAATACATGAAAATACATAGGGGTCTGGCCAGACCCTATGAGGTACGAATGTGACAATGCGAACATGTGCCAAACGGTGGGCTAAATAAAGACATAGGGTACATTAGATGACTGTACTCCGCGCTTTTCGATCTAGATAAGCAGGCAATATCAGTTTCTTGTCCGGTGTGTAATTAATTAATTAATTAAAATATCTGTCTGATGTTGGACAATAGAAGTGTGCATTATTAAAAATTATCAGACTAAAATTAAACACACAATATTATCCAAGAATCATCACATCATTTCTTATAGTTCATACTTGATGTAGGTAGATCCATCATTCAGTTTAGGTACATAACGGTACATGTAAATTGATTTAAAAATTATTTAAGCAAGAGTGCAATACTATAAGCACGCTATAATTATTTAGAAAGTTTGTCCGGGCGGAGACACGCACATCAGGGTAAAGAGCACGTTCTTTATGAATTTACATAGTGCTAAATGCTATTATTGACAGAAGAAGTGAACGATAGAGTTTCTAATAAACTTGAAAAAATGCACACGACGCAATGTTACGAGCAGGAAAACAGCAAGAATCGAATTGGTATCTTTGTAGAATATCATCGCGTTTGCAAAATATCATGTAAAACACCATACGTCCATTTGTTATACTCTTGTAGAGTTGTTAGAGATTTGCAAGGATTACTGAAAATCTGGAAACAACCCCAACGAATAAAAAACTAAAAAAAGTTGAATATGCTGAAAATGAAAAGGCCACTAAATTGTATTTATCTGACTATAGGGCACTGGTAACAAAATTGCCAATGGGATACTCATCCGAAAAAGTAAAAATTACATGAGGATTATACAACAGAGAGTAAAGATAGATTTGTGAATATAATCCAAACAATGAACTGGCAATCGTTGATGTGGAACAGCCAAAATCTATTTAAATCATTCCATATAAACTTGAGTAAAGTTATTGATGAGGCCTTTTTTCGACGGAACTGACAGCGAAACGATGGGTGTCGTACATGAAACGACGAAAGTTGTGACGGCAAAGATATACATATAGTTAAAATTTTGGAAATAGTTGCTCAAATAATTAAAACAGAGGAAGTATTACCATATATCAACAATGTGAAAACGAATATGAGAATAACATAGATAACGCAAAGCGTGAGAAAATGCACAGTTTCATAAAACAAAGCGAAAATAGTCAGACAAACAGAATAAACAAGACATGAAAAGAGGGAGGTGTTGGAGAATTGATGTGAGAGTGCCTTGTAGGACCGATTCAATCGTCTGAGAATTTTCTACATAATTGCAGAACCTCCGTTGCTTCTTCCATGTTTCTGGGGTCGGTGGAAGATCAAGACATATTTAAAATAATACATGACCTTAAATGAAAAACGACCACCGATGTTCACATATGGTTTCTCTGTTGCACTACTGAAACAAGTTGCTTCAGCTTTAACGCCACACGTTACACAATCCTTATATATATTTGTGTATCTGCAGTATGTTTATATACACAGGAATTCCTTTCCCGCCAATTTCCATAATCATGACTACCCCACGAAATCCAGAAACAAGCTATTGTTGGGATTGATAGGATTGGGAGATGCCGAATAAGTACCAATTATGTTGGTCCAAAACTTTAACTATCTTCTTGAAAAAGTCCGACGAAAACAGAAGTTTCTAGACTGGGTTGAGGAATATCTTCTCCAAAACGCATTTTACACCGTACAGGAGTTTATGGGAAAGAAAATAGAATTTAAGAATCAGTAAACAGCAGTCTCTTGTATAAAGCTGTTTGGTTACAGGTCCTTTGTCATATACATCTGTATGTTTTGTTTTATTTCTTGTTACGGCCAGTTTCTCACAGGGTTCCGATATTGTAACTTCTGGCCTCCCGCTCCAACTTCTAACGTGTGGATGGTGCCCCGCTTTCGTAGGTTTTTGATACAATTCGCCTTTTCGTATGCACGTGTCGTTTTTCGTGAATAGGTTATTCCGTTTTTACTTTAAAGTCTGGTTTGTCGAGAATATGCAGGCTAATTTGACTCTGGGCAGTTATCGTTGTGTGCATTTGGGAATTGCGCTTACCCAATTTTGTTGTTCGAACTATCGGCCACGTTGTACGTTTGCTTTTCTCTAAATTGGAGGTGAGTCTTTCCTTTTGTTAATTACGATGCCATTATTTTCTCTTTCATGTTGTTGTAGGGCACTAGTATAGGACTAGTAGGGTGCTATAATTTATTTTTGAGAACATCTGAGAACTTTACAAACATCTAAGACCGACGTAGTCTTTAGTTTGCTGTATCCGGCTGGATTTCCGACATTTCAAACACCAATTGCGAGGAAACCCGCCATCTTTGACAGCTTCCGTCTCGACAGCAACTAAAATGCCGAAGGAGAGTTGACAATCGGAAACACGTCCCGCGTTTATTTTATTTTTGTCTCGTTGGGTTTATGGAAAAATATCCTAGAATTATTGAATTAATTTGGCTCTAGTAAGTCGGGAATTTGTGTTCGAGTAAAAAGGGGCTTTCTTACTTTTGCTATCTTACAGTTAACGATTTAGTTAGATATTTGTTCAACGAAACATTCATTTCTGTTTAGTATTTTAAAGGAGGGGAGGGGGAACATGTGACGAATAAAGTGTGATTCAACGTCATTTTCTCGCCTCAATTTATTTCTTTTATTTTATTTTTAAATAGAGTTTTCGAGTCGCGACAGAGTAAAAGAATCAGTAACGTAGACGGTTCGGATAACCTCGTCTAACTTACCAACGCAGCTGAAGGATCTATTTGACTCCAGAAATTTAGATGCAATCCAGTTTACCATAGGAGAGGAGAAATGGCGGGTAGAGGTTGGTTTTCATCTTTTATCAAGAGGAACAGCAAGTTGTTAACCCCACAAATATCGTCAGATTTTTCAAACACGTAAAAAGTTCTTGACCGTTGCCATTTTGAAGCAGCTGATATTCGGAACGTTGACGAGACGGGTGTAACAACAGTCCAGAAAACTCGAGGAATCAAACAAATTGGAAAAATTACGTCAACCGAAACAGGGACTTTGGTAACCATAGCGGCAGCAGTATCAGCCTAGGGAAATGTAATACCTCCGTTCTTTGTCTTCCCGAGGGCAAACTTCGAGGATCATTTCATTCGCGATGCTTCAAGCGGCAGCGTTGGAGCAGCAAATTCAAGTGGTTGAATGACGGAGAACGTTTTTCTTGAATTGGCCCCACATTTTATTCGTCATATCAGACCATCTAAAGCGAGACTAGTTTTTTTATTGCTGGACAATCACGATTCTTATTTATCCATCGAAGCGCTGAATTTGTTCAAAGCCAATGGCGTCATTGTTCTGTGCATCGCACTGCAGTCACAAATCATCCTGGAAAGACTACGACCATCTACGATATCCCCGGAATCGTAGCCTCTGCACTTCCACTCGCCTGCACAGCGGAAAATATTCAAGTTGGTTTCAGAGTGTCAGGAGTGTGGCCCTTTAATGTTGAAATTTTGCCTCCTGAGGAGTTTCTTGCGGGATTTGTGATTGATCGCCCAAAACCGCGACGCTGTGAAATCGTCCACGAACCACAAGGATCGACGCAAGAAATCCACAAAATACGTCCGACCACGAGACATCAGATCTTTCCCCAAGACAGATCCGAAAACAGCAGATGCAAAAAAGCGTAACACTAGAAAGTGACGATGGACACATCGGTGACACATCGGTGACACACACGGGATCACCAATAAAAGCTGCACTGGGGAAAGAGGATTCACGGAAAAAATATAAATTGTCGGAAGACAAAAAATACTGCGAGAGCCTAGAAAGCTGCTCAAAGCAAATCGAAACGTGGTAAATAACCAAAAGATTATCTATATAGCTTTGATTTACATTAGTTTATTTCGTGCTAGTATACAAAATAACTTAATATTATTAAATACAATTTTCTTGAGCTGTATTCTGTGTTGTATTTATTTTTCGATACTCGGCCAACATGCCCCACAGATGGCGCATGTTAGCCGTTCTACCGCGTCGCGTCTGATCGTTGACTAATCTGGCTCGAATTTTTTCAAGTATGAAAAAATTAGAATAGTTAGCCAAAAGTAAAGTGGTAATGTGGTAATACGCTTTTTTCGAAAAATCAAGCCAGAAAAGCTACGAAAATTTCGAGAATATAACTCCACCAACTAGCCCCGCTCTCCCCTACATTCAAATGATGATGATTTTTTCTAAATTTGGAAAATGGGATGTTGAATTCCTCAGTAAATGCGATTTCCATAAAGTTATTTTGTCTTTGAATGTATTTACCGAACCCACCATTTTCGAAATATGACGATTTTTACCTTACATTTCCAAGTTTAATTCATTTGGTTTCATAGTTATATCAGTCAGAAATCCCAAATCTGCAAGCCATAATTGATCACTTAACTCTGGATACTCATCATTTCTTAATGCCAAGAACTGTTTGATTTCGCTAATCAAACAAGCAAATCTTCATCAGCTTAATCAGCTCTGATAGAGTTGATTATCTTTACATCACGTGTTGAAAATGAAGAACTTTAGCACATAACGCTTCCTGGTGGATGGTGCACTGGTAGTGGACGAATTTGGGAAACATTTCATTTTCTATGCACCGCACAATGAACCCATTTTTATTGCACTTGTGGCAAGTAATTTTTTTAATGGCAACTGACTTTTCTCTGCATAAATCATGAATGTATCGTAAATATCTTTACCCTGTGTTTGACCCTTCAGTGGCAATAATGTCAAAAATTCTTCCTTCATAGTGAAATTTTCAAATGACATTCTAATAATCACATACAGATGTGCGATATCGAATATATCGGTAGATGCGTCCAGTTGAAGAGAATAATACTTACATCTCCCGATATCACTTGCTAAGTTCGATTCCATATCAATAGCAATAGTTTCAACCTATCTCGATACAGTTCTGACTGATAAGGGTATTGACTTGATTGCAGCAATAGTTGCAGTTTTGTTCTTGAAATGTTCGAAGACAGAATCAGCAACTGTTACGAAAGCTTCCTTAAATATTTTTCTGTCTACAAAATTTTCTTTTTTTTTAGCAAACAGACGAGAAACTTTCAAAGACGCAATAGTAGCACTTTCGGAGAGCTGAACTGGCCTAGTGAAAACATTTTGTGACTTTATTAATACTGTTTTCAACTCACCGATTCGTTGTTATCGAATTCGTATTCAGCGGAAAACTACGCTTAAATGACGAATGTGTTGGTGGGAAATGTCTTTTAATGAAACTTTCTTTTAGGTGTGTTACGCTGACGCTGCACAGTAAACAAATACTTTTTCCATTATATTTGATGAAACAAAACTGTTATTTCTACGCATTATTAAAATAATAAGTTCTTGGTTACAGATGATGCCAATGACACACAATATCAAATCAATGTACAAAGAAGAGAAATGTGGATGCTTGCCATTTGTTTTAGTCTTTTTAAAATAATTAGAAACATTAAAATTAATTTCACGAGAATGTTCAGGAATAATCATTCTCCTTTTCGTTGGTGTCTCCGACACCAAATTCGATACGGAAGATGACATTTTGACTGAACGAAATAATAAATACAAAGAGCAGAAGGAAAATAAAAAATTATACACAATACAAAGAACGCTAACGAACAATTGACAGACACCAATCGATCAACAGCTAGGTCCTTACACGCAAAATATGTAGCTATCTCTCTTAGTTCTATCATTGTCTTTCATTATATTGCGCAAATTGGTTTCTGCGCCGGTTTGTTCCGATTTCAATCGTACTCAAGTAGCGTTGCCGTTTTGGTTAAATTTAACCAAAGGTGGTTATTTTTTGTTGAACTGTGAACATGTGAACTTTTTGTTAATTTTGGTAAATTTTCATTTTAGAAATAATGTACGCGTTTTTACTTATTTTTTTATAACAGACATGTCAATATGGTACAAGAAAAGACATAATTGGAATTTCTGGTTGTATTTATTTTTGCCACTTTATCGAGGACGCACCTATGGGCGCTAGCGACTGCTGCATTAGACCTTATTCAACATTTACTACGACTTAATTTTACTATCGCTTACATTTTTTGTCCTAACAGTATACATACACCTCTTTATTTTACTCGATGTGTATGACAAAATAATTTTCCACCAAAACTTTCTAATATTTTCCAATTTTCCTGTGATAGCAGGAAAATATTCTTTGAAACACATTTTGTTGTATTTGATCTTCGATGCACTGTAAATATGTAGAAGATTGTATGTGGTAAAAGTAAGTCAATGAATGTAAAAGAAATAAGAAATGATTAAAGAAACATCAGCAGATAAAAATTTTGTTTGCCGTAAAATGAATTACTAATAATAACAAATGTTTGAAGTGATTAGTGATTACCGACTGTGTGGTTCGATGTTATAATTAATAACCGCAGTGTGCTTGCTTTACAGTTGCATTGTTCAGACGACCTTGTAATTCATTGATGGTGTTTCCCTTGTCTCATTAACGAATGATTTTAGATGACTCCACAAGTAAAGATCGATCATATTTAAGTAAGACGAACGCGGGGGCCATGAAATAGGTGAATTGCAGAAAGCGAAAAATTACAAGTGTCTAGCTACTACGAGGAAAATATGTATTGATAAATAAACGTACTGGAAAAAAAATCATAAATGAATTTACATAAATACTTGTTTTAGTGGGCAGGATGTAACAAAACTTCATTGAAAAATTAGAATTCACTTGACCTTGCTGTACATATTAATCGCATTTTAAGATATGCTCAAATGTTACTACTTTTAATATTTTTACGTCTAAACTGTAAACATAGGTAATGCGAGCGGTGTTAAAAATGTTTCATGCGTTTTCCATCGGAAACTTCAAAAATTCCTATCGGCATTTTTTATCTTACAAAGTTGCTTTATTCGCTTTAAACTTAATTTGATACATAAGTTATGAAAAGGGCTGTATATGTACAAAAAACCTTGCAAATTCTAAATATGGATTAATGTTACATCAGGAAGTTTGATGTAATCAGGATTTTTCCGCAAGACCGAACGTAATTTTTCAGCTACTTGTTGGCCTTGTAGAATCAATTAGTTGATTTAGCGTGGTTTCGGGTATGCTGATTGCTCCAGTGACAAAGAAGTGTCCTGCAAACTCTTAATTAATCGGAGATACCTGGGTAATGTTCACAAGTTCTACATCTTGCGAATTTAAAATTAAAACTACGTTTTTCATTGAAATGTTATAGTATAAAACTGCATCAAATAACTAGCTTGGGTTCCACCGCAGATTTTGCATGGCAACTAGGAAATGGGATGCTATTGTTTGCGCAGTAACTTTAGTAATTCTAGTGCTGTATAAGAGACACAGCACAGCAGATTCATTTGTTTTCAATATTCCTACTGAAATACGAAGCGTGCTATTTCTTCTGCATCCGTTGTTTCATCGATTGTAACCTACAGTATTTTATTTTTTAGTTAAAAATAATATCGTGGGTTTGGGTTGGTAACTTCAGCAGGGACGGATGTCTTCCAAAACAGTTAAAAATGTTGATTGTCAACTACATGTTACGGAATGTTACACACAGTTAACAAAATATTGATATAACAATAATAATAAATAATTAAAAATAATAGTATCTTTTATGCTGCATAACAACAAATATCTACGTAATATACAAACTATATAGTATAAGACAGATGATACACAATCCCAAGACGAAGTTTAGCATTATAATTGCTCCAACTTAACCTTCGAAAAAAGGAAATATAAAACCAATGCAAAACTAAACTACACTAATCGGTAGCAATCGGTATGCAAAAACGCAATAGGTGTACAGCAAGCACACAAAGCGCATTATATAATTATATAAACAGAAATATAGTAAAAGCAGCATGCATTATTAAATATGTAATAAAACTAGCTTAAGTTTCCTTCTAAATGGCCGGTTGTTTCAAGTTTTTCGAGATATTGGGAGGTTATTATATTTAGAATCAATACGCTGCAGGAATGAAATGCCACTAGGCGGGCCAGGAGCGGTACGGTATACGTGCGTATACGGCTCGGTGGCTCCGAACCCTTACACCGAAAGGTAGAAAGGGTAAAAGATTATATATATATATATATATAATATATATATAATATATATATTTAGAATGTATCCTAAAAGAAAATGTACTTTTTAACAATCGCAATTTGCTTGCAGAAGGTTAGATTTTACCACCAAATCTACTGTTAACATTATCTACCGTTTTCTTCACAACTTCTGCATCGAATTAAAACAGAATAAAGTTCTAACACAGTAAAACAAAATATGTAAGAGAAAATATTTTCCCGCTGCAACAGGAAAACCGAAATCAATGTTATAAGTTTTGGATGTAAATCACAAGGAACCGTTAGAATACCACTGAGATTACCTATGTTTATAGCTTAGACGAAGAAATGTAAACGATAGTAAAATTTGGCAACATTTTTAGCATACTCGTGCATGCGAAATCACCACCGAAAACTCTCATTTTCATCTTGTACGTTCACTGGACTGGCTTTTACCTCATACAAGCTTCTATGTTAATTTGATGCGTAGGTAGTGAGAAATACTTTACAGCTTATGCATCAAATTAAAGAGAAGAAAGAAACTAATAAAACAAAATATATAAGCAAAATATTTTCCTCTTTTCACAAGAAAGTCGAAAATAATTTTTGTTTCTGAAAGAAGTTTTTGACATGCACATAGAATAAAATCAAGAGCTATATTTACTGTTTAAACAGAGAAATGCAAACGCTAGTAAAATTAGGTCAATATGTTAAGCGAAGTCAAGTTAATATTTGTATAGGGGGTGTATATTTATTTTTAGAACTACGGTGTCGAACGCCGAGTGCCTATCGACAGATCTCTTGCGATGAAAAAGTTGACGATCCCAAAGAAACACTTTTATTTGCTCAAATTGAAAAAATATGTATTTCTATTTTACACTCATTGACTTATTTTTACTTCATACACTCGTATAAATAAATTTGACGCATTAGTTTTGATAAATTCTGTATATCTGATTTTATTATATACAGATACGGTGGGGATTTGTGAATCAGTTTGTCATAAAATAAACATAGCCAGAGCAACTCTCTTCGACCACTCATATTTAACCAATCTTTAACCAACTTATAAGAAATGTGATCATGTTTCCTGAGACCATAAACAAGCCCTTGGCATACATTCCTTTGTCTTTGATCTTGAGTTCATCTCTTCAAAAATCATGGGATGCACTACAAGTCCCTTTTTTGCCACTTTTCTTTTCACAGTTTCCACCTAATGCCAAGTACATTTCTTTCTATTGTTGAATGATGTTTTTGTATCTGTTCTGCAATTACTTCAACATTCTTGTCCTTCCTCCATGTCCAATGGCCTAGTGTGTCTCGTGAAGTATGTTGAAAATCTGCTCTATATGCACATAATAACGTACTGATGATGACCCGTCACTCTCCGGGTATATTAATTTTTCACTATCACCCAACTTCGTAATGTCGTACCGTTGACGTCGAATCGTTGATAATCCTCAGGTTTTTTTTACACTTGGTTTTAGATTGTGACACTCACACTTTCTCAATTAAGTTCTGGTAGCCTTCCTTACTCATCACGCCACTATTTTCCTTCTTATTCTTAAAAGCATTCAATAGACTTTTATTAAAATGAGCCTCCATTGTGTTAAAACGACTATATCCATATCAAAATAACACAAAACATCTGCACTTAATGAACACTCAACCTCGACTGTCATGAAAGCAAGCAATTAGAGGCCAGACAGGTTAAAACTGACATAAAGACATGTTTAAATACGCATAACCGGAGAGTGCTGGATATTATTCATATATATATATATATATATATAATCAAAAACCCTTTTACCAATGAGGTGTAGGGGCAATTGCTAGTCTAATTGTAGCCGTGTATCAATTTATGCCAGTCCTTCTTATTCCTCGCTAATATTCTTCCCTCGTTCCATGTCAGTCCTCTTCTTTCCAATATCTTGTTTATCACCTTGTTCCAGGTCTCTTTAGGTTTTCACCGCTTCATCTTTCTCGTTGTTTTTGCTTATTTTTGCATATTTTTTTACTTGTCTTTGGCTGTTCATTCTCTCGAGGTGTCCCCACCAGCTCAGTTGTCTTCTTTCAATAAATTCCAGGATGGGTTCAATTTCAAGGTCTTCCCTAATTTTCACGATTCTTAGTCGGTCTCTTTTGGTCACCCCTCGAACTCAGATATTTCATTTCCGCGGCTTGTATCTTGTCTTTTTGTCTTTGTGACAATATCCATGTTTCGCATCCATAGGTAATCGTTGGTCGGTAGATAGCTTTGTAAACATTCATCTTTGTTTTTTTATACTTCTTTTTTCCTATAAAGTTGTTGTTCATTCCATAATAGAGTTTTATTGAGTTTCCAATTCTCTCATTTATTTCCGGTTCTTGATCGCCTTTTCGGTCTATCAGCACTCCCAGGTATTTGAACTGACTAACTTGTTCTATTTTTGTGTTCTCAACTGTTATATCTATTGTTTCTTCTTCCTGTCCCAATACCATCACTTTTGTTTTCGTCTTATTTAATTTCAACCCATAATTTAGCAGTTCTTCGTTCCATACTTGTAGGTTCTCCTGCAGGTCATGCTTATTCTTAGCCACTAGCATTATGTCATCTGCGAATGCGCATTCAGAAAGTGATACTTGTTGCAGTTTTCTGTATCCTACGTATATTCTCTTTGTTCTGCCATTACACCTTCTGGCTATTTCATCCATATAGATATTAAACAGTGTGGGGCTCAGTCCTCCAGTCCTCCAGTCCTTGTTTTAACCCATATTATTATTATTCATAATAACATGATAATGTGATTAATTCTTTAAAACATAAAATATTTATCGCGTTAATCAGAAGTACTTGGTATTATAATAATAAATAATATCCGGTTATTATGCGTACTACCCACATTTATCAAAGCAATGGTAACGTAGCTAATCCAAACATACGTATCTGATAAATATATCTATCTTGTATATCCTTTTCCCCAAATGTCACACTCCATTCAGTTTGGAAGCTGTCTGCAACAGTTTTTCTTGAATGTAGGGGTTGATGGATTTTCCCGGTTGTTGTCTGGCGGTCTTGCATTTCAGTCTATGGTCTTTTGGTCGGTGTGGATATATTTGTACGAGTATACGCACGCTTGGATTTTAGACATGTATTTGATATGTCCACTGGTGGAGTGATCCTGTGTTACTTTTGTAGGACCATCAGCCCTTCTTTTCAGATTATGTTCCTGCAGTTTGTTCTGGAATTTTTGCATTTCACCTTGTGAAGGAATCAACCACTTGGCACGTAGGTTAGATCTTGCAACGTCCAAGTCAAAGTTATGTAACCACGGCTACTTAGGGATCCCTCATCCATAATTCCTCACCTTGCCAGCTCGATTGACCTATTCCACTATTAGCTGTTTGTCAGATGAAGGTACCTCGCACGTAATAAAGTTTAGGGTTATTTATTTTCGAAATAAATAAGCAAATTCCGTTATGAAAACCTTCTAAATCTCATAAATATATATATTTTATCCAGAGATAAAATTCTTTACATTGACGAATCTATTTGTAGCACGGTTTGGTTAGATATGTTAAAAAACCTAAAAGTTAAAAAGGTGATTAATAGATCGCGTATCAGTGGTTCTCAGCACTTTTATTGAAATTTATACGGACGTTACGTCATACTTTCATGTCATACCTCAATAAAGCGTCGTTTCCTCATCTTCTATTCTAGTATAATAATATCCATCCCAATTTAAGTATAAAATTAAACTTGAATCCGTGTATCGGGATATTGATTAAACATTTTCTTATATTTTGCTTCGTGTCTACCAGCCCGACATGTAATACGTGGATGTGCAATACAGTATTCGGTGTTGTTTTGTCATTTTCCTACAACGAGAACACTATGCTCTAGGCACCAATTTCCTTCCGTTTCCTAGACGATCCTGATATGAACTCCCCAATACGTTGTTTGAGTTTGATGAATAAAATTAAAATTGTAAACGTAATCAGTAAAGTTAGAAGTAAACGAAGAATTACAGCTCCGCCGAAAATTGCAAGGTAAGGTAGTTACTGTTTATTTTTCGCCGATACCTTCTTGGAACAATAACTTTATTGCTCTCTTATCTTTCAGTTCTCTAATATATCTTTAGAGTCAGTAAAAACCGTCCGATTCCGTGAACGTTCATTCTTTTAGGGTTGCCACCTGTCAGTAGACCAAGCACTTGAGCATTATGTTCTTTGTACCGATCTCCAAAAACACTCTTACTTCTGTGTAAGCAACACCGTGTTCTCCACACAGACTACTATCTCGCTCAAGAGAAGTCTGAGTATTGTCGTAAGCTCCAGTAGATCTTTACCGAAATGCTTCCGCCTGAGACCATTCAGTTCCTCACAGGCGTAGATAATATGCATGCTAGTTTTCTTTTGTAGTTCGCATTTCGGTCACCACGGTTTTCCTACTATTCCTACGTTGCATAGATGCCTTTCAAGCGTCAGTTTCCACTGGTCACTAGAGCAGTACTGATTTTTATGTTTTTTTTTTTGCTTCTTCTTATTAGCTGTGTTAGCTGATAATTTTGCATCTAGCCTACCTAACAATGTCCTAGTATGGAATTGACCTTCAGTCAAATTCGACTTCTTTGAATGTTCTCTTTCTAGCCATAACCAGATTTACGGTCTGGAAGAATCCTTTGACATTCCGCACACGGGTTCTGGTCCTAAGAAGTTTCCTTTAGTACCTTCCTTGGTTAGTTCATTGGCAATTAAGGTGCCCTTAATGTCCCCATGTGTTGGCATCCAAACCAAAGACACAATATTGTTCCGTGCCATTTCATTAACAATTACAATGTTTTAGCAGTTTTAGCAGTTTTACCTGGTCATTACGCTTACCCTTCTATGTGTACCCTCCCCTCTGATTTCTTCAACACAGGATGTTACTGTAAATAGTGTCAGCTTGACAAATCGTCGCATGTTTTCCCATCCTCAGTAATATCCTCTAGCTAGGGCACTGTTTACAAAGACCAGTCCCTATGCCCCCGTTGGATTGTAATCCGTCTGTAGCCCAGATGCTGGCACTCTAGGTTCTCAAGTGATTCTTCGTTCAGTCTCTAGCCAATATTAAAGTGGGGCAAGCGTTGACTTATATTAATAGTAAGCCTTTATTCATTTTCATCCACTCAATGCCAGACTGGAAATGTAACTGATAACCTATTGATATTAATTCTTCTAATAAGTTGTAAACTTTACAGTCATAACTCTTCTTAAAGGCTGTACACCTATGCAACCATATTCTCAATTTGTAATCATTTTTCGTGCGTCTTCTGTAAATAATTTTTGTTAATTTTTGCTGAAGAGCAATTCTCGTCTAAAAAGGAAGTACTACCTGGACAGATGCCGCGACGGTCATTGAATTATATTTAGGTCGAGAATTGTGAACCAATACCACGTAATGTAGCAAATATAAACGCATGTGCTTATTAATACTTGCTACATTGCAAGTTGGCAACCTAAATATAATGCAATGACCGTCGCGACGTTTGTTCGGGTAGTAGTTGTTTCTGAGGTGGGAATTGTCAACCACCTAATTACAGCATTAGGTAATTTAATTACTGATGCATGGCTCCAGGCGCTGTTTCTCGGAATATTATAGGTTATCGATCCCTCACGGGTCATTAAAAAAGTGAAATGAAAGCATACATATTTATTGAAAAATGACATCGGTTTTATATCTACTTGTATCTGTTTAAAATCGGCAAGTATCTTAGATATCTTCTATGGTTTAAAATACCGTGATTCGACTAATGTAAAACTTGGATTTTAAGAAGAAATATTTTACATCATTTTGACAAGACCTTACATGGAATTAAAGAAATATAAATAAACCAGTAGAACAGACTATAAAATTTAACGAAGATGCATACATTCTTAATTTCTACGTACTTACTTAGTCCTGAGTCTTCCTACCTTTAGGTGTAAGGCTGGAGGGGTTGAGCCTTGCATCTCTGCGTCTATTGTTTCCTGTCCTGTCTTAGTTTCCGCATGTATTTCCATGGTATTCCTCTTTTCTCTAATACTTTTCTGATTCCTTCAATCAATCTGGCACTTGGTCTTCGCGTTCTATTTTTTGCGCATACTCTCGTTTCGAACACTCGTTCAGGTAGTCTCTGGCCCAGAGTTAAACATTTTTTAATATTTTATAAAAGCATGATTTAATGTATAAAAAGAATTTTGTTAGCATTTTTTACACATTTCGACAACGATTTATGCATTACAAAAATGCACATACATAAATTTACTGGAAATAATAACCAAGGATATATGGATTCATGGACAACGGAGAAATAAAACAGTGTCATTCTGGTTTCGAGAAGAAAAAGTCAATAAAGAAGTCTAAAATATATTTCCAAAAGAAAAGGTTTGAAGTAGAAGTATTAGTAAGAAAAAGAAGTATTACCATACAAAAGAAGAAAGAATTGATAAAAGGGGGAATCCATAAGCTGCGTCGAGAAAAGAAGTGAAGAAAGGAAATACAGGGAGAACCGTCAACGGAAAATTCATACACATATGTACATTCAAACACTAAAATAGGTAAATTTTTTGATTTTATGTTCAATATTTCGAAAAAGTTATAAATATAAATTGTTATAATTTATGCTTTTATATTTTATCTACGAGCTAGACCGGTGCAATTTACATTTAAAAAACAAATTAACTAAATTCTTAGTACAATACACACGTGACCAAACCACCTCAGTTGTCCTTCTATGATTTTTTCGCATATTGTCTCTATTCGTAGGTTTCGTCTAATTATTTCATTCATTCTGCCCGTCCTTTTCTTATTTTCAATTTTTCTCAGGAACCTCATTTCCATGTCGTTTATTCTCGATTTTTTGCCTCTCTCTGACAGCGTCCATGTTTCGCTGTTATATATGATTGTTGGGCGTATAACTTCAGTTTTAATCTCTTTTTTCCCTAAAAATGTTGTTTTCATTATATTGAAGATGCATACTACTCTTCCCATTTTTTCATTTATTTCCCTGTCCAACTTACCATTTATCTCTATAGCTCCCCTAGGTATTTAAAACGTTCTACTTGTTCAATTTGTTTCCCGTTCAATCTTATTTCGTGGTTTTCTTTGTGCTGGAGATTATCATAGTTTTTGTTTTCCCAACATTAATTTTCATATTGATCTTCAATAATTGTGCTTATATCTTCCCAGTAATTATTATCCACTTAATAGTACTGAAAAAACGGGAAAAAATATCTTATATATAAAATCCTTCAATAAATGTATCTTCCCAATGGTTAATGGGAGGTTAGAGAGTGGTAGAAAGATTATCCGTAAGTCATAAAAAGCGTTATGGTGGATTTGTCTGCTTGTTAGGCAAACTGGTTTTTATGTAAGAATGTAACTATTAAAATTACGCCTTTAACGTACTCATCAATGATTTTCTCATTGGTTTCAAGGAGAAAGGAAGTTTGATTTAGGGTTTGTCATTTTCATCTTTTGAAAAAACACTACATGTACCTTCCTCGATGCTTTAATTTTGCTATAAAAATTATTTACTACGCATTTATCCTCCGTTAAGAAAACGGTAGTTTTGTAATACCTCAATAAATTTGAAATTTCTTTTTTATTATGCTATGTAACGTATAGAATGATAGCCTCCTTCAGCTCTTTCTATCAATCTTTATATTCCGAATATAATTTTGTACTTAATATATAACATTTTATGTAAACCCTTCTGCATATTCTCCTAATTTTTTATCTTGTTTTTATATTTAAAACTGCTTCAACAATGTATGATGGTATGTTATTTAATTTTCAAGCTTTTGCTAATATCTTTATCCTAGACATCTGTATATGACTTATATAGAATGTAAGTAACGTAACATACATGGGTTGCTCAAAAGAGAACTTATATAAAATTTTAATAAAATTAAACCTGGAGGGCTCTCTATAGTCGTAATAAATTAGGTACGTTAATGCACAGTTATCAAGTAACTGTGCAAAAGCTTCCAAAGTAAGCACAATTTAGATATGCCAATAACTCGTGAGAAGAATTCAACTTTGTCAATTACTAACTGCAACTGCTTACTAATTAGTTTCGTCCTTATTGGGACTCGCCAGCACAGTCTATTGGTCCGCAATTGACAAACTATAATTCTCCAGATGATCTGTCGATAATTCGTAAAGATCATAGTTTACTATTAACTTATGAAATTGTTTAGATATGTTGCAATTTATGATTTTTATACGCTCCTCCCCTCTCCTTCTCCCCCGTGCTTCCAGCATCAATGTTAGTTTTCTAGTCATCCCGAAATTTCTATCAGGTTTTGGTAAATACAAAAGCAATGTCTACAAAGTTGACCTTCAAACAACGCAATATAGTGAAAATGAATGGTGACCCGGTCGTATATATTTTAGTTTTCCCAGAGAAACTGGCGAGAAAGTGAGGCTCGCCGACGCTCCGAACGTTCTCTAACGCCGATCAGCAATGACCATTAAACACCACGTTGTCGTATAGCTGCTTGCTCTACAATCTCTCTATCGCACATTAAGGGGACAGGTGTGTATATATAAAGTACCTTGCATTCCCCAAAGAATTGCGACCAATCCGTGCGAGTTCTTCTAACCCATCTTTTTGTGGTGGGTCAATCTACTACGCACTTTTTTGACTTCCTCTAGGTGTCTGTGTATTGCAGGTGCTTACGTTATTTTCTTTCTTCCTCCATCTTTCTTATTGTTAGTTAAGCATAATGTTTCCTTTCCATATAACACGATGCTCATATTGTCGCCATGTAAATTTTTATTTTATGCTTCAACTGATTGTCTCCTTCTTCAAATAATGATTGTCACCTTTCTGTCATACCGTACATATTTTTCAAAGGAAAGAACAAAGGAATAGAGGAAGAGAAATTTTTGGAAATATCTCGACAAAATTAAATTCCATGTTCAGCTAAACAAAAATCACAATTCGCATATTTACGGTCGCTTTAATTTTATGGCCAGTGTCCAACGTCTCTCAAACCGGAATTGTAACTGCTTAGATATTTTGAAATGGATCAAAATGCAAAACTCATTAAAAACTTCGTCGCTAAAACGTTATTTTTTTAGTCAGCGTAAAAAGCGATACAATAATACAATTTGGCATGCTTTCCTCGTATTTTCAGAATAACTCCGCGCATCGGAAGCCGTGCTTACGTCAAATTTTTAATTATATTGTGTTTTCTTCGTGTCGTGTTTCTTCTTAGTTGTACGTTCTAAAACACAAATATATTTTTAACAACAGTACAGCGTAATCTTAAGTTATTTTGAAATTGTTTTTCCGATGCTCTCCACTTATTGTTAGTCGAAGGAATCTGCTTATACCTACACCTTGCGCTAATTGATCGAAAACTGCTTAAACTAAATATAGAGTAAAGATACTGATACAGTTCAAATTGTGCAACAATCCAATATTTAATCTAACACTCCAAAAGATTTTCTTTAAAACAAGAACATATAAACTACTAAAATTATATGTTCATCTATAGAAAAAACCATTAAAAGAAAACGTCTTCTTGACTTCTGCTTGTTCTTATTTAGAAGTACCATTAAAAAGTATTGATGTGTATGTATCTATTTGTCACCACTTACGTAATGGAACCCCCGCATTGGCAACGCCGGTTGAAGAGTCGTGAATAAAGTAACTAACAATAAGTACAAAAATTATCATCTTGTTTCTTCACGTCCAAAATTCTTAATAGTCATATGTATCAGTCGCTGGTAGTTAGTTTTACTTTCGCTCCATACTTAATATTTTCTTTGCATTACCCAGCTTTTCAATTTAAAATGTTCGATTGTGTTAATAAGCTAACTACAACTATGCTCTAAGATCTTAATACTTACGATTGATATTGAAGTACGAGGATTATGTCTTTAATGTTGCAAGTAGCCATAAAGGACAAACATTAAGTAATCTGAAACTACTATATCATCCACAAAGATCGATACGGGTTGTATTCGTTCAAATCAAATCTTTAGTTGGGAGAGAAAAAGGCAATTTTAAAGTTATCGACTAGTTCTTCGGCCGATTGACAACGCAGTCCACTCTTAGTCATCGGAAACCTAGAAAATGTCTGGGAATTGTTATCTTGGCGGAGAATCGTTTTGACTAAGTTTTTTTAAAGGACGGCGGTAGGAGGTAGTATATCACTCTTTTTGAGCGTGCATTGTTGCACCCGCAACAGCTGATACGGGGCTTTTTGCTCTTCAGTTAAAAGACACGCAACGGAAAACTAATTTTCTTATATCCAGTTTACCATGCAAGATCTTTTGGTAGGAGGTCTTTGAAATGTTTAGGAATATTTCAATCTCGCGATATGTCACATATCGATCTTCCTTGATCCGGTGGCCTACGTCTTCGATGTTGTGCTTTACAACCAAAAACTGAAAATTTTCTGTAAGTCTATGAGAACAAATCATTTATATATTCTAGTGGCCTAACTATTAGTCGGGATAAGTGAAATACATCATTTTTAGTTTTACACTACTTCCACATACAATTACCTACTACAAAAGGTACAAAAAGAAGTTGAGAACTTAAATTTTCTTTTCAATACTGACAACAGTAAGTAGTAACAAAATAATAACTGAGCTTAACCAACGTGTATACTGAGAACATGGAGGTAGAAAAGTCGATCAAACAACCAGAAATATTGTAAAATATGTAGGATATCAAATGATCCTAGAAGATTTTAACGCCAATATGGGCAAGTCAGATATCCGAACATGGGTAATTACGGCAAAGGTAGGCGGTTAACGTATCCAGCGAGAATGCAAGGAAAATGAGAGCCCGTAATTGGAAAGGACATGTAAATGTTAACAATATATTTTAACCTAAGCAAATACACAACAACTGGCGGATTCTACAAAGAAACTAACCAAAGAGACCACATATTAATCGACAGTAAACACATGAGAAATATTTTGACCAGCAGGAAGTACATAGGAGCCGATATTAGTGCCGATCACTTCCTAGTTAGAGCTGAAAGAGAAGAAACAAAGCCAACAAAGGTATACTCGTACGCATAAACTCAACGATTAATGATTAGTGATTTCCAGTGATTCCGTTTGTGTCAACAACGCGCGAATCGAGTGAGAGATAAAGAAAAAGACGACTCTGTGAAGGGCAAGTATACACATTTTTCTTACACTACGACCGATAACAATACCAGTCACGAGCTCATCTTTCACCCCCACTCTCGCTTTCGTCGCCACTTACCTCGCATGTAATTGTCCATTTAACCCAACGGAACTAAAGAAGTTCCATTTCAAAACTTGAGGGCGACTACTAACAAGCAAAGAAAGCACTAGGGAAGTTGTGTCGAGAAAAGAAGACAAACTTCTTACGAAATCAACCTAAAAAATTTAGAGTAATTATATGAGAAAGCAACCTACATAATTCTACAAGGACATAATTGCTCGCAGGAATAATGAAGGAAATTTCCGTTCATAAAAGATGAAAAGAAAAATCTAATTGGAAGACGCGAAGAAAAGTTTAAGTGAGGGGGAAGGTACTTCAGCCCTATATTACAAGATCAGTCATTTTAAGAACAGGAAGAGAATGTTGAACAATAACAAATTACCTGCCGAAAATGGCGTTTCTGGGGAAATAGAGGATACAGCAAGAGATGATTTTACATAGTGCCACTAATACATCACAATCCTTGCAATCATCCAATGATCTTTTTCCTCTATATCATTTTATGGAGAAAAAGTAAGACATCTAGTAACTATTAATTAGGACCCGTTGTATATTTACGTATAGATATTCCATCGTAAGGTATTTAACTTCTAAAGATAGATATAAATATTTATACATGTCAAGTGTAAATTATTTCATTGTTTGTTGTTGACTATTGTATATACAGACACCGTATTGGCCGATTTTGTATTTTCATTGTTGCAGTACATTTTTGTGGAAATCCTAGATGTTGGTGTTTAGATAGGCGATGTAGGCATTTTCGAGTTTTGCAAAGTCTCACCGGAGCTATAAAAATAATCTTGGCAGGTAGTGTTCCAAAATATGTCAACTATCAAAAATTTATAGAAGTTTAAAGTCGTCTAATTTAATTGATGATCGGAATAAAAATCTGAACGAACAAGGTCAAAGTTACAAGGACGGTGATATTTCTGAATTTAGAAGTATCTTGTTATTAATGAAAGGTGCATTAATAATTACATACATAATAAATGTGCAGATTTAAGATTCAAATGTAACTTCTTTAAATCCGCCAAGACAGTAAAATGTTCAGAGAAAGCGATTTTTGTGTGTTTTGTAAAAGTATAGCCCACAGCCAATTTACTTGGAACTTTCAATATATGACAGCTTTTCATAATGACATATGAATTACAAATATCTTATAATAATAATAATAATAATAATAATAATAATAATCTTTATTACCCAACAGGTCAAACCTAATAACAAGATAAATAAAAATAGAAGGAAAAGATATGTGTATACAACCAAGTAAATACAAATAAGTACAAAAAGAATTGAAAAAAGTACAATTCATTAATATATGCAAATCAAGCAATCTTGATTAAATAACTAAGCGAACACATCCCCGATCGCAACGTTGCCCACAACGGAAAGAGTGGATACTGGTGCTCCTTTCATAATATTTGTTCGCGGAAATGGTACTACGAATGTGCATGCGTACCTGGAGTTAATTCTAGGAACCACATAGTGCATCTCTTCTTTCGCCGAGCGATGACATTTGATAACGGACCAGTAAGTCTATTTGCTATCTACCTCTCTCTGGATAAATTGCATCTAACCTATTCGACAAGAACTTTAGAAATCTGCGATGTATGCGGTCTAGCATCAAGGAATCACAAACATATATGGGGTACCAAATCAGGGACGCGTATTCTAATTTACTCGCCACGTAAGCGAAATAAAGAGACTTACGTAAAGCAATGTCCTTGAAGTATTTAGATACCCTCATGATGAATTCCAGAGATCTAAATGTCTCTGAAGATAGTTTCATTACGTGACTCTTGAAGCAATGGCTTGAATCAAACAATACACCCAGTTCTCCAACTTCCGTTTTAATTATTAGTGGACTATTGTTAATGTAGTAAGTTGATATAAGAGGAGAGGGTGAGCGAGTGTAATTAATCACGCAACACTTCGTGACGTTCAGTTTCAGCTTGAAACGCCTACACCATTCGACCACATAGTTTAGGTTATGCTGGAGGTTGTTAACATCTTCTTGCGAAGAAATTTTTGAAAAATTTTTTATATCATCGGTTTAGGCGGGGATTGGACAGTTTACTTGTGAAAGCAAATCGTTAATAAACAAAATAAATAACAAAGGGCCTAAGTTTGAGCCTTGAGGGACACCAAATGTGGATATGAACTCATGTGAATGAAATCCGAGCATATATGACATAGCACCTTCGTTGATGTAAATATGATTTTAAAAGGCTAATAGCAGATGGGACGAAACCATATGTGCTAAGTTTATTTAAAAGAATTTCATAGTCAATCATATCAAAAGCTTTCGATAGGTCTGTGTACATTATATCTACTTGCCCGCGTGTATCCAGAACTTCACTTATGTATTGTGATATTGTGGCCAAATTGATATTTTGGAAATTGGGACGCCCAGATACAAAGCCA
Organism: Chrysina gloriosa; assembly: GCA_038088585.1. Lineage (NCBI taxonomy): Eukaryota > Metazoa > Arthropoda > Insecta > Coleoptera > Scarabaeidae > Chrysina > Chrysina gloriosa. The sequence goes on along the minus strand of CM076095.1, from coordinate 13,388,112 downwards.
TGTTGACTAGGTGAAATAAGAGAACGAGTACAACTGTAGATTCTCGAGTATAAAATTTTCTCATATAACTTGGCAATGTTAGACAAAATAGAAATTGGTATATAGTTTGAGAGTAGTGTACGATCATTTTTTATGCACTGGAACTATTCGCGTCCTCTTCCAACAGTCAGGAAATATGCTTAGTAGATAAAGACATATTGACAATTATTCTATTGGATTGGACAAGCTAAAACATATCGACATTCAAGCACTAGGAAACTGGGGATCAGATCATCTCCAGACGTCCATTTGTCAGGAAAGGTAGCCATAATTTTAATTAACTCATCCTCATCAACAATTGAGAAGAAATACAGTAGAAAATTAGTATCTGGTAAAGTGTCAGTAAAATTAATATTAGCACTAAATATAGAAGAAAACGTAGAGGCAAAAGCATTAACAATCATAACAGGATCATCATAGACATTATCGTCATCATCATAAAGTTCACCCGGTATTCTAGTCGAACGCCTTTTAGTTCGCAAAAAGTTCCATAATTTAGAAGGAGTGACTTTTATAGAATTCTCCACATCAGTAAGGTAGGATCGATAACTGTCATCGATCTGCTTTTTAACTATCTTACGAAGGAGCTTGAATTCAGTATAAAACGTTGCATTTCTTGTTCTTAGCCATCTCTTGTGATAATAATTTTTGGTTTTTATATTAGTCTTAATTTCCGACGAGAGGTGGGAAAGTAGAATTAAATCGATGTTTACTAGGAATATAAAGATCAAAAATTGAATAAAAAGTATTATAGAAAGCATGAAGGCTGTCATTCACGTTAGTGAAACTCTCCAAGAAAGACCAATCAGTATCCAGTAGATGACTATATAGTGATGGGTAATCAGCCTTTTCAAAATTATAGCGGATATTGTTAGCTGATGGAAAGCATGGCATTGTAGCTGGTTGGAAAAAGTGAAATACAATGTCCAGACTAGGATGATATGGTAAGTCAGTAAGTAGAGGTCAGTAACAAGAGGATAATCAGATCTAAATACGTCCAAAATCTTATATTGTTTATAAAGAATATTGTAATATCAACATAAATAATAAATACATAAATAAATAGTTAAATTTGGTCCATAGACTTTTTAACCTCGTTAATTCTGAGGCGCACGCTTTAAATGGAAGATGAACTTATTCTTTTTATGTCATCGTCGTTTTCCCATACGTTATATTGTTTATTGATATTTCCTTTACAGTACCTTAAAGCCGGTTCCATACATTTTCGTTGGGTTGAGATCAGGTAAATTTCTGAGCGTACTTAAAGGAAGTATAGGGTCTATTCGAGGAAGCATTTAAAAATATTGACGTACATGGCATGAGACATTATCCTCCATAAATATGCGTTCTGCCGGTGTGCGACGTCCTGAGTTAAAGTATGCCAGTAATGCAGGACATTTATGCATTGCTCTTGGCGATTTCACCTTGTACAAAATATAAGGGACCAGATTTGGCTCCGATAATCACACTCCAACCCATTACCTGTCCACACAGTTCGAACAACCGTAGACTCCGTGAGACGTTCACCAAGTTGTCTGTGGACAAAGCGCGATCACTGTTGTAACACACAGAGCTAAACTCTCGTTACTTAAGGGAATCTGTTAAACGATGCAAACATTAATTTAATAAAAAATCATTCTATTAAGTTCTATTAAATCATTTTTCAATCATTGCCTGTAAAATGTTCATATTATCTTGCAAAATTAAGACCAGCAAATTTCAATTTTGCCGTTAAACGCGCCTTTTAACAGGTCTCCGGCACACTAGGCGATTTTATATAGCCGACACCTGAGAGTTCTACTCGAAACTTTGTTTTCTTCTAGTCTCTTTAACTTTTTATTTGTAAGAGGTTTTACTTTTACGACCCCATTTTACGTGCCTCTGTGTGTAGTTGGTACCTCTCGCTTTTAATTTTTTTCGCTAAACTGACAACAAAATTAAGACCTACTTTCTCTAGTTTTACAATTATCCATTGTGAATGCTTGCCCTACTAAAAGAGTTTGATAGCTACTTTTTGTTCTTTGGTTAGATATTTACTGGACATTTTCTACTAAGAATCTAAATTACTTCAAATTTTTGTTATTGCTAAATAATTGTATCAAAACGAGAAACAGAATAATAATTTCACCTTCACAATGACGAGGTACTAGCATGAACCAATAAACAATATTGCATAACCTAGTCTTTATGGGATTATAAGGACATTTTTTCAAGATTGGTTCTCTAAATTGTAACTGCTAAATCTTTGAACAAACAGTAAAAATGAAGAATTTATATCCATCTAAATACTATTTTCGACGTTATTTATTTTCTTGATATAATAATATAACCCCTTAAGAATTGGTTGTATTCAAAATTTTAAATATCATTGAAATGGGCTGGATAAGTGATGTCACTTCTTTACCTGGCCTGTGGGTTTGCTACTTCGAAATTTCACTTCTAAATATATGCCTCTTTTAACCTTCCTATACTCACGCATATGGTCTGTGAGACCGATTTATATAGTATAGTATACGTCTTTCATTTTGACGTGAGTATAGGAAGGTTAAATAATAAAAGTAGGAATGCTTGTAAAGTTTAACACTAGAAAACACAAAACAAAAATAAACATTTATTAACGAATTTTGGTTTTGCACTGCTCATAAAAGAGCACACTTCACCACTTCACAACCAACACTCCTCTCTTCTTTGTGTTTTTTCCATTGAAGATGACAGCCTAATTGTTGAAATACGTATTTAGATATTTCCGAAATCGGTACAGGAGAGATAAGAACAAAATAATTTAAACTCGTCTTGTCCCGATCTATCCACTTCTGCTTGTTGAATGTTTCTTTCCAATCCTGATTCTTCCACTGTTTTTCTCCAACTCTTTCTTGATCTTTCCCTTCCGCTTTTTCCTTGTGACCTTGCCTCGTATACTTCCCTCCTCAGCATATCCCTCTGCCACTGGGTATAGGTGACCTAGCTATCCAAATTTGTTTTTCTTGTATCATCTGTTGTATTCGTTCTATCTCTAGCTTCTCTCTATAAGCTTCATTTCTAATTCTATCTTTCCTTGTTCTTCTCTCTGTTTCTCTAAGAAATCGCGTATCAGCAGCGTTTATGCGAATGATATTTATGTTTGTTGATATCGTAGACTCGCTAATATCAGTGTAGGTTCTTACATTTTGATTACTTCTGCCTTCGCCATTTTTTGAACCTTCTTATTTTAAAAAATGTTTTTAGTCTATAGAAGATTTTTCCCGCTTCCCTATTTTCTCATTTCTTTTCTTTCTCTAATTTCCCCTATACATATCTCTATGATAGTTCCTATTATAAATTTTTAAACTGCTCTACGTGTTTAATTTTTTCTCCTTCTATTTTAGTTTCATGTGTTTTATTTGCTGTTCTTACGATTGATTTCCTTTTTTTTACATTTATTATCATCTACTATCCTTGAAGCTGTTCGTTTATTAATAGGCAGATTCTAGTATAGATTTCTCTCTAATTGAACTATTGACTATTACCGTGTCATCTGCGAATAATGATTGCGCCATTTCTACTTTCCTTATCTCAGTTCTGCAAAGCTGTCGTTGTTCTTTTTTACTATTGTAGCGCCATGTAGCATGCTCATTTTAATGCGATTTTTGTTCCGAATAGTTAGTTTTCGTGTTCTTCCCATATTGAGTGTTTTATGATACATTAGTTTAATTATCTGCATTAATTTTTTTAAGCTTTCCTTTTTACACAAAATATTTTTCTAGATCCACAAAACACATATGTATGTATATCTTTGTTCCTTGTTATGCTCTTTTCTGTAGTTTGCCTTAAAATAAAAGTTGGGTCCTAAGTATTTCTGCCCCAACTGAAACCGCATTGTGTTCTCCAAATGTTGTTTAATTTTTGTTTCTACAATTCTTACTGCATACTATTTTCTCCTGTGTATTTAGTTATTCATCTGTAATTTTTACAGCCCTTGTGGTTTCTTTTTTTTATATATGTAGTGCCAGAATAATTCCCGTTTTCCATTAATTTTCCATAATTCGTTTAATAAGTTTCTTAATACACCTTTTCCTGATTTATCCAAATATTTGGCCGTATACACCGTAATTCCATTTTTTTCCAGGGCCATTTACCGATTTAAGTTTTGCTGTCGTAGTGAAATTCTTCTTTTGAAATTGGTTTTATTTGTTGTTCTTCCACCATAAATTTAGTGTTTTCCCTACTTTCTTCAGTGTCTTACAACTGTTTAAAATATTTTCTCCATTTTTTTATTCTTCCGTCTTCCTTATATTTCATTTTTTCTTTCTACTGTTTTTCATATTGTTCTATGCTGTTTCTGTTGTTTTACTGTGTCATAGAATAGTGCTTCCTGATATTTCCTTTCATATGTTGACCAATTTTATCCACCTTTTCATTTCCCTTCTTTTTCCTTGATCTTTCTAGTCTTTCTCATATTCTTCGAAGTTAGATACATTTTCCATGCGTCATTGTTCTCTTACCCTGCCCTTGTTTGCCTCTATTTTGTTCGTTATTTATATTTATTTCAGATTTTCAATAATTTCCTTGTTACATGGTGTTTTTAAAATTCTTTGATTTACTTTATAATTCATTTCCGACTACTTGTTTAATATTATTCTTTAGTGTCTCTCGGTATGTGTTCCTATATTCTGTTTTTCTTAGTTAATAGCATTCTTTTCAAACTAGAAGAACTAGAAGAAATTATTATTATTAATTGTTTGTGTTCTACCTGTGTGTATTTATGTTGTGTATTATGTTTTTATACTTAGATTTTGTGTTATGGTTTTCTATTATTCCTTCTCCATTATTGTTCTTCACTGTTTCTCCTTCCTTTCCTGCTATATTCTCCACTTCTTTGTTTTCGTTTCCAAGTCGCCTGTTCATATCTCCGATAACTAAGAAATTTTCCTTTTCCTCATCAATTTATTCTTGTCGTTTTCTTAATTATTGATCTTTTAATTGTTGTATTATGTTCTCATTCTTTATTTTGTGACGTCTTCCTCAAAGGAATAGTTCAAATTTTCCCAAATTCGGTTCCTAGATGGCCAGCCAGGGAACAGTGGAGATGGGGTGGGTGTATCTCCAATATCGTAGATTATCATAAAATTGAAACTAAGCACAGTAAATAAATGAAACAATTGTTACAAAATGCTAAATCCCAAAGGGGTGAATATGGTATTTTTCAGTGTATATGGCTAAATAAATTTCTAATTAAATTATTAACAGCGTTATGACTGTTAGGTGTACACTCGCTCACAATTCATATACAACAGGTTGTTTTAATCATTAAGCAATAACTATCGGTTCAGTCTCGTTCAACACCAGATTAACCATCGGCCAATACACTGCACTTCTGTGCTCGACCTGAAGGGGCCACTGCAATATCTTATTCAGCTCGCTTTTAGAACAGTTGAGGTGTATTATAGCTCAAAGATAATAATAATAAACCAAAGAGGGCACGTTACGATCTCGTTCCTTAAGTATAGAGGGTAATGTCTCCTCCAACTCCGATATTAGGGTAGTCTAACCTTGACTCTAAATGGTTACTTCTTATAAATCCTAATTTTGGTTTCGAAAGCTAACTACTAGGATGGTGCGTAGGTGTTGTTCTGTTCTGGAGGGAAGTGATACGCCACTGGCAGATATCAACCCCACAATTACAGCCAAACACTAATGGATCTCAAACCAATTTTATGAGTCCAACACAAAAAGCGCCGTGTAAAACTGACGCTTCCTCACAAAGTTATTTCTAGAACCGGAAGATATATAATTCGTAAGTTATGACGCTAGGAAAATCTACTCTTCAGATTTTTCCAATTATACCCAAATTCGTTAATCCGACATTAAGCTCGATAAAACCCAAATACACTCAAAAAGCACAAAATGATTCAGTTAATTGGGAAAATCTTCCAGAACTGTTGTCGCCTTGCCGGATCAGAAACGAAAGGGATAATTCGCGAACGAATGATATGAAGTCAGCCGGGGAGCCGAGTAGAAGAGGTTTGTTTCTAATCGAAGAATGAAGCTAACCTAAGAGACATCAGATAACGCCATGTGTGTCATTTGAAATCGATAATATTGATAACGATCAAAAATAAAAATTATTAAAGACAAATCTAACGCTGGCTCATATCTATATATATTTTATTGTTATTCTTATTTTATACTATTATTGGCACGTAACAATTTTCGTATATGATTATGATCCAACATATTTCGCCTTCTGTTATCCGCAATTTTACGATCAGTATTCTCTCATATATGTATTTATCTCCTACTACATATTCAATTTCGTCTAGTTCTATTATTAGTCATTCTTCTACTTCTGCTCTTTCATCCGCTTCCACTTCTGACCAAAATTGTCAGTAGCCTTTACATATTCTGGTTATACCTCTATACAACGTGTCCGAAATAACATTTCCGACATGGGGATCTCGCTTATATATTATAGAAGATACAAGTTTGGTTAAATTAGACAAATTGTTCCTAAGGACTAATGAAACTATACAATGTTCTTCAGTTTTCAAATTTCCATGTATTTTAGGATTTATGGTGAAAAAACGAAAAATGTCAAATTTTTTTTTTTTTGTAATAACTTTTTGTTCTAGTAGATACATAATTTCTTTTCACATTTTCTTAAGATACTTTTTATGTAGAATGTAAATATCGACTTGGATTTTTTTACACATTTCGTTCTTTAGTTTTGATCCCTAATTTACATGTACTATCTATTTTTAAAAATATTAAAGAAAATTGAAAAAATGTATTTTATTAAATAATCTAAGGAAAAGTAGGTGTGGTACACAAGAGAAACAGATAATAGAAAACAAAGATAGTCAAACAGGTAATAGTAACGAAGATAATTATCTAATTATAAAAGATGTTCAAACAACTGCCCATTCCGTTATAAACATAATTGTGCCCTACGTATTGTCGTCGTAATGGCAGTATGTATGCTTTTGGCGTGTAATGCTACCAAATGCTGTAAGAACAGCTTCACGTAGATCTTCGGCATTATTAAATGTTTTCACGTATACCCGATCTTTTACGTAGGCCCAAACAAAAAAATCCAAGGGCGTCAAATCTGGAGATCTAGGTGGCCATAGAATCGGTCTTCGATGACCAATCCACAAATTAAGAAAACGATTATTAAGGTATTCGGTGATTATGTTTGAATTGTGGGGTGGGGCGCCATTGTTGGAAGCTGATGTTAATATTTTAAATCAATGGTAAATCATCAAGTCTATTTTCCAAATCAGTTTGTAGTAAATTCAAATCCCTTGCACTATTTAGTTTTTCGTTAGAAAATATGGACCCAATAAGTTTAGTGCCTACAATACCACACAGGACATTAAAACCTAATCGCACTTGATGTCGACTTTCATTTAGAACGTGAGGATTGTCTCTGTCCCAAAAGTGAACATGATGTCTATTAAAAAGACCGTTATTTGTGAATCTGCTTTCGTCAGACCATAAAATTGTAGCAGGAAAATTATCATTATTCTCATTACCATTGGCAATATTGTACTCTTCTCTCCTGATCTCCATCTCTAAGTCCCTGTAGAATGGTGTACTTATACTGGTGATATTTGTGACGCTTTAAAATTCTTTGTGTTGTACTTTATCCAACGCTGAAAGGCATAAGGATTAACGAGAAGAAGAAGAAGTGTTGTACTTTTCGAAATACCAGTATTGTGCTCAATTCCTCTAACAGATGTTGAAGGATTTTCAATAACATATTGTAATATATTTAATGCTACATTATCATTCACTAATTGCGGATTTCTGTTATGTTTGGAAAACGAACCATATTCTTTTAAATTAACTACCAAATTTCTATAGGTACCTACGAAAACTGGGCTGTCTTCTTTCAGGATACAGCCTCGAGTATATCCGTTTAGTTTCTACGCTGTTTTTATGACAAAGATGTAACAACTCAACATATTAAATTTTTCAGTATTAGTAAATGAAGCCATTGCTGATACACAAATATTCTGGAAAGAATAATTTCTAAGCGACATTAGACTACTATGTTTTCATGTCTCACGGCCTACTTTTGGTTAGACTAATAAAAAACAAAATTAATAAAATACATTTTTTTCAACTTTCTTTAATATTTTTAGAAATAGATACTACATATGATATATTATAGTAAAGAGGATGAAAAAACACGTTCAATTATTTCAAAGTCGACTTGACGTTCCATAAGAAAAATTTAAATTAGGGATCAAAACTAAAAAACGAAAAGTGCAAAGAAAAAATCCAAGTCGATATTTACATTCTACATAAAAAGTACCTTAAGAAAATGTGAAAAGAAAGTATGTGTCTACTAGACCAAAAAAGTTATTACAAGAAAGAGAAATTTGACATTTTTCGTTTTTTCACCATAAATCCTAAAATACATGGAAATTTGAAAATTGAAGAATATTGTATAATTTCATTAGTCCTTAGGAACAATTTTTCTAATTTAACCAAACTTGTATCTTTTACAATAAGCGAGATTCCCATGTTGGAAATGTTATCTGGGACACGTTGTATGTCCTTTTGGTTTCTATTTTTCTTCTACTATTACTTGTTCCCTGCTGTTTATACTTCTTGTAGTAACAACGTTTATATATCATATTATTATACAGACCGCTCTGGTAATATGGCCGGCTATGGACGGTGAGGAGATGATTTTTCCTGGAACGCGAGTACCCCCATTACTGACGACCTCACGCCGTCAAAATTCACTTCGCGCAAAATTGAATTTGAAGCAGCGTAATTACACACTATTTCATCAAGCTAGCGTTGACAGAGACGAAACGAATATGACACCCGAGGTAAGCTAGTAGTAGGATGGTAGTAGGGGCAGCGCTCAAGCGAGAATGAAGGGGAGCGGTCGTAGTGATAAAGGCCCTATTACCAGAGCGGACTATATGTTAGGTATACACATTGTTTCTGTTTGATGGTTTTGTGTTATGGACTGCAACGGTACTTGATTTTTGATGTTCATTCATAATATTTTCTGTTACATTTTCGTTATTACAAATTATCTGGCTGATTACGAGAAAAGATTAGTTATTTCATTAAAAGATACACCAAAATAACTATTTAAAGGTTGCGAAAGATACATACATATTAACGTAAAATAGTAGTAAATTCCATTCGCGCAACGTACCACCTAAGTACAGCAAAATCAAAATAAAAAATGAAAACACACCTGTTGATCATAATTCATACATTGTCTTTTGCGCACGTCGGGATAAGCTTTCGTCACATGTTATGTCGCGTCCATAAAGAAAAATTTGCTACAGAAAATTTTTTGACATAATAATAAACGGCGAGCTATTTTTGAAAGAGACACAATTCACGCGCGCATGTAAAATAGCCATACGTCGTAATGGGAATTCGTCTAATTTTATAACACCATCATGTAGCGTCCAAGATGTTAGATGTGACAAGACAGGAGAACAGAAAACACGAACGCGTATTTTTTGGATCGCTCTTGATTAACGCTAAATAGCGCCACTTCGACTTCGAAACTATTCAAGTCTACCACTGACAAGTGGGTATATACATTACACGTTGTGTATGTAGTTAAACATTATTATTTATGCAGGCAGCAGTCGTTCGTTCCCATATAATTTGATTATATACAATCAGAGCGAATGTACGTACAAATGAGTTTTGGCAGTACATTCTAACTTAATAATTGCAGTTAAATATATAGAGTTTCCATTAAGTGTTTCTTTGATCTAGCTGTTAATGATTGCGGAAGATGCTGTTTGTTAAAATGCTCATGATATTCTGAGTACGTTCATTTTACAGAAAGGACATAAATACGGGCTAAGAATGGTTATTAAGTTCCCAAACAAAATGGTAATATTTGTAATAATTACGAGTATCTAAATTAATGAAACTATCATTTTAAGACACTTGCTTTAACATTCGTTTCTTCACTACAGTTACAAGTTAAGGTTGAAGTAAATGGATTGACGAAGTTTGGGGCGGTTTTGTTAATGAAAAACAAGCTATTAAGATTATAATCAGTTCCGATTCCAATATAATATTATTTTGGTCTAGGTCCATAGTAGTTCACTTGATGTGTCAATGGACTATGAGCGCTTAGGTATTGGGCTCGATTCCCATAACCCGCCCCATAATATCCAAGTATTTTTTCTCGGCTCAAGGTGTACTTAGCGTATGAAAATTAATACTTCGGATTAATTTTGTGAGGTAACACTAGGCAGCTGAAGCCGATCATGAGGTTCGACAAACGAGTACATGATAAGTTACATCATTAAGCAGACTTGGGCGTTACCAATTACATTTTCTAATTATTACGAATTACGTGTAATTAGTAATTGGCAATCATCAATAACTAATTACATGTAATTTGTAATTGGTCAAATCCAATTACCAATTACATGTAATTTGTAATTGGTGACTGCCAATTACCAATTATTTGTAAATTGTAATTGATGAACTACAATTACCAATTACACGTAATTTGTATTTGGCGATAGCCAATTGCTAATTCCATGTAATGGGTAAAATGTAATTGAAATTTAGAGTAATTGATGAAAACAATGTAATGATTACTTCTAAAGTTTTTTATTAAAAGAAATACAATGATTACAAAAATCTTCCATTACGAAATATATAAAAATATATAGAAAAATGCCAACTGAAACTGAATATCTTATTTTCACAAAATACCATAACGTTTCAATTCATTTCAAGGTTCTCTGATTTCAAGTTCACGCCTCTTTTCTATACCCTCTCTATTTCACCATCACATAATGCATGCGGCCAATGACAGAAGAGCCAAGAACATTATTCTATAATTTTTTCGATATATTCAATGTTTCAGTGAATGAACCACTTTTAAAAGGTTCTTTATGTGAAGGAAATTACCATTTGTGTAATTAGAATTCACCTTCTTGCCAATTACTTTGCCAATTACCAATTGCATGTAATTGGTAATTGATATTTGCCAATTACTAATTACAGTAATTGGTAATTGGTAAAATTCAATTACCAATTACAAAATGTCATTTAATTTGTAATTGGCAAAATTCAATTACAATTACCAGTAATTGGAAATTGGAATTTTTCAATTACCCCTTACAACTAATGTAATTGGTAATTGAAAAGTAATTGGCAACGCCCTACTCTGTCATTAAGTAGTGTATACCGGAGTCACGCTGTCCCTACACTGCTTGTCCCCATTTACGCCCAAGGCGCCACATTAAAATTTACACAAATTATCATGATTAGTGTTATCCTATGGAACAGTGAAATGAATGATTAAACTTAACACTAGATGGTAGGTAACTAACAGTAGTACACTCAAAAGTATAAAAGATAAAAACGGGATTCTCTATTGGAGATTAAATTCTTCTATTTGGTAATCACGTGCACAAACCGTCAGAACCAATTCTCTAGAACTTCGATTCATATTATATATTTCACAACCGATAGTATACACAGTCGGAGACAAATCTTTTTACACCCATAAATTGCTGATTTTAATGCTATAACACCTTTCCTTTTTTAAGTGAAAACTACTTTAGCACCGTTGTGAGTGATTTGAAACCCAATGAAACGACAAAAGCGACACTAAAAAGAAAGAAACATATACATCTATAGGATCTATCCTGCGAGAGCAGAGATAGAATAACCTCCCCACTCTTGTCTACCAAGCGTTGTATATATGTGTGCTTGTGTGCGCCTGCGTATTGTCGAGCCGAACCGACAGAAAGGGCGTCGTATAGTGAGTGGGTATAGTAGCTATATTTCACTGTCTAGTTAAGTTTTAAGTTACGAGTGTCTGTTTGACACCACAGTTACAACTCCCGTAGAAAAATAACTTTTGGATGGTAATTATGGCGCTACTTAACATCGAATCGGACGTTTATTATATAAATATTTTCTAAAAATGCATTGAAATTACCAAATGTAAAAGAAAAACAGAACAATGTTGTACATATAAAAAATATTTATAAGAACTAGAAAAAAAAACCGTTATATAATATGGAACAAAATAACATAATTCTAATATAAATAAATAAATAAAAATAAAACTCAATCTATAATATGAATTAATCTTCAGAAACGACAATATTGTTATCGTGTAGAACTGTTTAATACGATAACACCTGTTATTTTGCAACCGTTATTTTAAAATAACAATAACCGTCGAAACTATATAAAATTTATTTAATGTAACGAATTTTCCCATCACTACTTACTTTGGTCAAAGCGTTCTGTGTGTTTGTGGGTGTGTTAGTACATGTGTATGCGCGTGCGTATTACGAAGCTTTCGTACCACTATTATAATAAATAAATTCTATAATTATCCTACTCCTGATACTGCATTCGTCTCATTCTCTCGCAGTTTACTTTTCTGAAGGTTTCACTTCTACCGCGTGTGAACTGCACACATAATTTTTTAAAATTAATTTATTTAAACATACATGGCTTATAAACTACAATTACATCCACGAAAAAATTTCTATACTGCAACTCTTGTAAACTCAAATTAATTACTATAAGCAATGTCACAAAAACAATCCTACCTACTTCACATAAAAACTACTATTTATGGAAATAATATTTTAATACTTAGTTGGACTCCCTTGTAATTGAAGAACTGCCGCCAAAGGTAGCAGTTTTTCTATAAACGATGTTGAAATTTTTATCCATTTCTTATTTTTTATTGTATATTTTCTTATTCTCGTCTCTAAATAATCTCATATGTGCTTTATAGGATCCGGCAACTGGGGAGGGGTATGTAATTTGTCAAGGCACATTTGGCAAGTTTGGGATCCCGATTTTGTTGAAATCTCCTATCTGTCATTTTTCTGCGTTCACCTTCAAATTACGCTTTAATCCACTTAAACAAACCGAACGATCCATAGTTTCTTCAATAAACACAAAATTACCAACTCCCGTCGCCGCCATGCACCCCCAAACCATAACGAATCTAACTCCGTGTTTTATAGTGGAAACCAAATTTTGTAATTTCAATGCTTCGTTAGCTTTTCTCCACACTTTTCCTTTTCCATCCCAACCAAAAATATTATATCTACTTTCAGCACCAAATATTACTTTGTTACAAAAATCTGGGACCTTGTATGTTCATTTACCAATTTTTCCTTTTTTTTTTGAAATTCAACTCACAATCAGTAATAAATGGTTTACTGCTCGGAACTCATCCATTGTAATCGACCATTTTTATTCAATACAATATTTAATATTCTACACCAGGGCGCTCTAATTAAACGGTAAAAGACAACACAAACAACTTTTATTATATATAGGCTTGTTTTCAATTGCTTGTGTTGTATTGTACCGTTTAATTATGTATTGTACCTACTGTTGAACGGGCTATTCCAATAGTATTTGCTATTTTATCCGCTAGATGTTCTCGCACCAGAAAATTAAAAAAATAAGTGAGATATGGTTGAGATACCCAAACTAGTTGTTAAACTGCATGAAGAAAAAAATTACTGACAAGGGAACATTCCGAACCCAAAGATAGAATAAAAATAGAAAAAATTGAAACTTTGTGAACTAGCAGTCCATACCCAAGGATGTCCGATGTCCATATCGGCCCAATTTCGTTTTAAGAGGATGAAGGTATCCCTGAAAGTTTAGTAGATTTGCGGTTTTTCCAAAATAACTCGGCAATGACTGGAACAAATACATCAAAACTATATATCAAAATAATCGCCTCAGCATCACATATGCGAGAATAGCTACTTCTCGAAGGGGTGGGAGAGGACACTATAATTTTTTTAAGGAACTAGGGTGCTATTTTTATATATGTTGCGGAGCTCGATGAAACGATCATTTTGATATCTAGCTGTGATATATTTGTTCCAGCCATTGCCGAGTTATTTAGAGAAAACCGAAGATCTACTAAACTTTTGGGGGTAGTTTGGCCCTCTTAGAACGAGATTGAGTCGATAAGGAAAATAGTTTCGTCCTTGGGTGTGGACTACTTGTTCACAAAGTTTACATTTCTTTTAATTTCCGGGTTCGAAATGTTCCCTTGTCAGTGAGTTTTTTTTTTTTAGGCAGTTTAACAACTAGTTTGCGGATTTCCTTTCTCGGACTCATCTTTAGGGGTTGCATACACGCAGAAATTGTAACACAATATACGAGTCAGACGACAATATAAAGGAAACTAATGCATTATTGAAAGTAACCCATGAAATAGAGGAATTACTGTTAAACTGACACATATTGCACATGTAGGACGACCAGTGCACTGTACCCGCTAACAATTCTTTGTTTTTAGAAATAAAAACATAAGTTAAAATGTTTCGTACATATAGTTGCAGTAAATGATGTACTATTCCGGCAACAAAAATCCAGACAAGTCTTATAGGTTATTTTGACTGTTTTTGAGCAGTATAAGCCAGGTCGTCTGTCATGTTGATGTCAATTTATTTTTGTGTTTTATGTCATGAATAGTGCCTTTGGACAGTTCAAATCTATTACGTAGTCTTCTTATAGATCATTCTTGCCCAAGTAATGTAATTCCTTGCATTTTTTCAGGAGTACTTAAATAATGATTTTAACATAAAATAATATTTGACAAGGCAAAAGCCAGATTTAAACTAAATTATCTTAAGTGTGCGATTTTTTGTTACCGCAATCGTACACTCATGTTTACATAAACCGGGGATAAAAGTAATTTTTAATTTTTATTCGGATGTGATTTGTACTTTCATCGTACGGCTGACAGATGTACAAGATTGAGCAATCCTTTAGTGTCCTTGCTTACACCCACCAATTTTAAATTTCTTTGACATTTTGTTAAAGGCAGGTTATCTTAACTTTATCTGAGTATAACTGTATATTTAAATAAATTTATGTCTTTGTATGATAGGAATTAGAAATTTACGGAGTGTACGAAGGGTTTCGTGACCGACTGTTCAATTATATCAATACCTATACACAGTACGATCCAAAATAACTGTGCAGCTTCCGTTAAAAAAATTATTTTTCAAAATGCCGCCATACTTACATTGTGGTTATTATCATTTCAATGACGTGTAAGTTTAATAAGAAGTTATGACGTTAGCGGCATACATAACCATGTTGACGATACAAATCTTTTTATTTTTAACATTTCTTCCAATTATTACTTATAACTAGGGTTTGTTAGAAAGGTAGATGTCGTGTCATTAAGTAGTGTGAATCGGACTGACCCTATCACTCCTGCGAATTTTATTATTCAATGATAAGTTGTCAATGACAATAATAAAATTTGGAGGAGTGACAGCGTCAGTCTGATTCTCACTACCTAATGATAACACGTCATCTACCTTTTATCAAATTTTACCTATAGGTTATAGCATAAACTAAAACCAAACACATTTTCGTACATTTTCAATATTGTCTTCAGTAAGAACTGATGCTCGTCCAGGCGACTTGCCTGTATTACTTCCCTCCTGCGAAAGCGAGTTACTTACTATTTTGCTAATATGATATTTTAAATTTTCATAATGATATTCTTGATTTGGAAACTATTCCAAATTTCTTCGATATTCATATTAATTGCGGTGTCCATTTCTAAAATAACTGTCTAAGAGAAATTTGTCCTGTTCCTTTGCGCTAACAGTCTGAAAGAAATGTCGAAACACGTGATTTGATCACTAAAACAATAAATTCACTTTCTCTAAAGTACGATGAATACTTATGTTGTGGTAATACAAACAGATAATAAAGAATTTGTAAAAAAGATGAAAAGGTAATAGTTGATATATATTATCCATATATACAAAAGAATAATCAAACGTAAGCCAATGTCAAATAATAATAAAAAGTGATTTGGTGATATTACTAAAATATAATCAGTTGCAATATTCACTCAGAATTTTCGAAATAAATATTGATATCACCTTCTGCGGAAACCAATATCTTTCAGACAATCATTTTGGATCTCCCTGTATATATGTATATACATATGTTTCGTGACCTCCCAGTAAACATTTTTTAAATTTCGCGGACAGTTTAAGTTGGGATTTCCGGCAATATTGGACATACTCATCAATTTCTAAATACAATGCATGGGAATATGTTTACTATTGCCGGAAATACCAACTTAAACTATCCGCGAAATTTCAAAAATCTTTACTGGGCTATGTAGTTATCTTTAAGTATCCTCTCTACCACTTTCAGGCCAATCAAACAATAAATCGAATTTATTCTTGAAATGTTTTGTTTATACAGTTATAGGTACATACATGCGTTTTTCACTGACAAAGTTTTGATCAAAGTGGTTTAAAATGCCGTTATAAAATATAATCTGCTAAATTAACATTAAATCATTTAAATAGGTTACTAAATAAATGCATACATTTTAATGATTAATGACAATAATGACTAATGATAATGTACGACGTTATCTCTGTATATAGAACTCTGTGACAAAATGCATTTATTTTGTAATTTTGCTAATCTTTAGTTATGATAAAGACATTCTTTAAAACAATGCTCAAAAAATTCTAAAAATTCGCATCCCACGGTATTGTAACTTCGAAATGAAAATAAAATCACTATTTCTGTCTACTTTTATCTCCGAAGCGGTAAGGTCGACTTTTCTAATTTTGGAACTATCCGATTCAAACACAACATAGAGAAAATTTAAATATTCTTGAAAGGTGCGAATTAATTGTAGTAAAATAAAAATCACAGTATCGTTCTTTTCTTATTAAATTCGTATTTCATTTGTTTTCAGGGGAATTGTTCATAATTTCCGTAAATATCTGTCCAGCGTAACCGTCATAGATTGAAACGTCAAAATTTTCAGTGGTTTTCATCCAGTCTAAATTAAATTCGTGTCTCAGTTAATAAAAGAATCGATAACTCCATAAAAAGCTAATTCGGCGGTGCTTCGCGTATTAATTAAAAGGACCTGTTTCGTTGAAAAAGTGACTTAGAATAGTAGCAGAAATGTTGAACTAGTTGGTTAAAGTGTACGGAGCTAATGTCATGGT
Source organism: Chrysina gloriosa (assembly GCA_038088585.1). NCBI lineage: Eukaryota > Metazoa > Arthropoda > Insecta > Coleoptera > Scarabaeidae > Chrysina > Chrysina gloriosa. The sequence goes on along the minus strand of CM076095.1, from coordinate 13,371,076 downwards.
GGTGTAAAAAAATGGCGTCTATACCGATTATTGAACAGCAAAACAGTAAGATTACCATCAATTATACCACAATCATTTGCATAAAATGCAAGCGAATGACATGCATGCTTATTCACTTTTTGTTATATATTTTAAAACTCATTACGATATTATCTAACACCTACGAAAGGTCGCGAGACATTGTATGTCATCTAATGTCATCCAACTCTGTTTTTGTTCATTTTTTACGCATTTTTATATGAAACGTGCGGTAATAACCATGTAAATTGTGAGTATTATTAAGTATAATTCTTTTCTAATAGAATTTGTCGTTTAGAAGCACACCTTAACGTAATTTTTACCTGCGTGCAGCTTGTGTCTAAAATTATCTACTGCCGCTTATTTTTGGAATAATAAGCTTTATTTTGACGCTCGCGTACGTTTATTAAATAAACAACTCGTCCCGGAGTCGTGTGAGATTGGTGATGTAGAAATGTTTCAAATGTGTAATAATAGATAGTGTTTCCCCGTGGCAACATAACCTCACTTTCTACGGCGAATGTTCTGCACTCTCCAACGATGATTCATTGCTTATCCGACGAAAAACTTGGACTTCCATGCGAAAATCAATACTATTGGGGCGTTATCATTAACCAAGGACGTCGAAAATGAGTTGTTTTAACGCAGGCGCACCGAAAAATCAGCTGGTAAAGCTCGTCTCTTGTGTACAATGTCTGCCACTTGAGTTTTAGGCCATAATAATAGTGCTATGTTCGGTTGGTTGCATCATGTCGATAAATATTACTTGATTTCGTCACCGCGAAAATAATTTGAGGTAAATTTAAAGAAACTCGGGGGTGCAGTATCGCGAAAAAGATCGATTCTGTCGCCAGAGGAAAATGTACCGATCGGTTTTTTCTTGGGTGAATGTGAGTTATTTGTGTTCTCCCGTGCAGAATTTCATTTAAATTCTCGAATTAACCCGAAAATAATTAGATAGAAACGTCATTGATGTGTATTTTTCTGTTTTTCGAATGCTTTATAAAAATGCCCTTTGTAAAAGTGCGATGTAGTTGAAGTTAAGTAGTGCTATTTACCTTGCAGGCCGCAAAACATAAGCTGGGACAAACCCTTAGACTCGACCGACCAAAATAATAACATTACAATGACTTCAGAGGATCTTCTGCAGCCTGGACATGTAGTGAAGGAAAGATGGAAGGTAGGTTTCCAATTGTACTTTAATTCACTTGCTATAGACGTAAAATAATAGGAAATTATTGCCTTTCCTAAAATACATTTCTTTTGTACTTATACATTAAAATTATCTTACCTAATCATTTTTGAAGCAGCCATAAATTATATTTTCTGACCACATTACCAATATTACAGTTTTTTGTCTTTATACATATTTAGTCTAAGTACACTCATAGAGGTAGCACTTACGTACACTACCGTCCATATATATGGGGACGACTTCAAAATTGACGTTTTCGTTGAACTGAACAGAAATATAGAGTAGATTTGTAGTAATATTTATTAATATATTTTTGACATTGCGAAAACAATGTTTAATAACAAAAAAGAAGCACACAATAGTACAAAATAAAATTTAACTGATTTTTCGTCAATATGCCCACCTCGAGATTTAATAATTGCGGCACATATTTTTGGCATTCTTCTAATCAGAGACTCCAGATAATCGTCTGTAATTTCTATCCGTGCTACCTGGAGCTTCTCCCAAGATCTCGAACGCTGCTAACTCCTTTTTTTTTTTTCGAATACTGCGGTCTAATTCATCCCACACTAGCTCTGTTGGCGACAGATCTGGAGATTGAGGTGGCCATATCATTCGTATCAACTTGTCTTCTTCCTCAAGAGACATGAAATAAGTTCTACATAAACAAGATGAATGTTTGCGGTCGTTATCTTCTTGGAAAACGAAACCTTGGCCGCATAATCTTTCCCCACTTCGCACAACATTTTTCTGTAAAATATTCAGATAACCCTCCTTACGCATGATCCCGTCTATTTTTTCAAATCGCCTACAGCTGTATCACCAAAACAACCCCAAACGATCACACTACTTCCAACGTGTTTCACTGTAGGAACCAGACATTGTTCACTTGCTCTTTCAGCAGTCTGCTGCCTCACAAACGATTGACGTTTTAAACCAAAGATGTGGAATTTGGATTCGTGGGTGCATAACACTTTATGCCATTGCTCAAGCGTCCAATCCTTATGTTGAATGGCTCATTTCAGTCTCTTTTTCTTGTTTTGCCGTTTCAGCAATGGCTTTTTCGTAGTTATTCTTCCCCTTGGCCTTGCTGCAAGACGTCTCCGTTTATCTGGGTGACAGGTATACAAAGTTACTACTATAAATTAATCTTCAGCGGCTGTCGTTGCTCTTTTTCGCCTTAACGGTTTTATTTTCCGAAGTATCCAGTTTCCCGCAGTCTCTTAAGAGTACTGAATATCCGTTTTTTGATAGCTTCACTTTTACAGCAATTTGTGCTATTGAATATCCTTCGCCACGTAATTTTATAATAGCCGCACGTTTTCAATTGCCATTTCTTGTCGTTTTGGAATTTTTAACGACGATCTGACATGGAAGATAATAAACTTTAAAGTGACGCTTTATTTTAAATACTTCCATACATTTTCCGATATTTTTGTAATTTCTTTGTTGCAATCTATTCGTCTTACAGTGCGAACAATGTTTTCCTAAAATTTATTTTAATCTTATTACTGTAGGGATTAATACAGTCCCAGGTATCGTAAAATGTAAAGTAAAGCAATGGTGGTAAAATGCAAATTACTTGTAAAATGTACCATATTAGGGGGTTATTTGATTAAACTGCGCTATAAATTTACGAATTACATTTGTAATGTGTAATATATACTTTGAAGATATTAGTATTACTACTTCTACGATTTTCTTTACTTTCTATTGTCGTCCCCATATATATGGACGGTAGTGTATATGCATATGCACCTAAATGAATTTGTTGTACTTTTGTTTACTTTAAACTTCTGTTTTAGTTCAATTACTAAACCATTAAAATAATATATCAGCCAATCAGCAAATCCCATACACAATTAGAATTTTAGTTAGAAGTCCATAAATTTTAGAGATAATAGTTGTCTAGCGATAGATACTACATATCTACAGCTACTCGCAAAATTAGTTACATGTCAATAAGAAAATCGCTTGTTTAAGAAACAAATTGTAATGTATATAGAAATTAAATTTTAAAATATCGGTAAACGATAGCGAATTAAAATAATTACAGTAACGACAATAACTTCTATAGGATTTCGTTGCAGCGTTACGTTGTACCGTTGATACCGAGAACGAAAGTCCAATAAATTACAGATTTCTCAACTACTAGACGCGGATTGTTGTGAATATTTTTAGCAGTAGGCTAAGTTTATTATTACAAATAAAACCAATTACATTTTGATTCCTCTCTTTTTAAACATTCCAGTTTATTACAATCTAGCTTATAACTCAAACATTGTTTAAGCAGACATCTCGTAATAGTTTTGACAGTATTATAACGTTATGCAGAGCCTACCTCCAGTGATGTACTTCCTTAAATTAAATTATCTTATTCAACGAAGAAAAAAAAAACAAAAAAAAACAAACAAAAAACAAACAAAAAGCAAAACAAAAAACAAAAAAACAATAGATAAATAAACTATGACTGACATTGGGTATTGCACTGATTACTTAGCATGTATTCCTTAAGTCTGTTGGCACTGTTCGTTTCAAGCTCCGCACTACGCGCGATTTTTCAATCACGGTTTTCTCGAACACATTCAGATGCACTATTAATCAGTCACCTCTTCATAGACTGTTGGATTTCGTCTTTCAACTAAGCTACCCTGGCATATTATGAACCATTGTGGGCTTAGTATCGTTTTCAGTGTTTTTGCTGGAATCTTTCTACTATTTCTACATTAGAATTGGCAGCCGTCTTTAATACTGATTGATACATTAACAATTTGTCTAATAGTCAGTAAAGTTTCCTCAGCTTATGACCAAGCTGTTTTCGCTTGGTAAATATATGTTTCCTGTCCTGAGTATTCTGTCTGGATGTATGCCCAGGTATACAACTTCTTCTCTTTGTGGAATTTGTTTGCCATTGAATTTTACAGGAGGACATGTGTGTCTGTGCGTGGTGAAGGTGATATGTACTGGACTTACAATGACTGACAACAAAAGACCACCTCGCTTTTTTAGTATACATTTGAAATATTGGGAAAAAATATTTGAAAACCTGTTCGGTTTTTTGCTAACATACTCTCACTCAACCTAGTTTTAACATTCAGTGTGAATTCATACATTATTTTATGTGAGTTTAGTTTGCAGCCTTAGAGGCATTGGAGGCATTCCAAATATTAACTGAAGTTAAAAAATGAGTTTCCTGACAAGATCTTTTTTTTTTTTTGTAAATATTAAAATACTGTCATCGATGTATTTGAGCCAAATGGCATAATTTTTTGCTGATCGTTGAACATTAATTTTTAATTGATTTTTGTTTAGGACCTCTTACCCATTTTTCAGATTCTACTCTAATGGGTGGAATTGAGTTTGATCTCTTTATTGACGTTGTAGCTTTCCACAATGAGTATTCCGTATCTTTCGTAGCATGTAGGTGTTGTAAATAATCCATTACTATTAGGTCTTTTACTTCTTTCTGCGCTTTGTTGAATTGTGTTTTTTTTTTTGGCTATTTTATCAACTGCCATTGCTTCCTTAGTTTTTTTAGTGAGTATCTTTGCCCTTATAGTGTTGGACCAGATTTCAAATTTTTGCTTGCGGATCGGCAGAGGGTTTGGATATCAAGCTGCTTGTTATACTGCACTGCATTAAAGTGTTTTATCGCTTCTTCTACTTGATCGTTTGTTTTCAATAGAATTTTCAGGTTTAGGGTATTTTTTGTTTGGCATCTAAAACAGTTATAATTGGTTTCTGCTGTTATGTAAGACATATTGTTTTCCTACTGTCTTTATTTGTTTATTTAGGTTTATTATTACGAGGGAATGATGAGACGATAGGTCATAGCATGATTCTGGTGTGAAGTATCTGCTGTTTATTGCCTTGCTTATGACAAAATCGAGGACTGTCTTCCTAGGATCAGTTAGGCTAATAGATTGCATTTTAATAGATTTCAATGTTTTGATTGTTTGTAGTAGTAATTTCAAATAGTTGCCACAAGAAGGCGGGAATACAAATACTTACTTTTTGAAAATTCGATATTAACTAGTATACATGATGGAATTGTCCCTTTCTAGCAATTATTTTCTATTATTATAAAAGAGATTTCGCTTACTACCAATACCATGAAGGTTTAGTGCGAGCTTTTAGTTACCACTGTTAGCCACTGGTTTCGTGAATGTGGACGATGTTAGAAGATTTTTCGGGACCTGAACTTCTTGCAATAGTTGTCCGTGTTGAAAATGTTACTACTATCGTAAGGCTAATTAAGAAAAATCATAATGTACACAAGGAATTCAGCATGAATAGGCATTGGATCACCTATGGTTAATAACTTGGTACACTAACAGTTAGGTGTAAAACAGCTAGTAAGTCGGTCACATTTGTTAATGGTTCGATAGAGCATATTCAAAACAGACGTTTAACACTATTCCTGAAGATGAATATTGGATTTGAGTTTTGTGTGGGTGCAGTGGTGTTTGAAAATGAAGATAGACTATATATAGATGAAACTTATTCGAGGGAGAATTTCGAACAATGATGCTTCGTTTTTCAGAAAGACTGGTCTGATCGAAAACTGTTACTACAGATTGGTACACGGAAGTTTGTCTTCCCGAAGTATTTTTAAAAATTGCTTTATGATCGCCAAAGGTTTGGTTTGCGTCGCATTTGATTGTATCCGTATTATGAATTTGGGATCCCACTCCATACAGTTCAGATCCTACATCAAATGATTTCTTTTTGTTTTCTACCATTAAAAGTTCAGACATGGGGATATTTCCCGATACAAATGCGACGGTTACTGAATTTCACTGCTTACTCGAGGAACTTCCAAAAAGGGTGTTCCCGTTTCTTTTTAAAACATGTCATAGTTTTTTTCTACCAAAAATATTCAGAATAATCTTGGTATAAAATGAAATATTAGTATTTTATATTATAGAAAATTTCTTGAAGATAATTGACACGCTGTTTCTAAGGTATGTTCAATTTTGCGAATAACCGTATGTATAATAATCTGGATACAAAGCTTTATTTTCATATAAATACAGTGCATTACAACATTTGAAAATAAGTGCTTTTTCGCAAAGAATATTACTTTGTAGGTTGTAATTTTAATGTTGTAATTTACAAAATGTTTCCCTTAAATCTATTGGTAAGAACGTAAATAAATGAGAAATATATCAGTTAATATACAATAAAACAAACCAAACCACATAAGTAGATATTAAGCAGAACGTATCCAAAGGATTGAATTCAACCATTTTCTATCTTTTCATTTTCGTTATACATGATTTTCAGAAACTTTTTAGAGGTTTTTTCGAATCGGCAACACTTTCTTCAGTGACAGCCGATTTGATAGCTCACACCTGATTTGTGCTGTTTGGTTTGCCATTTGATCATAAATAGACTTACACTGGAGCAACGCTTACAAATTGTGTAAATTTATTTGGAAAACCGTGGTTCAGTTCACAACACTTACCGTGGGTTATGTCCATTTTACGGCCGACATAATTGTCCATCCGAGATAGTAATTCAAATAATCATGGAACTCTGACACTACGCATCGGCAGAGACGTCGTACAGTGCGATAATGATAATAATAATTTAGATAAAATAATCAGTAATTCATGGTAATCTTGGCAAGAGCTGAAAACAACGGAGAGCCTATAGGGCAAGCAAAAGTCGGCAAATAATATTGGTTATTCAAAGCAAAGTAACTGTTGTTTGCGATTTATCTAATAGTTGTCAAGAGGGAGATTTTTGCTAATGTTGGGGAATCTTTTACATGATTCCATTCCCCTTCTACTAAGAGTAGAACCAAAGTCGAGGATATATTAGTAAATAAAGAAACTACATCAAAAGAAACATCGACGTCACCGTCTGGTAATTTTAAGTTTTGTATGTACTCACTTTCCACCCATATTTACTATCAATATGATTCACATTCCTAAGTACATAGTCACAGAGCATATTTTCTTCTTCTTCTCGTCACTCCTTATGCCTTTCAGCGTCGGATAAGAGGATATTTTCAAGTAATTTTATACTAAGAGTTCTTGATTGTAGAAGAAGCATCAAATTGGGATGCGAAATATTGGGTTCAAGAAATAAAGAACCAAATTTAATAAAATAATTTTATTTGTGCTGGTTTCGCCAAGAATCTTTTATAATTTAAGAACTGTGGTAAATATAGAATGAATCTTAAAATAGTGGCGCACAAATTAAATCGAAATTATCACTTCTTTCATTTGAACAAACTTATATCTTTCTATTTAGTTGCTTACATCAATTAACAAACCATAAATTCTAATCTTATAGATAGCGTTCACTCCACTACTAGGTCAATTAAACGACAATTATTAAGTTAATACTTATATTTTCAGAACGTTAGACAATGTTTTCGAAAACACCATTGTCAGGGAAAATATAACTACACCTGCATATGTATAAACAAACATTTGTCTTTTATTTGGGAGCTATTAACAAAATAAGTAACGACTACGATTTCTTGATATATATGATCTGTATTTTTTTATTATAAACAACTGATTTAATGTGTAATAGCACATAACTTTGTTTAAATTCTACATATTATAAATATCAAAATAAAAATTATAAACAATTATCCATTATCAGCAGTTATTGCAAACCTGGTAAGGGAGGACCTAGAACAAAATTGATTGGCAAAACTAAATTCTAGTATAAGTTTTTACAAGCGTTATGTGGTTGACTGTATTTGTTCTGTAAGAAAGGGTAGTTTTGATGAGATATTGGAATCTTTTAATAGTTATCATAATAGATTAAAATTGACATATGATAGGGAATCTAATAGCTCATTAAATTTCCTGAACGTGACTGTCGTGCACAATAGCGACATTCTAAAAATGAATTGGCATATAAAGTCTATCAATAGAGGTAGACTTGTAAATCATTTTTGAGAAACCTCCAAATTACATAAAATTAATATAGTTACCTAATAACTTGATGAACCGGTTAGATTAGCTGATTCCCAATCGAGAGAAAAGAATTTAAACAAAGTTAAAGAAATCTTAGATAAAATAATTCTCCAAATAATTTTTACGATAAAGTAATAAAAAATAGAATTAACAAATTATATAATAGATGTATCAAAAATAATGATAATAAAAATTAGAACATTATTCCGTATAAAGAGGTTTAAGCCAACAAAATCAAGTAATCAAGTAATGTAGTTTATAAAGGAAACTGTAAAGACTGTGACAGTATTTAACCTTCCTATACTCACGCATACGGTCTGTGAGACCGACTTATATAGTACAGTATACGTCTTTCATTTTGACGTGAGTATAGGAAGGTTAAAGAAAAGTTTGAATAATCATAAGTATTCTTTAAATAATGATTTTGGTGCAATGACCGTTGTAACAAAACATTGCGAAGATCTGGGGCATTAGTTTCATTTTGAAAACAAAATTATAATAAAAAAGAAAATAATTAAAAAGAGCACTAATATACGAAATGATAAATATAAAAAGATGTTAAAACTATTAATTTCAGAACCGATGTTCAGAATTTAAGTAATATATATAGTAATTTATTACAATCACATTTACATTTCATAAGAAGGAAACGTTTGGTTAGGTTTTCGTTTTGGGTTTTCGCTTTGGGTTTTCTCTTGTCCTTGAACAGGATTGTTAAGGTTTCGACAAACATTTTTTGATGTAAGGGTTTTGATTTCATGATTTGCATAAATGTGCTGTTTCACATCAAATCAGTTGTTTATAAGGTGCGTTTCATATTTATAACCCATGCATGAAACTATAAAAGATATTAAAATAAAAATTGGTATATTAATTCCCTATGAATAGATAACGATGTGGTAAGTACTGTATGGTGAGTAGTTTATGGTGGAAACTCTGTTTACACATAAGTCTTGACGTTTGGTTATTTTTCAATGCAAACGTGAAAACGCTCTGCTTTGGTGGTGAATTTACCGTTTCATAATTATAACCCATTTGCAGATTTTCCATTAATTAAAAGACGTGTTAGTTACGTCTGAGTTATTTACGTGTTAGAAAAGTATGCCACGTGGTACAGTATTATCTGAAGTGGATAGAGGCAAAATTTTGGCCTGGACCGCCGATAATAATTCGGTGAGCGAAGTTGGAAGGAAACTCGGACGAAGCCGACGCGTAATCGCCAATTTTTTAAAGGCACAGAAGGATACCGCAAGAAAAAGCGATCTGGTAGAAAAAGAAAGCTGTACGAAAGAGAGGGACGAGCAAACGACGAAAGGCGAGGAATTTGCAGATCAGTTGTTCCAGTTTAAGCAATCATTGCGCCACGAAAGTGTTCGTAACAACTGTTTGGCGTGCCTTAAAACGCTGCCCTGATATTTGCCGAGCTAAAATGGATATTGTTCCAAGGCTGCTTAAACGGCATAAGGTTGCACGTCTTGAATTTGCTAGGAAAAATATGGACACTAACTGGTCCTCGGTAACTCAAATGAGCAATATGAGCTCTATTTGCTTAACCCGTGATTTTCTCCTTCTAGCTGATATTTTCTGATGAGAAAAAATGGAATTTATATGGACCAGATGGCTCAAACTTTTATTGGCGCGAGGGAACCCCTATATTTCTCTAACAAGGGGAACCTCAACGTTGTGAATAACGGATTTTGATGTGTCTCGAATATGTTATAGAGGCACCTCGAGCATCTTGCTACCAGCTTTTGTAGCCATTCGGCCTAGTTCTCGAGAAAATTGCGAAAGTTTTCCTAACGGACTTTATATACCGTTAATCTTAATAAGTTGGTAAAGAAGTGAGTATAGTGCAGTGGTTAAGTTCCAGGCTGGCGATCCGTGTTCAAATCCTGCTCTTGTAGTTTTTTTTCTCAATCTCATTGCATATGATATTAACAAATATATTTAATTTCATGCAAAATTGTTCAAAAATAATATTTTTCGCCATGTTAATTTTATTAATAAAATGATATTTTAAATCGCTTAAGAAAATTAAAGGTCGTTGTTGACACAAAATGATGTATGTAGTTCTTTGTGGGTAAATTCGGCTATTTCTTCAAAAAGAACATTCAAGCGTTTAGAATCAAAATTATTTGACTCTTTTTCTTTAAATGCTTTGGCCATTTTTTGCTCTACAGAAACTGAATCATCAAAAAAATACCAAATCGACTGTTTCTTCGGTGAGATACCATAAATGCCCACAAGAATTCTTTGATGTTGCTTTTGACATGTTTTCCACTTATTTTATTATAAAAATAAAGGTTGCTTAAAAACATCAAGTCCTGGGCCGATGGTTTGTAGGCAAAAGGAGCATTACAATACGCTTTTATCTATATCTTTAAAATAAATATCCTTCAATCCTTACAATTCCGCCCTAGTCAATTTTAGTTTAAAATATAAAAAGTTTAAATTATCACTACTAGTCATAAAACGATTTAATTATAACATTTGATTGAAATTTAAAATACACCATGCTGCACATTTGCTTCCGATTAATTTTATTAATAAAGTTAGTATGGTGAAAAATATTTTTACCAAGTTTACATAAAATTAAATATATTTCTTAATATCATATGCAATAAGATTAAGAAAAAGAAACTACAAGAGCAGGATTTGAACACGGATCGCCAGCGTAGTATGCCTGGAACTTAACCACTGCACTATACTCAATTCTTTACAAACTTATTAAGATTAACGGTATATAAAGTCCGTTAGGAAAACTTTCGCAATTTTCTCGATAACTAGGGCGAATGGCCACAAAAGCTGCTAGCAAGATACTTGTGCGATGTGCCTCTATAACATATTCGAAACACATCAAAATCCGTTATTCACAACCTTGACCGTCCCCGTATAAGCGCAACTTTGGGGGCGGGTCAATAATGGTCTGGGAAGCATTTTCAGAGGAAAGAGTGCTCGAACGTCATCCAAAATGAAAAGTGCCGACCACATTGCTGTGTTGCATAGCAGTGTAGTACCATTCCTGCAGCAACTTCCTGACCGAAACTGAATTTTTCAGCATGACAATGCTGGAATCCACTGAAAGTAAGGATTGGCTTGGCGGTAAAAATATCCATGTTTTGGACTGGCCAGCATGCTCTCGAGACCTAATCCCGATAGAAAATTTGTGGGGAATATTGGTTCGCCGCGTTTACAGACATGGTCGTTAATACGGCAACATTAATGAATTAAAAGCTGCCATCTCTAAGGCCTGGGAGAATTTGGGCGAGAACACTGTACAAAACGTCATTTTGTCAATGCGTAAACGAGTTGTTGAAGTAATAAAGTCTAAAGGATGCCTAATAAATTTGTAAATACTGGACTTTTATTTTTAGTACTCTGAAAGACGAAAAAAGAGGGTTGGGTTATAAATATGAAACGTTTCTGTGATTGAGTTTCAGCTCTAATTGAACTAAATGTTGTAAATTTCTAGCGAAAATGATTCTAGCATTTAATATATATATTTTATTCTCCGTTTTGATCAAAACTTTGTTTTTATAACGTACGGGTAAATTCTTACAACATTATAGAGGTGGGTTATACATATGACACGCACCTTAATAAAAAACATTAGAAATCGTATATATCAAGAAATCTTAGTCGTTAGTTATTCTGTTGATAGTTCCCAAATAAAAACCAAATGTTTGTTTATACATATGTATATGTAGTCATATTTTGAAAAATAATTTCAAGAGCTTGGAGAGAGTTACAAATACACTAATCTGCGTTTTCGTTTGTAGTTATATTTTCACTGACGAAGGTATTTCGAAAACGTTCTATAACTTTCCGAAAATATAACTATTACCTCAATTATTGTCGTTTAATTGACTTAATAGTGGTAGAAAGACTATCTATAAGATAGGTATAAAACCACGAAAAAGAGAAAATATACTATATATTTATACATTTAATAAATTCTAATGCGAAAAAAATGTAAAGTATGAAAATAGAGACATACAACGAATTATGAATAAATAAGGCGCAATAACAAGAGTTAAACCAAAATTCCCCGAAAAATTCAGTTACCTAGTCTTTTGCACATTGTGGGGCCCATCTAGTGACCTCAAATAAATCGCGCTTTATTCGAGAAGAGAACGCGTCTTCATTAGTTATCTCCTCAGCCTTGATGAACCCTACCACACTCTAATCTTTGTTGTTTGTACCGTTATGTGAATCTAGTCACTTGCTTCGGTTTCCGTAACTTCAGATCATATTTTTAACCTTCGCGATACTGTCTGAACGCATACAACTGTACCACATGCAGTTCCAAGCGTCAGCGCCAATTCAACAGCCGTATAGTGACGATCCAGAAGACTTTGCAACGTTTACAAACTGTGTGTAGTAGAAGTTGCCTTGGTGCGAACTGAACCGGGACGCCTGGTGTACCTTAGTGCCTCATGGTACCGTTAAAGTGCCGTACGAGGTATTACATCTGGTTTTCCAATAGGACTAATAGCATGTCGGACGTTTCGACTATCCTCCACTAAAAACTGCTCCTTCCAACTTCTTCGCGAGTTATTTGGATTTTTGCTAAAAAGAAACATTGTCAAAGTAACGACCTCAAAACAATTCTTGCAAAATTTAAAATAAAGACCGTGCCCTTAGCAAAGATAATTACAATCTAGCTTAATATCGATAAACAAATCATCTAAAACGTGGTAAAATTCAAGGGTATATACTACTTTCTTGTGTGTAGATTCGAGATAAAATTACATTAAATAGCTAACGAAATTTAATTGATGGCAATAATTATTCGACTTAGGAAATAATTCGAATTGTGAAAGTTAGACGAGTTAGAGAAGTTTCACTGCATACATACATTTTCGCAATAAATGACAATAAAATATTTTTTTAACGAAATAAGTTACGGTTAGTTATTGGAATTGACTTTTAAATTAGATCGGCGGAATGTGCTTTATTGTTCTTTTAAAGTATCGTCCACAAATATTGATAGATTTTTGCATTCGTTCAAACCGAATTTTAAAGGCGTTATTCCAATCTTCCGTTGGGATAGTGAAAATTGCCATTCTAAAGGTATCGACTGCATTTTCCAGCGATTAGAACCATTGACGACGCAGTCCATTCATTCATTCATAACTTATCTATTTCGTTGCGTTCACCACTTTTTCGGTTAAATAAAAGAATCTTAATGCAGTAGATTATATTTTGTGACGATATTTGAATACATAATTCATTTAATCCTTGAGAATATCTTTTAAATATTCTCTCTACCACCTTCAAGGTAGTGGAACAATAAAATTACTGTATTTGTTCCTTTATTATTTATTGTTTGATTGCCCTGAAAGTGGTAGAGAGAATATTTAGAAGATAGCTACATGTATAGGTCACGAAACATATATATATATATATATATATATATATATATATATGTATATAGTGCCCGGATTGACTTCACTATAGGTAGGTATAATTGATCAAGTATTTTGGAATCTCGTTTTAATGTTTGGAGATGTCGCCCTTCTTGGTCTAAAAATAATTTAAAGCACTTTTTACTTTTTTAAAAATCAATGCTGTCATGACAATTGAGAAAGAAAAACATTCTGTGTTCAAGTAAAGTACCATTTCAGTCAATAATATATAATATATATATAAAATCAGAATTTGTTCTGTATTCTTGCATTATAACTTATACCCACAGAAAAATAAGTATTCTGTATAGCTGTCAAAGAAAGAAATCATGTAAGTTTTTAATAAAGTATTGTAAACAATATAAACGAAAAAGGTCAATCAAAACTTAACTTATTTATCGAATTAAAATATAACGTTAGGGAAAAGCAAAATATATTTCAGGCCAAACGCAGACCACGGACGCTTTTAAAGAATGTCTTCTTATTCGTTTAGTCCAGCACCATTAAGACTCGAACGTGACCCAGACGTATACACTGACTCAGCTGGCAGACCATGATATATTTTATTGATAACAGTGTTTTATTCAAAAAAAAAAAAAAGAGGAAATGCGCAATTACTAAATTTAAATTCCACGATCGGTTTATTTTCAATTTTTTAATTTAATTAGCGATAATTCGCATGGTACGTAAACAATTGAATAATAACTAAAAAATTAGTACAACAAAACATTAATGGAATTGTCGTTATCTAAGTAAGATTAAAATCAAATCTTAGGAAAATTGTTTCAAATCACTTGTGCCGTGGAGAAATTGAAATTGAGTAATTGTTATGTATTTTCTTTTTTATTATTGAATAAAATACTTTATTAAAAACTTACATTAATTTAGTTTTGTCAACTTATATAGAATACTTGTTTTTCTGTAGTTGCAATACAAGAATAAAAAAGAAATACTGATCTAGTAAAAGTGATTCGATATTTTCTCAATAACACTTTGTCATATTATTGACCGAAATGGTACTTTACGTCAACAGGAAATGTGTTTTTGTCAATTGTCGATGGCCTTCATTTTAAAAAGTAAAAATGTGCTTAAAATTTTTTCAGACCAAGCAGGGCGGCATCCCAAATCGTAAAAACGAGATTCCAAAATTTATGATCAATTACACCTATACTGAAGTCAATCCAAAAACGTACTGTATATATACATACATTTAATCCTTGAGAATTTAAAAAGAAATCGTCGTAACTTTACGGAGGATAATTTAATAATTCAATGTTCTGCTGCTTCAATACGCGCTTTCGACCTGTGCCTGAACTCGTATTGTCTTGATGGAAAATGTCTTATCGTACTGGGTTAGTTTTTTGGAGCACAGCGATCACTTCTGTAAAACAACAATTCCGACACTAACCATTCTCCGATAATGGAAATGCATTCTAGTTACATGACTTGCTCTTGAGTCAAACTTTGGGACCATCTTTTTCGAAACTTTGCGCGAACGGATAATTTTTATTGGTTTCTTCTCATCTTGAAACACGTTTATTTTCGCGTTCATACATACTCATGATTCATTACCACCCATGTTTAGAGCATCTGTAAACATTGAGCTCACTTGAAACTCACTTTCTCACGCTTAATCCATCCTGCAGAATTTTTGGATGGAGTAGGGCATACGCATGCTTTTTATAATTTATTAATTTTATAACTTTTTATTAGATGCAATTAACATTTGCACGCATATTATAATTAGTACTGTATTTATATTAATTATTTCTTGTATAAAATCATTATTGAAAAATGTGATTTTGAATTCTCGGCGAAACAAGCGTGACGTACAAGTACATAGTTGTTTACATTTTGATGTTTTGTTTCGGTGTTTACTGCAGACCAATTAAAATGTTTTTGACATACAACACTCTCCCATAAATTTCGTATTGCAATGGTATGTTGATAATATGGAAATCAATATTAAATAACGTTACCTCTATTAAATTATTACATATTTAACATTACAGTCCGCTTTAAATATACATGTATATGCGAAGAACCGCTCTCAAAGCTGTTAAGTCTAGCTAAAGGAATAAAGCTGGAGAACGTACTCTAAGGAGGCATGGGGACCACAATAGATCTGGAAAGGTCGCTGTGGAACAGGCATCAGTGCCACGTCAAGTAATCTAATCTAAATATATTGGACTTCACTTCCAAGATCTGTCAGCGGATATAAAGTGTGTACTTTGAAAATCCAGATATATCTTTATCAGTAGGATTTGGCAAAATAAATGCTGTACTAAATAAATTAAAAACAATTTTTGATTTATTCTGCTATAGACCCAAACGAAAAATACAATTAATATTTAGCAATAATTAATATATTGACATATTAAAACAAGTCATTTCACGAACTTTAAACGCTGTAACAGAAATGAAATATACATAATTTATAAATTATTGCAACCACTCCCCTTTACTTAACTCAAATGTAGAAAAGACATTTTCCCTTTAAAAAATTTCTAGCGAGGAAGTTATAGTTGCATATGCAAATTCCTCATTTTTTAATACATTTGCGCACAGGAACACAATTATTTTTATACATAATTTCAAATAAAACTTAAAAACATATTATTACCGTATATAAATATAGTACTGTAAATGATTCCTTAATGTTCCATTGTATCGTTCTTTGGGAAACGTAGATCCATCTTTCTGTTTATTCTGTCGCATTTTATCGACATAGCCCTACATATTCTGTTATGAATAAGATATTTTGTTGGATAGTAATGGCCAGTGGGTCATTCCCAACCTGTTTGAGATACGATTTAGTTCGTTTTCACTTTTTATTTCTCTTATTATTTTTTTGCTGTTACCCCATGAAGTCACTCCCTACTGGAAGTATAATTTTTAAATTTGTAACTTACTCTTCATACTATGCGAGAAATAAATTATTCAATTATACTACTATTACGTTTTTTAAATAGTTATTGTTTAGCAAATTATCGATACGTTTGAAGTTGTAACTGCATTGTATCTCTACCACCATATTAGTATTTTCGCAAATACTAGTTAGCCGAATCTCTATGGGACAACACAGCTCAAATACGTGCTATAATTGGCATTTGCTCCCATAATTAATATTTAATAAGTTTTCTCCCGGTTGACCTGATTTTGAGGGGTTATATCGATCACCAGTACGTCCACAACTCTATTGCCAACAAATAAACTAAGCTACATTCGTGTATAAACAAATTGCCTTCTTTTATGTTAATCTAATTTGATAAACATTGGAATTCTTTTTATTGTAATTTAGTTTTTGGCAAGTAAAACAATTTCATTCTGTTACATAGTTAAGTTCAAATTGGTAACCTCACAGAGGAAATTGCGGTTTAACAAAATACTACACATCGGTCCTCTACAGAAAGCACAAACGTACACTCTGTCCTCGATTTGACTTCACTATTGGTATAATTGATCAAAAATGTGGGATCTCGTTTTAATGTTTTGGGATGCCGCCCTGCTTGGTCTGAAATGAATTTTAAGCATATTTTTTCTTTTTAAAAATCAAGCCCCTCATGACAACTGAGAAAATAAACATTTTCCGTTCAAGTCAATTACAATAATATGGTAAAATGTGGTCGAGAAAACTTGTTCAGAATATGAAATTATGATTCTATGCAAAATTTCATCGGACTACGTTGACTAAATCAGTATTTGTTTTGTACTGCATAACATTTACTCAATTTGAATTCCACCACGATCGGCACAATCGATTGGAAACTTTTCTTTACGATTTGATTTTAATCTTAGATAATGACAATTCAATTATTATTCATTGTTTACTACTCTGGGAGTTTTCGCTAATTAAATTAAAAATTAAAAATGAACCGATCGTGGAGGAATACAAATTGAGTAATTCTGGTGTATTTTCTCTTTTTCTGAATAAAATAATTTATTAGAAAGTTACATCAAATTTTTTTTTTGGACAACTTATACAGAATACTTGTTTTTCTGTAATTATATAATGCAAGCATACAAAACAAATACTGATTTTTTTGTCAAAGTGATCCGATATTTGTCAAATTATTAAGCAAAATATTCATTAATTAATTAACAACAACAAACATTCTGTGTTCTGAATTAATGAGAATAAGATTTTTTCCTTACAATAATTATGTTATAAAATATATAATGTGAACTAAGAAGTTAGTAAGTATTTATTAATAAACGAAAAGGAAACCAGGAATTTCTTGAAATATCAAATAAATTATATTTTGTGAAGAATCTAAAGAAGGAATGATACTTTAGTGTGACCACGACACCTATTGGGAACAAGAGATAAATGAGGAAGAATCAGATTCAAACCCTGAGGTATCTGACAAGGGGAACACCAGACTACTCCGCTTTCGATTTTAACGGGTTTTAGGTATGTTATACGAGGACCCCTCCTGAGTATCTGGTTAACGGCATAAATCGTACTTCGCCCTGGTTCGGCTAATTTCTAAAAAATATACTTGTTACTTCCATGCGTTCTTTATATACTAGTAACGTTAGTTGAAAGTTGAGCATGGTAGCGTAGCGCAGTGGATCAAGTACACGGCAACCACGCTACAGGTTCCTTGTTCGATTCTTCTATCCTTGACTTTCTTTTTCAATTTTATTTCACACGATGTTTACAAATACATATGTATATTCCGTTTTATGCAAAATTATTTGAAAAGAAGGCCCAGCTCCCAAAGGAACCCTCAAGAGCCCGGAATTCTATAACGGTTGTAACGGTACTTTCGGATGGGGAAAATACCTACATATACCTGCGAATACCAATAAGGTATTTCAAACTTACAATTAAAGTACATACTGTAACGTACATTTGCTTCTTATAAAATAAAAGTATTATGACGAAAAAAGTATTTTCGAACAATGTTGCATGAAACGGAATATATTTGTAAATATCATGTGAAATAAAATTGTAAGTGGTAGCTGTGTACTTGATCCGCTGCGCTATGCTGTTATGCTTAACCCTCTAGTACCCAAATTTCTTTTCCGGATAAAAAGATTATTTTTGGGTTTGACTCATGCTATAAATAAAAAATATTAAAAATTTTTTTTTTTTGCCAGATCGGGTTTGATGGCGCTAAAAACTTAGACCGCCTCTAGGCGATTTTGGGATAAAAAGGCAAAAATATCAATGCAATTTATTTTTCTATATGTAGAATAAAATGTTTTATTAAAAAAGAACAGTTTATAACAGAAATTTGTAGAAAATAAACAAAAAGTTCAGATTTGATCTTTTTAATTTATACAAAAAATGTTTGTAAAAACAAATATTTATGAGGAAAAAACAGTTTGTTCAAGTTATTTGTGGTGAAAATCGTAGAAGCAGTGCTTTTGCTTAGAAAGACAGGTTTAAATTACACTTTCGATATACAATTTGAGTTTCCGAATAGCAACCAGCAAACTTGCAAGTTTTTTTGCCAGCGCGTGATAAAAACTGCGGAAAAATGTCCAACTCCATCGTAACGAACGTCCGCAAATTTCGACTCCAGAAGCAGATCCACAAAACTCAGTAGAATATTCACGTGATTGTTTCTTGAGATCGGTGTCGGTTGGCAGCTTACAATTCGGAATGCGATTTGAACGAATAGTCCCCAAGGAATAAATTCCGCGAGATTTGAGATAAACAAGAAGCGGAAGTGAAGTGTAGTAGTTGTCAAAATATATTACGTGGTTTTTATAATCTTGAACATTGTGTGACAATCGAACAACCACATTTGCTGACGCTCCAAGGTCTGATGAGCCAGTTTGCACAACATTGTCTCCTGCGCCGCAATATACCTCAAAATTATAACAAAAAGCCGAATGAATCACATTAAACAAACACTTTTACTCCCCATTTGTGTGGTTTATCTGGCAAATATTGTCGAAGAAAAGTCTTCATCTTCGTTGCGCACATTTGTTCATCCACACATAAACGTTGAGTCATTGGGACAGATTGGAACTTTTCATTGAAATGATTCACAATTGGTCGTATTTTATACAAAGGACAGACCACGATCCTGCCAGCATTCTTGGCGGGCAGTTTACTATTATTATTAAAATGCAAATTACTCCGCATTTTCTCAAATTGATTTCTTGGCGTAATATTTTGGATTGCTTGCAACGCATATTCGCCCCAATATGGACACTCGGATACCGGAAAACTGACATAAAAAATAAAATGCCAATATATTGACGAATTTCCGAATGTAGAGAAGGGAATTGTGATATCTTTTTGAGTGGCATATAAATTCGACTGTTCAACAATGTGCTCAATAATAGTGCCACCCAAAAAGTATTCGAAGCATTTGAAAGGCGTATCAAGCTTTTTGAGATCTTCTCCTAGTTCAGGCTCAGAAAATGCAACCGCAGAGTTAGGGCCCTTTCACAATAACGTTAATGCTAATGTTGATGTTCAGGTGTTAACGGTAATGGGAACGTTAATGCAGTTCACAATAATGTTAATGTTGATGTTTAGAGAAGAGCATTTTCAAAATTCGCGGTTATAAGTGGGAGAGGCGCAAACCAACGTTTCAAAATAGTAAACATCAATAACGATTATAACCTTTACTGATTCGTGATTCTTTTTCTTTTCTTCCGCTGTTTGTGCTTATAATGTTAACAGCACAGGAATTGAATATAAGAAAATAAGAAATCTGACCACGAATCTAATGATAGGTGCGGCTAGCAATAAATGAGGTTAGAATTGCTGCAGATTTATAAATAGCGGTAGTGCGCAGTTCCAGCTTGCTAGTTTCATTGGTTGATGTTAAGCATGATGTTAAGAAATCCAAAATAGTTTTAGAACGTTAATATGATAATTTAACATTACCATTACCGTTGACATTATTCTGAACATTGTAATTGAGTGCTACATAGTTTGAGTTTTAACACCCAACATAACATTACCATTACAATTAACATTAACATTATTGTGAAAGGGCAGTTATTCAGCACTAAGTTCTTTTGTCGCTACAAGATTCAGGCTGAATGATATTCTGCTCAGCAGGCACACTGCGTAGAGATAATAATTTTGGCAATGACGCAGAACTTCCGCTTGAAGTAACGCGTATCTCTGATTCCAGCATTGAATCTGACATATTCACATCTTTATTTATCGCCTCATCGAATCCATTGTTGATATGGCACTCCTTCTCGCAAGCATCGTCATGCAAATCGTCTTCCATATCTTCTACGTCAGTATCGCTCTCGAAATTCATCAAATCCAAAATTTTCCCAATCTTTCCATCAGAAAGCGATGACAACTTTTGAATTTGTCGACGTTCCATGTCTATTAACGACAATTTTTTAGCTTTAATATCTCCTGAAATGTTCAACTTTCAAACTTACTTAATATATATTTTTTGTCAAATTTTCCCAAGATCGCCTCTAGACCGGTTACCTTGTAAGATCAGTTAAAAGCTTGCGAAAAGTTCTTTTTTCTTTTTTTCTTCTCTTTTTGCTTTCTTTACACTACCAGCAACACACCAATAATTTTTCTTTTAAGTGTGACCGCTTTTAATTTTTTTTTTTTTTTTGATTTTTCTAAAATTCACACTATCTGCAAAATAATTATTACGTCCGTATTTCACAACTTTCCAATTTTATGTCACCGTCAAAGCTAATCAAATCGTCCGTATACGTTGCAAATAAAATAAAAGCAGTTTTTGAACTTGCCCGAATTAAACGAAATACAAAAAAGCAAAAAGGAATTTAGAAAGCGAATAAGTGAGCAATGAACTTAGCCCGTCTACAGGCGGTCTTGGGGACTAGAGGGTTAAGTTACAAATTACGTTAGTAATCAGCCGAACCAGGGCGAAGTGCGATTTAAGGCGTCAACCAGATACTCAGGAGAGGTCCTCCTATAACATATGTATCTAAGACCCGTTAAAATCGAAAGCGGAGTGGTCTGGTGTTCCCCTTGTGGGTAACATGGCGCTGGTGCCTAACGAATTATTTTACGATCAGAAACAAATTACCGTCCAAAAGTGAAAACTCTTGAGTTTTTCAGCTTTCTAGAGCTAACGTATGACCTTGAAAATTTTCTTAGGATTGTGTGTTTGAATTTTTTTTTAGATAATTCTTTCTTATAATAATGTATATGAAAGAATCTAAATTTATTTATTTTATTTGTTTTAAAATTTAATCCGCAATTAATATTCAATATAAATATCTACATTTTAAACCGGGTACACTAAATGCATACAAATAAACACGTCCAGTTAACGGTTAATTACGTAACTACGAGCGTTTGTTATCTGGAAACTGATGTTTATATGCCTACAACCCTGCTGATACAATTGATATTAGATACATATATAGACGTACGAATTAATAATTGGAAAACTATTAAATTAATTCTTAGATTATAATTTAATATTTACAAACTCGACCCCCATCGTCTGTAATGGTTCCAGTGTTTCAAAGGCATTTTGTAATTTTCGTATACGGGAAAAGTTGTTTGGGGTTTCGTTATTACCGTCTGACAAAAACTTTAACGAAGTAATTATGGTTTTATCGAATTTTAAATTGCTTTCCTACGTTCCCGTTTTAATAAAATTTGGATCAAGTTTATTTCGAGATTTGACAATTCAATTTGAAAATAAATTAAGTTTTGTTTCAATTTTATACCTTCAGATTAAGTTTAGGTATCTTTTTCAAAAAATTAGCCCTTGATGTTTTCATTAACCACCAGCTATGTGAAACCAATATATGGGAATGATTATTACAGAGAAAATTGTGCAGCTAATTGGCTATATAAGGATAATTGAAGCAGAGTGAAATAATCTTTAAAATTTAATTTATGTTTTGTATAATTTTTCAATTGACAATGTATCCCGATGAAATCAATATACTGGCTGATAGAAATTATACCACCGTTAAGGCGTTGAAATTTTTTGATTAAATTTCACAGAAACCTTTAATTGTTGAAATGTAGTAAATGATTATTCTTGAGGACGATCGATCAAGTAGCCGTTAACTAGCCGTCAGTTCGGACACTTGATAAAATTTCGTAAAGTATTCTTTATGAGTGTACTATTACTTTAATTCTAAATTATATTATGATATTAAACTATTTATGAAGTTTCTAGTTCGTAAAGGACAAATACTTCAGAATTTCTGGATAATAACATCATCAAATAATACTGAAAATTTACGATCCCTTTATTATGTTTATTCTCCAGGTAGAAGTATGACTATGGCTAAGCTTAACAAGTTTACATTACTCTGTCCTAACAGTGCTGCATATTGTACTCAATATTGTTGCGCGACAAACGTGCTGGTGCGTGCATCGATAGTAAGTATGTATTGAAGCAAATAGTTTTATCTAAAATTAGTTTGTCTAAAATGCCGAAGCGAAAGCCGACAACTCACGAACGACATGCTATTATAATTGTTTTTCACCAGGAGGGCTATTCAATGCGTCAGATTGCGGAAACAACGCATGTGAACAAGTCAACTGTAAGTGATATCATTAGAAAATATCAATGCATGGCCAGTTGGCAAGCCAACGCACATTCAGATCGTTTGTGAATAACAAGAGCAGACGATGAACGCATAAAATTGTTAAGCAAACGAGGTAGAAGGCTGACAGCACCTTAAATTGCTGCAGAATTGAATCGCGGCCGTGAAAGACCAATTTCTGTCACCACGGTAAAGCGGCGATTAAAAGCTGCAAATCTTTATGGCCGCGTTGCTGTGCGAAAACCTCTACTACGGTAACAGACAAAAACGGTTGCAGTGGGCACAACTGAAACTCGTAGAAACTGGATTAGTCGAAGACTTCGAATGAGTTTTATTGACTGATGAATCGAAGTCTGAAGTCTTTGGAGGAGTGAGGCGTGTTTTCATAAGAAGATCCAAGGGCGAATATATGTTGCGGGATTGTATCGTAACGATTGTGAAGCAAGGAAGGGGTTCTGTGCTCGTTTGGGGTTGCCTTTTTGGCAGCGAATTGAAGGCATTATAAGAAAAGAGAATCATTTAAAAATATTACAAGTAAATGCAATACCCTCAAGGTTGTGTTTAATTGGTAATAATTTTATATTCATGCATGACAAGAACCCCAAACGTACGGCATTGGTATGCAGGAGTTACTTAAATAACCAACAAAATAATATTATATTAATAGTCATTATCAATTCGATCGAGCTGCTGTGGGATGAACTCGACAGAAGAATTCGAAGCTTGTGGCATCCAGCACACATTTATGGAACATTAAACAGGACCAGTGCGCCAATGTGAAAAATACAGTGCTTGAAAAATTAGTGGAACGGATTCTTAAAATTGTTAGTGCTATCTGTTTTGCAAAAGGAGAATTTTTCAACGAAAAAGCAATTTGTAAATTTAATATTATGTGTTGAGAATTATTCTTATTTTTGTCGTATGTTATAAATATGTGTAAATAACAATAATATTATTATATAAATTTCATTTTGTAGTTTAATTTAATGTCAATATCTATAATTTTGTAAATTTACTAAATTGTCCGAACTAATATGGACGGTAGTGCACATAAGTGGTGTTTAATCTGATTACTATAGTAATTTTTGACAGAGATTGAATCTTTCGTGCTTAATTAGAAAACTACTTTCACTACTCGCAGACGCGCGTTTCGCGGTCATACCGCTCATCAGTGCGACTGTGTGAAGTATTTTTCATTTCTATAGAAATATAGAATATAGATTGAATCTTTCGTCATGAATTCCTTTTTGTTTTTGTTTTTGTCTTTGTTAAGTTTGTTAAAAAGTTGGATGACATGTTATCATCATTTTATTATTAATGACAACTTATCATTGAATAATAAAATTCGGAGGAGTTATAGCGTCAGTCCAATTTATACTACTTAATGATAACACGTCATCCACATTTTTAACAAACTCTAGTAATAATAGTTAAAGGTTTCTGCCAAATTTAATGCAATAATTCTAACACCTTGTAGGTGGTGCAATTTCTTTGTCTGGTAGTATAATTCCGTGGGTGGTACGGGGTAACTGTTACAGTTTGTGTTAGTTATACTGTACCAAAGTCCTTGCAATCATTGTGATGCCATTGAATCAACTTCTTGTTTAGTTAAACTTTCTTAAATTTTGATTTGTAGT
The DNA here is from genome assembly GCA_038088585.1 of Chrysina gloriosa. Lineage (NCBI taxonomy): Eukaryota > Metazoa > Arthropoda > Insecta > Coleoptera > Scarabaeidae > Chrysina > Chrysina gloriosa. The sequence continues at coordinate 13,346,388 of CM076095.1, read as the reverse complement.
GGCGGTATCCGATTTTGGTCTAAATTTGGAAGTTTTATAATAAGCGAAGTAAAATGAACTAAAAATTACAATATTACCGGAATCAAAAAAATTTCTCTTGATGTCAACTAGAAAAACGATTGAAATCTACAACAAAGTCTGAATACACTACAGACACTTAGTTGATAATGTAAAGATAGTATTACCTTACTATGATATTGTGTTCCATGATAGCCAACCTCATGGTCTGTTATATAATTGAACGATACGTTGTTTCCTCTTTTTGGTTCTTTTTATTGAGGTACGTTACAATTGAGCACGTCATAAATAATACACAAAACGTTACGAATTTTATTCCTATGTAATTTATCGGCTTTGTTTTGTTTCCGACCTTCATTTTCCGGTTACATTGTTGACCTCCACATTGCGTGCCGTAGAAATCTTATTCATATCCTATACGAGTAACCATCACAAAAATTCCTGGGAAGGTATCTCAAGAAAACAATAACATAAAACCCATTTACTTGTTTCCATAGTATTCTCTCTTACTATACATTTCATTATACCATGTATTATTCAGAAGTTGATATATCAGAAACGTGAGTTTCGAATGCCTCCATAGCCGCTACAGTGTTGAAAAATGGATTTGTATTTAGCTTACTTTAGACAAATCGAAACTAATACCAATCATTTGGACTTAGATCAGTACTAAACGAGTCATAAAGCAAATTTAAAGCACACAGACCTACCAAGAATTGTCAATGCTACTCTGCCCAAGAAATATACTCTTACGATACTCCTAGGACCATCTACAGGTGTGTCTCAATACTTATGCGGCTACTTGTTTTGCTTAGAAATTTGATGCATTGCTTCTTTACAGTTGTCAGGATCATCGCGAACGTAAATAGTACTTATTGTAGAACAAATTGTTACCATTGAAGTTTCCATTCAGGTTTTAAACACGGTCGATTACCTTTTTGGAAATCATTTCAAGGGTAACGTTGACAAGCAACTATTATTAATGAAATTATAATTAACTGAAAGCATAACAAGTCTTATTAGTATGTAAATACTATGACGCGCAGAAAACCTTTTAAATTATTCAATGTTGTGCTAGGTACTTCTATCTTATTATATCTTTAGGTATGCGATGAGATTGTGACCGTAAACTAGTGATTTACTTTTTTAAAAATGGCTATTATTTGACGTTAAACGCAAATTAAAGGAATGGTGCGGCGAAATAACTGTTAATATCATTGTCGCTGTTATGTTTGTATATACATATGTATGTACCATACCCCTTGAACCACATTAAACCGAAAAAGCAAGTGTTTTATAACTGAAAGTGACAATCGCATTGCATTTTAAAACCGTTGCGGTGAATGAACAGTACGCGTATGTAGGTTTAAAATATCTATTTAAGCGTTTAGACGAAATACAAGCGTGGTTCGATGTATGCAGATTAAGAAACAACGCACATTACATATATTCCAAAACTATTTTTTCTCTTATTTCTGAAATATATACCGTTTACAAAAGTCAATACAAAATTATATTATAGTAATATTCACAAGTAGAGAAGCATACATAGCATTCCTGTCATTGGAGCCCCCACTTCACCAAGCGGTTGAACCACTCGTTAATCTGAAATTTACGGGTACATGCACCTGAATCGTTCAAATCGTTTTAAGGGGCGACTTGAGAGTCAACAGATGGAACCACTTTTGAAGAACGGCACTAATTTGTAGGATACTAAACTAGAAAATTAAGCATTCTTTTTAATAAAATCATTAACAAAGCGAAAGCGAAAGGAATGAACTAGGGTATGGTTATATTCTCAATATGAAATATGTCGTATATTCTGAGAAAACATATTCCAAACATTGCAAATTAAAAAAATGGTAAAATTAAACAAAATATATTACAAAACCTTGCCGCGATATTCTACAGGTGAAATTTGTAAGAACAATTACAATTCGGTATGTACAGAGAATAATTTGTATCCGCAAAGTGGACGTATGTACAGTTGATTTAAGAGTCCTCAAAACCCTGGCAAAAGTGTAGCCATTGTCCGATAGATGGCAAAATCTATTCTAAAAATGTCAACGAAAAACTCAACTTTTGATCCAGGAGCATTTTCCTCATACAAATATAAAGATATATAATGCCCGTTGTGACACATTCTTTTTTGCCAACATTATGAAACAGAAAATAGATCTCTGTTTCGCTTGTTGAGAGTACAGAGAGGTGCGCTTGCATTGTAAAAGCCAATCAAGTCCGGAATTTAGCGCTTTAGCGATTAGCGCTTATCTAGCTGTGGTTATTGTGTCCATGTATTCTAGGCAATTATAGGTTCGGTTCTCGTGTTTACCAAAGATGTATTCGCGATATTGTTTTATATGCAGCAATAAGCAACCACGTAGTGGAAAAACGGACTGCAGTTTTCCCAAGTGAGTTTTCGTTCGTATTGTTGTATACGGATTTTTCTTAACCTCCCATATGATACGAGAATCATTGCGATAAGTACAGCCAAGCCAACCAAACAAATCTTCTGGGTAGGCGTGGTGTGGAGTCGCTGCATTTTTAGAGGTACACTCAGTATCAATAGTAGTCTGGCGGCAAATTTGAACACGTAACACATAATTTGTATTTGTAAGTTTATTAATTTTTCTTATGTACCTACATTCTTATATAAATTTGTTAAAACTCTTAAAGAGAAGAGAAGAAGAAGAAGAAGAGTAGTTGACAAGTACCAGAATTAGATTGGGAAGGGAATAAATGAGGAATGAATTTTATTTCTATTTTATATACTTCTTTTCTACTATTATTAATAAAACATATTAAACAGAAAGAAAATGTTTGTAAAAGGAATCAGAATAGCAAAACATACCATACTGTTGTCGTCACTAGTTTCCCTCACTGATTTCAGAATCTTCGCTTGATGAGCCAGTGTCATAAATTTTCTACAGCTTCATCTAGCAAATCATCGCGTTGCCAACCTTCGTCTTCTAAACGCTTAACGTGTTTGCAATGTTGATTTCAATCCGAAAGACCAATTTCTAAAAATGCAGTTCTCATTAATGTTTCAATTTCCGCAGCACTTTGATTAATGCTATTCATGGCAACCTTATGTTTAGCCAAACTCCATATGTATTCTATTGGATTGAGGTCGCAGTGGTAAGCTGGAAGGCGCAGTACTGCGTGACCATGTTTTTTGAAAAGTACATCAACGCAGTATGTCTTCGTGTGATTTAATTGCTTTACCAACAACAATAGTTCAGCCTTTCGCATGTCATCGGTTGTTGATAGCCGATTTGTAATAAATATTTTCTTAGCGTTTCTCTACCCCCAACGTAGCCAACCTGGTCGTTCATTTTAGTAACTAACATGTTAATTGTAGGAACTTCTTTATCTACCGTGTAAATTTCATGAACAGGTTTCTTTAAGTCAAAATCATCCAGAATTATTTTGTTGGAACGCCCAGTTCGTCGTTTCTTTGAAGGAGACCTCAATATCCCATCATTGACAAGTTTAGCTTCATTCCTGCAAAATAACTTGTTTCGTTGGTGGAGCTGTAGTCGCCCGTTCTCTTCTTCTTCCCTCTCCGGCCGCAACAAACCCAGTTTCACGAAACTTTTTCAACAGTTTTTGCACTCGAGTCTTACTCACAATTTTTTAACTACTGTTTCCTGCGAAAAACCTTTTTGAATGTCTTTGATAATCAATGTTCGTATTTGAACCCAGATTTGTTTCCCAGCCTTCTTAGCCGACGATTTTTCGCAACTGAACAATGAGCCAGCGAATGAAGTAAACTTACATAACAAGATCGCAAAGGATGATAAACAGATTACAGTAAAATTTAGCTTACCCGTCGTCTCAATGATAATGGTTTCTTTATTTTGTCGCACACTTAAACAAAACATTTACGAAATAAATTGCGGCAAATTAAACTCACATAAAATACTGTAAGAATTCATACTGAATGTTAAAATTAAGTTAGTACAGGGTATGTTAAGAAAAAGAGCGAACAGGTTTTCAAACATTTCCTCCCAATATTTCAAATGTACACTAGAAAAGTGAGGTGGTCTCTTTTTTGACAGTCACTGTATATACGTAAATGGGGAGTAAAACATCTTTTGATGCAATAGAATCTAATATAATTTATTTGTTTATCATCGCTAAATTTGGAGTTTGATGGTCGTTGAGGGACTTAATCCTGCTGTTAGATTAAGCCCATTTGGTCCAATATTTTGCTCGTTATCTTTATAACTTCTATACAGCATTATATATTGCTTTGGGATTTCGGCTTACGTGTTCTTTTTGCTTAACAACGTTATATCCATAATTTCAAGTGTCTGGCATAAAACCGGACCGAAAAAATAGAAACTTACTTATCTTGGGTTAGGGTCCATTTGGTCCAGTCTATATTTTTATTTGGTTGAAATCGAAATACTAAGCTTTTTGCGCTTATTTATAAAAAATGTGATTTCGTTGATAGTTTTTATCATTCCATGCTGAACAAAATATTTTTCGGTTAGTTTTTAGAAGTAGTATTACTTGAAGAACTTGTTGAAATTGAAGATGATGTTTGTATCTCAGTCAATGGTTGGTCATTCCACTTGAAAAGAATGTGTTTATGGCGTTGAAACAACTTCAAATAGCGCTCTTAATCGTAGACGCGTTGTTTTTGATCGACTGTGAGAAAACGCGGTACCTACTTTGAACACAGCTTTCTCATGCTCAAATGTTCATGCAAAATCGGCCAAACCCATTCTGTGGACTTTTTATGTTTTCTTTAACAATTTCCGAATTTGGGCGACCAAAGCGTACGATCGGGTTTAAAATCAACAAACCACTTCTCTGCCACTTTTCTAGATGGAGCACAGTTCGAATAACACTTGTCAAGCCTTTGCTTTGCTTGAACCCTATTTTTTCCCATTAGAAAATCAGATTTTTCCATTGTTTTAAAAATTACAAAAGTAGCGTCACTAAAACCATTGTAATTTGTAAACTGAACGTGAGATTGTCATAAAATTTTGACACCTAACATTTGTACTTTTGATTTATAATAAACAACTTCCGTCATAATTTCTTCTACATCAGACCCACTAGAACATGGTTGCACAGACTTATGAAGACTAGGGGCCACTCGGGCAAATCATGAACTGATGGCGGGCCGGCCGCCAGAAGTATAGGTAATTAAAGACAATAAAGAATTGATAATAATTTATTAAAATTCAAAAAGAATTTATTAATTTGAAGCGTGGCACTGCATAGTGCTTACAATCTTTTTATATTTGGCTCAAATTTACTTGTAGCAACACGTAAAACTGCTTCACTTTCATTTGTAAGGCGGTTTCGATTTTTTGTTTTATTATTATTTAGTATTGAAAAAGTTTGTTCACATATGTAGGTAGAACCAAATAAGCTGGCACATTTCAGAGCGTTTATGCGCAACTTTTCGTACATATTTTTATCAATGCAGCGGTAAAAGTTCAGCAAGTCTCCTTCGTTGAATTTGTTGCGTAAATCTTGATCGTTTTGAATGTCGATAATTTCTAACTCCATTGACTCTGGCGCATTTTCAACTGAAATCGTGAAAGGATTGCTGAATATGTCCAACAGAGGTTTCACTTTTTAAACTCCGAAAATCTGTCTTGAAAAGATTGAATCAAAATATCTAGCTTTTCTACATAACTGAAGTTAATCGCAGTTTTGTTGAATTTTTCAGCCATTTTCTTATAATTCGGAAAATGATTGTAATTTCCAGAATTCAATTGTGATCTGAAAAGTGTCAGCTTGCATTGAAAGGATGATACATGAGCGTAGAGCTGGGATATCAGTTGATTTTTGCCTTGAAGCCGTGTGTTCAAGACATTCAAATGATTTGTAATGTCAACTAAAAAGTCAAATCACACAACCAATCAGGATTTTTAAGTTCCGGGACATCCCTTTGCTTTTCCGCCAGAAATATTCCAATTTCTTCTATTAAATTTAGAAATCGTTCCAGTGTCAATCCACGGCTTAGCCACCTTACTTCTGTATAATACAGTAAATCTCCGTATTCGCTTTCGATGTCATCAAGGAATTGTTTGAATTGTCTGTGATTGAGTCCTCGTGATTTTATGAAATTTACAGTCGAAACTACCACTTTCATGACATTTTGAAATCCAATTTTTTAGAACAGAGGGTTTCTAATGCAGATCTAATGCAGTGAAACTGCATGAGATCTTCAGCGTTTATGTTTTTTCCTTGCAGATGCTTTTTCAGTAAAGTAACTAGCCCGGAATTGACACCAATCATCGAAGGAGCACCGTCAGTCGCAACTCCCGATAATTTTGATAAGTCCAAATCAGTTTTTGAACACTCATCCAAAAGTACATTGAGTATATCAACTCCTTTGGTTTGACCTTTCAATGAACACATTCCGAATAACTCTTCTAAGACTTCAAAATCTTGAGTAACACCTCGTATGAATATGAGAAGTTGAGCTGTGGAACTAATATCAGTGGATTCGTCGAGTGCTAATGAAAAAAATTCAATGATCTTAGTTTTTTCAATTAATTGTTCCGCAATATTACCTGACAAAGACATAATTCGTCTTTGGATAGTCATACGATTCAGTTGAATTTTCTCAAACTTTTTTGCTGCTTCTGGACACATTTTCTTAGCGGCAATTTCTATGCATTCTTTTACAAAATCGCCATCATTGAAGGGGCGACTTCGCTTTGCTATCATTCGAGAAATTTCATAACTAACTTCTGTAGCTGTTTCTGAATCTTGAATGGGTTTTGTAAACATAGCTTGCTGACCAATAAGCTCCCGTTTTAAAGACAACATTTTTGCTTTCTTAATTCGCCTGTAAACTTGGTAAAAGAAGGATGCTGCGTTTCATAGTGCCTTTTTACATTATATTCCTTTGCAATCGCAACAGAATTCTTGCAAATTAAACAAACGACTTTGTTATGCGACCATACAAAAAAGTATTTCTCAGTCCAAATTTCTTGAAACTGCCGATTTTCACCTTTAACCTTACATTTTTTACTAGGTCCTGGCTTCTCCATGTTGCGTTCTAATCCTGGCTAGGATTAACACAGCACCTAAAAACAATTACAGTACCTACTTAAATTACCCATTCTTTTAAATTATCAAAAATAATTGATTAAATTCCTCAGAAATTTTAAGATTTTTATATCTGAAATAATGACGTAATTATTACAGTTAGAGAAATTCTGATAAAAATAGTAATTTCTTTGTTTTATTTTAATATTTGGCCAACATTAAAGCTAAATTTGATTAAAATTGATTAAATAGGTAGGGAAACACTTATTAATAACTGAGTTTTACTTACGATTTCACAACACAATTATACACGGCACTTGACGGGTTAACAGGAAATCTACGTTGAATGTGGATCAAAATATATGACACCGGCTAGTCGAGTTAAAATCTACACTAGAACTATTGCCTCCCCAAAACACTATTAAACTGCACTTATTCTCAATCACTTATTACTTCGCTTTGTATTTTCGCGCTTATTTCTTCCTGTTGACATTTCACTCAAATTAAAACCGAACTGTCGGTCGCTGCGGTTAGCGTGGCTTTTATACCGCGCATACGACTCTGGAAGATTCGTGTATCTACTCGTACCTACGCGAGCAATCGGGAATTCGGGACTATTGCTATCTCGCTTGCTCACACCGCGCTAGAAAATTCTTGATTTCTCTACTATTTTGAACTTTATATAAAGGCAGCAAGCGATGTTACTTGACTTAGCATTTTTGGGCGCTAGATTCAAATTACTTTTCGAACATATTTTTTTGGTTTTATTCTGGAATAGAATTAAATATTCTTCGAATGTACGAGAGTATTATTTTTGCTGTCGGCGGGCCACCAGTATTCGACAGGCGGGCTGCATGCGGCTCGCGGGCCGCGGTCTGTGCATCCATGCACTAGAACTAGAAGCGTTGATGATTTGTTGATATGTGTCATTGGTAGAATGTAATCTTTTTATTTTGAAAATGTTGACAGCACAAGTTTTTGGTTGTAATTTTTGCTCTATTGTACTGAGAATATTAAATAATCAAATTACAAACGAATGAGGAACGTAAACGTTCATGAATGACTGATATGTTATATATAATCTTTGTTCTTGGAATTCATGGGATAATTTAATGTAAATTATAATTGATTTGGTAATTACGATGTAATTTACCGATTGATATCACTGCCCGTAATAGTACAGGCCGTGAAAGGCCAGCTTAATATATTAAAACAGCACTGTATTAGTATACAGCAAAGGTTCGATAACGTGAACTAATTCAGACCCAGTGTGTTTCATATTATCGAAATGTTTACGTTAGCGACGGTGATTATTAACAAGCAAATTATTAAAAGAAATGTTTAATATGCCAAAATAAAAATATAAAAAGTATTCGTACAACCTTTTGTAAACACTAAGAATAACAATAAATGAAAATAACGTTTTATAATCGTGTATTGAAAAACGAACTTTATCTAACAAAGTCGTAATTAAGACTAGTTTTGGAAAATCAAAACTACATATTCGTAACTAAGCATATGTGTTGGCTATAGCAATACGTTATCCCGGGTATGTACACAATTAAGTTCAAACGTGGATATATACTACATAAATCAGGGACTCCCCTACATAATTGAGCTTTTCATAGGCAACTTGTAACGCTCGAAGTTATTCACAGGTGATAGGAAATTACGATACGTCCCGATTAAATTCGATCTTCTTTGATCATCGCCTTCGTAGTTCTGTTTACGTTATCGAGTTATCGAATATACAATGCTTTTACGTTATCGAGCGTGCGTATAATACTATAGTACGAATTTTGTGTGCACAATAGCGCAATGTTTCCATCGGGTATTTACGTTATCGAGCGTCTGCTGTATACATACATATTTATATTTCAATTTTATAAATGAATTGTCACCTGGCTTAGTAAATCGGAAGAAACAATTTAATAACCTAACGGAAAACGTTATTTTATATTAATCGGAATGTTTCTTATATTTCAGGTGGTAAAGAAAATAGGCGGAGGCGGTTTTGGTGAAATATATGAAGGTTTAGATCTCATAACGCGAGAACAGGTAGCTCTAAAAGTGGAATCGGCACGGCAGCCGAAGCAAGTACTCAAAATGGAAGTGGCTGTACTTAAAAAGTTGCAAGGAAAGGTACATGTTTGTAGGTAAGCTTTTTAATCTGAAATTGGGTATCTTTTAATCATACGTTTGTGCAGTCATTATTATCACACATAAAACAATGTTCAAATAAATTCGAAAACTAATAAAGTATAATTGTTTTGCACTTAATTATTCTCAAAAAAGAATGTATTTTCAAAGTATTCACATATTTGTATTCTGATCTGTGTTATGTCAAAATGGTTGTGTTAATATGCGTTGTAATCGTGAATGATTTAATTGTCGAAGTGCACTTTTTAAATGCGTTTTTCACCTAGTTTAAAGCTTTTTTCTTGGTACTTTGGCGGCATAAGCAAGAACACCAGGCTGGCTCCTTTTTAACCTTCCTATACTCACGCATACGGTCTGTGAGACCGACTTATATAGTATAGTATACGTCTTTCATTTTGACGTGAGTATAGGAAGGTTAATGTACATTTTCTTACGCATGAAAAATCAATGAACACTTCCAATAATTGAATGTCTGTAAATTTGGATCTCGGGTAGAAGGCTTAAAATTCATATCCATGTAAAACTTGTTACTTGTGCAAATTCTTTTCATAAATTTTCTTCAATCATACACCGAAAACTACTGACTATAATACATTTTTAGAATTCCTTTTTGCTTGATTTTAGTGTCATTAAAATTAACAATACGTGGTTCAAAATGGTGACACTACACTTAACTGTGTTGTTGATCCATAGAAATTGTATACTTATCTGTTTATATTTAGAAACTATCCGCTTATGCTGTACAGGAAAAGTAGTTAATTCTGGTAACTACCAACGCTGTGCTTGTCAGCCTATAGCCTCTTAAATGTTACAACCATGCTTCACTTTCTGGAAAACTCTGTACGTTTAACTTTCGCAATAATGCACAGGCGCTTCGTTTTATTCACTGTTTATTTTCCATAAGTTCTAAATATTTCTTTTAGTTAATTATTTTAGAGCAATGGTAAACGCCCTGGGTGAAGGGAGGGACAGATTACACCGAAGCTCGTTATTTTTAACTTCTCTCCAAGTTTCATTTTCATGCAATAATGAAATAATGAATAAAAGTATTTTTACATACTTTTCTTACATTTCTAACTTTAACAATTTTGTACACCGATGGTTGAACGATTTCAATTTTTTACACAAATAAAAGTTAAAAATATTTACTTTTCTGGCAGCAAAAGCTCAGCTGACCCGTATTCGGAAAGGGCATATTCAAACAAACTTATTCATTAATTTATGTATTATAAGTAAAAAAACAACGACCTTCAGCGTTAATAGGCCAAGACAACACATAGGTTTACGAACTTGAGCAATTTCGTGGTTCAATAAACACTGCTGCGCCCAGTCACTTTTATTCCTGGCCGAAAGAAACGGTAAACATTGCATGCATGTTGGTTCGTTGCGCGCTCTTCAGATGTTAACTTAGAAAATTGTATAAATTGTAGCAATAGATTCTGATGATTACTTTTTTACAAAAAAGTAATTAAATCTTTCATCCGATTTGTAGAGTTAGAACAATTTTAGGCGCTCGCGTACGAGGTACGAATCACATCTGTAGGCGATCCCTTGTGTAATATACGGCTAAACTACTTTTATTTATTCAACTTCGTCTGTAGGATTAACGCAATAATATGCATGAAGATATGTGACTGCATTTAGTTTACGTGCAGTAATATACAAACTAACTGCAAAGCATAAAATAAGGTTTCACTGAAAGTTCACAGTGGCGGGCAGGTGGCGGATAGGTTGCTTTCTTTATATTTACTTGTGCGCGCGATAAATATTAATGCCCTAAGGTAGTCGTAATAAAATGCAACCAGTACGGGGTTCTAGAAAACAACATACCTCTGTCGACTGTAAAGCTCTTGCGTTAAGTTTAGTGAACATATGATGGCGATTCGTAAAGTAAGTTCCGTTTCCACCTAGTGAGCAGAGAAGTGGGCATATCGGCGCCATCGCAGCGCTGTGGTGTAGTCTGGTTCAATGTGAGTCTGGCAGTGCTAGGTAGAGAATCGTTCGGACATTCTTTCATGCTATTTCGGTTATTTAAAATGGTTGCTGTAATTGAAAATCCCACCGACCCGATTTCTGTGTGCAAAGAACATGAAAGCTGTTGAGATTCATCGCGAACTTTGTTCTATTTATGGCGAAAATATCAGTAAGGACAGTGTGGTTAGAAGATGGTAGCGTATGTGTCGAAAAGGACGATGATGAATAACGGGGCGGAGGATCAAATGTTGTGACGAACGAATTTTTGGGTAAAGTTGAAGAGAAAATTCGTGAGAGTCGGCGATTTACAATCACAAAAACTTGGGAGCGATGAAGAGCTGCAAGACAGTGTTACAGCATGCCTTAATTCACAGGCTTTAGGGTTGTATGAAGAGCGTATTAAAGAACTGGTTCATAGTTATGGCAAATGTTGCGAACTTATAAATAACTTATATTTAGGAAAATAGTTGAAAGTAGTAACTTTAAGTTTTATATATCAAAAACTTCTTCATGTGTTGGTGTTTTATTCAAAAACCAAACGGAACTTATACATTTCATACCTTTTATGAGGTTATCATACAACACTTGTGTTTTGATGAATAAATATTCCTATTTTTTCTTCTTTCAGATTTATAGGTTGTGGTCGTAACGACAGATTCAATTACGTAGTTATGCAATTGCAAGGTCGCAACCTGGCAGAACTCAGGAGGGCTCAACCAAGGGCCGCTTTTAGTTTATCGACTACTTTAAGATTAGGATTACAAATACTCGAAGCCATAGAAAGTATACATTCTGTTGGCTTTTTGCATAGGGACATTAAACCAGTAAGTAAAGAATAGGGCTTCAAAAATGCTCAAAATATTTTGAAGTATTTCTTCTCTATATCATCCGATTATCCTTTAAAGCAAGCAATTCTTTGTTGTGATGTACCTACCAGTTCCAATTATATAAAATTCGAGTCTCTGTGAAAATGTACTTTTGCCAAAGCAACGTTTGATTAACCCATAAAAGTAATAATTTTTGTTTCTTGGTGTTATATATCTTTTAAAAATATTGCTAAAAGTACTTTAAATACAAACTTTACTTATTGCTTATAATGCTTCCTAGAAGCATCTGCGATAAACAACAAAATTGATATAGAATTTGACAGAAGTATTAGTGAATACTTTCTTTTCATATTCTATCCCGGAAACGTCTACGTTTTACAGTGATACTCAAAAGACCTGATCCAAAATCTCTTCTTGCGTTCAAAGATTAGGCAAGAAGCATCCCATATATCACTTTTTCTCAAAAGTTAGTGTTGTGTATTAAAACTTAAATTCAAGTACAAAGTACCGAGAAGTTGACTGGAATTGAAGCATACTTTAAATAATAATAATCAATTTATACAGAAAATGAGAGCACGGGATAATATATGGAACTAACAAAGACATTAAAGGCCATAAATGTTTCTAGATGGCATAAAAGGCAAAAGACTTCAAAGACTGAATTGCTCGTTTTAGAAAATTAAATGGCCGATAAAAGAAACAATCATTTCAAGTTAATTCTCACAAACTAACATAATGTTCGTTACCAAGAGTATGCACGAAGTATTAAAATATTCACTTCAGCAATGCAAATTCTTTTTTTTTTTTCAGAGCAATTTCTCAATGGGAAGGTTATCCTACAACTACAGACGTGTATATATGTTAGATTTCGGACTCGCTAGGCAATACACCACCAGTACAGGCGAAGTTAGGGCTCCAAGAGCAGCGGCAGGTTTTCGTGGGACTGTCAGATATGCTAGTATAAATGCACATAGAAATAAAGGTACCTTTTGAAAAAATTTTCGTTTGGTTATATCTATGTCTTCGTACTAAATTTTAGAAATGGGTAGGCACGACGATCTTTGGAGTTTATTCTATATGCTGGTCGAGTTCGTTAATGGCCAGTTACCTTGGAGGAAAGTTAAAGATAAGGAACAGGTTGGCTTGATGAAAGAGAAATACGACCATCGGTTATTGTTGAAGCACTTGCCGTCCGATTTCAAGCAGTTTCTGGATCACATTCAGAGTTTGGAATACGCCGATAAGCCAGATTATCAGGTAAAATTCTTTTCGCCAACCCTCTCTAACAGGCTATGATATTTTCGAACAAATTTTGTTGGACACAATTATCTAGTTCTTTACATATTCATCTACAACAATAGACTTAAATATTTTTAAAATACATAATTTCAAAGTGATGCTTTTCATAAGAAATTATTGGAATTGACTAAAAGAGCATTATCGAGCTGTAATTTTTTTATAATTTCAAGCGTTGGTTAAGCCGTGAACTGTATAGTAGTAGCTAGTATAAAATGGTGCTACAAAGAATTTCAAGGTGATCGACTGTCCTTAAATAATAATTTTGAAGCTCCTAAACAAAAAATGATCATTCCTAAAAGATATCTTATTCAGAACTTTAAAGAGGACTGACATATCACTCTAGGGAGTATTCACGCAACTCTAACTGTTGATGTTAAAGCAATTAATACCAAGTTATACAAGCATTTGAAGGTACAGCTAATCAAATCTATCTTAAGGTCTGAAGATTGAATGCGCAATAGAACGCTCATATCAAGTAGCCTTGAGCACCCAAAACAGATTTTATAAGCTGTACGCAAGCTCTTTTCCTGTGAGATTCCTCCCAACGTAATCCTTGTACAAATAAAATCGTAGAAAAGGGAGGGTGCAGATGCTCACGAGATTACTTCGACGAGGAATCGTCTTATTTGATATAGATAATTATAATAGGTGTATTCGCACTCTACACGGATATGCTGCGAATATCCGGAAAAAAAAAGCAACCGTCCGCAGTTTGGGTCTTTGTGAATAAATCGGCTCCAACAAAGGTTATTCGCGGAAAGAGTCGAATCAAAAAGACGGTCGCCAAATATTTTGATATTACTGGACATGTTTCCATCTTAGTACTGAAAAATCACGTACTGAAAATGCTGAATGCTCTACTACAGTCCATTTGTCTCAAAATGTACAGGTTGTGTCGCATTTTGATAACACTCGCACTCACACCGGGGCTCGAACGAGCATTATAGGATAAAATCCAGAAAACTGGCCATAATATGAAGGTTTGATTCTATCCCCGCCAAATTTGACAGAGGAGAGTTTTTCGGGTCACTTACTACGAATCTGAATCCTATTTTTCCAAAAACAAGATGGCGGATCCAATATGGCGAACATTTTCCTGAGAAAATATTTGCATATTACGCAAATTTGACAGGAATGAGTTGTTCGGGTCACTGATTACTCATCTGATTGTGAGTTCTGCTTTTCCAAAAACAAAATGGTGGATCCAATATGGCGAACATTTCTCTGAGAAAATGTTTGCATATTGCGTAAATTTGACAGGAACGAGTTGTTCGGGTCACTCATTACTAATGTGATTGTGAGTTCTACTTTTCCAAAAACAAAATGGCGGATCTAATATTGCGTGAAGTTCATAAATAAGAACGACCTATTCCAACTGAAATAAAATATTGAAAAGTTTTCTGGTAATGCTGTTGGTGTATTGATACATAATTTTAGGACATTAAAAAAATGAAAAACAAATAATTATATAATAAGTAATAATAATTCACAATTCATAGAAATAACCCAAAACATTTAAAATTATTCACTATCAGAAGCATCATCACCACAATTGCTGTCGCCTCCATCCTCGTCAGTTTCATTTTTCCTGAAGCTATCGCGTGTGACTTCTGCAATTGAAGGCGGAACTAATAATTCAATCACTTCGGGTAATAATAATTTGAATTTTTTGTAGGTGTTTTTCGTAATTTAGAGATCCGTGGATCCGATGCCACCAAAAACCTACGAAAAGTATCTCCCAAAATTTTTTGCCTGCTGAATTTGCGCGCGAAATCTTCGCGGTATCTTTTTATGAGTTTGTTGCAAGATTCTTGCGCTTCCTCTGACATTTGGCCTATCAGGAGTAAAGCGGAATCGATAATGACATGGCCGTGTATGAGGATATTATGAACACTTGTCGGCATGTAAAACCACGGATAGAACTTTACAAAAGGTCGAGCCGTATATAAAGCAAACTTCTCAAATTGCTCTGTATGGACTTCGAAACCGCAAGAAATTACTTGGAAAATAACGTGAAATCTTCTTATCAAATCTTCGTCAACGCCCATTAAACTGGAAGAAATAGTGGAATTTCAAAAAAAAAAACGTCTTGCCGTATTCCCATCATTCGTGTTTCCGTACCCTTGCCTTGGTTCATCCACTATCAATCCTAATTGTTCGCAAAAACCTTTCTGGATAAGTTTCTTTTTTTTTTTTTTCAACGATTTTTTGGTCAATTGCACCGCGATTTTGCCATTTCTTAATTCCAATTAATTAACCTCGAAACGTCTGCCATAGTTTTATGTTTGGACTTTTCTCATCGGTCAAGAATCTTCATTATCAGCATTATATGTATACATATACGTGAGAATTTCTCAATTTCTTGAATGATTTGGTAAACAATTGTACTGAAGGTAGAGTGGCAGCTACAGGCAGAAAATTCTTGATTTTCTTGAACAATAGATGTCTAATGAGCAACTCCGAACACCTTTTATTGTGGACCCCAGTGGACGTTTTTGTATCCATCCATAAATTTGATTGTTCGACTTGAAAACGTTATAGTCTTTGCTGTTAATTAACATTAACTACTTGCTATACAATGATAATGTTTTTACAATTGCAGACGTATTTTAATTGTACATACCTTTCTGTGCCTCAGCCATGTTGCAGAATTAAAATCGAATGATTTTTCACCGTTTAGTGCACTTTCTCAGTTAACCGTGTGTTCGGCAGCTGCTACGCGCACGATGCTACGCGCTGAACTACTACGTCCGAAGGGATAGTTAAATTGAGTTTCGATACCTGTCTGCTTTTATTTCTCGGAATTCGATGGTCCTAACAGTCCTCTAACAAAAAATATTCAAAGAGTCTTATTAAAAAGAAATATTTTTTGGGGGTTTTGGCCAGTTTTCCTTGATTTTATCCCACTGTGTGATGGAGTATTTGAATACCTCAAACATTGAAATATTGTTATTTGTAGAGTTTGTTAAAAGGTGGTTACGTGTTATCATTCAGTAGAATAAACCGGACTGACGCTGTCACTCCTCTAAATTTTATCGGAGGAGTGACAACGCCAGTCGGATTTACACTACTTAATGATGACACGTCATCCACCTTTTAACAAATTCTAGTTATTTGCCATGTATATATATTTGGCACGTAATGATTTGTTTTCGTGTAAAAGATAAGTTACGGAATTTATGCTTAAAGGGTAACACCATTGTAATAGCCTAAAAGAGTGTTTTTTGACAATTTCTATTGGATAGAAGAAAAGGTGATAGAATAGTTACTAAACAGGAAACAGCCTACAATTACGAAATAAGTTGCGACAGCATCGTCGACTTCCCACTCTAGTTAGTACGCTGTATGCAAGTAGTTCTGTGTATATGGTCGCCCAGACTAATATTAATATTCGCGGACGTTATTAAGCTTATATTTAATATTAAATAGAAAATTATCATCGATAAATATTAAAAAACGACAACGCCGGAGATATTCTCGCAGAACATGTTGAATTTGCGGCGCCCTGTAGTACGCAGGGTAGCTGATGCAAATTTGAATCGGGAATAAGAAAATCACTGAATCTACATGGCTAGTGAAATACGCGGAGGAATTTGAAAATATTGTTTTTTTGTGTGTGTGATTGGCGAGTATTTGAAATAAAACATTCAATTTTCGACAAAAAGAGCAATCGCTTTTTAATAAATAATGTTTAAAACAACTTATCGAAAATCCCTTACGACTTTTACTTCAAAATCTTATATAAAGATATGATCAAAAATGAATAGAATAAAAATTGTTGCCGTTTTGAAAAATTGTGTTTCGGGAAAAAAGGCGTTCAAAGCTTTTAAATGTGTTGTAGATATTAGAAAAATGAAAAAGTCGACTGTTTAAATTTTTTTCACTGATCTGCTATTTAATGACCATAAAGCTGCCTTTCTAGGTTCAATTATTCTTCCTCATTCTTTTTCCTCGAAGCTTGTGTGCTGTGTCTCTTTTGCCGCACTTAACGTGCTTGATCCGCTTAGAATCAGCTTCAAGAATAAAATTATATGATTGGACGCCAAAATCCACCTCCAAAACTTTCATGATTCACAGAATATTTGTCAGACCATCATTAAAATTATTTACAGCAATATCAATCGCTGTATTTAAAGTTTTGCCAGTTGAGTAAGATTTTGGAGCCAAATTCCAAAAAGTAGCATTGAAACTTTCGTGGGTATTTACCGTGTAGCTTCCCAAGCTACGGCTTAGCAACTTGTATTGGCTCAGCTCTTCATAAATCGATTTGATGGTTTGAAGAACTTCCTCAGAAAGCGGCGGCACATTTTTGTGTCGATAATTACAACTTATAAGTACTCTGAGATTACAACTAAACTGTTAAAATTCAACAGTACACACAAAAGCCGTGATTTCAAGCCAGGAAATTATGTCCTTTTTGTACATGTACTGATGCTACACTAACGTTCTTTTCACTTCTGAACTAAACAACATGCTTCTAACTGAACATAAACACTTTCTAACGACAACTGTTACTGTATTAGGCGAATTGGAAATCAAAAGGTAAGACATTAGGCTGTTCTTTTCCAGCAGGTACTTATTTGATGCAGGTAGTCGTTTCGGATTGTCCGACGCGCTTAGGGAAGACCTTGAAATTTGAAGGAAATTTGTTTTGTCAGGTAATAAATTTTATGCCCCATATTCTAGAAGGTTCAAAGCATCTATTAAGACAATAAAAAAATCGGTTTTCTGAAAAATTTACAGTGGTGTTATCGCTTAACATCGCCCGAAGAAACGGTGGTCGCATTTAAAAAAGTAAATAAAAAACCTACCGCGGGAAAATTTTCATGCATATAAACACATACGCGGAAAAAAATTGTAAATTGTATTTCGTCAATATATATTATATGTTACTTTGATAGGGTCGGCGGAATGGAAAGTTTAGTAGTTGAGTTAGTGAAGGATCAAACGGTATAGTTTCGCCAAAAATGTAAATTAAACGAGTAGAAAGATAATAAACTTTTTTTGTTTATAAGAATAATGAAAAAAATTGTGGCCTGTCGATATTTCATAGACTTAAAAATATTCTTAACAAACATGTTTGTTTTATTTGTAGATGTTGATCTCGTTATTTGAAAGATGTCTTAAACGTAGAGGTGTTAAGGAAATAGACCCTTATGATTGGGAGAAGGCTCCAGCTGGTGATAACATACCTACGACGATTAATCCATGCTCTACACAACAATCGCATGCCATCGTGCAAAATACTATTCCTAAACATGCCAAACAGACGCCCACCGATAACAATCAAGAAAACATCGAACCGACAGATAATAAAGAGGTACCTTTGATTCTTTTTTTTCTTTCGTTTTGATCTCATAATTGATTTTGGAGTTGCTGTACTAACAGATATTTATCCGCATATGTGTTTACTTTGTTTTCTTTTTTTTTTGTATTTTTCTATAACAAATATTAATTTTGTAGTATATTTTTGCCTTCTTAAATAGGCTCAATTGGAGGCGAGGAGAAAGCGTATCGAAATCGAAAATACGGCGCCTTTAGTTACGGATACACAGACCAACGGTCCCAGAGCAGTTGTGGACAAGAATTGCAACGCTACAGCTATCGAACAAGGTCCACAAGGTAGGTTTTTATAGAGGGCGTTAATCGTTATCGTCTAATCCACTTGCAAGTCTAAAGTATTCTTGTATGTAACCTATAGTGGATCACACAACGTAATGTTTTCGCGAATGTCATAATAACCACCTATAGTATAATCCGATGTTTGCTATTTTTTTAGAAACTTTTTTATCTTTTAAATTAATTGCGTTTTACTTCATCTCTTCAATCATCCAATTAACGTACGGATTATCTCGGATACCACAGCTTTTATTATGTTCAAAACTCGAAGCATCATAATCAAATAGATTCCAACAACAGCATTTCGTGTTCAAATACACATCATGGAATCTTCATTTTGTACTCATACTTTTCTAATCTTCCAGCTGCTACTATTCGCAGAAGAGCTACCTCGCATTTGGAACAACCGCCAGAGAAATTGGATAATGAAGCGGCGGCATCCGCGAGATCCACATCTGATGCCAATCAAAAACCGATTCCTCTGCGGAAGAGCCAGTCTGGCGTGGCGACTTTGGGACGATTACGAGTAGCACCGGCTCCTCAGCAGGGTGGCAGTGTTGTAGAATCTCCGGCCACGCCCGAACAGGAAAGACCTAGACGACGACAACCTTCGGCCGCCCGCAGTTCTAGATCTGGGGTTCGAGATCAGAGTCTAACCCAGTTTGCTGTTATCGATGATGAAAATGTCAGTCAACAGGTAAGTTTTCTGATATTAAAGAAGCAATTCAGTATGTGCATTACCTTTTCAATAATCATCTAATATGCGTTGCATTTCGGTATGGTATGGTTAATGGGAAGCAAATTTGAGCCCAGAAATCTCACAGATTGAAAATAAACATATAGCAATTTCAGTAGTAGATTTCGTCTGACCAAAGTATAAATTTATGTTTTATTATTAATTATTTCAGAAAGTTCATAGTTTTTGATAAAACTACTCTCGATTGTTACTGACAGGTGATCCAATTGCATTAATGATTGTACATAATTTATTATGAGTAATATTCCACTACAGTCCTTGCAATCACTGTGAAGTGACGATAGTTACGTTACACTTGTAGATGCAATAGCCTTTGGCAACACACACACACACACATATATATATATATATATATATATATATATATATATATATATATATATATATATATATACGTGCCCCAAAATTGCTGGCACATGGAGCTACCACGTATTGTAGAGATCAAAATAAGTCGATTGGACCCGATATATACACACCGTTCATATATATGGGGACGACTTCAAAATTGACGTTTTCCTTGAATTGAACAGAAATATAGAGTAGATTTGTAGTAATATTTATTAATATATTTTTGACATTGCGAAAACAATGTTTAATAACAAAAAGAAAACAATATTACACAATGGCACTTCTCCCAAAGATCTCGTACGCTGCTAACTCCTTTTTTTAATTCATCCCACACTAGCTCTATTTTTCGACAGATCTGGAGATTGAGATGGCAATATCAGTCGTATCAACTTGCCTTCTTCCTCAAGAGACATCAAATAAGTTCTACATAAACAAGATGAATGTTTGGGGTCGTTATCTTCTTGGAAAACGAAACCGTGGCCACATAATCTTTTCCCACTTAGCACAGCATTTTCCTGTAAGATATTCAGATAATCCTCCTTACCTAGGATCGCGTCTATTTTTTTCAAATCGCCTATAGCTGTACCACCAAAACAACCACAAACCATCACACTACTTCCACCGTGTTTCACTGTAGGAACCAGATATTGTTCACTTGCTCTTTCTCCAGTCTACCGCCTCACAAACGATCGACGTTTTGAACCAAAGATTTGGAATTTCGATTCGCCGGTCCATAATACTTTATGCCATTGCTCTAGCGCCCAATCCTTATGTTGAATGGCTCATTCCAGTCCCTTTTTCTTGTTTTGCTGTTTCAGCAATGGCTTTTTCGTAGCTATTCTTCCCCTTAGCTCTGCTGCAAGAAGTCTCCGTTTAACTGTGTAACAGATATTGCTGGATATCCCGAAATATTCAGATGCTGAGTGATTTCTGGGGCGGTGAGAAACCTATTTCGTTTCGAAGTTACTATTATAAATAGATCTTCAGCGGCTGTCGTTGCTCTTTTCGCCCTGAACGTTTTCTATTCGGAGGTGAACCTGTTTTCCGCATTCTCTTAAGAGTACTGAATCCTCCGTTTTTTGATAGCTTCACTTTTTAGCAATTTGTGCTATTTAATATCCTCCGCCACGTAATTTTATAATAGCCGCACGTTTTTCAGTTGATATTTCTTGTCGTTTTGGCATTTTTAACGATGATCTGACATGGAAGATAACAAATTTTAAGCTGACGCTTTATTTAAAACACTTGCATACATTTTCCGATATTTGTATAATTTATTTGTTGGAATCTATTCGTCTTACAGTACGAACAATGTTTTTCTAAAATTTATGTTAATCTGGTTACTGTAGGTACTAATACAGTTCAAGGTATCGTAAAATGTAGAATAAAGCAGTGGTCGCAAAATGTAAATTACTTATAAAGTGTAGCATTTTAGGGGATTGTTTGGTTAAACTGCGCTATAAGTTTACGAATTACAATTATTGTAATGTATGATATAAACTTTGAAGATATTAGTATTACTATTACTATAATTTTCTTTACTTTCTATTGTCGTCCCCACATATATGGACCGTAGTGTACATATATACACAATCGGTGACAAAATTGAGTGGACATCTGACTGATCCGAGGAGATGGACCAAAATTACGCCATTTCCTGCAGCTAATCTTTAGTAATTTGTTTTTTATTAAACATGATGTTTTAATAAGTTACATCCACCAATATACGAACAACAATTACCATAGTCACGGCAAACATTTATGAACGAAAGTATTGTTCCCAAGGGAGGGACAAAATTGAGTGAACACTATTCAGAGAGTGTATCACGTGGTTTACGCGCATCGACAATGTTAGTAAACAACGTTTTCGTTTTCCAACAAGTAACATCTCGTTTGTCATGTCAACAGAGCATCGTTTTCAGTAACATTTATTCTGTTCACGTAGAAATGAGCAATCGCGGAGAAATTTCGTTACAAATTAGAAATTTAGTTCTTTCTGATCGACTAAGGGGTCTCAGTTACAGAGTAATTGGTGAAAAATACAATATTTCTAAAAGCGCTGTGCAAAAAATGTGGAAGAAATATTTAAAATATAATACAACAGAAAATCTAAAAGGTCGCGGTCGCAAACGATGCACAACCGATACATGCGATCGACGTATTGTAAGAGAATGCAGATGAAAACCCACTGTTACACGACGTGAATTGATTGAGAGACTAAACCTAAAGATATCGACGAAAACTGTTTCCCGTAGATCGAAAGAAGCATCGTTGCATATCCGTGTACCTCGACGCAAGCTCTTTATAAACAACGTGAATAAACGCAAACGATTAATATTTGCTAAAAAGTATGTGAATGAGCCGATTTTGTTTTGGAAAAAGTTGTGTGGAGCGACGAAAGCAAGTTTGAACTGTTCGGCATGAAAAGAAGATCGAAAGTCTGGAGAAAATCGAGCGAGGCGTATAACGAAAAGTCTATTTCTCAACTATAAAGTTTGGTGGCGGCTCCATAATGGTGTGGCGTTGCTTTTCATTTAACGGATTGGAGAATATAGTTCTGATCGACACAATTATGAACGCCGATCTATACATCACTATCCTAAATGGGAATTTACAAGAGTTCGTGGAAAAAATGGGTATTGCTGAGCATTTTATCTATCAGCAAGACAACGATCTCAAGCATACCGCGAAGAAATCTAAAAAACCTTTCAAAATTCGAGGATAAAGGTCTTAGAGTGGCCTGCACAAAGTCCGGATATTAATCCCATCGAAAATTTGTGGGCTCTAATCGACAAGAAAATACCAACTAAACAAACAACAAACCAACGGAGTTTTTTCGAGGAAATAAAATCGTCTTGGGAAAATCTAGATAAAAAACTCATTGAAAGTCTTGTGGAGAGTATTCCAAAACGATTACAAGCTGTAATTAACGCTAAAGGAGGACACACTAAGTATTAAATTGCAGTATTCAGCATAAAACATTGAGTTGTTAAAATGCCCATTTTATTTTGTCCACCTTCAATATTCAATATATTAGTATTAATGCATATAATTAATATAAATATGAAAACAGAACACTTTGCAGCATCCGCAGTTTTCCGCAATTTTTCCTACATTTGCAGGAAATCGTTTTTAGAAACGATTGGCGGGGGGAGGGGGCAGGTTCAGCCATGGTAGGTATGGGTTCCGCGACTGGTTTTTTACAACCCCATTTCGTGGCATCTTCTTCTTGTTCGAGCCACGTTTGAACCTGAAGGCATGTCCTGTATACGTGGTGTTTGGTGGCTGCTGAAGTTGGTGGCAGTGTCGCAAGATTAAAGGTGATTTTGATGACAGATTTTGTGAAGTGCTTAAATCGGAGTTCATCAAGGGATTTAATTTTTCATCGCCTCCAAATATCGCGATCAAAAAGCGTTCCCCAACTGTGGCTAATGTGTGTCTGTCAACTTCGGGTTCTTGAAATAACTTTAGACCTGAATACAAATGTTTATTATTTTGTAGAGTGTTGAAAAAATTCACTTTGCCAACATTAAATATGCAGGCTGTGATGTCGCATCCACCGAAGGCATGCAGGAACAAAATGTTTTGGGCTACACTTTCTTGCAATTTAAAACTCGCTGGTGAGTATAATTGTTCCGGAACGCGCCCTCGGCTTGGTTTCTTGAAGAAAACATTGTCCAAATGTCGGCCCAACCCAGTTAAAAATACCAGAAGGTCAATGTCTTCGCCGATGATCATGACTTCGTCGTAATTGACAGCTTCCTGAATTGCCGTTCCGACGATGAACGGATCTGCATCTCCTGGTGCCTGCTGTACAGCGATATCGGCATTTTGCAAAGTTTTTGTGAGAAGGTTGATGAGTCCAGCTTTGTCATTACCCAAAAATTTCTTAAATATCTTCGGCCACCTTAAATATTGTTTCTACAAAAAAATACTTATCAAAATTGCAGGGAATTCAATTCTCTACAACTTTGTTTATGATCATATTTGCTCTAAAGTTAAAAATAAACAAAATACAGCGACGTTTTCAGAAGAATGCCTTTTTTGTTAATAACTCGAAAAATATCGATCTTACAAAAAAATTATGTTATCAAAATTGTAGAGAATTTGATTTTCTACAACTTTTGTCTCTTGCATTTTTCACCTGAAGTCAAAAATAGCCGAGTTATTTGCAAGAAACCCATTTTTGGAAAAATCAAAATAGCTTTACTACAGTGAAACTTCTATTAAGCGACCTCTACTGGTTCTCCCAAAAACTGGTCGTTTACTGGAGTGGTCGCCTTGCAGAATGTATAATTATCTCCCACTTTTTAATTTAACATTTAATAACTACATATTACAGCAATAAATTTGTTTAGAGATGCTGTAGGTACATAATAAACGAAATAATCTGTATTTTAAAGTAAATATAAAATAATATACATATCATTTAAATAAATTCACATTATATCTTATTTAAAATAGTCATGGATAAATGTTTGAATGCCCTTTCTTGCTTACCTGGATAAAATATCTTTTTCAAATAATGCTTCCACATCGGACAATAAGTTATTCAAACGGTTATTCTCCAGTTCGCTAGAAAGTTTTTAGCAAGTTTACGGCATTTAAATAATCTGAAATTGGCATCACTTCTTCCGCTTTTTCGTCATCCTCAACAGGGTTTTGACTTTCTTCATTAGTATTGGTAGTCACGCTTTCGTGGAGAAGTTCCTCCTCCCAATTTTCAGAACCATCACACGCCTCTTCGGCCAAATCAAAATCAATTAAGATATGCGTTCGTTCTGCGTCTGTCTTCCTGATTGTCTTCCGCATTATCGTCGACCCCAGTTTGAATTCCACATGCTTGAAAACATTTCGAAATTGTTACTGATTCTATACCAATACATGCTTGACTTAACTATTTTAAGGAGTCACACAAGTCAATTCTCTTCTTTAGTTTGTGAATCTTGGTCGCCTCGTCCATTCTTGCAGCAAGTGCGGATAAAATCGTTAAACGATATAAAAGTTTGAAATTTTGGATAATGCCTTAGTTCCGTGGTTGTAGCTGGCTTGAACTATTGAACCGGGGAGAAGCTCTATTTTCACATGTGTTAGTTCTAAATTACTTGGAGGTTACAGGTCGTATTATCTAATAAAAGCAGAACATTTCTGTTTCTTTTCTCTTCCTCTCATCGAATTCTTTTATCCATCTAGTAAAAATTTTACGTATTATCTTAAAACATCGCTGTCTTAAACGACTTGTTGATGACAAGCCGGATTTTTTTCACCAATAGCACTTGTACATAGTCAAATTGAAATTCGGTTTTTAGGTTTTTTTTTTTACCACCGACACGAAGACAAAAGAGTCGTCTCAATAGTCTTGTAAATGTCTTCTGGGTTCTGTAACATCAGGTAGTCGTGCGATCCAATCACTTA
This sequence comes from Chrysina gloriosa, assembly GCA_038088585.1. Classification (NCBI taxonomy): domain Eukaryota; kingdom Metazoa; phylum Arthropoda; class Insecta; order Coleoptera; family Scarabaeidae; genus Chrysina; species Chrysina gloriosa. The sequence continues at coordinate 13,320,948 of CM076095.1, read as the reverse complement.
GATCATCATCATTCGCACTCGCTTTTTCACCACAAATGGGAAGAAAAATAATATTATTTCTAGTGCAGCAATTGCGTAACTAACCATACTGCCAGTAAATTTTTCAATTTTTAAATTGGTTGCAGGAAACCGGGCTTTTTTTTTTTGTTAAATTTGGTCACTGATATGTAAACCGCGTAAACGAGCACCTTTAAACCATGCTAAAGTCAAATGATTTATTTTGTAAGTTTGAAACGGATCACGTTTTACATTTTTATCAGCATTTTGATACCACTTTCATTTGAGCTCAAATTTCTTGAATTTGGATTTCTCACATTTATACTGCCGGGCAAGTTCTCGTTGACACATACTTCTATCTCTGTCTTTATCACATTTATTCCATTCTCAACAGTTAACACTTCGTGTGTTATACCCCGAGCAGACATTGTTTAATAATAATAATAATAATAATAATAATAATAATAATAATAGCCTTTATTGTCCAACAGTTACAATTGAACCAATTACAGGACAACATGTAACAATAAATAGAAAAAAGATCTGTTGTATATGAAGCCATCTGTAGTCCACCAAAGATAAGAGTGTACTAAAAGATATATGTCCGGCGGCGGGGGAACCAATGTTCGTTTGTTAATAGAATCAAAGTTTACCCATTCTTTTAAGTTTTTAAGCATACAGCGTATAAGCTATGCATCAGGAAAAACGACAATTCCAGAACTAACCCTTGATATGTTGGTTACGCAAAGCGCTGATGGGACAAACAGTCCAGAAATACTTGATCGAAAATTCTCTGATATGCCAATATCATTTTAGTTCATTAGATGAAACTAGTCGTTTGGACAAATCCATGGCCACGAATTTTTGTTGCTTGCTTTGTTAATCGTGAACTGACTATACCACACTGATGAGTACTAATAGGACAAAACTAGTCTACGGTTGCAGTCTGCGATTAATAAAGCATAATTCTTCCATCTTGTTATTGGCATATGCAATTTGTGCTTGGTGTGCAAGACATTGCACAGGTTTCTACAAGAGCCTAACACACTAACCTCAGTTTTAGGTCGTTTTATTGAGATTTAATTAGATGTCTTTTCCTTTATTTAAAGTATTTCGTATTCAAAATCAGTTCGGAGTTGATGTGTAAAATTAGAAAGAATTTCAGTGGGCGATTAAAAGTTCTACGTGCACAATTGCAGACAGAGAAAACACAAGAGATGTTTGCTATACATCTATTCGTAGATTTGTTGTGAAGTGTATGTAATATTTGAAGAAATATTTCGCAGTCACCATACCATACCGAACGCGATGTGACAATTTGATTAATATTTGGAAGCAACAGAATAGATGTTTTGCTTTGTCTGTTTATATTATAAAAATGCCATGTTACATTTCTGATCCTTTTCTACTTGTTCTATTTAAAAAAGTAACGTTACCTCACACTAACGCTCCTTATTAGAATACAAAATTTTCGGTATTGACAAACTCGACAGTGTGGATTACAACAAAAAAAGAAACTGTAACTTTGTTGATTTTACATTTAAGAACGTTTGAAACAAAAGATTCCAATTATGAATTATTAAGACATTTTCCTTGAAATTGAAAAAATGACAAATTTATTTACATGTTACTTTGTTTGTTCTAAATGAAAGCAAAATTATTTCATCACATCTCCGTTCCCGAGGAATAATGTAAAATTCTGGTTCCAATTTGTCTATAAATATACGAGTTTATTTCATTCCATGATGTTTTCTTCGGTGTGGAGAATGCTTATCACGTAATATTCACCAAAACGTAGAAAGGCTATAGGATTAAGTTATGTTAAGTTTGTTTTTCCTTCTCTGGAAGCCTTTAGCGCTTTATACGAGAAAGCATGTATATTTTTACTCCCTTTACCAGTGAATCACGAAAAACATGTTTTCGGTCCAAAAGTCGCGAAAACATTGTAAAAATAAATTCAATTTTATCGATAATGCGTAATGGTTCCGATGCGTGTAGACTTATTTGTTTTTGTTGTTTTTCCTCGGAATTGCCAATAAGAAAACGCAGCGAATCGGCTTTAATCCGTGGCTTGAATTTTATACCTTTCCAACAAACACATTTTTGATAAGTGGATTTTATCGTTCAATGATTGAGTTGAAATTAACTAGGTTTATATGTCATAAATGCAGTTATGTAGGAGGAATCGGAAGTTTGATAAATTTTATATCGGAATTGTTGCAAGATGAGCGAATATTACAATAAAAGTCTTCCAAAGATAATTTTTTTGTAAGATTTCACACATTCTTGAAAATATGACTACAAATTGTAGGTAAACGACTGTACATTAATTATGCAGTTTAAATAAATTAACTCTTACCCTCGCCACACTTATTTTTCAAGATTCCAAACACAACAGCTAACAATATGTTGTCACCTTCAGTGGCGAAGAACACAAAAGAAAGACAATGTTATTCGTGAACTTTGTTTAACACTGTTTTTTAAAAGAGTGCACTATCTCTCAATCGTTCTAGCTAACAGTTTTCCACAGCAGTAAACTCCGTTTTTCACAGTAAAGTAGATTAAATTTGCTTAATGTAAGAAATTCGATTATTATTAAATTATTATTAATAATATACTTAAATTCCAATGGCTTATTTTATAAACTTCCAAATGCAAATTCCCAATATACTAATTGCCATAGAAATTGCACTACGTAGAAGGCAATTTTGGTTATTTGGCAATAACCATTGAAAAGGAATAAACGGTTAAAATGTAAAACACTAATAGGAATTGGTTTTAGACTTTTCACTAATAATGAGTTAAACTACCTCGCTTATCTATACATTCAGTGACCCGTCGTGGCATCGAATCTAACAGTTTATCATTCAATCAGCTTAGTCTATACATCCCAAACAATCTGTGTTTCATGTGTCACCGGGCTTCCAAAGTCAACGGTGGCTTAGGTAACACATCACTCAATAAGTTCTTGGGATGACTAATAAAATAACAACTTTTAGGCAAAATTCGACTTTTCTCATCAACATAGTCTCCTTCAAGAGTGATACGTTCATTCCAACGCTTCCCTAACATTTCGATGCCTTTCTTGTAGAACGATTTATCATTGGCCTCAAAATACCCTTCACTTTCGGCAACCACTTCTTCATTGGAGCCAAATCTCTTTGCCTGGAGACCTAAGAAGAATGCAAACAGGTAATAGTCGCTGGAAGCCAGAGTGTAGTGATAGATCCATGTTTGATCCATTGTCACATACCGCATGAAAACATTCTTTTATTTTGCAAACAGCGCTCTGAATCGTCGACACCTTGTTGTTTTTTATAGACTATGAGCAAACGCGGTACCCATTTTGAACAGAGATATCAGAAGGTCGTATGAGAAGACCTGATATCTTTAAGGTGTCAACTATCTCACGCAACTTCAATTTACGATCAGCCAAAACCATTTTGTGGACATGTAGTATGTTTTCTGGAACAACTGCCGAATTTGAGTGGCCAAAGCGTTCAGCAGTGTTTGTACGGCTGCGTTTAAAATCAGCAAACCACTTCTCTTCCATTTGTCTCAATGGTGTCCGAATAACACTTATCAAGCCATTGCTTTGATTGAATCGTATTTTTCCCATTCGAAGCAACACGACATTCGGATTTTTCGATTGTTTCATATGTTACAAAAGTAGAGTGACTAAAACCTCTGAACTCGTGAACTAAACGTTAGATTGCGACATAAATTTTGACACGTATCATTTGAAGGTTGGTAGTTCCTTAAAATGATATCGATTTGTCATTAGTGGCGCCATCTATATGTCATCCTACGAACTTATTAAGTGTTGTGTTACATTTCTCAGCCTAGCACCCATAATGACCCGCATGTATTCTATAGGGAAAAATTCGGAAATCGTTGTGGCCAATTGCAAAGTGGACGTTGTTCACCGTGGTCCTCGCAATGTGAGGATGAGCATTATCTTGTTGAAACAGGGGTTCTCCACCGCCTAAAAAAGTGAAAGAAAATGGAGCTACACTACTTCCTGAATACGAGGTGTGGCTAAAAAGTAACTGGATTGATGCTATAAAATCTTTTATTGAGTATTCTTTGCAATTTGAACATTATCCCCTTCCCGATGTTCAAATCAGTGCAGTCACTTTTAGATAATATGTTCATCGTTTCCGTCGCTTTGTCTTTTACAGCTTGAACGGTCTCAAATCTGGTCTAACAAAGGCATCCGCGATCATCTTGATGGTAGAAATGGGGAAGGGAATTGTCTGCCTGCAGATTGACTCAAAAGCGCGCGCTGTTTGACTGTAAGACGATTATTCCGGTTACATTTCAGCCGCACCTCGTATATAACTAGGCATGTTCCCCGAACGAAAATCAAGAGATCTTCTGCCGTAGGTAATAGACACCAATAGTATAACCTCTACAGTGCAGTGCACATCTCTTTCGCTTAAAAAGGAAATGTTGCGCTTTTCTCCACGTTTTCGTTTTAAGGCGAGTTCTAACGAATCAACTACACAGAATCATTTTGATTGAATCTATATTAATGAAAATGAAGCATGTAGTAACTGATTCATTGTAATACTTTAAGAAGCGAAGAAAGTTTTAATTATTCTGAAACGCTTTCGAAAAAGTTATTGTCCTCCACTGTTTCTGTAGCATCAACTTGTACAACCTTTCTTAACTTTCACGCACTACCACCATAAATACACAGATTCAATTTTCGAAAGACGACTCTTCAGTTATAAAATGAAATACGAAATCTGTTAGTTCTACTTTTTGCGTCCCAGTGCCCGGTCAGCGACGTTCTTGCCTTTGATTAAACTGCCCTCGATAAACACTAATTATCGTAACATAATCTCTGTTAAAGCGGTGTGTGATTTCTGTAAACGAAGAACCGTCTTCGCGCAAAATAACTTCACTATTATGTTCACGTCATTTTGGTCTACTATTTTAACAAACCAAAAACACGTTGAATTAAATTAACAAGTTCACAAGATGTCCCTTAAACCCCCTCAGACCACGACTAATCTGCGACTCTAAATTTTAATCATTTACTTTTGATTAGTGAAAAGTTTCTGCCAAATTTAACTAAAAATTCCCGCTTTTAGATTGTATAATTTCTCAGTCAGTTAGTATATTATACATATTTTCGTTGCGGTATAATTTACTGGATGTAGTTACAACGTATTTCGAAATTTTTGTTTTTCTTTCACTGCAGTACCTGACACATACCTTGCCAAATTACTTTTGACGATGAATGCTAATGATCGTGTCTGAATGGATCCGTTGACAAAACATTCATTTACTCCATTTAAAAACCAGCATACGCCAGTATTTAACCGCTTGCTTCCTTTCTGTTCAAAGGCTACCTCAGACAGGACGAGTGAAACGTCATAATATCGGTTAATCGTCGTGTGTGCAATTGAAGAATGGACGCTTCTTTGAGTGATTTGTGTCGAGTAATCAAACCGAACGTCGCATATAATAGCCATTGAATTAACCGCGAAAAAGAACAAATCAAGAGACGTTCCCTTTGGCAATTTTTGTATACATACAAACTTTTTGTGTGTCCTCATATTTTGAAAATTAGATGTTAGTGTCTTCTCTCCATTTTTAATTTCCTTCCTAGTTTCTACGTTTATTTTTCTTTGCGAAAGAGAGTGAATTCAGTGTTACACCAGCTCTTCAACAGAATAACAGGTACTTTTTATGTGCCGTTGGGTGTTTTTTTTCACGCATACACACACATACAATGTACAAGGTGATCGATATAGATTAAATTTAGTTGTTATTACAGTAGAAATAAAATTGTATCAAGAAGGGAATACCAAAAACTAACCAAACTTAAAAGATGAAAGTATGAATTTGTTTTAAATATTTCCCTTTGCTTGTGAACTATGAAAATGTTATTCATCCTTAAAGAAATACAAATATTCTGCTTTTAATTTTAATGAAACGTACTACATTCAAAGTTGTACCAAAACCAATAGCAAATGTTCTCAAGTATTTGAATACATTACAAAGTATTGTTTAAAATTATTGTATTAGATTCGATTAGATTACAAGTACGATGGTTACATTTCTTTAACCTTCCTATACTCACGCATACGGTCTGTGAGACCGATTTATATAGTATAGTATACGTCTTTCATTTTGACGTGAGTATAGGAAGGTTAAGTTTAGGAAATTACTTCGAGATCATGATCTGAAATTGGATAAATAAGAAAAATGAGTTCGAATATCCTTAAATGAGCATTTCTTGTGCGCTAATTTGTTTTTCAGAATTCATCGGTTTAGGATGTCCCCCTATTAGTTTGTAACTCAATATAAAGTGTTTTGAGAAATAAAGATCATTTTTTAATTGGCATAGATAGAGTAAGATTAGCAATTTTGCAGTTTATATGTGAGATCAATGTTTATTGGTCTCTATTTCTAGCCAAATATCACGCCTTTGTACATACAAACAACCTTCGAACTCTCGAGAATCGTCTGGCAAGCAGTGGCAAGCACGCTCTATCTGCTATTCGAACGATACTAAACATTTACTTCTAGTTGCCTACATAATGCTAACATTTGAGATAAATAGTTGCATATTTCTAAAAGCACATATGCAAAAAGAAGTAATTTATTGTTAACAATAGTCTAAAATAATGCAATATACTATAATTATATCACTATACTCAAAAATCCTAGATTAAAGAGAAAATTGTTGTTTTCATTAACATCGGTGTTTTAAAGGGATTCGGTTTTGGAATAGTAGATTTTACCGGAACTAAGTAAACAGATTGACACGTGCCGTGGTTTTCAATGTGGTACGATAAAATTTTGCTTATCAACTTAAATTTTTCCGTTGTTAAACTTTGTAACATAATAGCCAACGCATAGTACAAGTAATTTTGAAATTCACTTAGTGAAGTGAAATGCGACTTTTAACACATTTAAAATTCTATTACGTATTTGTAAATTTATGTGACTACTACTTTCGCTGTTGATAATAACCTTGTAACACCACCGCTGCTTATTTTCCTACATTGCCATTGTTGTCTCAGAATTAGGAAGACTAAAATCGAATCTGCTTAAATGGCAAATTCACATACAAAAAATGAGTTAGGGCGTCATTTTTATTTCGTCTTGTTTTATCAACATTTGTTAGTTCGCGTATTTACTTTGCCTCCCAAGTTATCAATTAAAAGAAGACCGATAAGGATCGACAACAATTAACATTTGGGAAGAGCTGTGTGGGAATGCAGAACTTTTAAAACTTCCATCTTCAGAAACAAAAGAGGAATGTTAAAAAACATCCTAAATGCCTTATCTTTGAGGTATTCATTCTGAGAAGGAATCTTTCCAAGACAGGGGTCGTCTTCAAAACAAGTCTTAATATATCGAAGGAACTTACATAACATCAAAAATAAAGGAAGAATGATCCAGATTATCTAAATTTTAAAGACGCTGTCTTAATGAAGCTCTCTGTCTTCAAAAGCAAAAAAACGCCAAGAAAGCAACAACAATAATACAAATCATCTAAATTTAAAAAGTTCTTTTTGTTTTCCTAAATGACAAAAGAAGAACGTTTAAGATGTATGAGCTTAGATCGCCGACGGAGCTTTTCTCATCATAAAAAACAAAAAACCATCAAAAAGCATCGAAATCGGCCCAAGATCATCTTACTTTGAAAGATACTGTCTTCAAATGTAGAAGGAGCTTTCTGTTTCCGAATACAAAAGAAACCCAGCTCGTCTAAATTGGAACAACCTGTTTTAGGAATTTTTATTCTCAACTCAGATAGGAGCTTCTCTTATCTGCAAAAACAATTCCGATCGTCTAAATTAAAAGAAATTGCCATTGCTTTAAGAGTTTTTATTCTCATAAAAACTAAAAGAATACCGAAAAGGTATCAACTTATGCATGTCAAAGGAGCTTTCGTTACAATCAAAAACAAAAGATCGGATCGAGTATAATTTAGTGTTGGAAGATATTAAATTAGAAGCTGCTGTAGGATGTCGGAAGAGCCTTCCTTATCATCAAGAACAAAAGATAATCATCGAGAAAGACGTAGTAATATTTCGAGGAAGTCATATTGTTAAAAACAAAAGGAAAACGCATAGAAAGCATCAACAATGCAGATCATTCAAGTCGAAAGAAGCTATCTTAGGAGATTTGGTTTCGTTGGTGGCAACACCAAATGTAAAAGAAGGGCTTACAGGAAGCATTGACGGAGTTTTTTTTATCTTCAAAAATAAAATGATACCAAAACAAGGATAACCATCGCATCTATGATCAACACATCACTATGATATTTCTGTTTACTTTTAACTGTTGTAAACCGAACTTGTGGCGTCACTACTTCCTAATTTTGAGACAATATGTAATCGCCAAAGTTTGTTAAAAATGTTGATGACGTGTTATCACCAAGTAGTGTAAATCGAACTGATACTGTCACTCCTCCGTATTTTATTATTCAATGATCACTTATCGATGATAATTTATCATTGAATAATAAAATTATAAGAAAAGTTGTCATTGATAAGTGATCATTGAATAATAAAATTCGGAGTGACAGCGTCAGTCCGATTTATACTACTTAATGATAACACGTCACCCACCTTTTAACAAACTCTAATATCACACATACAATACAATACAATTACATACACATTCACGAATGCAATATAGAAACAGTAAGGTTGTACAAACAAACGCATAAGTTGTGTAAACCGGACTGACGCTGTCCCTCCTACGAATTTTAATGGCGCGCCATGCACGTGAGTGGCGACAAGCGGTGAAGGGACAGCGTTAGTCCGGTTTACACTATTTAATGATAAACTTATCATGCTGTGTGTGTTTGCTGAACCTTAGTTATCAGTAATTTAGTCAGGAGCGGTGTTTATTAAGACCGTACTACACGTGTCAGCTTATAACGCTGCTTTCTGACAATTTGATGTGTTTTAGATAGGAAAACAGCGTATGTAAAGGAGGAAAAGTTCGCACACTCGCGTGCAAGATTCACTTTTCCAATTTTTATTTGCTCAAAGTTCGAAGTTACGAATTAACTAAAAAAAATATTCGGTTAGTAGTTTATAGAAGTTAATACTGTATATGAATTATTTAATCGTCTGTGATTAAGGTTGTGTTCCCTAAGAGTTGTTTAGGTACATCAGAATACAAATTCAAAATGAGTTGTGAAAAGGGAAAACGTACCTTATCTGCAAATAATTATGATATCAGTTTCTGAAAATAATATGTAAAGAAAAAAACTAAAAATAGTCTTGAATTTCAAGATATCCCTATGTAACCTAAATTATATACATAGGTAGTCTTAATTCAAATTGTGCTATAGGATTATGGAAATATTTCATGTTACAATTAGCTTAGTACAAAATTGTTTATTATATCGATCACACCTTGTTAGCACCCGATATACAAGTGAACATACTAAAAATACTAAAAGTGACAACACTAGCATTTGTGTATTTATGTTTTGACGAGTTAGCGATGTTGAATTCACTGTTCTGTGTTGCTTTTTTGTATTTATACTAATCCTTCTTGTTTTCGTTTTTGATGATATGTTGACATGTGATGACAGGTTCATTTTGTTCGTCGCTGCGTTTGTAATATGATTAGCAGCATTTCATAATATGACTTACGTAATACCTTAAAATATATTTCGAATTTTTCCCGAAACTACGTGAAACGTCATCGACTTTTAGCATTAGAATATTTATGGGTACGGAATACCGTAAATCCCCGTTTTTGTTTATGCGTATTTTTTAGCTGTAAGCGTTCATTGTATATTTTTATTTAGTGCCTTTTTATACACCTATTTTATATTTGGATTCCATTGATATCAACGTTTTCCTTGGCATTATACCAAGAAAGCGTACATAATTTATCATTGAATTTTATAGTTTTGGAAACTAAGAATAGTATAAAATGGATTCAGTGGTCATGTTATATCAATATATACGATATATAAATAATATGGTATTTAAAATAACCTCCTTTAGCGTCAGCGCGTTCTTCAAAACGAATCTCCTTGGGCATTCAGTATAGTTTAATTCGTTCCAAATCAATGATTCATTTTGGATTGGGTTTGTAGAATCTGAACCGACATAAAATATTTAATTGGATCATGAGAAAAGAGATAACAAGTTTGCCGAAGAAAGAGAGTAAGAAGGAGGGCTTCGCCAGAAATCATGACTGCGAAGATCAAAAAGAAAGAGTTGAAACGCAGCGGTGAAACGTAGCATTGATAAGATTGTTCTATCTTAATACGAGGTACGTCCAGAAAGTAAGTTCCGTTTGGTAATAAAATTAAATTGTGTACAGATACAGAAAAATTATTTATTGCACAAAATTCTACAACTCTTAAACTACTTTTCCACATAACTGCCGAAATTTTGCAGGCATTTGTCATAGCGTGGCACAAGTTTTTGTATACTTTCTTCATAGAAGTTTGCCGCCTCTGTCTTCAACCAGTTGGAAACATTTTCTTTCAGCTCTTCGTCATTGTTGAAGTGTTGACCGCCAAGGAAAGACTTGAGATGTAAAAACAGATGAAAGTCGCTAGGATCGAGGTCAGGGATGTACGGAGGATGGTCAAACACGTCCCAGCCAAATCCCTGTAGGAGGTTTTTCGTCACATTTGCAGTGTGTGGTCGTGCGTTGTCGTGAAGAAAAACAACACCTTTTGACAGCAATCCTGGGCGCTCATTCTGTATTGCGCGGCGCAGTTTCCTAAGTGTCTCGCAATAAACATCTGCTTTGATTGTTTGACCACGCGGTAAGAGATCAATGAGTAAGATGACTCTCCAGTCCCAGAACACTGTGCACATCATTTTTCGAGGTGTCAAGATTTGTTTCGGCTTAACCTTTGCTGGGGATGAAGTGAGCCTCCATTCCATTGATTGCCGCTTACTTTCAGGGGTGTCGTAAGAAACCCAAGTTTCATCTCTTGTGATCTGTGTCAGAAATTCTTCGCCGCCTTCATCATAACGGGTCAAAAACTGAAGTGCACTACCCATCCGTTTTGTTTTGTGTTGTTCAGTAAGAATCTTTGGTACCCAACGTGAGCAAAGTTTACGAAATGTCAGTTTTTCGCTATCAATTTCATGAATTAGTGATCGTGAGATTTGGGGAAATTCCATAGCGAGAGCGCTAATTGTAAACTTGCGGTTTTCCTGGATCTTGTCATCAATCGCGTGAACCAGTTCTTCTGTAACCAAAGATGGACGCCCACTTCGTTCTTCATCGTGCACTTCACTACGTCCTTCATTGAACTGTCGGACCCATCTTCTTACCATTGAATCACTCATCGCATTTTGTCCGTAAACTTCGCAAATTTGCCGATAAATTTCAAATGGTTTCACTTTCCAAGCATTCAGCAAACGAATCACAGATTTGATTTCACAAGCGGCGGGATTTTCAATCAACACCGACATTGTAAACAAGCACAACAAAGCGTACGTGGCTAACAGCGATCTCAAAATCGCGCACGTTTCTTCTCCTTGATAAAGAGCGTCTACCGCGCATGTGCGGAACTGCGATCGCAGCGCTGCAGCGGAGTTATATTGAAACGGAACTTACTTTCTGAATGTACCTCGTATACACATTCGCATCATCGGTATCGTATAGATCAAAAGTTTGTATTCTACAGTAGATTGTCATAAACCGGGCAATATGCGAAACAATAAGCTGTGGATATTGTGACAGACGAAGTGCGGTTTTTAGGGGCTTAAAATAAAACGGGGGCACTACTGTAACAACGTCACTTCTTATTACGAATACGCGATTAAATTAACAAGTTTCCAGAAGAAGTGCTAGGGGCTTGCTATTTTTCCAGATACTTAATATCGTTGTGTTGGCAACTCTTTAAGTCAAGTACCTTTTTGTGTTTTCAATTATGGATAAATTGTTCTATTTGGAAGGGAAAACCGCAATGGGAATCAAATTAAGGTTAGATGCCATTATTGAGGATTTATCACCTTCATTTTCTACCGTGAGTTTTCGGGTTTCGGAATTCAAGCGTGGCCGTACGCATACAAGTCTTGAACCACGTTCAGGATATCTGAGAACGGTTACAACGGCAGAAGTTGTGGAAACAAACTATGACATGGTTTTGGCAGATCGCCCAACAAAAGTCCGTGAAATTGAGGAAGCCGGGGGCATCTCTTATGAACGAGTAGTTCGTATTTTAGATAATGAATTGGGTTTAAAAGAGCTTTCTGCAAAATGGGTGCCGCATTTGCTTAATTCGAAGGAAAAACGCATTCAAATTCGAACCTCAACCAATTCTTTGGAAGTCTTTACGAAGAATCCAACGGATTTCAAGAGACGATTTGTGACTATGGACGAGACCTGGATTCATCACTACACACCAGAAAATTACAATCAAAACAGTGGATTGCATGCGGCGATTCTGTTCCGAAGAAGGCAAAAACCATTCACTCGGCTGGAATGTTGCTAATTGGTTATCTTGAAAAAGGTAAACTGCTACTGGAAAATATTATACAACACTTTTGGACTAATTCAGGAAGAGCGCTCGAGAATGGTTAAGGAAAAAAATTTCACCACGCCAATGTACTCGCTCATTCAATTGTAATCGTTCAGCAAAAATTCACGGAAGTGAAGTTCGAAATCCTTCCGCATGCGTCTGATTTGGCTCTGTCAGACTTCCATCTGTTTCCGAAACTCAATATATTTCTGGGTGGAAAGAGATTTTAGTCAGAACTAATAGAGGTTGTAAACGATTATTTTGAGAACCTCGAGAAAAGTCACTCTCAGGAAGGAAGTCGAGAAGTTAGAGAATCATTGGACCAAGTATAGTGAGCTTCGAGGGGATTATATTGAAAAATAAAATGTACTTAACTTGAATTCATATTATTTTCTTTTCATTGTCTTTCTGGAAAATTTCGAATCTACCCTCGCACATATTAACTGAGTTCAGTGTACATAACGACTAGCTTACAATTTCCGTTAAAATTCTTAAAGACTCCAGCGCAGTGTTTCCCTCTCCCTCCCCAGGTTCGCCCGATGCCATTTTGGTATTTTAGCAAACTTTTATACTTCCATAACACAGTATGCATTAATCCGAAGGATACAATAAGCCTTGATTCCAGCATACTGAATAGAGAATCTACGTAACAATATACTCTTATCGGAGTACGAATGTAAAAGAGGAGGGAGAGTACGGTCTTCAAGGAAAGGTTATCTAGTGTTTATAGATTGTAGGCGTGACAGAAACACCAAATGAAATTGTACCAGAAGAAATCCTTCGATCGATAAAAGAAACCTACATAATTCCTCCGCAATTATTTAAGACCATTACTACTTTGTGCAGGGCGCGTGATAATTTCTGGCACTCAAATAATTGCCCGTAAAACGGATAAGGGGAATGTCAGACATACAACCTTTGGTAGCATCTTTACTAACAACCGCATCAACAATCAGAAACAGCTAAATTTCAAAATTTCCGCTTTGAGCGTGATTCAGGTCTTCAGATGCTTGGGAAAGACATTGATCGCGGGATGCAAATAATATTCCACCAAATTGTTCCATGTCTGCTAGAGAGATCGTCGAACAGAGGCGATATTCTTGTGGAAAGTAGCGCATGCCTTTGCTTTCATGACGGAATAGATGGAATAGTTGGCCATTCACCTGATGATTTTGGTCTTGTGTGTTAGGGCTGAGATTGAGCCCAGAGATGTATGTGCTTCTCCAGAATGTCCTCAAGATAGTTGTTTTCATTGACTTTGACTCGTTGTTCGACGAAAACGAGGAGCATCTTCGTCGGCGGTTATGGCAACAGAAACCTTTACAGACTGAGGATGGGACATTCGGAAAACGATCTGGCCTTTTAAATTAGCTGCGTGAGGGCTACCAGACAATATTCTGTCCTGGTGGTTGAGGAGCTGAAGCTGAAACCGAGGAGTTTAAGCAGGACTCTGCATCTGTCCAGTATCTTGGTCCGCATGCCGTCAGTAAGCATGTGAGCTTTCTGTAATTTGTAGGGGTACTTCTTAAGAATATTTTTTGCAATCCGAAACTGAGAAATTGAAGATATCTTCGTCCCAGGCCAGTTTCCTCATCGACCTCCTTGGATTTTGGCCAACCTTCTCCCTGATTCGTGTGACAAGAAGATTGGAGGTAGCCGTTCTTTTCCGGCCTAAACTTGGCCGTGGTCATGGCAAACCGGTTGAGGTTGTTACAGTTGTTTCGGAATATTCCATTTTTTAGCGATTTCTCGACAGCTATGTCCCTCACGGTGTAATTTCAGCATTGCCTCGTGTATGTCTCGGCTTCGTACCACACCGAAAGTATAGTAAATCATGTCCAAAGTCTAAGAATAACAGAAAATATAAATAAAAAGCAAGAAAGTGAATTTCCCCGCGTGAACGGGCACGCAACAATCGACGAAAAGAATAAGGTGGCACCTATTTCATTATGTCGTTATATAGAAAGTCCTCCAGATTTCATTTTATTAAGATTTTGGCTCTCAAAAATGACATCCTTGCTATCGTATAATGTTACAGACATGTAACTAAAATTGAATATACTTTAACAGGAATAAGAGAAAGTTAAGTATATGTATGTATGTTTAGGCATGATCTTCGAGATCTTCAACTAGTCCAATATGGTATTGAAACAATGCCCCTCTAAATTTCGAACTACTTATTAATTTCAATTTAAAATAGATGGAGAAAAAAGTAAAGACGAAAAAGTATAGAAAATGAACCAAACAATGATGACCCATATCCATAAATAGAAGAATAAATTGTTACTTCGCAAAGTTTAGCAATTTAAAATAAAGGAAAGTACTATTCCTAAAGCCTCGTAATTTGAACAGGCGACAATCATTTTTGGCCCATAGGGTATTATGGCTACATACCTAAGAGTGGTACTTACAAGCTAAATATAAACCGCTCAATAATTTCTGTTTTGTGTTTGCATACTTGATGAAGTTCATTAGATAGATTTCAGTGGTGGGATAGGAAGGTCAACAAATTTTGAAGATGATGACTGTTCACTGACAACTAACATGCTGGCAGACATTCTGCCAAGGTTTTTTTTTTGCTACATTTCGTTAAAGAGTCTTAATATCTCATTAACGTGTTCAAGGCCGCTGACGCTTATTAGCATCTACGTTATCTATGTGCAGGTGCCGCCTCCGTTTTTAAGCGTCCATAACAATCTCTCTCTACATGAGTAGAATTTGGAACCAGCGATCTGTTAAAACAGCACTGAAAGTGTTAAACACTCTGTAACTTGGGAACCATGTGTTTCCGGACTTCTCTTCTTATTTTTGTGTCCGGGACACGCTCTTAATTATTTCTTACTAGCTGTTAACACTACCTCCCGCTACTCCATGTATACCAATTGCTACCACAGCGGGTCAAGTGAACCGTCTTTAAAATGTTATATGTATTACTAGCGAAAAATATATAATTTAGCACAATTTGGTACATGAATAAAACAATTTATTTCAAATTACGATTCAAAATTGTTTATTTATTAAATTTAAAAAACATACAAATAATACTTTATTCATTCGCAAATAATACTTTATTCATGTTCACCGTATATTTTGCAAATTATTGGGTTCTCGGAGGCACATTTTCCTCACGCATATTTGTTGCATTTGAAACAGATTTTTGTAGTTTTGTTTTCTTTGCAGAAACCTATTTGACCCCTTTTTCGCGTTTGCACACGGGAATCCGAACTTGAATTTGTTGACGTTTTCTATATAATTTCTTTTTCTTCTTGTTTTTCATATTGAAAATCTTCGGCAAGTTCTTCAGCTAATTGGAATAAAAATGGTTGTCTAGAAATTTTTTCGCCGGTTGTTTCTCTGTATAAAACCCGTGGGTTGATTCCAACCATGTCAAGGATATTGAAGAAAATCTGCGTAAGCCATCTTCCCGACTTCGATTTCACGGAATATTTGCTTGCCATCTGATCCGTCAGTTACATGTTCCCCAGGCTTGTAACAATTTTGGCAATTCTCGATGAATTTATATTACTTCAGAGATTAGAGCAAATTTATCCGTTTGTTTATTCGTTGACTTTTTCTATCAAACCTGATAAACCGCATAATTCCACAAAAATCATTCCTGGTCATGGTTTTTGAAAGCAGGACCCAATTTATTGTTCCATAGATATGAGATGTTCAAGTTGTTTGCCTGATATGCGCCACGTGTATATATATAAGAGCAATAAATGCATTTAGTTTTGTAAGAGTAAGATTCCATTTAGTTCCCAATACTCGTAAGGCTTCTTCTTGTGTGCATTTTCTTAAGTGCTCGATTACATGATTGTCAATAAGCAAAGAAAAGACAGTTCTCACTTTGCCCTTCATAATAGTTCGTTTGGTATATGCCCTCGGGCCTATGACTTCCCTAAAAATATTATAAATTGATGGTCGTCCAGGTGTTGAGCCTGGTTCTATTTCTTGCCAAACTGTACCATCAGCCGCAATTTCGTTATATCGGTCTTCCACATAACTTTCATTTTCTGAAGTCGATAACAGTCTTCTTCTCTTTTGTCCTCTACGTATATTCAAAATATTCTCGTCTTCACTTTCTTTTCCTGAGGACTCACATTTGTCCGTAGTGTCAACTGAGTCATCATGTTGTTCTATGCTATGCACTTCACTTTCGAATAGTTCCTCTTCGCTAAATTCCGAACACTCTTCATCTATGTTATTTATAATTTCCAATGATTTCAAATATCTTGAATGTTTCGACATTTTAGGGATAAAAATTATTGGTAAAATAATGAAATAAGAATTACTGAACACCACTATAGATATAGCACTATAACTTGCAATGTTTACTGTAATGTTCGCTTGGAGTAGAGTGAAATTAGCTATTCATTTGTCAGCCAATAACAGATATAACGGAATACAGCAAAATATATCATGCAATAGCAAAAATTTCTAATCCAATGGTTTTGGATCACAACCACACATACAAATCTTCGTGATATCACATGAATCTTTGCACGGGTCAAATGACCCGTTGCAGTAGTTCGGGCAGATTACATATATTTCTCGGTAAAAACATTAACAATAGAGGAGTAAATATTGAAAAATACATTTGATGTGTTTTTAAATAAAAGTAGTAAAGACAAATGGCGATGTGATAATGTTATTTTCAAGAAATTCTGACCAAAAGTTTAAAATGGGTTATTTGACCCGTCGTGGTAGGTTTAGTGTTAAGCCAGGCAGGCAGGAAGAAAAAGAAAATATAAGCTAAAATGTAAAAAATGAATTTTGCCACGCCCCTTTTTCGTCTTAATACTCCGCCCACAGGCCAAAAATCAAATATCCGGCTACGTTAGGATTTGGCCTAGGCGTTTTACTATATGCATGCCAATTTTCAGCTTTCTAGCCCATCAGTGGGCTTCAAAAAGCTCTGGACAGACAAAAAGAGAGGTACACGCAAATAAGGAAATTATATATTGGATAGATATAGATAATTATTAATTTTTCGCAAATATCAGTTTGTATAACACCGACGTATTAGCTAATTAGGCTCATACATGGGAAACTAAGCAGTTAACCATTCCTACCGCCAAATTGTGCCCAATGGCTAATATATGTATTAATAACAAAAATACGTCCAGCCATAATACCTCCCACATTACAACGTACCAATCCATTCAAGAATAGAGTAGTACAAGGGAACCGTCCACAGTGCCCTATCACACCAATTTGTATCATCATTCAAACAACTTACCTACGAATCCAAATTCGAGAAGTAGTAGGAATGCTTTCACAAGATTCGTACTTTATTCAATTCAATCTAACACACATTTCGTAAATAAGTCATCAAAAATGGTCAATTCATATTAGGTATTGGATCTATTTGCAAATTATTACGGACATTGATATTTCATTCTACTGAAGACAATGCAAGTAGATGTAACATTAAATAAAAGATCGTGCTCTTAATAAAGGAAGTGAATATCGATTTGATTTTCCTTACTCTTCTAGACTGTTTAATTTCTTTTTAGTTTCAACTTCGTTTATTGTGTGGTTTTTGGAAATATTTTTGTAGGATGACCGGCCAAAATATTAAACGTATTTAATGTAAATTTTATATCCATTTCCATATTATTGAAAAAAGAGAACATTTATTTTAGTTACTTTAATACTCCCAGTTGGAATATTATCTTCCTTTTCCAAAAATACATCTATAAAGTGGCAAAAATTGAGTGTTTACGTTGTAAGTATCTTGGTAACTTTGAGGTTTGAAGACACTTTATCTAAATTTACTTATTTATTCTCTTCGGTACTCCTTGAACCTCACAGGACATCGGCGGTCCTCCGATATTTTTAATACTTACATTATTTTCAACTCATTACTAAAAAGTAGTTTCATCAGTTTGGAAATTCATCAAATATAGTCAAAGAATCCGTTTCATAACCGCACTAAAATCGTTAAACAGGAATCCAAATATAGAGTGCAGAAACACTCTACGTGTGCAATGAGTATTATGTCTAACAAAAAGTTTGTTTTCGAATTTAATTTCAAATTCAAAGATTGTTGAGCGAAAACTAAATAAAATGTTTACAAACCACCACGCTAAGCTAAAATTAACACTAAATCGTGTATTGAACTTGATTTTCGAAATCATTCATCGAAAATACTTGTCTCGTAAAATAGTCGAATATAAGACCTAAAATTAGCATGATCAAATAAAAATAGTACGAATTTGAGTTGGATAAAAAAAAACCGCTCCACTTTCCTAATTCTTCGATAATAATAGAATCGCAACTCCTAACATAAGCGACCGCAGCGCGTTATATTACTCGTACTCTATTCACTACAACGTACCATTAACATTCGAGCTTTTATCCAGTGCGGTACGTCCCTCGTAATGGACCATAAATCGTGCAGCACGAATAGTCCTACAAATATTTTCATTCCCATCGAAATTGTAGCTTCGCGTTGTATTTTTGACGCGAAGGCAATGTATCGGATTTATGGTGGGGATCGGTAGCTTTCCGATATAAGAGAAAGTTCGCACTCAACGCGAGATGCTTCTAGCTAGTGATCGGTGTTCTTTTGATGGCTGCAGGTGACCAGAGGCGGAGCTTTGACCTTAGCCAGTCAGTGGAAGAGTCAGTTCGATGACAGTGAAGAAACTACTGACAACGAATGGAAGCCCGAGAGTCCAGAACATAGGGCTACCTTAGGGGCGCCTTCCGAAGCCAATCCCGTTTTGCCCCCGGCGCTGAGTAGGATCAGCGAAGACTCTAGGACCAGTCACAAGAAGTACATTAATATAGCAGGCATCGAAGCCTATCCGGATCTCGTTGGTAAGTTTGTTGATGGAGCTGTAGAAATAACTTTTGCATTATGTTTTACAAACGCGTGTGAAATTGATAAATTCGGATAAGCTTGTTTTAATATAAAATGATGTTTGGAGGACGTTCAAGAGGAATATTGAACTTTTAAATCAGCCGGGGTAATACTTTCTTAATATTTTATGAAAGGCATTTTTAAAATACAGTAATTTGGAATTGTAATTAAAAAAGTTAGTTACAAGTTAATAAAAAGTTATTTTACGTTTGTTTATTTTTTGACTCTGATATGTCCAGTCAAGTCGACTGACTAATTGTTGATTAACAACTTCATTTTTCATATCGTTTTCGTGGAGTTAATTGGATATGTAATATCTAATATGAAATGTCTAATTGCGCCACACTTAAATTTTTAATTTCAGGAATGATTTTATAGTTTTGCGTTTTTTTTTAATGACTATATTCGGACATCTGTTCGTAATACGCTGTTAATTAAATAAATTAAAACCAGAGCAGTATCATTATGTACGAATCTATTAAAATTTGCAAAGCTACAGACATTTAGTAGTAACGGGATCCGTAAATTTGCTGTTTAGAAACCTACAAATGTTACAGGACTGACACAGAATACGATTTCATGTAAAATTTGACGATTGTGCGCAAAATTACGCTAGTTATTTTATTGATGAAAGAGGAAATAAATTCTAGACGGTTTGACACACTTTTCGACGTTTTCCGACACCTAACTTACGTTTCTTTCTGGTTTCACAATCTTTTTTGCTAAATTTCTGTCATACATACATATCTACATTCGTATAGAGCTTTCTGCCCTATACGAATTTTACGATTTTAATGTGGATCTTTTTCTATTTTTTAAAACTTATTTGTTTTCGGCTTACCTTGTACATATTCTCACATGTTAATTGCACTTCCTCAATATATCGTCATGATTCCTTCAATTTCCATTTCCTCCTTGTAAATGCGTTTTTGTTTTCCGAAATATCTTCCGCAATACATTTCTACATTCGTTCAAACCCAATGTTGTAGCAGTTATTTTTCTTTGTGTGAGATGCTACAATTGTCATTTTACAATTAGCCATCGACTATCCTCCGGTTACTGTTATCGCTAGTCCTACACTCTATCTTTCAGATTTGGGAACATAAAAAGTTGTTGAGATTTCGGGGCAGTATTGAGGATAATCTAATAATCTCCAAAAATGGCGATTACTTTCGGCAAACACACAGTGGTATATCGTTCTTCGATTTTGTCAATGAATTGTATGTAGCTGCATGATCTGCCTTTCAGACAAAGTTTGCAACCATCTTCCTCGATACTCTGCGGTAACGGATAAATTTTTTGGGTTCTGTTGCAAGCTCCTTTCGCTTTCAGTCTTACTGTTTGGTTTTGCTACCCTTTATTCGACTCGAGCCCTAGCACGATTATCGTCAATATGATCGCGGGACGCTCTTACAGTGCTCCTTGTTTTAGTTTTGCACGTTGTAGCTTTTGTTTGTTTTTTTATTTTTAGCTTCGAACGTTTACGACAGGATTCACATAGGAATAAATTAAGCTAATTCTACTTATTGTTAGAGAGAAAGGATATGGACAATATTTCATTTTGTCAGGATGTCCAGTACTATACCTATATTCTATAATAAAATAATAAATGTGTTATTATATCGCTTATATTATTCTTTTCGTTTTGGGTGTTTTTATTTTGACATTAATAAAAGTAACCAAAGGAAATTTCTTCGATAAGAATTAAAATCTGCCAAGTGGAAAGTTGAAGAAGCCCTCGGACACCTGCTCGTGCATTCAATTATTTTTAAAAATTTTTATATGCACATTTCTTTTTTATTATTCTTTTATATGTAAATATTCAAGAAGGTCATACTTTAAGGTTCTAATTTATTAAATCAACAATTCAATTCGTTCTGAAACTTTATCGATACATTTCATACAATATATGTATCATGTGGTACAACCTGTTGATATGGTTTAGGAGAGTGCAATCCACTAGTCCCGACTTTTAATTAGCTTTAATAAGTTAGCAATATATCGCTTACAACTATCTGCTGTTTCATCTACTACGAAATAAATGTGGTTAGTGCCTATTATTTCTTTAATTCTGCTCATTGTTTTATATTATATCAACGTATTTTACAACTTAGCCCTACACCGCTAGGTAACAAGGCGTTTGAAGAAAAACATATGTATATACAAGTGTGTTCCAGAATTGACTTCACTATAGGTAAATTGTGTAAAAAAATTGTAATCTCGTTTCAATATTTTGGGATGCCGCCCTGCTTGGTCTGAAAAGAATTTCAAGCACATTTTTACTTTTTAAAAATTAACAATCGAAAATAGAGCATTTTTTGTTGAAGTAAAGTACAATTTCGGTCAATAATACGGCAAAATGTTATTTAGAAAAGTTGTTCAGAATAGAAACTATGACTTTATGCAAAATTGCACAAATATCGGATCACTTCGACAAAATCAGTATTTGCTTGGATTTTTCCATTATAACCACAGAAAAACAAGTATTCTGTATAAGCTGTCCAAAACAATTATGTAAGTTTCTAATAAAGCATTTTATTAAAAAAAAGAGAGAAAATGCGCCACAGTTATTCAATTTGAATTCTTCCAAGATTGGTGCATTTAAATTTTTTTTTAATTAGCGGCATCTCGCATAGTACGTAAACACTTGAATAATAATTGAAAAATTAATAGAACAAAACATAAACATAAATTGAATTGTCATTTTTTAAAAATTAAACTTAAATATTTTTTATTGAATAAAATAATGCAAGTTTATAATAAGAAACTTGCATTAATTTTCTTTTTGACAGCTTACACAGAATACTTGTTTTTTAAAAATTAGAAGGCAAGAATACAAACTAATTACTGATTTAGCCAAAGTAGTCCGATATTTGTGAAATTTTGTGCCCTTGCTCCGTAATGCTGTTATATGCCTCTATAATAGAATCTTGGACTACCTTAAGCTTTGTCGCCTCCATCTGGGTGGCTGGATAGTCATTGCGTACTACCGCAATCCTCTCCAAAGCACTCTCCTTAAAGGTTAAATCTTCTGGCGCCTTGCCTTTCGAAAGGCCTGCGGGAGTACTGCCCTCTAACCTCGCATTTTTGGACTTCCGTCCTTTCTTTACGTTTAGTAGTCTGCGCCGTCTGTTGAGGGCTAACAAGGAAATCTAGGCTAAACGTAGCCTCTTTGTGCATGCCTAGTGAAGTTGGCCTTGATTATGGCTCTTTTAGCCTGTATATAATCCTGGCCCTGTTTCACAAGCTTTAGCACTTTAGCCTTGGAAATTTCAGATAGCGTAGTTGTACGAAAAGTAGCTAGGGGTTTCGCCTGGTGCCCCAGGCGAACGTTAAATACCGCACTCGCCTGCGGCTACGCAACTCTCGGCACGTTACCTTACACCTTAGTTTGGGTTTTAGCTCGGGTACCTCGGGAGCGCTAAATTTTCGAACGCACTTGAAATAACTACTACGAACTAAACTTGTTAACAGTGAGCCGCTGAGGAAAAATTAATAGATATTTTATGAGAAAAGATTATATAAACATGTGTACTAACTTGCTTCGTTTTCGAGAAGCATGTTGCCAAAGTTTGCCGATCAAGATCTCCAGAGTTAAATCCTGGGGATTATTTTATTTGGGGATATCTCAAAGCGTTTGTGTATGCGAATGACTTGAGAAACAGAATTGTAAATTATGCTAATGTCATAGGCAACACGCCAGAAATTTTGGAGCGTGCGCAACGCTCAATGAGGAGAAGACTCGATGCTTGTACTGCAAGTCGAGGTTCTCATTTTAAGGATCTGAATGAATTTTTTTACTGATATTTGAAGTTCTTGAATAAAATTAAAAAAAAATAAAATAAAGAAACACCTTTTTTAATCAGCTGCTTGAAGACCTTTCCATTTAATGGTCAAACTCATTTTCATTTCAAAGTGCAAGGAATACGTTTTTATTTCTTTCTCTAAAACTAAGTGAGATACAAGAAGCAAGAAAGTTGTATTTTTAATTGTTTAATCTGATAAAAGTATCAGAGTTGAGAAAAACAGTGGCGTACAATGATTTTTACAATGAAAATCAATCAGGTAACCTGCGACGCCAGTGGAATTAGTTTTAAATCTTCTTCTTCTTCTTAATCTTTTACCCTTTCTACCTTTCGGTGTAGGGGTTCGGAGCCACCGAGCCGTATATGTACCCGCATATACCGTACCGCTCCTGGCCCACCCAGTGGCATTTCCTTCATTTTCGCAGCTTATTAGAGGTCCAGATCCCTTTTTAGGATTTTAAACTGCTACGCTCTGCCGCTACCGGGTCTCGAACGCCGGCCCTTCGCACTGTGAAGCGCGAGTTTTACCACTCAGCCACTGAGGGGTTAAAGTTTTAAATCTAATTACATCAAAAGACGACCCTCATTATTGATAACAGACACCAAGTTCCATCAAAATTGCCGAAAAGGCTTTTTGAGTAATTGATTAAAGAGATCGATTTTATTATTACAACTTTCACAGCCCGTTTCTCGAAAACGAAGCAAGTTAGAATACATGTTTATATGCATAAAGTATGACAAGAAATCGCTCCTGAAATTAAAGCCATCACTTAATTTACATCTTATATAATCTCAACTGTACTCATAAGTAGAGAACGACGTCTTATATTTTAAATTGGATGGCAGCTTTTAACTTTTCAAGTTTTCTTAATACGACTCGAACAAGAGCCGGTACGATATTTGTTGAGTAAAATTTTCCTAGAAGGCTGTTACGTCCTTTCTTGGAATAATCTGCATTGGATCTAAGGTTCTGCTGCGATTAGATATTTGCAAGCAGTGCCGTGCCTTAATATACCTAGGAATTCTGCCTTCACAAATATCATATCGGCTATACGTATTCGGCTTGGATTATCGATTGCTGAACTGGGAGAAACAACTACATAAGCATATCGCACTCATATATAGCGACAGAAACGTTATCCAACAGGTGATGTTGGAGACAAAGACCAGTTTACACTACTTAATGATAACAGGTCATCCATTCTTTCATCAAACCTAAGTGATCATAGTTTGACGAGCACGACTCGACTGCGAAGGAAATGGATAAACAGGGGTGCGCACCCAATTTACCAATTTACCCAAACTTACACAGATTGCCGACTAGGTATACTGACGCCTATTATTCACGGGCCGCCAATGGAAAATCAGTATAAAATATTTGCTGCCGACCTCTAGTTATAAGGTTTATCCATTGCGTTATCTACAACCACTGCCGCTTTTACGTGTTATTGCATATGTGTGTGTATATTACATAAGAAGCTAAGCAATAAGGGTATATAGGCAATTGTGTTTACAAATTAGGCGAGCACATCTATTCTTTTAACAAAACCATAAAACTTTAACAACTGTTTATCACACACTTATTAGAAACGCATTGCTTAGAAGTAATATTTATTCTGGCATATTTTTTTTTGCTTGCGAGTTTATGAGCCATAAAAACTGAATTATTAAATTTTCAGTTTCTCTTTGTATATTCATAGAATATTATTGTATAATATTTGTTACATTGACCCGGCAAAAAAGTTTACGAGGGATAAGCTGAAATTATTGGGAAATATTTTCTAGGATTTTATTTTAAATATGCTCAAAGTACCAAGCAATCTACTTTCGAAATACTTTCAAAATAAACGTGAGCTGTGGTATTAATCCCTTTTTCACACGAAAACCTTCTGCCCCGCAAATTTAGTTTAAACCCAGAAAATAGCCAAAAGTCACACATTGCTAAATCAAGTGAGTACGCAGATATTCTAATACTTTTATATTTTCTCTCAGCCAAAAACTGGAGAGTTGAAACTGGCGTATTGTACGATGCATTGTTAGGGTGGAGTATAATTCCCTTGTCTGAAACTCTATTGAACACTTCAGGCAAACAATTTTCAGTGTACCACTTACCTGTAACTATCTTTTGTCCATCTACCTTAATTGCATTTACAAAGCCCATACCTCTGAAGAATATCGCATGATAACCTTTGCCATAGCTCACTGCTTCTTAGTCATTGTAGAAGGTGCGCACTTTTCGTAAATAAATTTAGCCAAATAGGTACACAACTGAACGAATCTATTTCTTTATTCTCAGGTCTCAATTCTATAATAGCTTTTACTTTTGTTAGATCAACTGACATTCCACTACATTGACTCATTCCTCTCTGTTCAGTGACACACTTTCATGTTGAAGCTTTTCTAATAATTTATCTGCAGTAAGTCTTCTAGACTTTCGGCTCATTTTAAAATGTCAAAATTTGCTTTAGCTTCCGTTTCTTTTAGGACATCTACAAGTACGTGTTGAAAATATTCCGGAGCTGAAAAAGTCGATATTTAAAAAAAAGCGAATGATGCATCTAACAGTATACAGTACCTGGATCTTCCTAATTCAGCAAGTGTGGATTGTGGAGTAGGTATTTGGTAGTGCTATCGTTTTATACATTTGTTCAGATTACGAGGATCTATTGATATTCTTATGTTTCCATTAGGAATGTGCCCGATGTTTCTTCGACAACTGACATTACACCTCCTTAGACCATCTCTTTCAATTTATTCTTCACGGTCTCCTCCACACCCAAAAGTATATTTCTTTTAGGAGTAGGGGAGACCGGGAACAATTGAAACATTTCTGCTTTTTGTTCTCTTTTCTCCGCAACTATCGTACATTTCTAAATGTTCAAGAGATACAGAGAGAATGACTAATTAGATTTCTGGTTATACAACCCCGTTGATCTATAATAATATATTAAAAAGATATTTTGAAAAGACCTTAGCTTGAGAAATTGTTTCAAGCTTCCCTGTGTCCGGGGACGAATGAAACATATACAACTGGCACAATTGAAACAGCATTTAGACAAAATGAATTAATTATGCTAAAGCAAAATAAAAGGGATCAACCATAAAAATCTCTAAATATTCACTCTAACAAGCATTTGTGACAAATGTAATAGTTTTCTGTTCCGTACATTCTTCGTGCGATCAAAAATGACACTCAATGCATTGAACGTATTTCTCTGCAGGGCAGCTATTACCACGTGGTTTCAGGCGAACTAAACACAAACAATCTTCTTCGCTGTCACTTTGTTTCTTATTGTTCTGGCGTTGTTTGATTTTATTGGACCGTAGAACTGCTTTTATCTTCTAGCTCCTTAAATTCTTTTCTAATTTGCGTTTTCGTTTGCACTTCGTATGCCTGTTGAATAGCATTTTTCTCAAGAGTATCGGTATAAATTCCTAGTGTTTCGTGTACCAATTGTTTATCTAGGAAGTGCTTTCGGCAACAGTCTAACAATTTCTGGTGAAAATGTAGCCGCTGAGGTGTTTGGTCATGTCGACGATAATTTCACAAAGAGGACAATTGACTCATTTGTTTCGATTGCACCAACACATTTTTAAGTAAACACTCAAATATTTGATTAATCCCGGGTAAAAGTAAATAATCTAAGGTATTCCGACTAAAGCATATCTACCGAGGAAGTAAATAAACATTGTCGAAGCTGGATACTTGCGTTATTCTTCCTTGTGCGACACTTTCTGTACCTGCGAAAAACTTTACATCGATGGCGTCAAAACACATGGCTCGAGGAATACATTTACATTTAGAAATGGTGGCAGTGACCGATGGATGGCTGTGAGAAGCATTCAGAGACGCTTCATTCGGTAGAAGTGCAGGCGACTTAAACCGCGAAATCTGGCTAAAATAACGGATGTTTCTGTCCCCGACCTACCATATAGCATTATCGATTAAGTCGATATGATGAAAAAGATTAATAATACTTATCCCTTGAAATACAAATCTATTGCGATTTTATATATATATTATCATTAACATACTTCTTTTTACTGTTTCATACTTCACTAATTATGTTTGCATTCCTGTGCCCATTTTAAATTTGTATTTTGGTCAATAATAATAGGAACATACCATTGGATAGTATTGACTTGTTTATTTATTTTTTTTTCTATAAATGTTACTAACCCACTCCAATAAGAGTAGATAAAAGAAACAGTAGCATATTTGAATTACATACATATGTATATTCCTTTGGAAAATGCATTATGCGATATTAAAAAACTTGAAACAATTAGGTACATATTAAACATTGTGCCTTCAATTTATGTAAAAGATGTAAAGATTTAGAAGGCAATCAAGTAATGTAAAGTTGTATGCATAACTACCTCATAGTTTACATAATCGTCTAAAGAATGTCGGTATAAATCATTTTTACCTGACCTTGGCTATCAATAACGTCGGTAACGTATTCAAAGAAGTAAGCAAGACTGAAAAATGTTAGGCATCTTTACATGGTGTGTTTTATTATCATGGTCGGAAAAAATATGAATGGAAGAGAGATGATATTACATTACTGTATTGAAATAATGTCAATATAGTATGAACAACAAATCGCCAAGCACCAAAGATAATGTAGTAGAAATGCGTGTGTGTGTAGAATGGGCTTATGTTAAATACATTTAGTAATATTGTAATACGGGTCAGGTTAGAGCGAATTTAGAGTAATAAGAAATAGTAAGAAATACAGAAATTCCCTACAATTGACCACAATAATAAATGGTAATACTCGAGAAAGTAAAACATCCAAATTGTTTTTCTGTGGGAAGTAACGGACCTTCAACAAACAAAAAACAACCCGCTTACTACTCACGGAGTCTACAAATGAGAGGTTCGGCGATCGAGGCTCAGTCGTAGCGAAGCGCAGCAGTTTAAAATGGATGAAATTGATCTTAACAACCCTTCAATATGCTGCGACAGTAGCGGTACGGTATAAGATTATATACGGCTCAGTGACTCCGAACCTTACACCGAAAGGTAAAATTTGAAAGATTAAGTAGAAGATGATAATAAATTTGGTAGAAACCTTGAACAAACTTTAAAAGTAGTAAATCGTTAAAATTTCAAGGAATACTTAGTGCAAAGTAGTTTTTGTTTATTTTTTCACAGATAATGTATGGAGCCACCTTGGCTCAGTAACACGTCATGGCATCCTGTCTAAAAATTTATCGATGACAACTGCGCCTATTTCATCCCATGGAGTCTGCATTTCATGTCCCAGAGCTTTCAGTCAACAGTGGGTTACCTAAATGCCCTAGCCTGCTAGCCATGTTGTGTGGGAGAAACGTTCGGAAATCTTGATTTCCAAGGCAATAACTTTTTCATGCCGTGCATAGACGAGGCCTTTTCTGCATCTTCTGCCAGTGTTTCAATATAAATATATTCTTTTGTCATGTTTTGCACTTGCTTTTACCTTCTCGTCGTTTTCATTGTGCTCTCTTTTCAATAATTCCTTTAACTCTAAGCTGTTCGTACTCATCATCAGGTGTTTGAATCTTCCTCTTTCTGCTATTTTCCTTATCGTTGCTTCGGAGAGCCATTTTTTGTGTTGTTTTTCAATTGGAAGTACAATGACACAAATTACTTACATATGTACATGTAATATAAAAGAAATCCGAACTTTCTAATTAATTTTTTTAGGAAACCTTTAATGTTACATTTGAAAGCTATTTATCTAAGGGTAGTCATGTTTTACTTTTCTATTAAAAACGAAAGAAATGGATACAATAACGTAGGCTTTCACGGCCACAGTCTGTAACAAGACTATTCCGGGATTGGACCTTGTCATGATTGAACTGACAGAAAACAAGAAATATGAACAAAATAAACTGAAATTAAAACGTAAAATATTAGTATAGGATTAACTAAAGTTATACGGCTGACTTCTGCCAAAAGTCCTTGGACAGATCGATCTTATTTTGAAATGCGCTTAACCGTCCGGTCAGTAACCAAAAATTTACCATTCGTTCAACAACCGGGTACCCGGGTACCCACCTACTGCCTCAGTTACCATGCGTGCAAGTTTTGTATTTTTCTAGTTGGTACGCACAAACCGCTATTTATTTGTGCGTTGTAACTGTACGTTAAGCTTTTGTATCCGGACAGCATAATTTTTCGCGTGCCACTATCGGTCTTAAAAGAAGCGTTCAAACTAACCGCGAAAATACTTCAACGACGGATTGCGTTCGTGCGTGCTCATGGCTTACGCCGAGGCACCAATAAGTGAACATCAAGTTGGAAGGCACAATATTGTGCGACAGAGATGTGGATCTAATAGGAACACCAACATGCTGCCAAATCTCGACACATTCAAATATATAGTATATAATAGTTTTTCACGCCAGAAATGGCTGATATCATCATACGTCACACCAACAAAAAAGCAAGCTCAACTTTGCAGCACATAATGAAAGAAATCCAGGGGAAAAAACAACAAGTGTGGAAAAATCTTAAGCTTCAGGAATTTTATGCATTCCTGGCTATTTTGATAACTTCTGGTGCCAACAGCTCTGACAGTACGGACAGTACAAATATGTGGCAATCGTACTCATATCCATTGTATCGTGCAGCAATGGGCATCTCTCGCTTCTGGAACATCATTCGTTTAATTCGATTTGATGATACCAATACTCGTGCTCATCGCATGGAGAGTGATGCACAAATCATTAGGCATTTCAAAACGAAAGTGCCAATTGAAAGTCTTTTTGGTAGAGCTATAAATCCATATGTGCAGCCAGCAACATCTGAATCTTCGAAACAGGCACAACCCGATTCAACTCAACCGAGAGGAAACAAGTTACCGGTGTATGCCATGTTTGTCTTCAAAGCAAATTCAACAAAACGTCGCAAACTCGTAAATCGTGTTCGGTATGTGAGTTACTTATTTGTATGAACATTGTATTTCAACCACGATATGTGAGCGGTGTGCGAAATAATTTAATTTACTTGTTCTTTGATATAGCTATGCGTCATTGTAAATAAAAGAAAAAAATAACTAAAATATAAAAACTGAATGATGTTTTTGTACCTATTACTCCTTACTGTTGTTTTTAATAAAAATTGTTTAAGTGAAGGAAATCACAAACCATATTGTTGATTATTTATTAAAAAGTCAAGTTACATAAACACCATGGTAAATGGTCTCCTTCGTGTGTATAAACCGCGCTTTCATGTATAATAACCTTACCTTACCCTTACCCGGGTATCCGGTCATTGAACAGAGGAGGTATCGAGTTTGATAGTGAATAATTTTTATTGAATGGATGGATTGAAAAAATTTTGACGAAAAATTGGCGTCAAACTACTTCACCTTCGGGGATCTTGGCCGTTGTAGAGTTTTTAAGGGAAAGTTAATAAATTCTACCCTGGAAACTGAAATGGATACCCGGGTACCCTGTTACTGACCGGACGGTTAATTTGACATCACGTACCAATTTGTATCGAATAGAGAGGAGGCGGGCCAACATATTAAATGGAAAGGAGGGTCAAATGATATATTTTTAAATCTTTTTATCCTCTATTCAAAGAGGATAAAAAGACTTAAAATATTTTTTCCCAATATTTTAATGAAAAACTTTACGAGGTATAATATTTTGGTGAAAAAAGTAATCTGGAAAGGTTCTCTTATATAACATGGTTACAAAAATTAAATAAAGTTTTCTCAAATCAAAATGTAGAATAATATCAAGAAGGGTAAGTGGAGTTCCGAAAAATAATCTTTCATTTCATTTTGCAATTCAATAGAGATCTTATATGATAGAGATCTACCACTAATAGGTCAATAAAACAAGGCTGGTTTGAACGATAGTTATATTTTCAGAACGTTTACAAACGTTTTCGGAACACCTTCGTCAGTGAAAATATAACTAGATAAATATATAAACAAACTTTTGTTTTTATTTGGGACTATCAACAAAATAACTAGTGACTAGAATTTCTTGATATAGAGGATGTGTAACCAACTTTTATATATATATAAATTATAAAAACTAAATTAATGTGTAAACATACATGCAAAATTAAGTAAAACCTTATATCAAAAATCTTTGTCGAAACCTTAACAATTCTGTTCAAGGACTAGGGAAAACCAAATTCAAAAACCTAGCCAAAGGTTTCCTTCTTAAGAAATGCAAATGTCATTTTAACAAATTGCTATATACATTACTTAAATTTTGAATATCGGTCCTGAAATTAATAGTTTTAGTGTCTTTCTGTATATTTATCATTTCATATATTAGTCTTTTTTATAATTATTCTCTGTTTTTAATATAATTGTGTTTTCAAAATCAAAGTAATGCCCAAGATCTTTGTAATGTTTTGTTACAGCGGTCATTGCACCAAAATCATTATTTAAAGAATACTTATGGCTATACAACCTTTTCTTTAAATATTATTTCGTCTGACCGATGTAACAACCATCACAGTCTTTACAGTTTATTTTATAAACTACATTACTCTGATGTTGTTTAATTATTTTGGATTTAGTATTAGTGAAAAGAGATCTGTTACTATAATTTGGAATGAAAGTAATGTTTATGTTGTTTTTATTAAATTCTTTTTTATTTTTCGCTTAAACCTTTTTTATAAGGAATAGCGCTATAACATTTATTGTTATTAATTTTAATTCCTCTATTATATAATTTGTTAATTCTATTTTTTATTATTTTTCATAAAAACTATTTGGATAATTATTTTTATCTAAGATTTCTTTAACTTTGTTTAAATTCTTTTCCCTAAATTCAGGATTAGCTAATCTAACCGCTTGATCAACTAAACCGGTAACTACATTAATTTTATGTAATTTTGATGTTTCTGAAAAATAATTTAAATGTCTTCCTGTATTGGTAGACTTTATATGCCAATTTGTTTTCACAATGCCGTTATTATGCATGACTGTCACGTTCAGGAAATTCAATGAGTTATTAGATTCTCTTTCATATGTAAATTTTAATCTATTATGGTAACTATTAAATGAATCTAATATCTCATCAATATTATCCTTTCTTACGGAACAAATTTAAATTATTTTTCAGAAACATCAAAATTACATAAAATTAATGTAGTTACCGGTTTAGTTGATCAAGCGGTTAGATTAGCTAATCCTGAATTTAGGGAAAAGAATTTAAACAAAGTTAAAGAAATCTTAGATAAAAATAATTATCCAAATAGTTTTTATGAAAAATAATAAAAAATAGAATTAACAAATTATATAATAGAGGAATTAAAATTAATAACAATAAATGTCATAGCGCTATTCCTTATAAAAAGGTTTAAGCGAAAAATAAAAAAGAATTTAATAAAAACAACATAAACATTACTTTCATTCCAAATTATAGTAACAGATCTCTTTTACTAATACTAAATCCAAAATAATTAAACAAAATCAGAGTAATGTAGTTTATAAAATAAACTGTAAAGACTGTGATGGTTGTTACATCGGTCAGACGAAACAATATTTAAAGAAAAGGTTGTATAGCCATAAGTATTCTTTAAATAATGATTTTGGTGCAATGACCGCTGTAACAAAACATTACAAAGATCTTGGGCATTACTTTGATTTTGAAAACACAATTATATTAAAAACAGAGAATAATTATAAAGAAAGACTAATATATGAAATGATAAATATACAGAAAGACACTAAAACTATTAATTTCAGGACCGATATTCAAAATTTAAGTAATGTATATAGCAATTTGTTAAAATGACATTTGCATTTCTTAATAAGGAAACTTTTGGCTAGGTTTTTGAATTTGGTTTTCCCTAGTCCTTGAACAGAATTGTTAAGGTTTCGACAAAGATTTTTTGATATAAGGTTTTACTTAATTTGCATGTATGTTTACACATTAATTTAGTTTTTATAATTTATATATATATAAAAGTTGGTTACACATCCTCTATATCAAGAAATCCTAGTCACTAGTTATTTTGTTGATAGTCCCAAATAAAAAGCAAAAGTTTGTTTATATATTTATCTAGTTATATTTTCACTGACGAAGGTGTTCCGAAAACGTTTGTAAACGTTCTGAAAATATAACTATCGTTCAAACCAGCCTTGTTTTATTGACCTATTAGTGGTAGATCTCTATCATATAAGATAAGTATAAAAGGTCACGAAATATATATATATATATATATATATACATTTAATTCAATAGAGAATGAAAGTACCAAAAATATATGACTTTCCATTTAAAAATTGTAGGGCGCCCTCTCTTGCACCACCCCTACATTAGATACAGTCTTGTATTGCTAAATTAGGGACATTTTAAAATAGAAACCGTATAAGTTTAATCAATTCTGTTCCGTACTTACATACGTCCCTACAACAAATTCCGCAATTACTTAGTAATTATAGAGTATAAAACTCGACGCCTCGCCTAGTAATCTATAAGATACTTCCCTCCACCGCAATCTACCACAATACGCTTTACAAATTTATTTTTATTTATTTTAAGCAGAGATTTTCATTTTCAAGTGTTCGTTTTTTAATTCTTGTTATACGCCTTAGATATATTTACCAGTTGATGTAACTTCAAGTGAACTTTAAATGCAAACTTTCGTTTATGTAAGCAGGCCACATATGTAAATATAAATATTTTCACAGACAAATTTTCTCAGAAACAGATCGTGAAAAACATGGTTTTCCCCAAATTTACGCTGTCTACAAACAGTCAAAACGTCAAATTTTTATCCGATAATCAATAGATCTATTAAATACATATATTACGTGGTATAGGTTTTACGAGGAATGCCATATAAAAGGTATTTTTTTATAGAATTCTTTCACTATTAAAAAGTAATAAGAGCGATTCAATCTATCGAGTTCAAACTTTTCACACGAGTTCAGCCACCTAAGACGGTCTTCGAGAAAATATCATCGAAATTGCGAAGATCCATCCCAGGTATTGACTAGTTCTTGACGAGTTAAGAAAATTTCTCGAGGGCGAAATCTTGATAATAATACTGCCATATGAAAATACAGTCCTATTGAAAAAAAAATTCTAATAGGTCTCTATTACGTGTGCTGCGGATAAAAACGATTAATCAGAGTTACAAAAAAATAAAAGCGAAAAAACTCTCATTATTTGATCTGTCACTTCCTTTCTTTCTAATGTAACGATTTTCAAAGAAACCATTTGACAGTCAGGGAAGTTGAAGTTCCAAAGTACGTTTAGGTTTCCCATTTTTATTACAACAAATGGCTCGTCCTTGCTCTTTTTTCAATTTGTTTGACAGTTTCCACTGTTTCTCAACACAATTTACACGCATCCAATATCGATAAGAACAGCAACAGGTGCGTTTGTAGGCAATTACCTTCGGGTAACTTGTGAAAAACATAAATAACAAAAAAACATAAATGCAGACATTTATTTTAATAGTAGTTGAAAATGTTATCGTTGTAATGTCTACAGATATTTACTATCTGTGATACCCTTACATTTCGAGAAATATTCTGGGATTTGCCGCATTTCATTAAAATCTTTCACTATTGTATCTCATTCAATCTGGCTATCAACAGGCATTTGAAAAGCTTTTATTTTACAACTTCCCAAAAAGTTCATGTTTGTGGTATCTGGAGATCAAAGTGGCCACTTAACTAAAGCAAACGTCCTCTACAAATCGATCTATCAGGATAATTCTTGTTTACCAGGTCTAGTAGTATGAAACCGGAATTTCCCTATAGATGGTGCCAGGGTTCAGTTTAATCACCATAAGACCCCTGTTACATAGCCATCGTCTTCTTCTAACAGCTGACGAAGAGTGTCAACAAACATTAACCCACGTTCCGTACACTCGTATATTTTTTTATAACCTCAAACATGTCAAGTTTCGAGCCTAATAACTACGATTTGCGGACAGCATTAATTTTTTGTTACCATTTAAAGAAAACTGCTACAGAGTCGCATAGAATGCTTGTCGAAGCATACGGTGAACATGCTCTCGGTAAAACACAGTGCTTCGAATGGTTCAAAAGACTCGAAAGTGGTGATTTTGAGGTTAGTAACAAAGAACGTGGAAAACCACCAAAAAGTTTGAAGACAAAGAGTTACAAGCCTTATTGGATGAAGACGATGCTCAAACTCAACAAGAACTCGCGGATCAATTAAATGTATCGCAGAAAGCTATCTGCAATCGTTTAAAACCTATGGGAAAAATTCAAAAAGTGGGAAAATGGATTCCACATGAATTGAACGAAAGACAGCAAGAAAATCGAAGAACCATCTGTGAAATGCTGCTTAACCGGTTCAATAGAAAATCATTTCTCCATCGAATCGTGACAGGTGATGAAAAATGGATTTATTTTGAAAATCCTAAGCGTCGTAGATCATGGCTGAATCCAACCGAACCATCGACATCAACTGCAAGACCGAATCGCTTTGGAAAGAAGACGATGCTCTGTATTTGGTGGGACCAAAAGGGTGTTATTTATTATGAGCTGCTGAAACCTGGTCAAACCGTCAACACTCAACGCTACCAACACCAAATGATAAATTTAAGCCGAGCAATAACTGAAAAACGACCGGAATATGCAAAAAGGCAGCACAAAGTGATTTTGCTGCATGATAACGCCCCATCTCATACAGCAAAACCGGTCAGGGCATGCGGCTTATTCCCCAGACTTGGCTCCATCCGACTATCACTTATTCGCATCAATGGTCACGCTCTCGCTAACCAACGCTTCAATTCGTACGAAAATGTACAAAAATGGCTTGATAATTGGTTTGCTTCGAAAGAAGAGAAGTTTTTGGCAAGGCATTCATAAATTGCCGGAGAGGTGGGAAAGATGTGTACAATCCACTGGAAGTTATTTTGAATAAAATATCTTTTATCACTTTTGAATAACGATCGTTTTATTTTTACAAAAAAATTCCGGTTTCATACTACTAGACCTGGTAAATACTGCCTAACTGGATTTGAAGATACGCAAGATTTCTAGATAGAGGAACATTGTCTAATAGCTCCGGAACTGTGTTATGAATACAACTTAAATACTAACTGCCGTTCATACCCATATATTAGGAAATCGGCGCTGAAAGGAATTTGCACGAGTGTCCCTCGGATTTTCGTCTATCCATAGAAGGACGTTACGAAAATCGGTTACCCCATTTCGTGTGAAGCACAATTCGTTGGTAAAAACAATATTGTCTAGGAAACCGTCTTCTAAAAATCTGTTTACTAACCATCTGTAAAATTCTAATGGAAGACCATGATCCCCTTCCAACAATGCCTGAACGCCCAGAAAATGGCCTAACTGTTTTGTGTAATGTACAAACTAAAGGAAACTACCCTCACCATATCTTTCGGAAGTAATCCTATATTTCGGCAACTAAGTTGCCGTCCTCAGTGGAAAACTGAAGATAGCACTGCACAATGAACATCACACTAGCACATTAACCCACCAAAACAGTATTAACACTGAACTCCCACTTTAAGGAGCGTGTGTTTATACTAATTCTAAACCTAAAATTGAATGATCATGTACTAATGTAAATTTAATTCAAGAGCTCGTACAATTTGGACTTTGGAATAGGTCCTCAATCTGGATTCGTAATTTTCTTTCTAAATGTAGGGTAACTGGGGGAAATACGCCATAATTAAGGGAAATTCCATTTCCTTGTCAAATTTTGTCATGTATGAATTAGTTTTGCACATTGATCTCTTATATCACATCTATTGTAAACTTACACGCACTTTCAGTATAGGAAGAATACAGTTTTAAGAACATAATTTATAAAAATCGTTGAGCCTGCAAAGTGGCATATTGCCCAAAATTATTTAATTTTTTTAATTATTTAACAAAAATAGTTGACCTATAGTTCCTAAATTCCTAAATACATATCTTAGTAAAAATAATGATAACCAGATTTACTGAAGTACAGCATAAAGCTTTTCCTGCACAGTTCTCGAGTATCCACTTACTACAACATTCAGAAATTTTCACAATCACATTTTGGACCGTTTTCGGTTTAATAGCATCCATTGCATGCAGCACAGTAGTCTTTATCATCTTAGCTCATATCGCTGTCACTATCCTGATATGTAATATCTTATGGCATTTTATCCTGACGTTAAACTGGCATTTTATCTCAAATGCAGATATACAGTAGATGTAGATTTTACACAATATGGCGGCCTTAAAATAAAGCGGTGAGGCATACAGTAGTTCTATCCTGACATACAGTTATAGTAACATTCCGCTAGAGCCCCTGGTTTCATAAATTTTACAAAATTGCTTATTATATCCATTGAGAAAGTTGTAAATAGTCTGCTTCAGTCTTTGCTTACCGTATTAACAAAATAAAATCTAAAAAATAAGCTACGAGCAGCACTGCCAATGAACACATAAACAGTACTGAATTGCATCAACTACTTACATGTGCAATCTTAGCACCAGTTTCTCCGAATTGTAGAACTGGCGTTTTGCCCTAACTGGCATATTCCCCCAGGTTACCCTATATACTTTCGTAGCTATGTAATTCGTTTTTCAATCACCTTAATTATTAAATTACTTAATTTTTTATTGGTAGAACGTGTCCTTTGCCCAAAATCTGTCAGCCAACGCTTGATTTTTCAGGTCTATTGGGCTGAAGATGAGCAATGTGCCTTGTATTGTATTGCTATTGATCCCTTTGTTCGCCCAATTGTATGTTATACCACATTCCTGACCTCCGATTTTGTAGATATCGGATTTTTATGTATTTCACCTTTATACTTGGCGTTTCCCAACAGATTACGTAGTGCATTAACTGATTTATATGCGAACTCTACATTGAATTGTTTAAATACTTTTGGAAGGCCCTTAGTGCAATGATGGAATGGTAATTTACCCAATTTTGTGACATGTTTATCCAAAGTTAGATGCGTGTATTCCCTAATCAAGGTTTTTAATTTTTGTTTCTTAATTAAGTCAATTAATTAATTAATCAATTTTACTTCGAAACCATTATATTGGGCTATGTTTATGTATTTTAGTTGTTTTTGGTATCTTTCTTTTGTGAAAAGATTTAATAACCGATATACTACCATATTAAAAGATGCCATTTTTTGTGCTGAAAACTGATCAGAATGCTCAGTTATAAACTTGTTAACATTGGTTTCTTTACGATATAATATAAATACATACATATCTCCAAATCGGTGTTATTCCTGATGACTAAGGTATTGAGAAATGGAAATTCGTTTTTTTTTTTTTTCCATTGTAAACTTTACGGTTTTGAATTTAGAATTTATTTCCTTCAAAAGGTCCTGTAATTTATACGTTTTAGTTCCAAAAATAGCAAATATGTCGTCTACATATCTAATCCAAACACTTGGGAAATATCTAGCATCTCTCTTAAATCGGGTCTCAGAATTGCTAACAAAATATTGCC
Source organism: Chrysina gloriosa (assembly GCA_038088585.1). Taxonomy (NCBI): domain Eukaryota; kingdom Metazoa; phylum Arthropoda; class Insecta; order Coleoptera; family Scarabaeidae; genus Chrysina; species Chrysina gloriosa. Next base: position 13,282,364 of record CM076095.1, on the reverse strand, counting down.
TATAGCAGTCCGGGGCTGTTGTTCAAAATATTTGCGTTGAATTTAGAAACAGTTCTGGAACATGCAGTGTTGTTACTTTGATATATTCTTCTATTTTTGCCGTGTCTATATTATTTCTATGGAGTAAGTTTTCCAAATATCTAATAAGTGTCGGGCATAGAAACTGATTGAAGTAGTGAACTGACATCAAAAAATACCAAAATCTCGGCTTCCTTTAATTTATTTCAGTTTCTCAATTAGTTCTAAGAAATTATTTACTCCCAAACTTTCAGTTTTTACGAGCACGCTTCTCAATTCTACAAGCCCCTTGAATATCAAATATGTCGGTGAGTTAATTCATGTTACAATGGGTGTCATCAACCTACCAGGTTTGAGTATTTTGGGCTAGAAATACATTTTCGAAATTGTGGGATTCGATGCCATATATCTGTATTTTAGTGATGTAGTAACCAATTTCATATACTCTTTTAATATGCTTTTGGTTTACAGTTTGTTACATCCTAATGAAATAAATTTAATTTTGCGCGGTGTTCGTTTTTGGCGTCAGCCGGATATTGCTGGTGATACTTAATTTCCCACGTTTTCCACTGACGATGGCAACTTAGTTGTCGAAATACGTATCTGGAATTATTTCCGAAAGATGCGGGAAGGGTAACTTTACTTATTTTATACATTATTTTAACCACAGTCTCCTAACATTTATTTGTTCTTGTATAGATAGCATCCTTTGCAACATTAAATCGCCGGACGCTCTCTTTTAAATTGTTTTCAGCAGCATCTAAAGTTTTTTCATTGATTTCGATGTTTAACCCGCCGGGTCGACCCAAACTTCTTTAATCGTAGTAAATTTTAAATGATAAATTTTGAAGGCTAAAAACATTTTACCTAACTTTTGTCAACACATCATCGTCATTTTATCCCTAGAGTCTACTGTGAAGCGTTGTCGGTGCCAATATCCAAACAACCCGTATATATTTCAAGGCTACGAGATTGAGCAGTTTGCGATTTCTAGAAATAGGAGACCATCTTCATGTCAATCCATAATTAAAGTAACAGGCAAAAAAACGAAAAATCAAAACCGATGACGAGCGATGCAATATAACTTAAAAATTAGGTTAAACACTTAAACTACGGCTACTCTACAGCTCAAATTTTTTATCATTTATTGCTTTTAGATAGTTAAAACAAAAATTCCAACGCCTTCTAGGTGGTGCAATTTCTATATGAGGAAGTATAGAACGGTTACATACTTCGCCAAAACTAATAAACTTAAAGAAGTTATACGGATGTTAATACGATCACTTTACTTTACGTTGCAATATGTTTATTTGTAGTAAGCACACAGTGGGTGCACGTCTGCATACATGTATGTATGTATTTACTCTCTTGTCTTAAGTATTTTCGCGGTTGCGTTCTATCCTTTGATAAATGTTTAAATTGTTTATACTTCGCAGAACAGATTTACGTAAGCATACGAACATTTTCACGAGCGTTTTTCATTATAATTGGCTATCTAGAATACGTTGCAAATTGTAGATGCCTTTCTCAAAGCGCTACACTTACATAAAATTCTATAAGAATAAACCTACTATCAAGAAAAATGCTCGGAAACGATTATTGACGTTATTCCATGCTTTATGAGATCAGAAATTGCTTGTTTTATTAATAGATCTACGTTTTAGGATATACATAAGTACAGACGTATAATGATATAAATAATAATGATAAAAGTAGCCTATTCCTCGGTTCACTTTCAATTTGTGGGTATTGTCCGGAATTATTTAAAAGAAAAAATGCATATAAGAGGTCAAACTGTTGAAATCCAGTTCTTTTTAATATTTAGATCAACAGAATACGATACCTCACATATGCACCTTTCCATCTTTTTGAATCTATCAATGCACCCATCACTATAAATTATTAAATTCACCATCATTTTCATTAGCCTTAATTTTTAATATTGGAACAGAAATTAGAATATTATTCAGTCATTTCTGTTGGAACCATGTAATAACATTTCATCAACATTCTGTTTGCCATTAATTTTTCACTTATAATTGTAAATTTTTCGTACATCATAAACACGTGTTTTTTAGACATTATTATTTGTGAAAATATATAGGTACATATACAACAAGTTGTTTGAATAAGCAAAACACCACGTTTTGTTAACCGACGGTACATGTACAACTCAAAATTTCTAACAGCAGACGATTGTTCATTCTATTCAATTCTATTTCAAAATTACAATCTATAGTTAATTGTGGAAACCTATTATAAATGAGTCAATTACAGTCGAGAATTTGTAAGAGTATTTTATCCGGCACAAATACAACTGGCTCATTATGTGCGAATCTCCGCTATAAGCGAATTCATTATAGATGGATTTTACTGTACCAGTTGATAATTTTAATCTCTTCGCGTTTCTGAAAAGTCTTTCCTCATCATATTTTTCATTATAGACATAAAGAAAGCGGTTGTCATAGGAATTGATACGGGATATTCTACCTCATGGAAAACATAAGATCACAACAAACAATAAACAATATGGCAATCAGATCTTTGATAAACACCGGGTATTCTGATGAAAGGTAATTTGATTGACCGCCGATTTTTTTAACAGTCGTCACTCAATATCCTTAGCAATTACCGCTCAATGTTTCTCATCAATACATCCGCCAAAACTCACATATTAACCTTTCTATACTCACGTCAAAATGAAAGACGTATACTACACTATATAAATCGGTCTCACAGACCGTATGCGTGAGTATAGGAAGGTTAAACATACTCTCACGGGGCTGACAAGTATCTGTCGTGTTAATTTTTCTTTTGTTATTTATATATTTATTTATTTGCCCAACAGAACATTACATTTCCAATTATAGGACAACACGCTTGAATAAGAACTAAATTTAATCTCATAGGTTATGCACCAGCAAATATAAAATTAAATTAAATCATGTATAAAAAATAATAAAAATAGAAGGCAGAAAGTATGGTAATCAAGCAACATATATGTAGAAGATATTTATAAAGCATATCTATTGCAGTGTTCGTTTATGATATGCTTAAATGAAGATAACGAGTTGAAATGAATATCTGCATAGGAAGATATCTGATTGTAGTTGCAGGACATCACATAGATATGTGATTTTATCATTAAATTGGTTCTGGGAAAAGGAAGATAGAAAGTTGAAGAGGGACGAGTGAAGAATTGTGGCACCAGAAAGCTAAATAAAGATAAAATATCCGAACAGTCGACTTCATTGTGAAGAAGTTTGTAAAGGAAATTGAGGCTGAAGAAGAAGCGTCTGAAGGAGAGGGATGGTACTAGGAAACGGGAAAGCAGCACGGAATGAAGGGTACATACCGTCTACTTTGTACCACAGGAATTTGACAAATCTCCGCTGCACAAGCTCCAAGATATATTTTTGAGTTCGATAATGGGGATACCAGATCAATCCAGCATATTCCAACTTCGTCCTCACCAACGTAAAGTATAGCGTATTCAATACTGTGATATTTGTAAAGGGTCGACAGTTCCGAATCACGAATCCTAAAGTCTGCCTAGCCTGCTTTACCACGTTGTTAACATAAATATTGAAATTTAGCTCAGCATCACCCCCAAAATCCCTAACGGTCTGAATTCTAGAAACAGTGACATCAACAAGCATATATGTGTAGTTAATGGGAGTGACTCTTTTGGTATAAGTGAGTACTTTGCATTAATTGGGGTTCAGAGATAGGCTGTTAAATTTTACACCATTGTTGTATATTGTCCAGGTCCATTTGCAACAATACACAATCGCTAGAATTGGTGATCGTACGATACAACTTCATGTCATCTACAAAAAGAAGCTTATCGGATGCAATCTTGTCAACAAGATCATTAATGAAGATGGTGAAAAGAAGTGGTCCCAGGTTTGAGCCCTGCGGAACTCCAGAAGTGGCTATATAAGGCGAAGAAGTGTATCCATTACAAAATACACGTTGAGGTCTATTGCACAGATAAGAGGTCAAAAGAGCCCTTAAAGGTTCGCAAAATCCAAAGTTTTTCAACTTAATTAGCAAGGTACCATGATCTACTCTGTCAAACGTCTTGATAAAGTCTGTATATATAGCGCCAACTTGAAGCCCAGCCTCCAAAGCATTAGTGACACTTTGTGTAAAGACAGTTAGGTTAGAAATAGTAGACCTCTTTTCCATAAAACCACGTTGATATGGAGAAACGGAGGGTCTGATTAGTGGATAGATTTTAGTATATATACCTGTTACAAAAATTTTTGCAAAGTTGCATAGGATAGCAATGGGTCTATCATTACTTATGTCTGAAGAGTGGCCCGACTTCAAAACAGGAACAATTCTGGTAATCTTCCAGGCAGTAGGAAATGTGGACGTTGTAAGAGCTAAATTAAATATTTGTGCTAGTGGTGCAGCTAGAACATTCCCACAGTCTCTCACCAAAAACGCAGGAATTTGATCATCTCCAGAAGTAAATCTATCTTTAAGCCTACGAATGCTACGCCGAATGTCGTCCTCGGACAAATGCTGGAGATAAATGGGTAGGGAGTAAACAGATATATCTTCAACGTCGCCAGATGCAGATGACGTAGTGTAGACGTTTTTGAAGTAGTCAGCAAAGGCGTCAACAATAGCCTGGGGATCACCAAAATCAGCAACCGACAACTGAATCCTACCAGGAATGCGACCACTCCTCCTCTTCTCCCCAATGTATGTCCAAAATTTGCGAGGGACATCCAAAAGTTGCTTTTCCGTTGACACTAGATACGTCTTGTAGGCAGAAGATGTTAACTTCTTAACTGACAAAACTGGCTTATAAAAATGTTAACGCCAATCAGTGAACTTCGAGTAAAATACGTGTGTAAAAAATAGGTATAACTTGTTTTGAAGATTGTTCTAGCAAGCTGTGAACACTGATCATGTCAAAAGATTTGCTTCCGGAGTGACACCCAAGAACTTTGTTAAGCTACATTATAGTCCAGGTCAATGTTACTAATAGATCAAGTAAGCATTTGTATGTTTGGCTTTGTGTGAAACAACATATCCCTTTCCTTAACTGTCTACAGTTTAAGGAAAACTTATTACCAGAAAACCATCGAAATATGACGTTCAAACTATGATAATAATAATATAGATGTTGTCAGCGAACATGATTAAATAAACGTCTTATAAAAAATAATGCAATGTCACTAATATATAAGCTCAACAGCATGTAACTCAAAACAATATAATAATAATAATAATAATAATAATAATAATTCTGACTTCACCATCACTAGTCTGATATCGAATACTAACAAGCTGGTACTGATCATGGAAGTAAGACGTAAACTATGTAGCAGCGATTCCTCTAATTTTGTAAATTATTTAAATTTTTAACTTTTGAATTCATTTGCTATACATAAAAAATGGCAGTGGAAGAAGTTATTTTTCCAATGTTCCAGAATTTGATTGTAGAAATTAGCAAGAGCTGTTGATCTTCCCTTACGAAAACCATTGCGTTATATCATCAAATTTGTTCAAAAAATGATTTTGTCTATTTCACATACAGTATTCCAAAACTTGGGATATTAAAGCAATCCGTCTATAACTTGGCATCTCTTTCGAGTCTCCTTTTTTGAGGATCGGAGTCAGAACCGTAGTCTTTTCAACACCCGGAAAGATACCCGCGATGAAAAGAAACGTTGTCTTTCTGCAAGATATTCTTTAATTTATTTTTTTTTGTAATAATTGCTGTCAGTTCATCAATATCCGTATTGTGCAAATTAATAGTGCTATGTTGGTCCTACAACAAAATCCCATGGGGAATAACCAACCTAACAACTCCGTTCGAAGTGAGTTGTATACAGACTGGTTCAAAATGAATGTTTCATAGACAACTTCAAGTTGGTTGTTAGTTTACCGAAGCGCCACTCGTAGCGCTATCCAGAAATCTCTGAAACCTCCGCTTTCCTACGCTATAGTCTACGCACTAGCAAGATGCATAACAAATGACGAAACGGTCTAGAAATATCGTTCACCCACCACTGAGGTCTGCGCTTCAGCTCAGCGTGGGGGCACGATAGAGCGTTTTAGGGTTCCAAGGGACTCTCCTTGTTTTCTCCTACCCGAAGTTAGTGTTTCATGCTTAGAATTTTCCTTTTCTTATAACATTTTGTAACAATTTTTTTAATGTTGTCTCGCGGTGCGACAAGTACTCCTCAAAACAAAACAGCGCACTAACAATAAGTCAGTACCGGTCAATTCGTTAGACTACAGAGTGACCACGTCGGATTACCGAACTGATGATGGTTGGGAACACCGGATTATAGAGCGGTCTCGAAATTCTTAATAGCTAGGAAATACAGCAGATTACTGGGCTTGTCGGATGAAGGAACAGCGGACTATCGAACTTGTACTGTACTTATTTTTACAACTAAGGGGGAAATATTTTCTGGACTAAAGATGACAATATACGGCAATTTCGACGTATACAGATTGGTGTGGTTGGTCAAGAACCAATTTATTTATATTCGAAAAGTTTATTCGAAATGCCACAAGTAATGGTGCTTTGTTTTCAAAATGGGATTTGGGGAAAAATAAAAATAAATAATTACATATTTCGAAAGGGGTACATTTTTTGTCAAAAGCAACTATATTGAATGACTATCAAACAAACCATCTTCCTCAGGGGTGTTTAGTAGAACAAAAGCGCTAGCCACTTTAATAATGAATAAACAATGGAATTTATGGGGAAGAAAGTATAGGTTTTTCGTTCCACATTGAAGTATTGACAAGTTGGTTAATTAAAGGCAAGGAAACAATTGGATTGCTATTCTACGATATTTACGTTAATCTACATATTTTGAATGTCTACAACGTCACAGCCTCTACTGTCATGTATCAACAGCTGATAAACAGTTCACGAATGTGTTGATATTACAGTAGCATCCAGATACATATGTATTTTGAAAGAAGAATTGCTAGAAAATGTCAAGAAGTGATCAATTATGCTAATTTGCACCGTATTTTATTATGTATTTACATATTGATTGCGGAATTTAAAGAAATATTGACGTAAATTATTTGGAAAATTTTGCGCCGTAGATACGAATTGCGATTAAACATTTTTGCTTTCGTTCTTATGAATAAACTGATTAATCAATATTTTGAAGAAGATTGCGTATTTTTAGTAATATCGTTACCAGCATTATGTTTTAAATGATATCTAAAATTATAAAGTCGATTAATTACATTCCTAACTACAAGTTCATAACACTGGCAATAAGAATGTTCAATGCCCAACAGAAATAATTACATTCAAATTAAAGAGTAAAAAATAAATACAGTTGAAGCTTCTTATTTGCGAGGTTACATTCCGGGGTTACGCTGTGAATCTGTGAATGCATGAGATGCGTTCCAACATTACGACGTTCCAAACTAATCATGATAAAAAATGCTTTCCATTCAAGTTTTTCAGCGAAATTAATATAACCCGTTATCAAACTTAGGCATTATCTTAAAGAAATTAATTACATCTTCTTGTATTGCATCTTTTAAAAGATCATGTAACCCAGATTGCTATTCGCAACTGGCTTGACAGATTTTCGTTTTGAAAAAGGCTTATGTCCCTAGACGGATCAATTTTAATGAAAAAGTTACAGACATCGTTTCATTGGTCCTTCACCCAAGTTCTTTAAGGTTTTTTACAGTTTTATTCCGCAAAATTGATGTTATGTATTAGTTACAATTCTACTTCAATCAAGTCTTCGTCTTCCAATTCAAATATCATGATCAACTCTTCTATGTCGATTATAACTCTTCGTAACCAGCTTATCTTATGGTATTTGGAATTTGAACGATGTTTTCAGTTTATACAATTTGTAAGGAACTATCACTATGGTTCATAATTAAAGTGGTTCATAGTTTTTTCCAGCATTTTGTCAATGTAAATTGCTTCATTTCCTGCAATAACTCTTTCATGCAGACAATAGACTCCACTATGTCAAATACATCCAGCATCTCATAACACCCGTGTTAAGGTCCTTTCGATAAAGTCAACTCTGGTTTTTAAACGTTCTTCTAATGTAATAAAGTTTATATGCTTCAATTATTCTTTAGTTTATGGATTGAAGTTATTTTTTAAAGCATCAGGATTTCATAATCTGTAAAGCATACGGGGCTTAAGTAACATGCATCCTGATGGATTAGAACTAAACAGCAACCTAACTCTGTCATTTGCCGCTTTAAATCCATATACAGATTTTTAACTTTTTGATATGTTGGTTTTATTTGGAATTGCTTTTGTTCAACAATAGATCTGTTTCATTCATATTAAACACTTGTTCAGGTATGAGCCTTCATAAATTCATTAAAAAATTCATCTGGACATGCATAGTTTTAATGCGGCTCTCGCTTTCTCAATTGCTGGATTATGCACACTTTTTGCTGATGGTGCAGCTGGAGGTATAGAATTTCAGATTTTGTATTCAGATTTTTTTGATCCCGTGTACAGCTGATTGGTTGACATTAAAACCACCAAATCGCAAAGTAATAATTATAACCACACCTCACAGCTAGTCCCAAGTATCCAATACTTGTCGGGGGAGAAGAATTGCTATTATTATTTTCCGCGATTTTGCGTGTGTATCTGTCTTACGATTCAAACGATATTCGCCCCACAATGTAGGAAAACTGCTGAAGATCCACCGAATGATAGCGACGGTAATCACCCATCCACAACTTACCCACAAGAGGTCTGTTTGATTTACTCCATCGGCCACGGAATCTGATAAATCATCGGCTACCAACAGTAAATCGTAAAAAGAGATTTCTATTTTGATCTTAGGCAGTAAAACATTTTGCTCCTCATAGAATTTATCTTGCCTTCACTTCTACTCGGCAATATAAATCGTGAAAAAGGAAGAAAATACTGTACATACTGGTTTATGTAACGACGTAAAGGAAGCTTGACAGGAACGACACGAGCGCATAATGGACTACGTCAGAAAGTCGTCACCGTGTGAACACTTCATCAAAAAACAGGGAATACTTTTCAATGATGTCTTGTGGTTCCCATTACGTCACGGTATAAGTCACCCCTAAACCAGCCTTTAATACCATGAAAGTTTTCACATCTGAATAATTTGCCGAATCACAAACGAAGGTAACTACTAATGTTGCTGCATACCAATGGTATTAAATAGCCGTAGTAACATGTAACCAATGATAGATAAAGCGTCCAATCGTTCATCTACGTTAGACGCCTCCTAAGTATATGTCGTCAGTTCTTCCTCGGTCATGAGGTATTTCACTAAGATGTGTTCGTGTTCGTGGTTGCTCCACCGGTTCTGCTAATTTTCAATTCTGCATTTTTCAAAAAATTATGCTGTTACCGTTATTTATTTTTTGAGTGAAACTTGATAATGGGTTCAAAGAGAAGTGAACAATGGAGAAGGGAAAAGAGAAAGAAAATGTAGGTAAAGCACAGGAAGGTAGAACAATTACAGATGTAACTCAGAAGTATGGCGTCTCTAAGTCTACTGTGTCATATTTTTGGCAACAAAGAGACAAAATTATAGGTGCTAGGGTGTCCGCTGGAGCAATTTCTGTCAGAAACGGAACTATAATCAATGAAGAAATGGTAAAGCTGCTTTCTACCTGGATTAGAGAATGACAGATGAAAGGAGATCCAGTAATTCAGGGAAGTCGCGGGTGGTTTCATAGATTCAAAGGTAGAATGGGGTATGGGTATCTACCCATGGTGTTCTCAAAGGTGGGTAAGCGACTGGTGCATATCAAAGACTTCGTTTCTGAAACAATTTGAAGATTTAATAATAAAGGACGGCTACTTGCCACAGAAAATTTTTAACGGGGATGAAACTGGATTATTATTATTTTGGAGGTGCTTATCTTGTTATTGGCAGCAAATATCAGTGGAGATTTTACAGTAAAGACGCCTTTTATTTATCATTCCATAAATCTTCGACGCTATGTGAAGGACATCATGAAATTTACATTGCTAATGATGTGAATATCTAATGCAAACGGATGGTAGACCAGCATATCTTCAAAGATTGAAAGAGAAAGAGTTTAATCCAAGCGTAAGAAAGATCCTCATTGACAACAATTAATTTTTGAAAGTATTACTAATTCTTAACATTGCTAGGGGCAACGCTCAAGACTCCGAACATTCTTGAAGTTGACTGACTTCATCAAAGTCCAATTCTTGTCTTACATATACCACATCACAGATACAACCCATGCATCACGAAGTGATTTCCTATTTCAGGTAACTTTACATCAAGGTTTTTTCACGGATTTTCGAGGTGACTCATTCTTCCGATCAGACACTAAAGTAGTTCTGGAAGATAAACTTCATATTCCGCACGACGTTTCTTTTATTAAAACTACCTGGGAGAAGAGCGCATCATGGACGAAACTCCCGCAGCAGCTGAGGAGGAAACAAAAGGGAAAGGAAAAGGAATTTCACGTGGAGAAGCAGATTACAGCGGAAAAGAACCGCTACCAACAGCTGTCATTAAAGACATTTTATTTCATTGGGGGAAGGTGCAGTCTGCCTGCAATTGCACCCCGGTGTTGATATGACTAGAATGACAGGCTTGTTTAACGACACTATCACGCATCACTTCAACGTTCCCTTGAAGAAGAGAGAGAGGGGCAGCTCACGCTTGATCAATTTCCGTTCAAACCTCTTGGCAGGAAACTAGAACAAGCTAATGAAAGGACCCTTCCAAGGCCTAAAACTCAATGAAATGTATGTCAATAATGTCTATTTCTCCCCGACAAGGAATTAATCAATTTGTCATAAACTTATATAGAAAATGTTCACTCGCAATTAGACACATTTCAAATTTGACTTTAATTCGGCGACGAATAAGTGCTGGATTGGGAAAGCACCGCTATACTAGAATTAATGTAGCAGTTAATTCACGTCATCAACAACTTATTACGTCAGATTCGTTTCTCAATTGTATATGCATGCCTATATTTTAAGAAATAGTTTTAAAAATAACGAAAATAATAATTGACCGTTCGGACACTTTTCGATATTCTCTATTATTCGATCACAAGAGTATTATTAACTTAACAAAGATAACAGTAATATTTCTCTGGAAAGCTTACCAAAATACGGACGATGGAGTATTAACTTTACGCTAATAGATTAAATAAACTAAGCGCTATACGTCAACACCATTTCTATTGTATTTTAAATATAATCGTACTAAGAATTATATAAAACGAACATTAAATTCAGGTGGTCCAACCGTTTTAGTTCGTCTCAGATTTTAGTAAGGGTATGTCTTTATTCTAGAATTATTTTTATGGAATTTTACAATTTTAAATTCGCTACTTTCTACTTCAGGTGGACTCCCACGTGCCTGGTCAACACCATCTCTCGGCCCGAATCTCAGAACGGGGTTGAAGGCACCACTTCTGCAACAGGCCGCATTCGACGACCTCATCTTTAAGGTGGATGTTATGAGAAACGTCGCCTCGAGACACGTACAGAACCAAGAAGAGGAAGAAAATAAATCCCAGAATTCGGTTGCCAAGTGTGCTAGCTTACCAATATTAAACATGACTTATAAGGACGAACAAAAGAACGGAGAAGATGCGCAAAATGGAGACGAAGGTCTAGAAGAGGTATGTTAAACATTGTCTGCTGATTACTTAATCTTGTTCTATAGTTCTTATTCGTCAGTTTGGCAGTTGTGAGAAATAGACTTGAACTTATTATTGGTAGCTATATCACATCAGTAAACTCCTCATCATACAATTGTTTAAATAATAAGATATATTGATTTACCGCCAGAACTTGATCCGTAGGAAGCGATACACCTATATATAAATTGCAAAACTTTGTTCTGCTCTCGCCATCCGTACACGTAGTACGTTTCACGGTTATACCGATCCTCAGTACGGCTTTGCTAGAGATCTAACTTTCCGTATACAAATTTCATGTATAGGAGGTATACAGCTTATCCCTTTTATTATATTATTTATTGATAATAAAAATACGGTTAATATTTTCTAGGATTTTATTTTAAATATGCTGCTTCTTAGTCATTGTAAGAGTTTCCCCATCTTTGTGAACCCATACGAACGACTCTCTTGGCGGGTAGGAAGATCGAAACAGGGAATATAAGTTTTGTCATCTGTCACTATTTTGGGAAAAAATTGGTGCCCGCCATTATTTAATAAATTTAAAGTTTCATGGCAAATTCCCACAAGCTCTGATATTTTGGTCAGAAAGTCAGAAAGATGATGCAGCATACTTTTTCTTAAATGCAGGTGATTGTGTATGATTGTGTTAACAGTTGAGGATTCAATGTATAGTTGAGGCTCTATTACCGCATAAGTTGCTTTATTGTCCTCTTTAATTACTTTTTTAACAGCAGCAATGTTTTTGTCGTTAACAGTCGTAGGTGGACGCTCTGCTCCTTTTTGATGCTGAACAGAATTCCTTTCGCGTTCAAGTTCCTTATATCATCGGTAAACTATTGCCAAGCAAGGTGCTTGTTCACTAAAAACTGAATCTAAACTCTGCACTCATAAGCGCTTAAACCTCTTTTAAAATCATAGCAAATTATGATTCGAAAGTGCTCTCTGGCTAATTCCAGTTTATTTTACTTTTAAAAATAAGTAGCTGAGTTATAACGAACATAAATTCAACAACTAAACGTCAAATGACAGATAAAAAGTTGCTTTAAATAAGCAGTGTGTGATTGTTTTTCACAGTCTACTAGATTTTCTTCTTCTCAATAAATTCAGCTTATCCCTCGTTATTATGATTAATTTTAATGTACCACTTATCCCTTGTATATACGTACTATGACTATTGATGTGTGTATCTGTGAGAGGTATTCGATTATGAATCCCCCATTATGTGCGTATCACGCATTTTGCAGCTATTTGTTTGTACAGAAGTTATCGTTCAAAATTTGTTCGAACCAGAATGCAGCCTTTAGCTGGTACTTTTTCTAACCGTCCACTTGACATGTTATTTATAAGGATCGTTGACGACGGACAGACATTTGCTAGCCGTCTCCGAGCGAAAACTATTTTTTACACCCCACACATGTATACAGTGAAAGTGGGATAAATATACATGTTTTAAGAACTGGAAGATAATTGCTCGTTCAGTTTACAGTTGTGATAATGCTTGCTTCGAACTAGTGAAAAACGTGTCACCTAATTTATTATTCAGACAATTGTGCAGAGAGTTTACCGATGTGATATAGTGTCAGTAAATAACCACAGTCCTTGTAATCGCTATAATTTATTATTCATGACCAAACCACTCGATTATATAAGTGTGTATTTTTAACCAAAATGTGACTAAAATGCTAATATTGCGACCATTGACGTCTTAAATTAGAGATATAAGGTATTTCATTAAAACTGTTATTTGAAGTTATGTTTATATGATATGGTTTGATGTCTGTAACAGATTTACGATTTCTTGTTCCTTACTATTCACCATTTGTATCTTAAAAAACTTATTTTATTGGAAAATAATTCAACGTTTCTTTCTTTAGGTTGCTGGTAAATTAGAAATCCGTGTAGTGCCAAAAGAATCGAAACAACAGCAAGGTCCAGTTGCTCGACCGCAAACACTCTCTCCCCAAAAGGCGACACCTATCGAATCGGCAACACCCGACAACAAAAGCAATAACGAACCAGTTCAGACAGCGCCACTACCTTCCAGCGGCCAGAGCTCTCCCAAAGTGAAGTTAGAACGCACCAAAAGCATCCTAAAGCAGACTAGTAAGGAAAGATCTGAAAACCATTATCATGATCTCCAAAGTCCTAAAAGGGAGAGCATCACCTTCGCTCCAGAATTAGACATGGTCAAGCACATAGATAAGGAAAAGAACAAAACTGAAGAGCAACCGCCCGTTGTCGTAGCGGATAAGGTAGAAAAGGAAAAGAAAAGCGAAACAGAATCTTCCAGTACGACGGAGAAAGACCCGGAAAGACGCAGATCCAAGAACGGGGAAAGGAGGAAGAGTCAAGATTCGCCTCGTAGGCTATCAATAGTGAAAAGTGATTCAAATACGCACCTAGACTTCGAGCCAGTCGAGGCGTTGCGTAGAAGCAACTCTGCAAAAGCGCTTCCGAAATCGTTAGAACGCGTCAAAAGCAATTTGGAGTCGAATACAAAATCGGACAGCAGTTCGAGTACACAAGAAAAAGTCGTTCTTCCGAAAAGCGTGCCGACAAAAAGTGTGTGGTCGGCAGTCCCATTAGGACTTTCATTATGAATGATGGGGGTGAGAAGCGATTACAGTGTTCTCCCGGTATCGACCTTACGTCGCATCCTGCTGTTACATTCGTCACGAACAATTCGACCAATAGTGGAGTACAAGAACAGAGGTAAATTTGCTGACTTAAAAAGTTTTCTTCTTACTTTGTTCTCTTATTTTAATATTCGATATATTTATCCATATTTAGAAGAAATTTATTTTAATATATTTTCAAACATTGTGGCATATATTAAGGCCTATTTGGTGAAGCATGTATTTGTGAATAAATACAAAGGAATTGTTACAACTAGAAACTGATTAAAAAACAAAAATGTTTCAATGTGCACAATACTCATAAAATAGTTAACTTTATGTATAATACTATGAGGGATGTTCTCATTTCATTTGTTCAACGAATTTGTTGGACATGTTAAGGGATAACACCACTGTAACAGCCTAAAAAAACCGTTTTTTGACTATTTCTTTTGGATGAGAGAAAAAGTAATAGAATAATAATATTCGAAGTAGTTATTAAGCATGTATTTAAGTGTTAAACAAAAAATTATCATCGATAAAAAATCAAATGAAAAAGTAGCTGGTGCTAATTTGCATCCGGAATAAAAAAATTAAATTAAGTTCAGACGTATTGTCAAGCCATAATAAATTGTTAATTGATCAATTAATTTGGCAATTAATTCACCTTTTCCTACGAGACCTTTCACTTGTTTCTTCAGATTTCTCAATCGAGTGGGCATTCTCTTTTGTACGTGATCAATATGCTCTTTCTTTTGCACTTCAAAATTATTTTCGCTCTCAGCCTCAAATCTATTCAATGGTAGTCTCGAATAATATCTCTATTCAATTATTAATTATTATATTAAATCTATTATATATTAAATATGTATATTGTTCTCACATATTACCAGTTATAACCGAAGTTTTCACTTACAAAAATTAATGACAACATAATTAACATTATAGAAGGCCAAAAAGAAAAACAACGTAATAAACCATCATTTTTTTATTGTAACTTCAAATTGATAAAGTAAATTGTGTGAAAAGTACGTTGTTATTAATTCAGCGTACCAATTCGACGGAATGTACCATACAGAATGTAACGACACGAGGTTTACCTACACTAAACGTGCGGATGCCTGCCACAGACAGAAATTGATTCGTAATTCGATGCTAAATATTTTAAAGATCGAATAATTAAAGTTGCATCGTCTATACAAGCAACGTCGTACGACTCACGATGGCGCATAGTAAAAAGGCGCCGAACTCTACCATAAAACTCAAAACGAAAACAATCTCCAAAGCAACATCGGATCTTACCAAATAATGAGAACGGATTGGCCACTACATATATTCTATTCGCGGGCCTGCGAATAATGACATTATTTCCTCAATTCGATGCGGTTGAATTAATAATTTTATTTCAATTACATAAAAACTTATACATCACACCCAATCATTACCCAAGACAAATCTATACATAAAGCATAAAACCGAACAATAAATACAACTAAATACAATGGAAATCGATTGTATACGACATAACGCGAATGCTACACGAATGTAAATAAGCATCGCAAAACCTATCATGCTAGAATTCATTTTATTTTTTAGATATTACTGGTAAAAATGCGTGCTAGCGCTACCTATAGTTCCAAAGCATAAGCATAAAACACTAGTTCAATTCAGTTTCCGAAGTTATGGGAATGGCGCTTTCCAAACACGCCCTTAAAAATCAGCACTACTAGCGAAAGCCGTGATTTCAAGCGAAGAAATTATGTACATATACTGAAGCTACACTAACGTACCTTTCACTTCTAAACTACACACGGAAATGTTTCCAACTGAACATAAACATTTTTCTAATGACATCTGTTATACTAACAGATGTTAGAGAGAGGAGTTAGAAATCACAAAGTAAGACATTATCTTCCAAGCAGGTATTTATTGGACGCAGGTAGTCGTTTCGGAGATGTCCGAGGTACTTGGGGAGGTAATAAACTTTTTGCCCCATATTCTAGAAGGTTTAAAGCATCTATTAAGCCAATAAAAAAAAGTCAATTGCCTGAAAAATTTACAGCGGTGTTTCCCCTTAAGCTAATTGTTTACATGTGTAATGACTGACAGTTGACAAATATACTTGAATATATTTGAAATGCATAAGTAAAGTAATCATCTGCTCAAGAAATCATGGAGTTGTGAGCTGTGATTGTTTACAATTCCAAACATTGTTTTAGCCCTAAACAGTGTTTTCAGGGAATCAATCGAGTGTTTGTTGGCAACAACACATTTTGCGGTTGACTTTCCTTGAATTGGTCTTATTCAGAACATGGTTGAAGAGTAGCGATATACTATTGTAAGCAGTAATCAAGCAACTGTGAAGAAAGCATTTGAAGAGATGATGAAACGGGTTTACTATTAAGATTTTGAAGAGAAAACAGCAATCGATAGATTCGGTCATCGAGAAAGCGTTAGCTCCAGCAACGGTTATTCAGGAAGAAAGCAGAAACAAACAGATGGTCGCTACGTTTCTTGGAACTACTAAACATGCTTTTACTGCAGCACCAGATGATCGCCGTGCTGAATGGTTTACTACAGGTTGTTGACTTCAAGTTCTCTAAAATGTTTACGAGGGGTGCAATTATACTTCAACGCTACACGTATTTTTACCAACCTAATCGCTCATAGGTGGGGTGGAGAGCGCTCAAAATAACATAGTGCCCTTTATATTTGTGCATATATGTTGAGAATTATTGGAGATATTGAAAAAAGTTAAGGGAAGTTCCTAATTGTGTGAAGAGCGTAACAGCGTAGACGCCGTTTTGGGGCGGCGGTAATTTCTCTATTCAAATTAATAATTTTAGAAACGGCGAAACATCTTTTAGTACTTTTCAAACAATAACTTTTCTTAACTTTTTTTGTATTTTCAATAGTTTTCACAAATATAAAGGGGTACTATTTTCTTTAGGGAACTTTTCACCCCACCTACGGGCGATTCGGACTGCACGAATAGATGCAATGTTCTTACATAGGAGCTCTACAAATCCACAAAATTTTAATTTTTTGGAAGACCGGATTGCCTGTATTACCTTGTAGGTTAAATAAAACTTTAAAGAAATGGTACAGCTGCACCTTTTGGGGGAAACTAACTTTTGCATATAATGCTGTAAATCAGTATATGAAGGTTTGCGTTTTAGTGCTACATCTGTATATATAAAAATGGATCGTGGTTTGTTCGGATGCTAAAAACTTGAAAACGATTGGACCAAATTGGATACTTCCTTCTGCGGGTTTGTTCGTAATTGCTACGCGAAGGTTTAGGAAAAAAGATAAATCGAAAAAAATTTGTACAAAACGAAGTTTGCCGGGTCAACTAGTATACGTATAAAAACAATCAGCTTTTATTGCATTCTCATTTTCCTACAGTTGAAATACCCATACAGCGGACTAACGTTTACTTTCTGGTCTGTCACCACTCACGAGCTTTGTAAATGTATTTTGGGCTTCCGTTCTCGATCCAGTTCCAGGTTTTGCGGCTCTAATTGACGGGAACCACCTTCTAATCTCCAATTAAAAGATGCGGGATCCAACAGAAAACTTAATTTTCTCATGTCCAACTCATCACTGTTTTAGATTGAGGATATCTGGATTTTCCGATTGCATTTGGGTCTTTGAGAATAAATCGGCTCCAAGAAAGGATATTCGTTAAAAGAAGCCTAAATAAAAGATGGCCGTCACATTTTTTCGAATTTCTGGATATTTTTCCAATTAGCACTGGACAATCGCCATACAGTTAATACAGAATGATTCACTACAGTTTGCCTCAAATTCTCTAAAATGTTCGCGAAACGTGCCAAAGAGGGAGGATCGCCTTAAATTTGGATAACGCCCGAGCTCTGTTGCCCGAACGATTGAGTATTTGAATGTCCAAAGCAACAAAAAAATGGACCGAAAATCGATTATAAAATCGGTAAAATTCAACGTATCTAAAAAATCCTACGATGTTCACTAGAAAATTATATTTTTAAGATACAGTTAACATTTTAAGTGAATCGATTAAAAATTGACAGCGCTACCGGTGCGCCCAGGTAAAAACATGCTTTCGAGAAAAGCGCGTTTAAAGTTTCAAGTAGTGCTATTTGAATGAAATGTTCGTTTTATCTCTAATCTGCGATGCCTGCTCCATACAATTGGTCGTCCATTTGAAGATTTTCCGCCTCCTCACCCTTTCTTGACGTATATGCATCTCTGCGAGCTGTTTTAGCCTCTTTGGTGGGAGAACGTTCGGAAAGTGAGATGCGCGTCGCGTCGGCTTTTGCGCAAAAATTGTAGGAATTTTCTCCAATGGTGATGCCCAGTTGATCCATTACTCTCATAATTCCATTATATCCATCATTGAAATGAAGAACAGCTAAATATACAGCTACATCAACGACCTTTTTGCCACTGGAAATATTTTTAGGTGCCGCGGACCATACTAGCGAACTTTCGTTAGAAGTCTGTGTAAATCCACCCAAACAACGAAAGAGAAGCTCTTCTCTGCTTAACTCTTCATATACTTGCTTTATAGCTTTAAATATCTCGTTTGGTATAGGAGGGTCGTGCTGAAAATCTGTCATATTTGTACATAACGATTTTGTACTTTTCTCGACGCAATACTTTTTCTCTTAGAAACTGATTGACCGTGCTTCCTTTTCGTGACTGATGTTCATTTGCATCCATGGTGAAATATAACAATTGAAACACAATCAAATGCACTAGAGCAACGATGGACACTTGAGGAAGCGGAACACAAACTGTTGTGTATTCTAACGGACTTTATACAAACAGCTGTTTTTTCAGCATTGAAATTTTATCAGTGGAGACGTGTATTAGTCATATTTGAAGGCCCGAAGCTAAAATTTGTCGGTACATTTCATACAAATAAGAATCCCGAAACAGATACTTCTCTGCCCAACCGAAATACCGCTAATTTTGATCTACGACTACGCTCGGAAAATCGAATTTTTCACACACTTGAAAGTTTTTCCCCCTCATAATCAACTTCATCATTCTTGGATAGTTTAGGACAGGCATGGGCAACCTTTTTTGTAGAAGTTTTATGCTGCGAGTAATCTTGAAAAATATACATTTTTGTGGTATCCTTATGATTCATTATGAATTAAGTTTAGACGGGCCGTGCTAATATGCAACGAAAGAATTCAGTAGCGGGCCGGGGAAATCTTACTCGAGGCCGCATGTGGCCCGCGGGCCGGAGGTTGCCCATATATGGTTTAGGAAGTGGTTAAGCCAATAAAAAAACACCACAAAGAAAAATCATAAGGTGATATTACCTCTTAAGGTAAGTACAGTTTCATGACGCTAGTCAGACGTCTAACTTGCGAAGATCTATGGTAGAAAACCAAAATCTCGTACCTTCATGCGTAGATTTTTATATGTGCCTCCTATGACGCCGTCTGAAAACCAACGTTCTCTGATCATTAGTATTGCACTCGAACCTGCCGGTAAGATTTTTACGTCTACAACTTCTTGGATTTTTCTCCATTTCAACGCAGATTTTGTCAAATTTAGCTTCATTCTAATATCGGATTGTAGCATACATATTACAACTTAACTTTTCCTCTAGTATTGTAGCGTTAAAATCAAAATAAAAAAATTATAAAACAAAAATATTGCACATCATGTCACCGTTAAAGTAAAGTATGTGTTCCCATCATTTCCAGTAAAGAAAAGAAATCAGTCGCAAATGGATTGAGTCCAGGCATCGAAGAACAGTCAGAATATTTTGACGCCACCGAAAATCCCCTCTTCAAAGATAAGAAACAAGAACAGGATGATGAAGATAGCGGCGTAGACAACGCCAGCCAAATCTTGAGGGAACGTTCGGTAAGTACAATTTACTAAATAGAGCTCTATTACTAGTCCCGTTAACCTTGATACAAAGCTTAATTAGTTATTAATTATTATTATGAAGAGGGGTACCAATAAAACCCGAAAAGTAAAAGGGTGGAAACATCTTCAAAATTTTATTGCGTAAATTCAACTAGTATTAGATACAGTATTTAGTTCTACAAGTAGCAGAAAAGAAAAAGCTGCACTCTACAGCCTGGCAAATATCTCCTGAAAATTGCACATTGGCAAAAGGGGCAGCGTTAAACTGTTACGCTGTATAGCAGCTATTCTATACGCTCTGCCCAGTCATGACTCATATTTGCCAGACTGTACTAGACTACAACCTTCATGTAAGACATTGTTTGAATTCTGAGAAAACTAGAGAAAATTATTTGGAACTAATTATTGTGGCGGAAGAATGTTGAAGTTGTCAGTTTATGAATTATCGTAGCACAGAGAAAAGATATTTGAGGAAAAATTATTTTTGTCAAAAAACAATTTATAAGTGCAATATTTAGAATTCTTTGGAAGGAATAAGAATTTAAGGAGTTTAAATCATTATGAATGAGTAGGAAAATCTGTCCTTACTCGTATCACACCGATTTTGATGGCGTCAAATATTAATTTCGACAATTGGATTGTCGTCCTTATTAGAGAATATACAGGGAAATGGGGCGTTTTCAGTAAGCTTTGAACAATTGTTCTAATAAGGGCAATTTCACACTCCGTACATGAGGTCTGTTCAAAATGTATGCGACTTTTGGCCGGGAAAGACTGTTTACTTACAGATGTGAAAGCTTAATAGCTTTCAAAATACTCTTGTTTGGGATCGTACACACTTATCCTAGCGCTGCTACGGCTGCTAGAAACATCTCTGGGTGGCCGCTTTTGGAATCCTGTTCCGCTGCTCCGTCGCATTCTGCGTAATTCTTCACGAGTGTCAAACCTTTTCCCTTTCAACGGCATTTTCAACTTGGGAAACAGCCAGAAGGCACAGGGATCCATGTCGGAAGAATAACGAGGTTGACAAACAGCTGCGATGCTGTGTTTGCTCAAAAGTCTTAATCAGCTGAGAGGTATGCGACGGTGCGTTGTCCTCGCTGTCCACAGATCCGGTCTCTTGCGCCGAACGGCATTACGAAGACGACGGAGGACTTGCTGGTAGCAATGTTAATGCTCAATCTGTGAGGAGGGTACTCGTGATAAACCACTCCATGGTAGTCGAAGGAAACTGTCAACATCACTTTCACATTGCTACGAACTTGCCGTGCTTTCCTTGGCTTCAGAGATGTTGGATGTTTCCATTGGGAAGACCGCGTTTTTGTTTCAGGATCATACCCTCATGCCCTCAGGAGTCATCACCAGTGGTAACAGTTTTCGTGATGTTTGGGTCATCATTTTCCGCGTCCAGCATGTCCTGCGCAAGTTTTGCATGCAGTTGCTTTTAGCTCTTCGCTCTTAGCCAGTTGGGTACGAATTTTGCCGACACTCTCCGGAAGCGTAAATCATCATTCACAATAGTATGCACGGATCCCAACCTCGTTTGACAATTCTGTAATATTGATAGAACGGTCCAGCAGGAGATGTTAACCTTCTGAACCGTTTCGTCGTTTCGGCTGGTTAAGGGTCTGCCGGAACGTGCGCCACTGTCGACCGTCGTGCGGCCATCTTTGAACTGATTGTACAAGTCCTTGATTTATGCAGTACCCATGGTATCGTCGCTGAAAGCTTGCTGAATCTTCCGAATGGTGTCCGCTTGAGTATCACCAAGGTTCTGACAGAATTTGATGCCATAGCTCTACTCAAGTCGTTCCGTCATTTGGTGAAATTTACAAACACGACGAGCCACCAGTACACTACCGCCACAGAATAAGAATAAATTATTCTTATTCTGTGCTACCGCATTCACGTACGGAATATTTTACACACATGCGCACGAGGGTGCTCCACAATTCCGAACCAAATATCACACTCGCTTTATTACTTTCGCGGGAAACATGGCAGGTCGTATACATTTTGAACCTCGTAATATCAGCTGTGAAATAACTTTATTTCATTTGTGATTTTTCATAGGAATTGGCCGTTTAATTGTTGATGTGATAAAGGCAAAAGTTAATTAAGTAAGAAAATAATTTTTATTTGTTCTACTTTATATATTCCCTTTTAGACAAGTCCCGGTTTCGACATCAGCAAGATATCCAGAATCCCGGTCGCCGTTGGTGGACAACGTTTGGCCAAATGTATGTCCTGGTCAGGGGACCTAACACCCGGCTTGCGAAGACGCAGGCAATGCGAGAAATATGTAACCGATCTCAGAGAGTTAAATCTAAGGTTTAAAAGACATTCGACTACCGGAGGTACATATATCAAGGGATAATAAGCGGTGACAGAAATGCAGAGACTGTGTCTGTCTGTCTTTTTGACTTTCTCCTTTTCTTTTAATTTATCTCTTATTTTGCCTAGTTTTTTTATTTCGTGATTCCAGTAAATCGCTAACCGCAGCAATGTGTAGTTTTAATGGTTCTTTCTGTATCTGTTTGTTGATTAGTGTTTTGGTTTAATTTTATTTTAATTTTATTTGCTGTTTGTGTCGTTATGACTTTGTTTTTCTTGGTTTCTTTTACGTGTACATATACGAGTATGTCAGTTTCTCTTCACACGTTACTTTTATAGTAGTTTCACGATCTCCAACGGCCTTAGAAGAAAATGCAAATCATATAAAAGTTTCATACATATGTAAGTTTTAATACTTTGCTAATTTGATGTAAAATCCAGGAATAACTCTCATGCTTAAATGACACTAACCTTGAAGTACGCTACCAATGAAATTACCACACACCAACCTTTGGAAGAAAATGCTAGTTTAAATGTACTGATATCTGGCATTATCCCGCTAAAATTATACCGTTTTTAACCCCTTCTAAAGAACTCCCATAACGCTTATGTCTGGTTTCAGCTTTACGGATAAAATTTAGTGCGTATAGAGGATTTAGGCGGGAAAAACTTGAAACGAGCACGGCACGAATAAGATTCTAAAATAAATTTGATTTTAACTGTGTGACGTCATGCCGTTCGAGCAAATTCGATTAAAAACCTAACGTGTACGTACATGATTGTATTCGCCAGTTCATGAACCACGTGAACATCGAAAACCACCCTTGGGCCGATGTATGTACTCAATTCCGATAAAGTTTCTCATTTCAAAAGTGAAAGAGTGAAACTGGATCGAGACACGAGCGTGTCAATGGTGTTTAAGGGAAACTGCAGCTTACGGTACGTCATTTACTTAATATGCAACAGCTGCAACGAACCAGCGCGAGAATCGAAATAAACGGCATTCCATACCGTAATACTGATTACTGGGCCAGTAACTGGGGTCTTATGTCTCTTTAAAGTGCAGGCTTTGTTCCTCTCTACACGTTACCAACACACTCTGATTTATAAATCGTGCATCCACAAACAGAATCAGGATTCATTACTGAAAAATTTGTTTTACTGTTGCCTTTTCTGGCATGACACATATTTCTTAGACACCTTAACAATGTTGTGTAATGGACTAGGAACTCATAATTTGGACGATGATACGCTTTAATGTCTTACTTCCTTTTCTTCGTCGCCGTTCACCATCTCAGACGTCGTTGAATGCATTGGTTTAGAGCAGGTATGGGCAACCTCCGGCCCGCGGGCCACATGCGGCCCTCGAGTAAGGTTTATCCGGCCCGCTACTGAATTCTTTGGTTGCATATTAGCACGGCCCGTCTAAACTTAATTCATAATGAATCATAAGGATACTACAAAAATGTATATTTTTCAAGATTACTCACAGCATAAAACTTCTACAAAAAGAGGTTGCCCATGCCCGGTTTAGAGCGTGTGTTTTTCACCTTGACCCTCAGTAACTCATACATTATATACAGTATGTCCCCGGATTGACTTTACTGTAAGTATAATTGATCAAAAATGTTTGAATTTTGTTTTAATGTTTTGTGATGCCGCCCTGCTTGCTCTGAAAATAATAATAAGCACAAAGTATTTTATTCAAAAGAAAAAAAAAAAGGAAAATGCATAACAATTACTCAATTTGAATTCCTCTATGATCGGCACATTTTTTTTTCTATTTAATTAGCTAAAACTCGCATAATACGTAAACAACTGAATTATTATTAGAGAAATAAAACATAAATTCATTACAAATGTTTTGAATCAGTACTTTCACAAACGGTGGATTGGACGGGTGCATTGGCCAGCGAAATCGCGTGATTTAACCGCTGTAGATTTTTGTTTATGAGGTTATTTGAATAAAAATGTTGTTTGTCCATAGTCCATGTCATGAGCGCCTTCAATTATTAAAACAAAAAATTAGGTATGCTATATTTGAAATTAGTGCGACTACACCAAAATATTTGAGGAGTTTCGAGTTAGGGTGGAAAAATATGCCGATCGTGGAGGAATTCGAATTTAGTAATTAAAAGTAAAATGCTTTATTAGAAACTTGCAATAATTTTTTATTACAACTTATACAGAATACCCATTTTTCTGTATTTACAATGCAATAATACAAAACAAATACTGATTTAGTCAAAGTGATCCGATATAAGTGAAATTTTGCATAGAGTCATAATTTCATATTCTGAACTACTTTTCTCGATGATATCTTGCCCTATTTATTGACTGAAATAGCATATGACTCCGACAGAAAATGTATTGTTTCTCAATTGTTATGACGGTCTTGATTTTTTAAAGTAAAAATATGCCTGAAATTCTTTTCAGAGCAAGCAGGGCGGCATCTCAAAACACAAACAAAATTCAAAAATTTTTGATCAAGCCACTCCGGGGACACACTATATGAATATATATAGTATAATTACAACTAAATCTATCATCCATTTCTCTCAACAACATATACCTCCAGACAAAAGCAGTGAACTACAAATAACGCCTTTGTTTTATGCCAGAGGAATTAAATTCAGCGAAAATGATTTTTTTCTTTTATGCATAGTTAATTTGATAAATGTCTTTTATTCCTTAATGTCCATATAATTTCCCAATAGTGCAATTTTATTTGTAGTGTATATTCTAGTAGTTTCATGATTGGAACAGAAATGTAATTCATAACATTACCTCAATTTTACGTCGTTCATCATATTGCATTCTCCATAGAAAAATATATTAAATGTAAGTAGAGTAGAAAAGTAAACAAAATTTGCATTTGCTCTTAAGGTGGAAACACTACATTCAAAGTGTATATGAAACAAGAAAGTATCAAAAATATAATTAACTCTACTATAACTTAGCCGCCTGTGGGACAAATTTCGAATAAACCAAATAGATGTTTTTTATCATATACAATGACTTTCAAATTAAATCAGTCCATTATTTTTTTATTCAAAATATCACTAACTTGTCGATTTACTTATAATATAACTCATTTTTTATGCAGTGCAGTCCCAATCCCCAAATAATAACAAAAGTCGAAGTACTGGTTCAGTGATTGTATTCTTACGTTTACTACTAGGATCGTCTCCAACCATTGGGTAACCCGCGCCATTAATTTTGTAAAATTGACATTAATACATAATATATAATAATAGGAAGCAGGGGAGGTACATCTACGCCTTATTGATTTAGAAAAGCATTCGATACGGTAAATAAAAATGATATATGGACAACACTACAGTCGAGCAAAAATAATTACTGGCATAAAATGCTTCTATAATAAAGCTTGCTTGCAGAATACTTTGAGAGCACAAGGAGCGAGACAATGGTGCATCCTGAACCCCTTGCTGTTTACAGTAGTCTTAGATGAAAGCATAAAAGAGGAAAAACAGAAATCAGAAATAATATATGCTGACGATATAGTTCTAATAAGCAAAAATGAAGGAATTTTAAATGAAAAGTACAATGAATGTTTGGAAAAAGTAAGCATTAAAATAAGCGAGGCAAAAACAAAAACTATGTTAATCAGCAAGGAGGAAAAGAAACATGAAATTTACCTAAATCAGAAAAGAATGGAACGGGTTAAAAATTTCAAATATTTAGGAACAATTCTAACGGAAGATGAGAGGTTTGATGAAGAGTAGAAACGAAGCAACAACAAAATTATTTAACAGCATCAAGAGTACCTTCCTGAACAAAAAAGAAATACCAAAACAGGTCAAAACAGAAACATTTAAGAAAGTAGCTGCACCAATACTCACATACAGATTCGAAGTATAGACAACAACAAAGAATCAAAAACAAAAAAACGCAAAGTATTGAAATGGGATTCCTTAGAAAGATAGATAGAAAAACAAGACTAGATAAATAAGAAATTGTACAATCAGTGAAAACTTAAAAATATAGCCCATACAAAACAAGATAAAAGAAGGACAATCCGGATGGATGTCCTAGCCTGAGTAACGAGAATGGGAGAAGATAAACTGGTAAGAAGAGTTTTCGAAGGCAACACAAGCAAAAGAAAACTAAAAGAAAGACCAAGAAAGTGTTGGATAGAGGGAGTGAGGTAGGTGGCGGAGAAAAGAAATATAAATTACAAGGAAATTCGAAGACAAGTGCTAGACAGGAAAACAAGGCGAAAGGCATACAAAAGAATCCCAACGTGGCTCAACGCCACGAACCCGATACTCGGAAGGGTATAAGGGATAGGATTGAGTATGTAAGTATATAATTACAACGAGATTTTACAGTGCGAAGCTGGAGAAAAGAATCAACCTGCATTTTCGAAGGCACTGGATAAAGCGGCAAAATTAGGTATTGCACTAAAAAAATACCATAAACACTCGCTACGTCACACGCAGATCAAGCGAACGAAGAAATCGCTTTGAATGCGCTCAAGCATCGCGGCAATAAAATAATTCAATTATATAGAAACAAAGGTGGGGTCAAGGAGTACCCGAAGTGCCCTATCACGCAAACCTTATGCTTAGCACCATTCAGTTTCACGCTCAACGCAATACTAAATCAGAATATTTCAAAGGAAAGGCCGAAATACCTTAATGAACGATGTCTCAGAAGCTGAAGTATTTCGTGTACTTATTAAAAGAGAACTTTAAAATAGGGGATTAGCAAAGACCCCACGTGACCGACCGAGAATTAATCTATAGCTCTAATATAATTAACGGATATTTTATAAATTACTGGTGACAGATACTGTGATTGGTTCCGAGCTTGCAAAATTCGCTGCATTTTTAGCCACTAATTGGGATCACACATATTAAGTTATTTGTTGTTCATATCTTTGTAATGATCGTTTCTCGAATTGGATGGATCCTTTAAACGCTTACTTTAAAATTTCTTGTCGATTTTCGCGTTAATTATTTTCATACTTCATGTCATGAGATAATACATATTCTTTCTCCGACTATTAGAAACGATTATACAACAAAAAGTGAAGCGAAACTTAGGTTCATATACACTTTGAAAATAGCTTACTTTTTAGAAAGGAACAACTTTCCTATACGCATGTGTAGGTACGTTAGACAAAGTATCTATTTTATATTTAGCAATCCTTTAGTAGATCTACGTCGTTGAATAAGGACTCGCCTTTAATTATAATGTGGAAATAAACTAATCCTTCATTCCATCATCCTTAAATAGAGTAATTTCGTTTTCTTGTATTCCAATCCTACATTTTAGAATAATATTTTACTAGATCGAAACATTGTAAATAAAAAATATACATGGTGACAATTTTAACAAATCATGATTGCAGTTTTTATCCATGTAAATAAGTGGACTAAAGACATAAAAGATCGTCCCATCTATATAAAAATGAATATTTCAAACTGCACTGTAGATTTACGTCCAATCAATCATATTGATCATTTCACAATATTTTTCTTGATGAGAAACTGATATACTTTGTGTTTAGTTTTGTGAACTTACTACTCTTACAAAAAAGTCGAACTATAGAACACCTAACCCTCCAACAAAAAAGCTAACTATGTCGAATAAACAACACGTGTACAAATACAATTAATAATCACACCAGGCTCAGTTGGTTACATTTTCTTTGATACATATAAATACAAATATTCTATGCTAATAAGCGAACTTTCAATATCACATGCTAGATGCTTAATTTAGTAATAATTTGGTAAAATTTTTAACGTGGTACCCTAACGTTTGTCCCGTCAGCTTGTATTTCGCTAAAAACTATCAGAAGGATCTTTAATATTTAATTCACTGTTGATTTTATAGCTGCTAGTGTAAAGTTTATACTGTAAGTGCCAAATTATGCGGTACCTTTCATATAATAGCAGATGTGTTTGATGGATGTTACTTCACACATACTTCACATCATAAACTAACTCATAGATGAATTTCTGCCGAACCATAAGTCGTCGTCATAGTACTGTACACTATTTTCTTCTCCGAGCTGTAGAGTTTGTGATAACGTGAAGGGATACATGGGATTTTTAGCTGTGTGTACAGTGTACACTAAAGGATAGATCCCGTTTAACCCGAATCAGGCCAGAACTTGTTTACGAATTTTTGAAAAATATTTCATGGATTATCTCTAGGGGATAAGGATCACAATCATACCTTTTGCTATATTACTTTTTTTTTGCAATTTTTAGTAAGCTCTCACATGAATAGTAAAAAACTCGATGAAGAATAAATCGCTTCAGCAGCTGCATGTACGTATTTTTGGACGAAAACAAACACATTTGAGAAAGAAAATAGCTTATCGTCGAAGAAATAGTAATCCCTCAACCGCCATCCATCTTCGGGGACCTATCGGGATGATATACGACGACCCTGAAAAGTGTGAAGTGATGACTGACCACCTTTGGTCTATCTACGAAGGTAAACACCAGTATGATTCCGATGAATAACTAGAGGATGAAGTGAAGGGCGTTCTCCCTAATGCTCTTGCGGAAGCGATTCCGTCGATTACCGAGGAGGAGATCGCCGCCTATGTCAAGGGATTGGCGATTAATAAGGTGCTACGCGCTCCTCCAGCACGGTGGAGCGGGAGGCAAACAGTTTGCCTCAAAGAGGCCTGTTGGACAGGAAAGCCGAGGCTACCTTCTGCATTAGGGTCGTGGGTCGCGAAGAACTAAAGATGTTAAAAAATATACGCGCCACTGGTTCGTTCAGAGCGGGCTTCGAAATGCACACAAACGAAATGAAATAAAGCTTACCACCACCAGCGCTTACTAAAACTCCTTCCTGGGTGGTTTCTGCGCATGAGGGGGACGGGGATTAATGCACACAACACAAATAAAAATCGGAAAATTTGAATAAGGTAAATATATTTAAATAATAAAAAGAACCAAATAAAATAATATTCTCCAACGGGGAGAAGGAAATGAAGCTAGTGATTTCGCAAATTTACAAGCACGAATAGGAATTCAACTAAAATATGTAAAAAGCGATCAACAACACGACTAAATATGGGTCTGACGTCACATTAAATTCTTCCTATAATTAAATCGACTTACAATGGAAGATCCCAATTCCGAAAATTCAAAAAATTGAGAACATGTAGATCATATATAGGTATCTACTACGCAATTTTCTTTTCCGGGCAAAAGCACTCTATGTAAGTGGATGGAAAAAGAAAACTGAAAATGGAAAATATTGCACTCTGCCGATGCGCATAACATTTTTAAATATATCTTTAGACAGGTAAACATCTTTGGGATTGATAATAGACCATAGAGATTGGTTGATTGTATAAGAGACCTGTAGTTCTAGTGTTAAAAAAGTAATAACTACATTGTAAATTATTTTGCATTAGAGTTTACAATAATATACCAGCATTATCCTATCGATTTTATTATACGTTAAATTATCAAAATAATTTTTGTTTGCATTTAAACCTAGGATGGATTATACTTCATGGTGATGAAACTCAGAAAGAAATGTTAAACACACAGGAATTTGTTACACCATATCGTATGATGGCATGGCTACCGCATACGGAACAACGAGGAGGATGCACAAAATCTTGTTGTGTGAAAGCAAAAATTACTAGATTTTCAAACTCATTTGGTCTTTGGTCAACATACATGCTTTTACCAAGCGTAAGCAAATAGGTCGTAATATTTTGGTGTCGAAAGTTGATTATGAATAAGAGATTGTAATTTTATATTATTGCGTTCATGTAGCACAATATCGCAACCATACAGTAGTACAAAGTCAAACACAGATCGGTTAACCATTGCTGAAGTTCTTTTGTTAACTTTCCAGATGCAGATGGTGTTAAGTGGACATTCCACGGTCGAAACAAAGACTGTGATACACGCGAACCGAAATTATCATTTTGCTCTTTTAAGTCAATGAATAGAGGTGAGAGCAGGAAGCTAATATTGTTGATACTATGGTATAACCATGCGTAGTTGCGGATATAGACTACGCAACTGGTATAACAGTTGTACCCTGCACAGCTGGAGATTAAATCCGCTCCCATCGGCATTGAATGTATTATCTATCCCGACCTGTCCTATTTGATCTTTTGCATCATTAACGGAAGTTGAAGCAATTTCCTTCAGTTGCTCGGAGTTTGTGCCATATTATCCCGTAGTAAATTTATAAATTTTTCTTGAAACTATTTTGTAAGTTATCTTAAAATTCCAAACCCAGTGTCATGACGCTTTAAAATTCTTTTAATCAATGTCTGTGTGAGCTTGTAATTCCCATCGCTAGACGTCCAAATCATGAATAGTGGCACCTGGATCAATAATATTTACAACTTTTAAGCAACTTTTCTCGTCACGTACCACCTTTGTTTATTGTTTGCTATGTCGCAATATTACTCCACCATTTACCTGTATAATTGCTGCATAGATGAAGCTTTGCGAAACTTGTGTTGGACGGTGTTCAACCCAAGTCTTTTCTTCCTAACAGCCTTGGTTCTCTATTCTAAAGTTACAATATCTCGTTCTTCTGGTGTACACTCTTCTTCTTCAGCTTCTATTGCTTCTAACGTTTCTTCCCTTGTAGGCGCATATACCTCATCTACAAATTCTAGGGAAGATGATCTGTGCGGTTGCAAAAATTCTATAGTTGTATCAGTTTTCTTTGAGTGTCGAGAAGGATATTTTTTACTATGTCGTACAATTCGATTTCGTTGGTATTCACAAGGAGCCCATTATTATTATTGCCAACTTCGAATGTTACCATCAGTGATCGAATTACATTTATAATACTTATGGCGACTATTTTCAACACTACAGGTCTGTTATGTAACCAGTCAATAACTATTATTAATTTTAAGTTTGATGAGTTATATATACTACTTATTTATCTCATTCAACTTATTTTCTTAACAAAAACATGTTTACTATTTATTGGTCTAAAGTAGCTTCCTTCGATAATCTACAAATTTTAGATGGGAAACAATATAATCTGATGAAAAAAATACAGTAAATATATTTTTCTGTCTGCTTGATAAACCTTACCCAAAACAAACAATTTTTGTCTTAAAACTTTTTACCGTTAGCGAGTTGTGCGAATCGGCAGAATGCAAAATTCCCCGTTTCCACATTTTTCTTTCACCCACACCGAGTGTTTTTCGGCAGGAAAAAATTACGTAGTACATACCTGTATGTGATCTATGTGTTTCCAAAGTTTCATATTTTTTGAATTTATGGGTTTGGGATCTTCCCTTTATAGTTTTACCGTCGTCTGGCTGCCAGAATTAACCCCGAGTTTCTAAGCAATTGAATTGTTTACAGGAAAATACAGAATAAAAATACTACCAGATCGTTTAACAAACTGCAATACAGTAAAACAATAATAAAAACAAATATAATAATATTGGTATGTTAACCACAACAAAAGGGAAGAAGAGCGTTCCTTTTACTAGGCGCTACAGAGGATGTGAGGTTAGCCGGAGTTTTCTCTCTGCCTTTCGTCAGCGATCGCGTTGTTTTCTCGGGTCTTTCAGCCTGCCTCTTCCACACAGAAATCCTCCACCCAGGGAGTGTGAAGCAAACGCTCCTATGGTTTATCGGAAGTGCTTAAATTGGGACTTGATGTCCTTAAATTGGCAGGGCGAAATGACAGCATCACGAACACTCAAATTCACCGGATTTCATATTTTGGGTTCTAACAAAATTTATTCAACGTGCGTACTATTTCTATCGACTCCTCTTTTTTGTAAAATCTTCCATATAATATTTCTCGGTGCCCTATCAAACGCTTTTTCGAGATCCGAAGACGTTATATACTTTTCTCTCGCTCTTGGATCAATATTTTGTTTATAGTTTGTTTCATAGTAAATATATGTTCTTGCATACTATAACCTCTTTTGAATCCACGTTAGGAATTGCTAAGTTGTGGTTCTGTAACTGTTTCCAACACTCTTTCGTATACTTTTACTGCAGTGTTCAATAGTGTAATCGCCCTGTAGTTGTGCCAATCCTTCTTATTTTCTTTTTTTTTATGGATAGGTAGCATTACACGTACCTCCCAATTGTGTGGTATTTTTCCTTCTTTGCTGACTTTATTACAGATATTGTGCAATAAATGTATGCCCTTCTTTCTCATATATTTTGCTTTTAATTGCTATCGTTTCTTTCCCTTTACTTTTCTAATTGTTTTAAGCGTTTTGTAAAATAATTTGCTATTCTCTTTATTCGTTCTTTCTAATGTTTTCCCAAAATTTTCCCAAGATTGTTGTTTACCCTCTATAAGTGCTTTAACTTTCGGTCTTTGTTGTTTATAATCTTCATACTTCTGTTCTGTTCTATTATTTAAATATTCTTGCCATATCTGTTTCTTCAGTGTAACTTCCATTTCGATATTTTCATTCCACCAAGGCGTTTGTTTTCTATTATTTTTGGTCTTGATTGTTCCACATACTTGCTTGGCTGTTGTTGCGATTTCCTTGAATACCTAGCCTCCGTCTTGAGTGTTCAGTTGATCTAAATAATTTCCTATTTTTCTATTGCTCTATTGATAGATTTCTTGATATTCATTTGTTATTTCCTCCTCTTTCAATTTGTATGACCTTATATAGATATCTAAATAAGCTCTTTGTTCTTCTTCTTTAACTTTAGTACAACCAAATAGTGATCGCAAAAAATTCTGCAGTTCTCTTTACCGATTTATAGTGGCTCAAAATAAAATGTTGTGTATGGTATCCGACGCGCCCCGGGTTCTCCAAAACACAACACTACACGAGGACTTGGAGAGACCTTTCGAAAAGTTTTAAAGAAATTCGTAAGGTTAACGCCTGAAAGAGTTGCAGCTTCAGCTAAACTAGTGCTAATTAGACCTTGACCTGGTGCCTTTAACATCGGTCAGGCAGGCGCAAGACAATCAGCCGCTGTTAATCGAATCTGGAACTCATCTGTAGATCTTGAAACCCTTACCATACTAAACTTTCCGGAAAAACAACTCCACCTTTTAGAGCCACTAGACCAAGATATAAACTGTCTCGCGATGTGGCAGTAAGTCGCAAAAAGGAGGACAAAGAGTAATTTCTTCGATGTCGATTTCGAAAAAATCCCCAAATGATTTGACGGTCAGAAAACCGTCTGGAAATTGATTCGTAATCAAGGATTATGATTACGATCAAAGCTTATTGGAAGAAATACCAATTTACTGCACATGTTATAATCGACCTAGGCACTTGTTGGAACAGATCTATTGTATTTGTTTGAGCAAAGTTGTAAATAGGTTTTCGATTGTGTTGATCACGGACGCTACCTTTGATTTTAGTTTATAATGTCTAGTATCATAAACTAGTATTGTTTATCTTGTTTTCTACACTGTTCTTAGTATATTCCCTTCTTATCGGGGAAAGTTAATTTTTTCTGGTCAATTATATTATTATAAAGTCTAGTGGTGAGGTGGGAATTATTTCAAGTTTTAACGGAGACTTAACACCTATAACTTTTTGTAGTAGGTAATTTTATACTACTTCAGAACCACTACGATACGACATTTTTGTGACGTCAAATATTAAATAGGCTGCGTTTCGAGATCCTAATAAATGTTAAATTTATTCATGATACACCAAACAACGAAACAGATTCACCACCACCCACTTAACATTTGATGTCATAGTAATTCCGGCTATACATGTAACCGTGCTGACAGCAGCGTCATTAATTACAATAAAGACATGTTCAATCGTAGAGAATTCAATACTGAAGATGACAAAAAACGCAAAAACAATTTAGATAATAATAATATGTGATATTGAAAGATTGACTAAAGCGCGGAAAGTTC
This sequence comes from Chrysina gloriosa, assembly GCA_038088585.1. NCBI lineage: Eukaryota > Metazoa > Arthropoda > Insecta > Coleoptera > Scarabaeidae > Chrysina > Chrysina gloriosa. The sequence continues at coordinate 13,247,997 of CM076095.1, read as the reverse complement.
AGGGAGGTTGACCCTACCATTTACATCAGCAACGTGCATTCCAAGCGCTCGAGAAATTGCATCAACGCGCCTGCATAAACAACCCTCCCCGTATAGGTTTGGAGGCGAACCGTTCATTAGTGGTAGAGATGGTTTTATCATCACCTCCCTAACATTTCCTTGTTCTAATTATGACGTATTATTATGCGTACGCCATTCGTTTAATAATTGGTTTACACACAGGTGGTCGAGGTGTCAGAGGTGTCCCTACAGCTCTTATAGGTGCTCCAGAAAGTTCACCGGATACTTCCGAAGGTCCGCCACCTCCGCCCGAAGGGGAACCTCCGCAAGAGAGTACGGTCAGGTGTAGGAGATTTCGCCCAGTTACATAGTACGACTGATCTGAAGTCGCTCCGACTTGGTTGGTTTATATTTACATCGAGATACACTTGAGATAGAAAAAACCAAAAACGAAAGATTTTTAAAAAAGCAAAGCAAACCAAAAAGTAAGACAAAGGAAACACAACACACATAGACTACTATATATTTGCGCGCCAAATTCGAGAAATTATATATAATACATATATAGGATATTTAAAAGTACTTAATTATTATTGATATTATTGACACCGGCAACTATTTAAAACAAATAAAAACTTAAAGATATATACATACACAAAAATTGTGCGAATATTTTGATAATAGTTTCCGAAGCTTTATGTGAAATGCCTCCAATATTCTGGCTCGTGTTAATTGATCAATCGATCGGGCTCTGCTGATTCTTCTTTCTAATTTATACGATTAAGAAGGAGACATACAATGCAAAAAGCTCCGAGCACATTTTAATTCAAGCAATAACCAAAATCATCCTGTTAAGTCATTTTTGTTATTCATCTATTTATTACGTTCCAGAATATCTCGTTTATCTCTGTGTAGATATACATCGGAACATTGTGATTTGACTTTTATTATTACTACTATTATTGTTTCTATTTTGTTATTATTCGTACATATACATATTGCTTACTTTTTACTGTACAATACTTTTTTAATGCTCCCGAATTATCTAAACACTTTTTGGTGTGTAACTTAGTATGTATTTTATTTGGAAGAAGAAAGATTTGGAATGTATTGAGTTACATGTACAGTGTGATTAATTTTTGCATATCAGGACAGAGAATGCTACGTAATTATACAATGATATTCATGTATAAGACATATGTTACTGTTATATATATTTTACACTAACAAAAATGAAATTCGTACCATCAAGATCAAAACTTTAACTAATAGAGTTAAGATCCTCAGAAGTAATTATCATTATTCCCATATATATTGCTATAATTTTTTTCCAATATCTGAAGACCATATTTAATCAGAAAAATAATAATAAAACAATTTTAAAAAGACGTATGGAGCAATAGCAAATAGAGATTTCTAACGAAAGAAATTTAATCGATTAGCACAAAAAAAAACAATTTTAGTGACGAAATACACATTACTTATTTAATGTTTTTGCATGTTTTGTACATGTTGCGACGATGTAAAAAGTAATCACGCTGCATGAACTTAGATATATGTAAAGATACTGTTTACTCTTGGCAATTACTGGCTTGGTGGTGCCATAGGTTTCCTTGAAGTAAAGATGATTGGAAATGAAAGAAATATTTACTTGATGTTGCTATAACAGTTGCTATTAAATACAAGAAAAGCTATTGTTCTTTAAAAATATATTGATAATACGATTTAAAATAGCACATATTTTAAATTTTAATTTTAGTTACATCGGTTACACGCTAGAAAAATCATGACCTATCGATAATACAAATTTATAGCTCCAAGTACGCTGATGAAAGTTTCAGAGATTCGTCTTATTGTTAGTCCACGTCATCAGCACTCAGTAATAATTTTAAATTAATAATTTTTAAGCATTAAACTTTAGCCGTGAGACCTAAGCTGTATTGTTTTACAGCCAATATCGAATCAATTCACATCACAAGAAAGATACAAATTTTCCACTTTCCCTATTTTATTTTGAAATAAATATATCTTCGCACTTCGATCTTCCTCGGAAGGTTGTGGAATTTTTCGAAATATTTGCATAAATACTGTTTATAAAGTACATAATAGAAACTCTAAGAAATACGAAGCTCTTTGTTTTAAAGAGCAATCTAGAGGTGAATAGTTAACTTTATTTTTGTAGAGGGTTTACCTTTAAACTGAAAACAGAATCATCAAATTAATACTAGGGCCATTTGTAAGGTAAGATCTGTTTGGTTATTTAAAAGACACCAATACATGAGGGGGTCTTTATTATATACAACTTAAAGCCACTACTTTCAGCTATTTTTCTACATAGTTTCCATTAAGATTGAGATATTTTTCGTAGTGATGAATCAGTTTCTTAATGCCCTCTTCATAGAAGCCTGTGTATTGACCCATGCTACAACATTGAGTTCTTTATCGCTCTCTCTTGCTGTAATTGTGAATCGCCGATTTTCACGAATTTTCTCTTCGACATTACCCAAAAGTTCGTCCGCCACAACAGCCCGTTCTTCATCATGGAAATTAGTTCATCCTTCTCCAAAACGACACTATCTTCTAACCACATTGTTACTTTTGACATTTTTACCATAAACGGTACAAAGTTCACGATGAAACTCAGCCGCCTTCATGTTCTTAGCACACAGAAATCGGACAACAGCACGCACTTCACATAATGCAGCAGCCATTATAAATGACCAAAATAGGTCGAAAACATGTCCGGACGAACCTCTCACTAACACTGCCAGACTCACATTGAACCAGACTACACCGCAGCGCTGCGATCGCGTCGATTTTCTCATTCTTCCGCTCATTACACGGAAACGGAACTTACCTTACGAATCGCCCTCATAAGCAAGGAGAAACATTACCCCATCTTCGATTCAAAACTATTCTGTTGTAACCGCTTTAATTTTTTTGATCGATTTATTTTGACCTTAACCGCTATAATGTGCGGAAATTTAGTTCCGTATTTGGTCGCAGCATAACTGTTACGCGCCAGATAACTTACTTTGTGTTCTTCAAAGTGTTGTTATTCCCCGGATGGTTAAGTTCTGGAAAAAGATCCTCGATAGCCGATCGGAGACGGGCGGTGTAGCGAAAAAGTTGATACGCTACGAATCTACCACAAAGGCGCCACTCCACTAATTAAGAATGCTAGTCCATTACAAATTTCGCAGCAAAAATGATGCTACTGCGATATTAACGGGGTGGGGGTCAGGAAACTCCTCGCCAGACTTACCTTGAGTACTAAAATAAGGTGGACGTCGCTTATAATTTATGAAAAGTAATAAAAGGTAATGGAGAAAATTACATGTATTGTCTCAAATTCGTGTCATAAAATAACATATAAAACGATAAAGCGCAGTTGAGAGTCGATCAAATTTTCAATTTAAAAGAGAAGTTACTAATCCGTACCAACTCGTATCTTAAAATTGGAAATTTGATTAAATTGATTTATAATTTATTATATTATATTAATCAATTAGTAATTTATAATTTTGCTGATTTCTCAGGCCGTTTATAAATTGTGAGACAATTCATAAAAATTTAGTATCGTATGCTTTTTTTAAAAAAGATCATCTGTTAAGTTCTTTCTAGAATTTACAAGCAAACAAAAACAAAAAAGATGACACCCCCATTACCTCAACATTTCCAGTTCAAGAAAATTTATATTGCAAAAAAATTATTTGATTTTGTTATTTAAACAAATAAATGAGTGCAAAATAATTTTAAAAAACATTGGAAAAAGAAACTAAGGTGGATTACCACGCGATGAGTTGAACTCGCCTAGGGAATTCGAGTAAAACCGCTTCCGAGGGTATACAAAGTACTGCCCTCAACAAAAAAAAAGTGGTGTTTGGATGGCGATCTTTCTATTAATTCGGGTGTCCGGTACAAAAACCGTTAAAAAAATGAAGAAACGGGCGGGATGAAAATAAAATACTAAACCACGAGACGTTGAAAACTATTTTCCTAGAAAACTCACCCGTAAATGGTTTCGGGCGGCGAAGGAAAAAAGGGAAAATTTCTGCCGGCCCCGTGGAATTACTGGGTGTGTGTATGTGTGTGTAACGAACTTTTTCCTCTGATGGTTTATTTTATTCCAACAAACAGATTCCGTGGCTCAAATTACATTCCCCATCAGGGTTTTAGGGTACATAGCCCGATGTTATAAATTCGGAAAATGTTGCTAACGAAACATCGCACACATCTGTCCTTGTTGCTTCACGTACTTCATCAACTAAATCAACGGACAGACAGTCACAAGCGATGCGGCCAATCAAGGATCTAAATTACCGGACAAGCATACAGCATAAGTCCAAATAAATCGATCAAAAAGAACAGCGTGAAAATCGTAAACGTAACAAGGCAAAGTTGAAATTCTTCTGCAATATTGATATTCTGACTGCTTCATAGTTACCTTTTCCTGAACTTCGTTGACGACCTATTTCGCCAAAACAAAAAAGTCTTTTAGATGTTTATGTTTCTATGTCTTCAAAAACATTTACTTCAGACCCAAGTGCGATGAAAAATATAGGGTTTTAATTTCTTTTTAATTGTCTGTAATGTCATAGGTTACATGATGCGAGGTAGAAAATTAATTTCATGCGGAAAGCATTGTTCGGGCATTTCGTTTAAAATCAAAATAACAGAAGTTCTAGGTTTTATACAGTGTGTACCCTGGATTGACACTATAGGTATAGTTGATGAATTTTTTTTTTTAAATTTTATTCTAATATTTTGGGATGTTGCTCTGCTTGATCCGAACAGAATTTATAGCACATTTCTACTTTTCAAAAATCAAGGCCGTCATGACAATAGAGATTATGCAACTTTTTCTGTTAAAGTAAAATGCCGTTTCGGTCAAGAATACGGCAAAATGTTATTAAAGTTGTTAAGAATATGAAATTATGACTCTATGCAAACTTTCACAAATATCGGATCACTTTGACTAAATCAGTATCTGTTTTGTATTTTTGCATTGTAACTACAGAAAAACAATTCAAATCGAGTAATTATGTATTTTTTTGTGCTTGAAATTCTTCTCAGACCTAAGAGGGCGGCATCCCAAAACACTAAAACGAGATACCAAAAGCTTTGATCAGTTATACCTATAGTGAAGTCAATCCGGGGACATACTATATAATTATGGAATAATTCAGTTAAAAATAAAACTTTGAAAAACACGACCTCTTGGTATATATAATGAAACCCTGCATACTATTATTCTCGAACAATTCATCTTATATTACTCAAACATAAAATTTGCGCAAGTTTACGAGTGACTAGGGGGTAGTATCCGCTACTATTGTTTTTATTAAGAGAAAGTCATTCTTAGAACTGAAACTTTAACAACTGAAGAGAAATTCGTTATGATGTTAGTTGTTAATAACTACTGAAGATGGTTGCGTTTTGTTATTACATTAATTTTATTTATTTAAATCCGTTATCTTAAGTAGTTTAACCGCCCGAAGCACATTTACGAAAATGGGCATACTTTTGCATATAATTTATATAGGGCTATGCATGACTTAGTCATATCGGAACATTCGTAGGAGAAGCTAGAGATCGTAAACATAGGTTAGATGTTCTTTCTGTGCCCACTTCGGCTTGAATCTGTCTAAAAATCTCTCCTCACTGACTAAATAGACACTGGCGATGCCTGTATATGTAGCTATAGTTTAAACAGTATCTTTTCATATACACACATACATAGAACGTACTTTGCGACTTATTGTTCTTACATTATTGGCATGTAGAAACTTTAAAAATATACTCCTATATAAAATTTAGTGCGTTGCCAAGTAAAACAAAGTTGAAGTGATCTAGTTCAAATTTAATTTTTCGAGTCGTATAAAAAATATAGATTACGATGAACATGAAAAGTATATTGAAGAAAATCGGAAGAATTTCTTTTTGAATGATATGTACGATCAATGAAAAGTTACAAAAATATATATATATATATACAAATAATTATATATTGCCAGGAATATAGATTTATTTTTTGATTGCCAACCGTACGGAAGGTTATGGCGAGAGGCACTGTGCTGTATATTATTTATTTTACGGTAACTGAGCATTGAGAATAAGTTTTAAAAAATAAAAAGGGAATAAATAAACGATATTATTCGGTTATTTAATCATATCGATACGAAATATGTGTATCGTGTAAGATGGGATTTATTTTTTTAATCTCAAAGCAACACAGTAATAAAATGTAGAAGTGGTATTTTGTCGAAAGACATACGTATATACATAAGTCATTTGTCCGCGGTTAACTTGGAAAGGATATGCAGTAATTAGAATATTTTTACTGTAAAACAGAACGCGACGTTTCTAATGTTGTAAATCTTTGAAATACTTCAGCTTTTATTTTATTTGGCTATTAGAGATATATCATGAATGGTATCTTAAAATGTAAGTTTATTTAATTAATTGAAACCGATAAAAATCAAATCGATAAACTGCAAAATTTGTGAATTTATTCTCAAGAATAAGCCCTCAGACGAAGTCGTCCGCTTAGATCGACGTCGTTGGCAAATTTACTACAATAAGGTGTCAAATATCACGATAAAATGGTCAAATTATGCTTAAAAATCAAAGTGACTAAATATCAAAGCCGCCAAATTTGTGTTACACATCAAATTCCTTCTTTTGTTTACGTGTCAACCCCAATCGTCGATTTCTAATCACATTAAGATCAGATTTGATAAATATTTATCGACTGTAACAAATTCTTTAACCTATCAAAATTGCTATCAAATTTTGTGTGTGTGTTTAGTTTGGTGGAAGTGTCAAAACTTATTTGTTTGCAAGTTTTTGGATTTTGTTTTGTCGCGATAATACTATGTAGTTTACGTTATTAGGAGGTTATTATCAAATTTGATTAATGTTTATCGCTGATAATTAGTTTTTTGCGCTGTCAAAATTCCGTATGAAACTTGGTAAAAGTGGAGAATACTAACTTCACCGGGCTTTCGATTTTACTTACTGTCCGAGAATGACGACTGCGATTTCTACCCGTCTCGACCAGCTTTGAACCCGCGATCTTCAGATGGTTCCGAACTTCAAAGTATAACAATTTCTTACAACAAATGCTTATTTAAATCACATTTCAATAGAGTTTTGAGCTCATTTGTGCTTAAGAAGACGGTTAAAACTGGTAAAATCGCGAGAATCAGATCCAAAAAATTTGCAATTTTCGACTCGCATATACATAAATGGAACACTTATAATAGCCAAGAAAAAGTATCGTAAGTTTTTCAACATTAACGAAATACCATTTACATTTTGCTGCATATCATCCACACGTTATGTACTTTTAAAATCGTACTTGTTTTTTTAATTTAGTTTATATGTCGAAACTTTGTACGTACTATTATCATGGTCCCACAGTGCTTGTTTTTCGTTTATTTGTTATACGTACTATATTTATCTCTATCTTGTTATTTTTATTATTTATGTGAAGCTATTCTACTTACAGTAATTTTCTTTTATACGTAGACTCGTTCTAGTCATTTGATTTGCCATCTCACTCGAAACTTATTATAAATTAATCGGTATAAAAGGTGAAAAAGATAAAATAATTCTACAAAAAGCATTATATTTACTTTAGACAGTTTATATTTATTTTCTCACATTTTAATTCTTTAGACTGCAATATATGTTTTATATTTGTTTGTAATATAGTTAGGTATATTTGTTCACCGACAAAAGTATAGTGCTATTTTATTGTATTTATTATTACTGTATAGTTTAATTATACTAAACTTTTAAACTATAAAATGAGGAAGAGATATTAAATTACAAGGAGCTTGTTTTATTTCTGTGATTTTGTATTTTAATGCGATAAAAATAAAAATTTGTTTTTGAAATAATTTATAATTTCTTTTTAATATAAGCATGCGTTCATGATTAATTAATTAAATGTAATGGGCGCTATTCAATATTTTGATGCAGGCGAAGGTATCCTACTTATAATAATAATAATAATAATCTTTATTAATCTCGTAAGCTGTTACAATAGATGACATAAGTCAAAAACAAGAAAATACAATATAACTATTATATATTTTATTTAAAACACCACAACAGACACATACAATCTGATTAAATACACTAAGAAAGTACAATAAATTGAACAAACGGCTACACACGTCTTCATCTTTAAGTACAGACCGGCCAACAATTCCTGGACACCACGTGACTACCGAATTAGGCAACCCAAATAACAGCAGTTGGTAGTACACTATTGCTTTATGTAAAATATTGCAGGAATTGGCGTATTATAGTTTCAATTACGGTGCGCATTTTTTAAGTAAAAAGTTGGTTTTACCTTTTTATTTATTTATGACTTTGTCGCTAGATGAAGCGTAAGTTTTTATCCTATGCCTCTCAACTTTAGGTTAGACATAAGTTTAATAATTGCGACAATTTATTTATTCAGTTAGTTTAACAGCTGTTGTTACATTAACACTAAAGTACATAAATTCTGTCAAATTATAATAAATCTTCAAAATATGATCCGTTCTGTTCTATACATAATTGTATCCTCCTTTTTAAATTGTCAAACACTTTTCTCAAATCTTCTACAGTGATATCTTCATCTGCATGCCTTGTAGCTCTTCAATGTTACGTAAGCGTTGTCTACATACTTTGTTTCTTAAAATAACCACAGAAGTAAAACAATCTAAAGGTGTTAGAGTACGATTGAAATCGGAAGAAACCGGCGCAGAAACCAATTCGCGCAGTATTATGAACGGTAATGATAAAACTAAGAAAGATAGCTATATATTTTGCGTGTAAAGACCTAACTACATATGTTGATCGACTTTATCTGCCAATTGTTGGTTAGCGTTCTTTGTTTTGATGTGTATTTTTGTATTTTCCTTCTGCTCTCTGTATTTATTATTTCGTTCAATTAAAATGTCATCTTTCTTATCGAGTTCGGTGTCGGAGACATCAACGAAGAAGAGGATGATTATTCCTGAACATTCTCGTGAAATTATTTTTAATGTTTACAATTATTTTAAAGAGACTAAAACGAGTGGTAAGCATTAGCATTTGCGTACTTTGCACACATAAAAGATCTTATTTTACAGGCAATCTTTAAGATATTGTTGCAGAGGCAACTAAAATATCTAGAGGTTCTATAGCTCGTATTGTATGAGAAGGACGAGCAATTGAAACTGGGGAAAAAACGGCTTTTCTAACAGCACGTATTCCCAAATGTTCTCCGAAATCATCAACGGATAACTTTGCAGAAGCAATTCGCAGAGTTATTTTTAATTTTCATATAACAGATAACCAAAAGCCAACGATTAAAATGGTTTACAATAAAATAAAAGATGATGAAGGAATAGGCTTTACTGGAAAAGTTTCTTCCTTTAGAACACTGTTACACAAAATTGGGTTTAGGTATGCATATATACTTTTATAGCGAAATCACAATACTACTTTAATTTTGAGTAGATGGAGGAAAACCACTGATAATCGGAAAATTTTGATGGAAAATGATACAAGGGAACTAAGGTGTTGTTATATACGTGCAGTTACATCATATCGTGCTGAGGGTAGACCTATAATATATACAGGAATTTTAAAAATCTGCGTATATATGCACTTTAAATATATGCGTACGTGCGTTTTAGATGAAACATACCTTCATGCTAGTCATACGATGCCATATGAATGGACTCATGAATCCAATCAAGGACTTAAATGTCCCATATCTAAAGGGAAACGTCTTATTATAGCATATGCTGGTATAAAATCGAATAAAATCATTATTATACATTGCAATTTCAATAATATATATTTTAGGTGGTAATAAGGGATTTATAGATAATGCGTTGTTGATATTTAAATCTGGTCAAAAAACAGGTGACTATCATGACGACATGAATTTAATAAATTACAAGAAATGGCTTACAGAAGCACTCATACCAAATCTTCCACCACGTTCAGTGGTGGTTGTACTTGATAATGCAAGTTATCATAATGCGTTGGCTTTTAATCATCCAAATTCAAACACAAATAAAAATGATATGAAGCAATGGCTAGACGAGAGGAATATTATTTATGGTTCTAATTATACAAAGACAGAACTTTACAAACTAATTAAGCAAAATAAACCAGCTTATAAAGCATACACTATTGATAGTTTACTTGCGGAAAAGGGGCACTCAGTACTACGATTACCACCATATCATCCAGAGCTAAACCCGATAGAAAACATATGGGGAATAGTAAAAAACCGTGTTGCTAAGAATGTGACTTTTAAGTTGGATGATGTGGAGCAACTAGCAATGCAAGGATTTGCAAGTATAACCAAGGATGATTGGCAAAGTGTGTGTCAGCATGTTATAAACATAGAAAACAAATTTATTGCAGATGAACATATAATGGATGATTATTCTGAATTAATTATAAATTTGGAAGACAGTGATGATGATGATGATTATCAGCTTTCAGACGATGATTTATAAAATACACAAGTTACACATACTATAGAAACTTGTATTTTATACTTGCAAATTATAATCAAATAAAGATTCATCTTGTCAACAAAGACATTATGGAATATGAATATATGTATTGTAATTACTCCATATCTGGTTTGTAGAAAGTTGTTTTTGTTTAATAATAAAGATATTCAGGATATTTTGTATTTCTATTTAAATGTAATTCTTATCATCTTAGATTAATTTATTTAATAATCAAAACATTTAGTGAAATGAATTAGGCGGGGTGGGCGGTGCTACTGTTATTTACATTTAATTTTATTTTAAAGGATTCATTAATTTGAAAAAAGGTATTAATTTAAATGTTTTTAAAAAATAAACTAACATTACGTATTTTAACTTTATGAAGTGAAACACTACTTTCGTAAACTATCATTTTGTTTAAAAAAGTGGTAACTATTATGTAGTACCACAAAGTAACGGACAACTCAATCAGGCATCTTGCGTATTTTACAACAAATAACTTTATCAAATCCAAAAATTATTTACTATGAAGTTAAGGTTATGTTCCTATTTTTGACACATAACATATGCTTCAGTAGCCAATGTTTTTAAGACGATATTTACTTCACGCGCCATATTGTTTGCGCAGGTTGGTTTCTTCCGATTTCAATCGTACTCTACATCGGGTGATCTTGCAGACCATCTTTCATAACTAATAACACTCATTATAACATTGTCATAGTTACTCTAATATATCGAATGAGCTGCTGTCCTTTCGTGAATTCATCATCGTGCAACTGTTCAATAAATGGGTGTAAAACATTATACCGATATTTTTCAGCAGTTAGTGTATCATTCAAAAATATAGGCCCCACAATACGTCGTCTTGATAATGCCACCCATACACCAGTGTAAACTGGTTTCCATGAAAGTATGTGGATTTTCCCTCCCCACGTTCTATAATTTTGGCTATTCACGTAGCCTGATAAATGGAACCATGCCGCATCTGACATAACTGTTTTGTCCAATATATCGTTATTGTTTAAATCTTCACTAAACCACTGACAAAATTGAATACGTCCCTGATGGTCTCCCTCTCTCCTCTCCTAATTGTTGCACCACTGACACTTGGCACGGATGCATATGCAAAATCCTCTTCAAAGCCTTTTGGCAGCTTCCATAAGAGGTACCTACAAAATAACGAAATATTTTATAATAAGTAATGAAATATGTTATCAAACCTGCCTGAGAAGACAACTTGGATAGAGCTTTCGTAGGACTTTGCTCCATTCGATGTTGAATGTCATCAACAACATCTACACTTAATACAGTTGGTCTACCAGTAGATTTTCCTTTGCAAATGCAATGTTTATTTTCAAAACGTTCCTCAAGTTTATTTTTACGGCGAGAAAATGTTTCATATGAAATATTTTCATTTGGAAATCACCAGAATGAATACGTCTTGTTGTTCGCATGTAAAGATTTTAAAGTTTAACCGAAAATAATGATTTTTATTTTATGCTATATGATATTCTACTTAGCTTACCTTACGCAGAAATGAGATGAAACGGCGGTGTACTCAGTTACTTTATATGTACGATAAAAGTAATAGAGCGAAAACGCAAAGAATGACAGCAAAAATTGTGAATAACGATTGTACGCATATGTCAAATGCTCGTGTGATCTTAGTGATATGCAAATCCTCAAAAGCTATGAAGACAAAAAATTACTGGTCACGTGGTGGACAATCATTCTCCATAAGTCTGTATTTCATACATACGTGCTGGCTTCGTGCTAGTGAAAATGTGTCATCGAATTAATAACTAAACAATTGTGTGGTGAGTAGTCTGGGCGCGTAGCGGGAACAGGGGACATTTACGAAACGAGTTAAGACAACCCATATATACACAGAACTATTCGCATGGCGCATTAATTCAGTACCGACTAGATAAGGGGATTAGTACGCTGTTGCCACTGTTTGCCCAGACCGGTGAGGAGTTCACCGATATGATGTAGTGTGACAATAATCGATGTTTTCTTCCAGGGCATTTTGCTATCTTTTTATTAATTTCCATGAATAATTTTCCCAGTCAAGCTTTCAAAACTTCTGATAAATCTAGATAATAGAATATATATATATATTAATCCACGCCTTGTCTACCAATAGGTGTAAGGTATATTATTGACTGTTTCTCATTTTTCTGTCGCGCGAACAAATTTGTCCCAATCTTCGTTAACACACTGACAAAGTCAATGCACAAATTTCCACTATCACCAAACAAATATTGCATGTCTCTCATTCCAATTTTCTGAATCCAATCTTTGTTGTTTTTGGTCATTCTCTGAGCTTCATTCCAAGAAACTTCTCTTTTCCTCAGCACTGTTGTTAAATCATCATTCCATGGTTTCCTAGGTCTGCCTCGTTTTTAGATTTTTCTGATTTCGCTTGCCATATGTTTCTTACTTGCCTCTTATCGTTCATTCGGCACAGGTGTCCAACCGTCTAAAATTAACTCCACTCCTAGCTCTGCTCTTACTGCTTCATTCCGTATTTTGTCTCTTCTGGTTATTCCCTTAACTTTTCTTATATATTTCATATCGATTGCCTGTATTTTACTTTTTAG